>JAOUQW010000001.1:19460180-19480585 GCA_028565825.1 Olivaichthys viedmensis
CCCCCACCATAAGCAAGAAAGCAAAGAAAGGAAAAGTGTGCCGCAACAATAAAGCAAGGCTACACCAGTGCCATAATGACGTACCTTTCAAGAACATTTCCCCCCAAAACCTTAAAATGCCATCCGACTTTTTTTTGCTTGTTTCTCACTTCCTCTATGAACAAAGTGCACCATGTTTAGGAAGCCCATGGTGTTTGTGGATGTGTGTTTTTGGTGACACTCAAAGCATGTGGTGGGACTTTATGAGGTGGGTGACAGTGAGTGAAGAAGGTTGTGAGTTAAGTGGAGCTGCTGCATTAAACACACACATTATTGCTGCGTTCACTTTTACAGTGCGTTTTATAGTTTGTTATGAATGTTCGGGAATGATGGGCTAACCGGAGAGTATCTGCACACACTTTGTCTCTCTATGAGCGTGGAGAATCAGTGGTGAAAAGGATTCGCCCAAATCCCCCGACACTGAATGAATGCTCTTCCTTGCAGGGGTCAAAGTGCTGAGCATCTGCCTGATCCGTCTGATTTTTGCACCCTTAATCGCCTCGTGCGCTTTATATTATGTTTTATACCAAACTGCAAAAAAAATCCCCCAACGTTTATATAAGCCTAATCTGACAAATTATTAAACTGCAAGAGTTAAATACAATAAAAGTAATAGTACCTACAATAGACAAGCAGCCTTATTAGGATCTTTACATGTGCCTACATACACCAAAAAAAACCCCACGAGTAACTGGTGTTTGATGAGGAATCGTCAGCCATCTGGTGCAGGAACGTTAGGACAATCCAACGCATCAATTACATCAACCCAGCAAGGGTCTTGTTTTCAAAATCCCCCCATTCGGGGTTCACCCTGGTGGAACATGGAGGTATTTTAATCATTCGAACATTGAACTGAACATTTTGTGAATAGTTCCCTTCAAAGCTTTGCCGGAAAATGGACGTCATATGATACTATGATATGATATTTAAACGTATGATGTTGGCTAAATCAATCAGTCAAGACTGAAGGCAATAGGCTGCATTGCGATTTTGAGGGGTAGGGGGGTGCACCATCTGGAGCCATGCAGGGCAAGGCAGCTTGCACCAAAACCATCTGCATTTTAACATACAGCCATTAGACAGGCAGACATATGTGAAGGTCTGAAAACCACTTTTTGATAAATAAAAATCTGGTTCTTTTTCTTTTCTTTTTTAACAAAGTGTTCTTAAGTGCTATGGACTTAATTATTCATGTAAGGGTTTTAGTACAGTGCAATTCTTTAAAATGTTTAACTCATTACAGGTTTACAACCTGCGTTAGGCTCACTGGGTACTTCACACTGGATTTTCTTCTCGCTCTTTTCTTTGCTGAGGTTAAGCAAAAATCAAAGTGTGATGTGATTTTGGAGGGAACTTTGGAGTGGCTGAGTGGTTTAGTGAAAAGCTAACCTTAAGCAGCTAGCTAGTTTTTTGGGGTTTTTTTGCAGGAAATATCAAGGCAACCTTTTTTTTTTAGAAAGAAAGAAAAGACCACAGCTATTGTGTTGTCAGTTGTCTCACAATTTCAAGATGTTTTTATTTGAATTTGAAGGGTTAAAATTCACCTAGTGAAATGAATCGCTACCAGAAGTGTAATTACTTTTCTCTGTTTCCACGTCCAGGCTTTTTCGCCAGGCAAATTTGATTCATGTTCGATCTGACCGCTCCTTTGTACTTCTGTACTTCTCTTTATGTAGTTACCAAGAAATAATGAGTTGGTAAAAGAGTACAAGCCACTCCACAAGGAAGTATGAAGCAGATGTGCAACCACATTTGTAACTACTGTCTTGAAATTTGGGCTTATTCACACCAACAGGGAGTAAACCACACAACATAACTGCCGCTATTATTTGTGATATTCAAATTGGTTTTGATGTAGTTCATTTGTAATACATTCTGTACTTAATCTAAACTTCACAGTAGTAGTAGATTTGCATAGTATGGCGTGAATATGAAGCCCAAGTTTCTGACTTCAGCAGTTACAGATGTAGTTAAAATATCCGCTTTATATGTCCTTAATAACCCAGCGTGTTTAAATGCTATCATAAGTTCCTTATTAGACATATGTAAAGTTAAGTCAGCTTTATCTGTATAGCACTTTTCACTTCAGGAAAGAATGAAAAGTGAAAAAAAGTCAATCAAAATTTTAAAAAGGAGGTATAGTAAGAACAGTAACACAAAGTAAAATAAATAATACATAGAACAACAGTAAAACCGTTAAAGAAAAACAAATGAACAACAATAATTGTAATTACCAAGTCATATTTCTTGATAACTGCATAAAGGTAAGTGCATGAGTCTAATGCAGGTAGTTACAGTCAAGTCTGCACATAAATAAGATTTACACTGTGGTAAAAACCTGTAGATAATTAAATAAGGACACACTATACTTAAGGACACAATATAAATTTCCTGTCATATGGAAGCCTGGTCTCTTCACGTGCCAAACCTTCCATCCACTGTATTTGGCACAGTCAGGGCGCCTGTTCAAGCATAATCAAGTTATCAATGGACTTGTGCGCCCATTCTCTCTCTCTCTATCCATCTCACACACACACACACTCTCTCACTATTGCCCGTTTTAGAATGTGTGAATCTTCACTCAAATGTAATGTCATTACAACACTCTAATCCCATTTCACGCTCAAAGAAGTTCAAGTCTGTGCGTTTTATTAAACTAACACACACAAAGCCCATGCGGTAGCATCACCACCGGAGCAGATGTTTGATCAAACCTGATCCGATGCAAAATGCGTAAACATTTCGAACAAGGGAAGGGGCTGTGGTTGGATTTCTTTGGGTTTCATTGAACAGTCGTATACAAGCATCAACCCTGGTCCTAACCTTAACTTGTACCTTTGTGACTTCTTATTTGATTTGAGTTGTTACAAATTTGCAGGCATGAATCCGTGCTGGTTTAAGTGTTAGATGTAGATGCTGTCATCACAAATTGGGCTCAAACGAGACATATAAGCGACTATAAATAGCGACTTCCCAAATCAGTGCAAATAACAGATATGCGACTGCTACCTGTCGCTGTTGACGAATTCCAGCAATTCACTTTCAGCATCGACTGTCCTCTCTAAGGACCTAAATTGGTCCAACACTGAACGGGCATCATGTCCTGTTCAAATAAATAGTTTTACAGCATTGCTTGAAGCGGGGTAAGGGGCGAAACATGTGCGCTGGTTTGGAAATCTGGTGCAGTCATATGTTCGGTCAGATGGCTTTCCTTTAGAGAGTGTGTGCTCCTAAAGTCACCCCTCCTCCTCCATGGGAGAGTTAAACTTTGTCATTGAAATGAAAACGAGGGATCAGGAGCACAAAAGAGCACGGCAGGTGGGACGTAGCCGATCTGCACAAGGGGGACGTGTGGAAACTGGAGGAGGGGAGGTGTGTGACATGGAGAGGAGGAGGAGGAGGGCCATTACAGCGGAATGCTCCAGATCATCGGTGGGGATTCGGGAAGGAGGAAGACTGGGGGGTTGTTTGTAAAGGCACGCGAGCATCTGCCACTTGGGCCTCTCACTCTCACCCCAAACCCCCTTCTTTTTGCAGAACAATCTCCTTCCTCCATCCCCCCTCTTCTCATAAGCATTAGCTTTCATTCTGGCTCAGTGCAGGGCAAGGGCGACTTTTTTTTTCCCGAGGCCCCTTACTCCTCAATGCTTTATTGTTATTCATCCTAACTTTTTTTTCTTCTCCTTTTCCATTTTGAAAGTAGGATTTATTGCGTGCATATGGCACGTGTGCGCCCGTATATTGGCTTTTATGTGCGAGCGCACGCGGCTAATGTGATGCGGCCCGATGTGAAGGGACAAATCTTGCAAATCTGCGCTTGTGAAAATTGTTTTAGTGTTATTGGAAATGGTGGAAGGCTTGCTAGTTTCATTTTTACTTATGAGGCAGGCAGAGAGACATATATAACAATTTTAGGGAGAATACAAAGGGGATGCCGTAACAAAAAAAACAATAAACCTCACTTTCCTCTCCATACCCCCTTTGGATGAAGATCATTATATAATTTCAGATCTTCAGATCTCTTTCTTATCAATATTTTAATTTCATTCATGAGATTTACACACCGAGTCGCATTAATGTATCGGGAGTTTTTCATGTCGAACCGACAAGTTACGATCAGGGTAAAGGAGCCTGTATCTACTGAGGTGGTTATGTGGAAATGCATGGTGTTGAATGGTGATGCAGTGTAGTTTAACCTTCAGAAATGCCAAAGCAACACCATGTAGCTATAACAAGACCTGCGGATTTCGTTTAAAAAGAAATAAAAACAGGTAATGATAATAAATATTAATCAGTGTCTGAAGTTAATAACAGTAAATTCAAGTTCATATTCTTGGGGATTGCGTTAATATTTAATTACACTCATAAAAATGATTTTGGGCATTCATTAGTTTAATACAAACTAAATATGTTGAAGTAATTTAAATTATACATGTTTTTAACTGCTGATATTGATATCAAATAAGATCAACATAAATGTATTGCGTTGAACATCCAACCAGAATCAAATAATTTGTTGGAGTAATTTAAAGAGAGAGAGAGAGAGATAATTATATATATAAATAAATATATATATATTATTTTTTTCAGCTCTTCACTTCTTGCAGCATTTCAGGAAGTGGATTTGCATAGCGAACTCGCAGTGTGATGTGCAGTCAGCAGGTTGGTGTGTGATGTCAGTGCAGAAACACACAGTCAGCAGAGCGGCAGGGCTGAATGCAGTCAGCTCATCACCCAAACTTTGCTATCAGCTCTCTGTGCTTATCGCCTATAAGCTTATCATCACCCTGCTGCATGCGTGTGTGTGTGTGTGTGAGAGTGTGATAAAGTGTGTGTGCAGGGAAAATAAGTATGTGCATTGTTAGGTGTCTTTCTGACAGCAGTGGGTGTGTATGTGTGTGTGTGTGTGTGTGTGTTTGCCTGAGTGAGTCTGGACCCCCCCCGGCCTCCTCCATCTCCTGTGCATTGTGTCTGAAGTGTGCTGCTCATTAAGGGGCCTTCAAGGGGCCTCTCACACACTCCTGCATTCAGAGTTTTCATTTTAGAAGAAGTGCAAGGGTCATTTTGGGACTGTGCGTCTGTGTGTGTGTGTGTCTGTGTGTGTGTGTGTGTGTGTGTGTGTGTGTTTTCGGGTGGGCAAAGGGTTCCATTCTAGCTATTTACAGTCACTAATACCTCCATATCCCGTTACACAGGATGTGAGGTACAACAAATCAATGGATTTGGTGGAATTTACATTTCCTCCAAATCCACTGTCCATTTGTCTTTACTCTACTTATGCAGGCATCCCAGACTGCACCATTCATCCGATGAAAAATGTCGTCCTCAGCATGAACAGCCAACAGCTCTTTCATTTCTGAATCCCTTCAGTTTCCAGACATTTCTTCTGTTCTTCTTCTTCTTCTTCTTCTTCTTCTTCTTCTTCTTCTTCTTCATTGACTTTAGGCTTTTCCTCATGTTGTCACTTCACTATGCTAATGCTTTAAATCAGATGCTTTCAAAGGTGTAGGCGCGTTGTAGGATAAATACTCAAGACGTCGGCTTCGTTCCCAGTAATGTCTCGGCTTCTGTTCACACATGATGCTCATGATTGTTTCCTGAGTATTGTACAAGGTCTCGTCAAACCATCAAAACATTCAAACATTCAAAAACAAGAAGTGGTCCAGGCAGAGCCAACAGAATTTAGGTTTCTAGCTGTAGTTCATTTTCCATCAACTTTATGGACGACTTGAACAGTCAAAGTGATGACAGTAAAAATGACCATCATTTTGGCGCAACATTGACGCAACATTGACATTTTCCCACTGGACAAAGTATCAAAACTTTGAATTATGCAGAATTATCCAATCAGCCACCAGTCCAGCACCAGAGGTTGTAGTACCAGTTGTGTGGTTTCTGGTTCCTGCTCAGGACTGGCACCAACAGGACCTAATGGTACTCAAAGGCGGGTTGTTGATTGGTTACATGTACCGTGCAACATCATATACACAGACAAACTCAAAATAAAGGACACAAAAAATATATATATATATATTTATATAAACTGTATATTATATTTAATTTCTCAAAAAATGTACCAGCACAATCAGTGTTTTTACATTTAACATGTTCACAAATGCAACATGAATGACCTGAAATACCTTTATTCATTTTCTGATCATATAGGTTGTAATCAGTTGTTGTTTTTTTGATCATGTAGGTTTTAAGTGCATTGATGAGATGCTTATGATATTATTTTACAATATTATTTTCATTTTGTTGTATTTCCGTCAACAATCAGTTGAATTTAAAATCGTAATTTGTTGAAGCAGCTCATATTGGCTGCAATGAAACTACTGAAGAAAAGGCTTGTCGGCGTAGGGTTTTTCAATTTCGTAATGAAAATTATTTTATTTTCAACCGATTATTGAGGAAAACATGACAAAACAATAATAATATTGTAAGGGAGTTATAAACACATTAAAAACCGCTGTACGACTAAAATGCATGAAAGTATTTCTGTTTGTTCATGCTGCATTCGTGCTGTAAAACCATTTATTTGTGCTGGTGCAGGTTTTTGAGAAACTTTACTTCAATGTTTGTGCAGGTTGAGAAATAAAACAGAACCATTTTACTTGTGAAAGCACAAACAGAACCAATGAACCAGATTTTTCAGTGTTGTGTGATGTGCTACAAGTACCATAAGTTCTTCAGCAGGTACCAAAAGTCATACAGCTGGAACCCTGGTTCCTGGACTGAATGAATGTTAATGGGAAAATCACAGTTCCAGTTTTCTGGTGCCAAAAGATACTTTGTGTCGTGGAAAAGGGTGTTGTGCAAATGAGTACTCAGTACGTCCGTAAAGCGCTCTAGTGTGTGTGTGTGTGTGTGTGTGTGTGTGTGTGTGCGCAAGTATCGTGATATTAACATGTTCAAAGTCTCAGTCGGAGTTGAGTCTGTTAGCCTGTAGCTTAACGTCCCGAGAGCGCCAGATCTCTCCTTGTGAAGCTTTGTCCTTGAGAGTTAAACTCTGGATCGTGTGTGTGTGTGTGTGTGTGTGTGTGAGAGCGAGATTCCCGTTCGTCTGGCAGCTGTCGCCTCGTCACCCGATCGCTTGTTTTCGCAGCCGTGTGATACGTTACTCCAGCCTGTGTGGCTTAAGGCCGCGCCTATCTGATGTCAGCCGCGCACTGTGCAGCACATTCACTGTCTATGCTTTCATTCTTCTCTCTTTCTCTCTCTTTTTAGTTCTGTTTTTGATCTGTCGCTCACAGCTGCTTATCATATTTCATACTCTTGTCCTCGCCTTCTACCTTCAATTCTCTTTCCTCCTCCTCTCCACTCCTCTTAACTCCTCTCCTTTCTTCCTCCTGTAATCTCATTCTTTCTCCTCTCCTTCTGTCTCCTCTCCTCTGCATTCATTCTTTCTCCTTTCTTTCTTTCTTTCTTTCTGTCCTCTTCTCTCCTCTCCTCTTCTTTTTCTTATCCTTTCTCCTTTTGTTCCTCCATCTATTTCCTCCAATCACTTTCTTTCTTCCATTCCTTCTTCTACTCTCCTCTTATCTTCTTTATTCTTTCTGTACTCCTTCCTCTTCTCTCCTCCTTCTTTCTCTGCTCCTTTTTCCTTTTTCTTTCTCCATCTCTTTCCTTCTTTTTTCTCTTCTCCTTTGTCTCTTATCGCTTCTTTCTTTTTCCTTCTCTTTCCTTCTTTATCCTTCCCTTTCTTTCTTTCTTTCTTTCTTTATTGTCTTACTCTTTCTCTTTTCTTGTCCTCTTCACTTTCTCTCTTCTTCATTCATTCTTAATTCCTCTCCTTCTTTCTGCTTCTCTCCCTGTTGCTCACTTGCTTGTGTTTTTTTCTCTAACACTCAGCTACGGTTCTGAACTCTAACATTAGCATAGTAGAAATTGCGAACACACGCTAACACACACGCGCTAACACACACACGCTAACACACACGCTAACACACCCCACAAAGACTCCGAGCGACTCATTGTTGCTTCCCGACACACTCCCTTTCTCAGGAGCACAAAGACGCGCACACTTCTAGGGGCAGCGTTGACTCTGGCGTGTGTGAGGGGCTCAAAGGTGACATATATCAGAATGGGGGAAAGTTCTCACAGCATACGGGAGATTTAGGTTCCCCCCCTCCTTCTCTGCATCTCCCTCGTTCCCTCGCTCCCTCTCTCCGTCTGTTTGCCTTGGCAGATGTGTGCGGGTTTTTCGGAGGGGTGTCTGGCCGAACAGCGCGAAATGGATTCCCAGCGTCAGGCCCATTACAGTGGAAAGTCTTATGAGCGAGGGATCGCCTTTCACAAAGCGGCAGAAAGCTGTTCTCCACCCCCCTCCATCTTTCCTTCTCCTGTTTTTTTGGCTTTCTATGTGTCTATATATGCTGTTATATTGGGTTTTGGGGGGATTTTAACGGTTTAAGATGGAAGGATGGAGATTTTAGGCCTCTGATTACACTTTCGATCACACAATCATCTGTTAAATTTCCATCCGAGTCACTGAAAAGAGAAGATGAAGGGTTAACGATGCAAAGAAAACGATTTCCCTCTTAGATGGGGTTTAGAAGTTTCAGTTCTTCAGTGCTTCTCAAAAAGAACTAGCAGAACTTCTAGTGATTTTACTTTTGAGGTCTCTTGTTTTCTTTTTTTTTAGTCTTGTCTACAAAGTACTTGCTAATGTTATCTAGTACTTTGTCTTTTCTCCCAAGCATTGTAAACGTCTGGGTTTTTGAAAAGCGTAATACAAATATAATCTATTATTGTTATTATTATTAGTGTGCTTTTGACCGGATTTTGTTATGTTCTAGTCTGGGATAAGAATAATAGACATAACAAAGAGGAGCCAATAGGCAAAGTGTTTTCTAAACATTCTTCACAAATCGTCCGCGGTAGGAATTCCCCTTAGTAGTAGTACTGGATGGCAAAATGTCTCCTATTTAATGTGATCCTAAACTGATTACACAGCGCAGGCACTGGAAGGACAAAACGCTCTTTGAGCAAAGTAGAGTAACCTGACCTCTTACTGCGGCGACCTGGTAATGGGTTCAATTAAAGCTACACACACACTTACACATCCACACACACACACACACCTTTTAAAACAGAGAGTCTATTTATCTTTCAGATTCTAAAGGAGGGGGTTTGGTTTATGGCCTATAACCTGAGGAAGTGGACGTCTCCCCAGTCTGTCCAACATAAACACTTTTTTTTCCTTTTTTTTTTTGCCTATCAGAGAACAATTTCATCCCTGACCTCTCACATTCTTTTCCCATATTCTGCCCATTAATCCATGTATTATTTGCCTTTAGGACTGCTTTAGGATTTTACATTGCGGGGAAATATTCCATCAAATGTGGGTGACGGCTGGCCTCATTTCTTTTCAAAGGCACTCTGCAGAGTGTGCTTGTTGGGTTTATGCAACCAAGACAGACTTTGGCTCACAGGTCCATCTGGATTTGGATGATACACTTTGATTCCCCTTTACACTTGGGTTGAATTTTTTATGGTACCTTTAAAAAGAAGAGCCTTTATTTTCATTATGCATGCACACATGTACAGGACATCGAAATGCTTTTCGTCGCATGGAAAGCAGTTGGTGTCAGGCGCAGGTTACATTGATGCTCAAGGCCCGAACAGTGGTAACCCGGCAGTGTTGGGATTTGAGTTCTTAATCTTTCAATTATTCTCTTGCTACTGTGCTAGAGCTGGTGCTCGTTCATGGAACCAGCTAGCTTTAAGAACCGGACCAGTCTAAGAGCTGAACAATTAAGTAATCAGCAATGTGATCTTGAACAAACGAGGGTGATGTGGTGTGATTTTGTTTGCTTTCATACAGGAAGTCGTAAGAAAGGCTTGAACACAAACCCCGCCCCATACCCTAACCATAGCAAGTCACGAGAATCATTACAAAAATGTTAGTCCTGAGACCTGAGACTGTTGACAATTTTACAAGTTGTACCGTATTTTACCATGAAAAGTTGATCGTTCGTTAGTTTGTTGCAATTGCCAGTAAAATTATTGTTTCTTTCTATGACCACTGATTCATGGTTGCAATATTTCATTTGTCTTATTCTTTAAATAATCTTTAATCCACTCTCACTGTTCATGTCTTATTTTTCATGGTGGTTGTGAAAATAACTTGAGTAGCTCGAGTCGTCATGGAGACAAAATGATGCCACCCGAGCCCCTGATGTCAACGGTTCCTGGTTCCAGACCTGTAGCATTTTGGTGCCTGAACCGACATGGTTTTGAGAACCGTCTCTTCTGCGGTAGACAAGTGTGGAACGGTTCACGATATGCCACTGGTTTCTGAACCAGCACTGGCACCTTGTTGGTGGGATGAAATTATCAGTAGAACAGGTACCCAACTGAATTATTCATATATCAGGCTGGATTTTGGGAGAGGCTGGAATATGTGCATGCAAGTGTGTGTGTGTGTGTGTGTGTGCCTGCATGTGGGTTTCCAAAGCATAAAGCCACTTTAGGTAAATAAGATCAGAAATGTGGGCCACGGTAAGGCAAATCGTATTTGACACATTAAAATGCATTTCCATGCTCGCTACAGCCGGGCCGCTACGAGCTTCTCTGGCTTATTTATCATTCATAACCTCAGCGCCAAGCCTCCGAGAAGAGCCGGGATTAAAGAAATTTAATCACCAGTTAAAAAGTTTAAAATGTTCCCCAGTCCATATTGGGAGGGACTTTCACTTCTAGCATAAGATGCATAGGACGCTCTGGTAATAGTAATAGTTCAGCTAATAGGCAGTTAACTGGAATCAAAGCGTGGGTTTGATACTTCGTCAAGGTATCGTCCATTGGCGAAGGATTACGTCATGTTTTGCCCACCATTCCAAGAATCATCAGGACTGAGGAGTAAACAAGGGAAGATGAAAGTGAAGAACGGAGAATCGGAGGGAAAGCCATTTCCCCAGCTCTTGCTAACATTTTAATGGCAGTGTTAATGAGGCCGAGTGAGTTTATGGGAGAGCTGTGGCTATCCGTCATTATCGCCAGGCCGTTAGTTTTGTGCGCCGAGCGTGATTAAGATGGATGCCTCGCTCCAAGCCCTCTTTGTTTGAGTGCTCCGGAGAAGGAGAGCGAGAAAGAGTGAGGGGGAAAGTCCAATTCCAACATGGTTGACGCAGAACCGCTCTTCATGCGGCGAGAGCGGTTCAAGGCAGCGAACAAAAATCTCATATTTCAGCAGCACTGAACGAGGAACGCTGCGCGCTAACAGAACTTTCCACATGAGTTGGCTGAAGATAGGAATCGTGGCCCAAAGTCTCAGAATCACATCACATCAAATCACACACGTTCTCCCTCTTTCTCTTTATCAGTGCATTTTCATGTTTTCTATCAATTTTTAAAAGAAAACAAGAGGCACACTTTCAGTCCTCCCTCTTTTGTTCTCGAACCCCACCACCATAAAACACACACACACACACACACACACACACACTAGCGCACAGTGTTGCATGCCTGCCAGTGGTTTAAACCCCCTGGTGTGACAGAGGGCATGCCAGCAGACCTTTTCGGTGGGTGGCTTGGAGGATGGGTGGATGCTGATGGTCCTTTGTTCATAGACCAGGCGGTGCATCTGCCCCCCCAACAGACACACTTTGTGACTTTTGTATCGGCTCGAGCCCTTTGTCAGGCTTCGTGACCTTACACCTCTCACTCAGCCTCCAACCAGCACTCCTGAGACACCCCGTGAGAGACTGACAGCCGGCTGGAAGACAGACAAAGCTGCAGATTATCACACACATACACACACAGACACACATGACCCCAAACCTATAGAACCCTCTGTACACTTATGAGCATGCACTGGGGGATGGAGGACAACTTGTTCTTATTAGGAAGAAAGAGAGGGAGAGAGACAGGGACGTATAATTTAATGAGCTCGGCCAACACACACTTCAGCCTCATCAGAAAGCCTCGCGTTAAAGAAGGAGGATCTCTGTAGTTGCTGTATTATCTCTAGTCCCAGCCTAATTCCTGCTTCTGAGAAAATTTTGTGAGCTTGAAATGCTTATGGTTTTTTTTTAGAACAGTTGGAGGTTCTTAGCTATTTTGTCCATCATACAAACAGGAAGTGGAAAAAGGTGAAAGCACATATTTCATTGTTGTCAGTTAAAACCAAATGGCAGCATGCTCCAAGTTCCATCTTCGTTTTGGCTCTCTGGGGGAATCCTTAAAGGTTCTTTGTAGAAACTTTAGCCAGAAACAGTCCCTAAACACGGCCTCAATAAGAAACAGTTCTATTGTATTGACTTAAAAGAGAAAAGCATCTCAAATTGACCTCTGTCCCTGCACCGGTCAGTCCCAGTAAAGGAGGCGTGGCCTCTGTCCCTGTCAGTCCCAGTGAAGGAGGCGTGGCCTCTGTCCATCTCAGTCCCAGTGAAGGAGGCGTGGCCTCAATGCCTGTCAATCCCAGTAAAGGAGGCGTGGCCTCTGGACCGGTCAGTCCCAGTGAAGGAGGCGTGGCCTCTGTCCCTGTCAGTCCCAGTGAAGGAGGCGTGGCCTCTATGCCCGTCAGTCCGAGTAAAGGACGCGTGGTCTCTGGACCGGTCAGTCCCAGTTAAGGAGGCGTGGCTTCTGTGCCTGTCATTTCCAGTAAAGGAGGTGTGGCTTCTATGTCTCAGTCCCAGTGAAGGGGGCGTGGCCTTGTCTTGGAAGGCGATTTAAACAGTTTTATTCAATAAGGTTTAGGTTACACTCAAATTTGATGTTTCCTGACTGAATTGATGTCATTAAGATATCAGCAAGGGATCGTCAACATTAGAGGGTTTCTGATCATATACATAGCCGGTACAATAATCTCCAAACTCTTTAGATATGTTCTTCACACCATGCACACATTTATGCTCACTCATCTCTCCTAATTACATGTTCCACATGTGATCTTTCGCTCTCTCCTCCTCAGAGAGGGGCGAGCGTCGGAGATTAAAGGGATTCTGTGTAGGAGGCTGAGAAAAAAACAGCAGCTCAGTTTTCTCTCCCCTCATGGGCTTCAAAAACAAACGGGTCGATGAAGCTCAGCGTCTCACGCGTGTGAAATAATGTATCAGTTTGGGTGGAATTAAGCGGTCTCTCGCTGGGTTCTCCGTTTACAAAGTTAGGTAAGTGATGTGGGTTAGGCGGAGTCTCTGATCCTCCGGGCAAATCATAGACGAGAGCCACATGTTCTTCAGTACTAGGAATAAATCCTGCTTTCTTGCAGGAATGAGTTTGCCTTTTTAGTTTTGAACTGGAACTTCAAGACTAATGTTGCTAACAAGTAATGAGAGCTTATAGCTACCAGTTTAGCACGTCCAGACTAAATCATGACACACTCACGTCGCGTTGTTCAGTGTCTCAAAAAGACTTGTGTATGTGGTTTCTGACACGGTTTTATGACACACTGTTATCTATAAAAAACGGACAAAAGTAGGTCACAGAGCTAAAAACAGTAGCAGCGGCCATCTTGAAGTCGATTCACTTTCTTCCTCAGCACATAGTTTGGAAGAGACAAAGGTAGGTGGTTATACTTTAAACTTTTAAACAAGGTTTGACTTTTCTTTTCTCTGAGCTCAACAGACTTAACAAAAGCAACAGAACAACAAAACACCTCTCTCCCTTTCTCTCTCAGGAGAGTGTGTAGTCTAACAGCTTGCCACTAAAAGAGTTGATTTCAGACTCCCCACCACACACACACACACACACACACACACACACATTCCTGCTGCCCCTTGCATTGATAAATCAATTCCAGGTCGTCCTTGCTGTCTCCAGCTTACCCCCCCAACACACACACACAATACAAAGCAAACTTCAGCACTTTGCCTCTGACCCTCTCACTCATGGCCTTCGTCCAATGCTGACCATATGGTGGGGGGAGAGAGAGACACAGAGAGAGAGAGACACAGAGAGAGAGAGAGACAGAGAGAGAGAGAGAGAGGCAGTGATAGATAGATAGAGAGAGAGAGAGAGAGAGAGAGAGAGAGACGGAGAAAGAGATGCTTGCTGTCCATGGACATTATGACAGATTTCTAAAATATTTTACCATGAAAATGGGGACTTGATTGGTTGCCCAGCTGAAATTTGTCTTTCTTCCTTTCATTCTATTTTTCTTTCTTTCTTTCTTTCTTTCTTTCTTTCTTTCTTTTCCCCTATATCCCCCTCTACTTTCTTCCTTCTCTTCTTGTTTTTTATTTTTCTTCTGTTTCTTTCTTTCTTTCTTTCTTTAAATGTATCAATATAACAGAAAGAGAGAAGGAGAGTGTGTGTGTGTGAAAGAGAGGTTGTTTGAATCTTAAAGGCCTCAAACCACGTGTGCAGCTGCAACACACACACACACACACACAAGGCACTCTGGATCTCACTCTACAGGCTGTTTTCTGGGAGACATAATTACAGCGCTGCAGTTAGAGCGGTCACTGAGCTAAAAACAGACAGAGAGAGAGAGAGAGAGAGAGAGAGAGAAAGAGAGAGGGATGTCCACCAAACTAAAACACTCAGAAAGTTGTGGACTCAGTAAAATTCTCTCTCTCTCTGAAGTGGTCAATGAGCGCTGATTTTGATAAATCTATGGTTTAGAGAATGTGTGTGTGTGTGAGTGTGTGTTTTTCGCCTTTTGTGAGGACCAAATGCCCTCATAATGATAGTAATATATGAGATTTTGGAGATTGCGAGGACATTTGGATGGTCCTTTTTTTCTGAAAAAGCCGCTTTTATTTGAAAAACTAAAAGAGCCAAAAGATTTCCTTTTGATTACTGAGGTTAGAGTTAGGGGCTAGGCATTATATAGCGTTATGTAGCGTTGTGTAGCTACAGTAATACAGAAGTCAATGGAAGGTCCTCACAAATATAGTAAAACCAACGTGTGTGTGTGCGTGTGGTTTGTTTGGAATATTTTCATAGGAAACTGTTTTGTCGAAGCCCTTCCTCCATCTCTGACATCTCCAAAAATCAGATCATTCCTCTACTATAAACACTCTCCATCACCCCCGTTTACAGAACAATGAACTCTTTCACTCCTCTGCGCTCCCTTTCTCTCTTCCTCTCCCTCTCTTCATCTCTCTCGCCCTCTCTTTTCTTTTATCATGCTTTTATTAATGTGCTTTTTCATGCACACATGCACCATAACAGCTCTGATTGTGAATAAAGGCAGATACTTGCTTTTTGCATTAGTTCTCGCTTCTCATCATGGTCTTATATCCTCTCTTCTGTTTTTTCATTTCTGTGCTTCATTCTGTCCTCTCCTCTCTCCCCATTCATTACACCATAATTCAACTCGGATTGCTCTCTAGTGTGTGTGTGTGTGTGTGATAGAGACAGAGAATGTCAACGTGTCAGTTATTATTGCGCTTAACAATAATTGACTTAATGTAACCAAAGATTGAGAAGATTTATTCATTGTTTTTAGTTTTTATGTCCAGGAGTTGACTAAAAATTGCCTTGGAACCTCTACATCTTTACTCTTTACCATCATTAAAAATGCCAAGATGTATGAATATGCATGATATGCAAATTGCATACGAGTGCTACGCATTGCGTGTGCAATCTTAACCCCGCCCCTTCCTCCACTACCCTGGATACAGTATGTTATTAAAGATGGTGTACTGCGCTATTACAGAATGGCGAAAGGCCACAATGAAGACATACAAGCCTGTGTGTTTACCTGTACTGTACTAAAGGGTACTTTGGGTACCATTATCACAGAGCTAGGAAACAAGCTTGCCATTGTCAAAAGTAAGTTTTTTCAGTATCTGATTGTCGATTTGAGTTTCAGTGATTTATGTAACAGTAGATAAACGTCAAAATATACCACAACAACCATCATGACCGTTAGCTAAGTTAACTATCCGGCTAGCTTAGGACGCATGTTCTGTAGCTAAAAGTTTCTTGTAATAATTTGCATATCAGACTGTGATAGGTCAAAAGCCATTGAGTCTATTTAGTAACATCACAAACGGAGCTCATACGTAGCCCCACCCACAAGAAGAAGAAGCCTTTGTTTTAAATGAAAAAAAAAAAGAGATTTTACCAATTTAAACCAAATACCAATCTATATAAAAGAGTAGTTTAAAAAAAAAGCATTTCAAAATCATATTGTTTAAATCAGAGTCGAAATTAACAGTTAGTGAATAACTAAGCTTCTACAGTGTGTGTAACTTACACACCCTTTCTTTTCTTCATCAAGATTCTAAAAAGTTGGGTTTCTGTTGAATTCACCAAAAAGCCTCGGTCTTTGTGTTTGTGTGTGTGTGTGTGTGAGGTTGCGGGTGTTGAGAGAGAGAAAGAGAATGGACGAGAGGAAACATATGAAAGTAATCAGTGGCCGTACTCCTGGCTTACATTAAGGCACTGAGACAAATCGCGGGCCGCCGAGCACTTTTCCCTGATAGTCATTCTTGCCGTAATGTGAGATTTAAAACAGACTGTGCCTGACGCCATGCTGGTTTCACCGTTTCGGATGATGTTGTTTGTTGTTTATGGCCTTGTCCTTCCCTCTGGCTCTCTCTCTGTGTATTTGTGCATTTGTGTGGTGCGGCCGTTCTCCTCGCATTGTTGTCCAGGGGTTAGCATGCATTCCTCAGGTCTTTGCAAAAAATTTGATTAGTACCCCCCGGAAAATCTGAAATTTGATTATTTGATCCCCCCCCCCCCGGAAAATCGGTCAGCTAATGAAGTTTGAGCTGAAACCAATCAGAGGTACAGCGGTTCAGGTTGACGTGTAGCGCAGAGAGACAGGAAACACGAGGGCTTGCGAGAACAAGGGAGACCTTAGCGTGCATTCCAGCGCTCTCAAAAGCCTCATTCAGCTACAGTAAATCTGACCGGAAGGAGATGGTATCAGGCGTCTTAAAGAGAGCGAGAGCTTAATGATGAAAAGATGAGAAAGTATGCAAAGCGCGTGAGAGCTGGCTCGTCGACCGTTGAGACAAACACACAAAGGATGAACTCATTTTTTCTTTGCTTGCCAAAAAGTCTTAGCATTGCTTGTCACATTGCCCTTCCACAGCAGATAATGGTCAGGAGCACACTGAGGAACCCGGACATGAGAAACTGAGCCAGATCATATGTAAAGTTTTCAGTAGGAAAGATTAGGGAGAGGGGCGGGGTTAGAGGCCATAGCTTTAATTAGGTGACAGACACTTTTATGAAAGGTGAAGGCCAATTGAAGCATGGAGATGAGCAGCTGAGGGTTCAAGGCTGTTTTATGCTCCCTTCCTGAAGGTTTGGAAAAGTCGCTCTCTAAAACAGAAATGTGCAAACATGCCACCCAGCTCCACAGTGATTGGTCAGTACAGGTGAGTGCAAAGGTTTGCATAGCCTTAGGACAAAAATAAGACAAATAAATTTTATTTATAATTTATAGCAACAAGACAGTTAGTGTGTTAGGTTTCACAGATGTTCCTTCATTATTATCAGTAACAAAAAATGGCCAAATAGTGTATGTTAAGATATTATTAATAAAATAATCAAAAATGATATCAGTTCAAAAGTTTTTATTTCCCTCTCTGAATGTGACATATCCTTCCTGACATATTAATTTATAACTCCAGATGTCATACACCGCTTTCTTCAAATCTGGAGATCAAGAGGGTCACGGCAAACAATTTTCCTCTTGATTTCACTTTATGTAATATGGTGTTGCAGAACAAATTGTAAAAATGTCCCTTTCTTTCACCCAGAAACCATGGGGAATGCAAACCTTTGCACTCAGCTGTATGAAGGGAAGAACTAGGGGTAGCCTCGACTCAGTTATAACTGTTATAAGAGGAACATGTTTGAGGAGAACATGCATTTTGTTGGAACAGACAACAAAACATGTGATTTGACCTGTTAGTACTTCCTGTTTATCCTTATTTGATGGACAATCTGCAAATAGCTAAGAACCTCCTACTGAACATCATGAATGCTCCAGACTATCAGAAGTTTGTTCCAGGCAGCTTTCAGAAGCACTTCTGACCAGGCTTAGAGATCTTGCTCAAGGGCCTGACAGTGGCTCTCTGGAAGTCCTGGGATTTTAACTCACAATCTTCTGGTCACTAAGCACAGAACATTAAGCTGCTACTTAGCCACCGCTAACCCTATGACCTCTGTCGTATGAAGTCCAGTGATATTGCTCTTGCTTGTGAGAATTCCGATGGCTTTTGCACCATGTTGGGGAATATTACTAAAAATAATCAGCAGTATATTAGCTATTGGTGTACGTAGAGAAGACAAGAACCTTCAGCCTGTGTGCTGTATGTTTCTGTGTTTCTGTGTGTCAGGAGCAGGAGTCACTTAGGAGGATTTAGGACACTGCCCTCGTCCTACCACCAAAATAAGATGTTGGTAAGTTACACAATGTGTGTACTGGAAAAGTGTATTGTGGCCAGGAAGTGTGTGTTTTTTTCTTTTACTAGCGGTGCTTATTATAACATGCCAGCTAAAAATACACACCTCTTTGGAGCAGTGAGAGGAGCCGAAGCTCTCGGCGGTGTGTTTAATGGATGCTGGATATGAAACCACACATATTCACTATATAGTGCACTATTTTGTGTTATTGTGTCATTGTGTATTCATGCCTCAGTGTAGTGGAGAATATCAAGTGCAGTTCCATTCATGAAATCCTATAATGCATCGCAATAGGTAGTGCCCAATTTATGCTCCCTAGCAGGTACAGAATACTTATATACACTGGCTTGTATAGTGGATAGGATGTGGTTTAGGGTGTATACAGTAGACAGATTATAATGAGATATTTGTGATGTTGTTTAGGTGGCCTCTATAGTGAATAGAGTCTATGGTTTGAGACACGTCCTGAGTGGACTGATGATGGTGTTTATGTGGCCTAAATAGTAAACAGGGTGTGTAGTTTGTGACACGTCCACAGTCGACTGATAATGGTGGAAGGTTTGTGATTGTGTTTATGTGGCCTTTATGGTGAATAAGGTGTGTGGTTTGGGACACTTTTCAGAGTGGACTGATGATGGTCGGATCTTTGTGATGGTGTTTTTATAGTAAATTAGGTGTTATTTGGGACACGTCCACAGTGGACTGATGATGGTGTTTATGTGGCCTATATAGTGAATAAGGTGTGTGGTTTGGGACACGTCCAGAGTGAATTAATAATGATAAGGCGCTTGTGATTGTGCTTATGTGACCTAAATAGTAAACAGGGTGTGTGGTTTTGGACAAGTCCACAGTGGCCTGACAAGGGTGGGACATTTGCAATAGTCTTTATGTGGCCTACATAGAATAGAGTGTGTGATTTGGGATGTGTCCAGAGTGGACAGATGATGGTAACGTGTTTGTGATGGTGTTTATGTGGCCTATATAGTGAAGAAGGTGTGTGATTTGGGACACATGCACAGTGGACTTGTGATGGTGGGATGATTGTAATTGTGTATATACAGACGGGTGACAAATGAAAGGAAAAGCCTACAACAAGTAAGGTGTTGTGGCCACTACGAGCCTCCAGAACAGCTTCAATGTGTCTTGGCATAGATTCTACAAGTCTCTGGAACTGTACTGGAGGAACTGATGGAGAACATCCAAAAGATGTTCCCTCAGTTGGTGTTTTGATGATGGTGGTGGAGAGCCGCTGTCTAACACGTCACTCCAAAATCTCTCATAGGTGTTCAATTGGGTTGAGAATCTGGAGACTGTGAAGGCCAGAGCATAGGATTTACATAATTTTCATCCTCATCAAACCATTCAGTGACCCCTCGTGACCTCATTTATTCAGGTTTTTCCATTAATTTGTCACCCGTCTGTATATAGTTGCCAGTTTATTAGGTACATAGGTACATTCCACAACCAAGAAAAACACATACAAATTCAACATTGTTGTGCAGAATTCCATCTCAGAACACAGCACATACTGGACTTAGTCCTGAACATCATTGCTGACCAACTTTATCCCCTCATGGGAACAGTTTATCCACACTTGGATGGACACCATGTCAGGCGAGTAGTTCTAGGTTCCAGGAACATGACAGCAAGTTTTCAGTTTTCACTTGCTGGTTCTCTGGCTTATCTGGGTGTTTGCAGCAAGACTGCAGCTGTCCAATTTGCAGTGACTGTGCAAGGCAGGTGTTTCCGTGTGGTACAACATTCCTGCACAACGCATCCAGCATCTTGTAGAATCCATGACAAGGCAAATTCATAGTGAGGCCCAAAAGAGGTGCAACATGCTACTAGATACCCAATGAACTGGAAAATCCTTGTGTATACTGTATAAATGTAGCTTTTTAAAGGAGAATGTCTTATTTGAATAGTCATCAATTGTATATTTACTGAAGGAATAGCACAGGATTGTGTGTGTGTGTGTGTGTGTGTGTGCACATCTGAGTTGTGGTAGTGTAATTAGATATAAATAGAATAGAAAGCTCCTTTATTGT
>JAOUQW010000001.1:19485668-19498906 GCA_028565825.1 Olivaichthys viedmensis
ACACACACACACACACGGACACATAGAACATTATCATAATAAATAACCAGAACACGCATTACATAATAAAATAAGAAGGAGCAATACTGGGTTGATCATCTATGCTCCATTCAACAACATGTTTGTCTCCAACTGAACCCATTAAAAACTATAATAATAATATATAGAATCGATGTACACAAAAAAATTGTTTAATAGAATTTTACCTACGAACATCGCTATACCTTTACCCTTATTAAAAATGCCAGAATCTACGAATATGCATAAATATGCCATTTTGGAAACACCCCCATGTCCCCCTGCCATCCCAAATAGTCTAATATCACTAACGTTAGCTAAGTTCGTTAGCAGGCTGGCTAACTAACTGCTCGTAAACTAGCTGGACCTGAGTCTTTTCACGTCATAAGGCCTGAATCCAAATCATTGGTGTTAAAGTCAAAGTCGAGTTGCAAGTCATGAAATTCCTGATTCGAGTATGACTCGAGTTCAAGACCCGCTAGCTAACTGCTAGTAAACTAGCTCACATTGGTACGGGTCAACACGATTTCAGTATCAAAGTCTCGATTTACATCGTCATATACATATTTATTTAACATCAGACAAACCCGCCAAAACATGCCATATCATTCAAAACCATTTTGTTCATCAATAATACTAGCTAAGTTAGCTAGCTCGGACATGATTGGTCCAAAGCCATTGTGCTTATTTAGTGACATCACAAACCGAGCTCATACGTAACGCTCCTCAAATCAGTTTTATACAGGGAGCACTGAGAAAGTCTCCGTTTTTAAATGTGAAAAATGTGACTTTGGCGCTGTGTCAACAAATTTGACACAAATCTATATATCGGAATCACGGGAATTACCTGTGTAAACATCCGGTATTGGAGTTCAGGGACATTTAAGCACAGCCTGAAAACAAGTGCTAACATTAAACTGATTTTGGTTCTAAATAGAGGTGCAAAGGTATAAAAAGATTCATGGTATGATAACCATACAACCCAACATCATGATTTTTTTGAACTATCAGCACAGAGGACAGACCCTCCTCAGATGTCCATGCTTTAGCAGAAATGCGAGTTTCAAGACGAAAAAAGAAAGGCCGCATGAATCAAATCAACCTAGAAAAGTCACAGACCAATCACATGCTGTTTTGTTGCTGCTTTCATCAATGAGTCACATCTTCAGTACTCTCACATGGTTTCAATGAGAGAGGAGATTGTATGATGCGAGAGAGCGAGAGACATTGGGAGAGAGAAGGAGAGAGATGGAGAGAGATGGGCAGGGATTGAAGATCGACACAACTAGCATAGAAAATATGGCTAATCATTGGGGCACACACTGCAGCCAAATATTATATTCAAAGTGGCACTGAAACCAAGGTAGAAGGGTATACACACACACACACACACACACACACATACGTGCACACAAACGGCAATGACAACCCATCATGTCTTGTGAGAGCCTGAGCTACATTTTCAGATACATCTGCACACAGTTACTCCAGCCCAAGTGTGTGTGTGTTTTCATAGTTAAAATGAAAAGAGAGAACACTCTGTGTTTATGCAAAGTCAGCCCAAGTTTGCCTCTAGTGTTGGACAAACTTTTCTTTCCTTCTTTTTTTTTTTGGTGAACATTAAAGCCAACATGGAAAATCCATTTGGGGCGTAGTTGACAGCCTTTCTCGCTCTCTCCCTACAGGGTTGTGTTTGTGTGTGTATGTTGTGAGGTATTTCTTTTCGAGAGCTCATTCCCCATTCTGTGTTTCTGTGTGTAGGAGAGCGAGCTGGACTGCTGCTGCACGTCGCACCACATGAAGAGAAATAACGAGGTGTGTTTTTGAGAGAAAACCTGTCTCTCTCTCTCTTTCTCTTGGGTCTTTGTATCTCCACATGCATCCTAAAATCTGAAGTGTTGTAGGGTGGTGTGGTGCATATGCACTCTCTCTCTCACTCACACACACACACACACACACACACACACAACTACCATAAGAGTTTCTGGAAAGTTTGCTTCCCAATGATGAAGATCTCCATATCTACATTCTCCCAGCAGGAGCTGAAATGAAGCTTCATATAAACCACATTTCGCACCACTGCTGCTATTTACGTAATTGAATTTAGCCAGACAAAATGCTAATCTTTCATATTTGAGACATGGATAGGGTGAATTATTAATGATTTGGTTTTAAACCTGTGGTTAATATGAAAGAGGAATGAATCAAAGCATGGAAAGATGAAGGAAGCTGGCGGTAGAAAGGAGCTGAAAAGGAAGACAGAGTGATGAAGAGGATCAGAATCCGTCCAAAATGAAGGACGACCCTCAGAGTTTCATGAGGATTGCAAACGATTGGGTGGCTACTCTCATATTAGCCACTGTATAATGAAACCCACTGAGATTTAGATTTATGGAGAATTTATACATTTGACTGTTTTAGAGAATTTCACATCTTGTTGCCTTTAATCACATTAGCTTTAATGATTAATGCATTTTAGTAACTATTATTCAGTAATTATAACTGACTTGTTATGGACTATGAATGGTTTTTGAGCATATAACGATAAAAAAAGTCATTTTAACAAATGTTTGTACTTTTGAAAGAATGTGGTATGACTAGGAGGGTCAACAGTTAGGGTGAACACCTGCATGAAGGCGTGTAATGAAAGTGGGCCAAGAGAACCCTATTTACTTTCTGTTTACCATGTTCCTCAGCCCCTGCTCTGGCTCCACCCTGACCACGCCCTGTACCTGTTTGTGGTAACTAGTCTCGTTATTGGCTCATATATATGTTTCCCTGTCATAGCATGCTTCTCAATATGTTTTTTTTTTTAATGGTTAAAATGTTTTTTGGATCAACGATCCTTGATCCTACTCAAATATTGAGGATTCATCAGATCACAGATGAATAACTAAGCTTTAAAATCTGATGAGTTGAAGATGAAGTCATTAAATAATTGCTCATTTGGTACAGGCAATGTATATTAAAGTTTGTTCTGTCGTTCATCAGGAGGCTATGGTTAGCTAAGTAAGCTAGCTAGCGTAAACCCACTGTTGGCTTGTGGCCATCTAAGGCAGGCTTCCCAAATTCCAAACCTGGAAGGCTGGAGTCCAGCAGAGCTTGCTGGTTTCCTCACTCCAACACACCTACTAAACCTGATAAATACACCTAATTCAACTCAGAAGTCTCACATGCCAGATTTCTAGCTTTCACTAGACAGTCTGCTACTTTTTGTCACTCAATGTGGCCAAGAACTTTCACTGGAAGGGGCTGGTTGACTGACATAGCAAATGGCCAAT
The DNA here is from genome assembly GCA_028565825.1 of Olivaichthys viedmensis. Lineage (NCBI taxonomy): Eukaryota > Metazoa > Chordata > Actinopteri > Siluriformes > Diplomystidae > Olivaichthys > Olivaichthys viedmensis. The sequence goes on from JAOUQW010000001.1 coordinate 19,488,968, forward strand.
CACGTTTACTCGCTAAATGTTTCAAACAAAACTTTCTACTAACCTTTAAAGACGTAATGGCGTCAACTTTTTTTAATCCAGTGACTATATCTTGACCCTAAAAAGCTCATCGTGTTACAATGTTTATAAGTTTGTTTTCACATTGTAAACTGCTGGGACTACGTGTCTTTGAGAAGAGAAATCACTGAACTGTGCTGCACTCTGACCCTCCAGGACTGAAATTGGGAAAACCTGATCTAAGATAACTTACGTACTGACTTGTGTCATGGCTTATGAAGCTGCAAGCACTAAAGGTGAGTACACAGCTCCTCTTATACTCTTACAGAACTGTTCTATGTTCTGGTGTCTTGGCATGTTTATTCTAACAAGGTGACTTAACAAGAAACAACCAAATTCATAGTTTCCTGGTTTTTAAATTCCCTTGTCTCGTTGTTCTTCTATTTTCCAGTTCCCTAGTTCTGCTCTTCTGACCTCTGCTAGTGTTTTTGGATTTAGATGATATGGATTTACCTTTAATAACAATGTCAGCTTGTGCTCTGCTTTCAGCTCTTTTCAGAATCTGCTGATGCCTGCCTGTGGATCTTGACAATAGTTTTTGAAAGATACTGTGCACTTATATCCAGCTGCTTCTGGCAACTGTGTGTTACACCTACAGAGTCTGCTGAACTGGAATGTAAGAGAATCCTACAGTGAAAAATCATTTTCTTTCCAGATGGTTTCGTGCAAATGTTTTAATCGAAATTCTGGAAAGTCAGCAAAAGAAAATGTGAATCGTCGTGTTTTTTTTTACCATTAACTACGGTTATGCTGAAGAGTCTAAAGAGGAGCAACGGGATGATGTAACCCTACGTAACACAAAATAATATCCTTTTCACCATTCAAAAGATAAGCTTGACCTGATCGTCATCTCCCTCAGAGTTCCCTTCAGCCTGTGCTGGTTAGGGACAGAGCGAATTCCTCACTGTTCTCCTCGAGCGATTATAGATTCAGTCTCCGTTGCGGAACAAACATGACTGACCTTCAGCATGCTGAATTATTGAGACAGTGCCTTTTCTTAAATTCACGTTCACGTTCCAGGCCAAAGTGTTTTGGCAGGTTTTCCGGATCATCTGCAAACGTCTTAGTAAATCATTGTTCTGTCAGTAAAACCTTTTCATTTTAGAGTATTAATATTTTAGTGCTATAAGATGGCTACAGACTAAAGCGGAGATTCATTGGGTGCCGTGGGTGGCAGACATCCATGACCAATAGAGAAGACTCAGTCTGCATCTCGAGGGTCAGTTTAGCAGCTCCCACCAAAAAAAAGAAATGCTGCCCGCCACCCAAAATACAGCATGTTTGGTTCACTTCCTGCAGTTGAGTCAATTCAGAGTCGAATCGCTTTCTCACTGCAATTGAACAGCGCTAGGGTTCGATTCAAACTGACTAAATGCTGCATATGTGAATGCGCGCTTAGTTAGTTTTGGGTTGGTGCTCTTGGTTAGTTTAGGGTTCTTAGCTTCCTAAAAGGTGTTCTACTTGAAACCCTCTTTGATAGCGAAACACTGTTGTATGGTTCTACATAGAACCCTTAAGAGTACCCCCAGAGGGACAAACTAAAGAACTCTTAAAGATTCTAAATTTAACCTTTTTCTAAGACTGTATATGAGTTCAGATTTTCACTCATACATTACAGGCAAGCTCTGCCTCTGATTACAGGATTTCACAGATTGGGAAAATGCTGTTCACTAGAATGACGGGGGAAAACGACTTTCCTCAAATGAGAGACATGAGAGGAAACCCTCCCAGCTCACTGTCACTCAGATACAAATTAGTGAAGGAACAGTGATTAAGCAAGCGGTTCAGCTTAACGCCTGAGCAGGACAGCGCTAAAGAGCCGAGTGAAGAGGGGGAGTGAAAGGTGGAGGAAGAGAAAGAGAAGGAGTAAGAAGAGCACAATATGTGCTGAGAGAGGGATATTGCAGGAGCGAGACAGAGTAAGAGACAGTGTGATTTGGAGAAGGAGAGTGAGAGAGAGTATCAGAGGAGAGACAGAGACTACAGTAAAGACTATAATTACTGTATTCCAGAGTGTGAGAGCTCAGAATTCTTGAGCAAAGAAAAAGAAGAGGAAATGAAGAGAGGAGAAAAATGTCGAGAAGAAGAGAGAAGTGGAGAGGAGAGGAGGCCAAGGCTGCAGGATCAGCGTAATGAGAGAAAATTGAAGGCAGCTGTTTGAGTGAGCCCAGGCTGGATACAGTCAAACACACACAGTCATACACACACACACACACACACACACATTCCTGCTGAGAGGTGAATGGAGAGAAAGATGGTAATAAAAGAAGGAGTAAGATTGCAGAGTAAAAAAAACAAATGCAGAGTAAAAAAGAGGGAAAGGGAAAGACAGAAGGATAGAGAAGGACTGAGAGATGGGAAAAATAAATGAATGGAGAGAGATGAAAAACAAAAGCGGAGACAAAAACGAGATGGAGGGGGATAGAGGTGGAAAGATAGAGATGGAGGAAGAGAGACACAGAGAGGACAATGAGAGAGAAGGAGAAGGATACTAAAGGAAAAATAAATGGGGAGAGAAGTGGTAAAAGAAAAAGACCGGGGGAAAATAAGAGAAGAGAGAGAGAGAGAGAGAGAGAGAGAGAGAGAGAGAGAAAAAAGGAAGTGAAAAAAAGAAAATGAGGGACAGAGAGGGGGGAACGGAGAAAGGAAGGAAGAGAAAATGTATTAAATGAAAAAGAAAGAGAAAGACAGCAGGGGAGAGAGATGGAAAACAGAAAAGCAGAGAGAGAAAGGGAGCGTGCCAAAAAGAGAGAGGGAAAGATAGAGAAGGAGAGAGAGAAATTGGAGGAGAAAGAGATAAAGGGGAAAAAGAGAGGGGAACTATCTCCATAATAATTAAATTAAATCAAACAGAGGGAGAGAGAAAGAGGAAAGGAAAAGGAAAATGGACACGCAGTTTGCCCAGACACACACACACACACACACGCAAACACACACACACACACACACACACACAATAGTAGAAATAATACCGTAAAATGCTGGCAAAATTATGAGGAAAAATAACAATAATACAGATAAACAGAGATCAAAACGAGCGCAGGTACACTGGGTTGGTCTTAAAGTGGGCGGAGCAACGAGACAGAGGAAGACTATGGGCCAGAAGAGGAAGAGAGAGAGAGAGAGAGAGAGAGTGTTTGTGGGGGACGAATGTGATGAGCCAGCTCTCAGTTGGAAATTTTGGTAGGGATGTTTGTAGAGAAATTGGTGTGTGCTTTTAATCCTTAACCCTCAACCGTCTGTTCCAGACGTGTCATGCAATGTGTGTATAACCAATCAGCTATGAACAGAACTAGTAGCCCCAAACCCAAGTACAATTACTTTCTGTTGGTACTGATACTGAGCAGGTACCAGAAACATCACAGCTAGAACCTTTGGTACTGGACTGGTTGATGGGGGAAAAAAGTTCCAGTTTTCTGGTGCTAAACGTTTCGGTATGTTGTGGAGTGGGGAAAAGACTCTAGGGTAGGTTACTCTAACAAAATGTGTTATTAATAGTGATGGGAAGTTCGATTAAATTTACAGAGCCGATTATTTTGAACCGTTCGTTTCAATGAATCGAACGTCTGATTCAATTTCACTCATGGGAAATACAAAACCTCCAAATTACGCTATTACAGTAGCCTATTTAGGGACAGGTTTTTCGGGTTTTTGGTTCTTTTAGTCGAACATGGCCACCAACAATGACGTTCGGTTCACAGAGTGAGTCAATCGTGTGATTTATCGGCTCAAGCTGTGTGCATTATTGGCTCGGTTAGGTTCATTTCGATTTGCTAGTCAGGCCTCAGCGCACGGAGCCACCATGCGGACTGGCATGCACATAGCACCAATTGGTCATTTGCTAGAATCGTACTAGAATGTTTAAACCAATAACATTAATACTGCGTAGATGCCACAAAAAACCCGATTCAGATGGACTTGTGAACCGGTTCGATCGATTCATTAAAAATAATTGGTTCAAAAGAACGATTAATTCACGAGTCGGCCATCACTAATGCACATGCCTTCTTGTGCTATGTGTGTTTTGGGTATATTATTTCAAATCAAAACTTCACCGTCATTTAAGGATGTCATTTGAAGCGCATACATGAGGATATGAGCATGTATTGGATGATTTAGATTAGCATTACTTGTTAGCTATATTAGCCTCGTAGCTCCAGTGCAAAACTTCATAACACCAAACACCTGCATTTGGAGTAAGGTACTGTACAAAGCGTACAGTATATATTTTGTTTGTTTGTTTTGAACCGTTCTTTTAACAGAAAACGCGCATCAATTCGATCTCTGCTTGATCTATGTGTGTGTATGTGTGTGATAGGAAGAAGTGTGAAATCGACAGGATGCAAGGAGTTCGGCGCAGGCTCGGGGGAGTCCCTGCGAGAGGCCGCGTTCAGAGGAAAGCACTCTCTCTATTCATTTGGGCTCAATAAAGCCGGTGAGGAATCTGGTTTGTGCACATCACACACTCCACACACACACACTCCATCACGGTCCCCTCCACAGCTGGGGAAACGAGAGCGCCCTTCAGCCTAATAAATAGCCATAAAATCCCAAAGCAAGGCCCTTTTAGTGATTTGTGAATGTGCAGCCCCCGGAGTGTCTGAAAGAGGAGAGGGAAGGCCAGATGAGAGAGAGAGACGGACAGACAGAGAGAGAGAGAGAAAAGAGAGAGAGAAAGAGAAAAGAGAGAGAAAAGAAAGAAAGAGAGAGAGAGGGGCCTCTCTGGATATTTATATGCCACTGACTCACGCTAGAGGAATCACATTAGCTATGGCTGCCATGCTTTTATTAGATCCCCAGCCGGCCCATTCCAACCAGTAAGGGTCTCTCTCTCTCTCTCTCTCTCTCTTTCTCTCTCTCTCTCTCTCTCTCTCTCTTCCTATTTTTCAGCACCTCAGCTCCAGACACTTTCTTAATGACATGTCATTTCCTGTCTTACCCAGCACTCTCTATATGTTGACTTTAAGTGAAACTAAGGCTCAGAAATGGGATACTGTGCCTGGGCTGCCACTCCTGCTCAACCTAATTCTGTAGCTCAGTGCAATTTGATTGCAATTTACTTTGAGTCAAATTGTACTTGATCATTAATTCTGTTGCAGTCATTTATTTTCTTAAAAGTGCAGCACAACCAATGCAGAACTCCGTAACCCCCTTCTTTCAGTTTGCTAGTAACCTCAGTGAACAGGATAAAAGATAGGCTAGCAGTATAGTAAGTTAGCTAAAAAACGCACATCTGGCTTAAATAAACGGCTCATTTTAACCCTTTAAAGTCTCAGTTTATTATTCGGTTATTCATCTTAAAGGATATTATTCAATAACTACAGTGAAACTAATAGGAAAGGTGTGTAGTTACGCAAGCGAGGAATATAAGTCTGGACTGAGTAATGTTAATAATGTGACTGAAGGAAACAAGATGTGAAATCAGTGTTAAAGACACGCGTGCTTCCACTGAGGTTCCAGAACCTTTTAAGGAACCAAAGTGTTCCAGAACTATTCCTGAATGAAAACTCCACAGTTCCTGGACGGTTCTGCGGTACCACAGTACAGAAATGATGAAAAAACGACGCAACTGTGATGTAATTTCAGTGCGGCAAAAGCACAGCAACACGGCTAACATGGAGGAGGCTCAGACTTAAGCTGTGTTTTTCTTTATTGTTTTGCTTTGTTGCGTGAATATGATGTTAACATGATCACATGTGCACAAAGCACAATTTTACACTTCAAGCTTATTTTTGCTGCTCGCCACAAGTGGTGTGGCAATAGAAATGTACATACGCACACAACGTTTTTTTGACTTGCCACTCGTGTAAAAGTTCCTGAGTTCCTGAAAAAGTTCCTGGGTTTCTGAAAAGGTTTCTGAGGTAGAAACACGAATAAAGTGAGCTGCAGTTACTATGAATTAGCATGAACATGAGCTTGATTAGCTTGTTAGCAAGCTAAATTAAACCACTTTCTTGCTAGTTGGCTAATCTATGGGTGTGTTTTCCCCCTCAAAAATGGGTGTGATTTTTGTTCCTTTGTGGTGATATTGTAAGTTTGGGAGAGATGGCATGTTGGTTTTTTCATAACTATTTTATTGGGATTATGTTGGAGGGAAAAACTTTTATTTGTTCTTTTTGTTGTCTTCTTATTGAACTTTTGTGGTGATTCTATTTTAACTGGGAGTGCTGTCAAATTTTTTTTTAACATTTAAGCCACTAAGTTGCAGCAACTCTTCCTGGCTTCCAGTGGTGGAAGACCTGAACATGTGGTTGGGGTTAGATGAGTGTGTGCATTCTTTCACCCAGACTTAATGAGTTCTTCCCTCTAATTACTCGTCTGTGAGATCACTGTAAAGAAAGCAATGCCTAAAGCCTGGGCCACAATGTTTTTTTCTCCTTTATTTCCCTCCTTTTCTTTCTTTTTTCCTCTATTCACCCCTCTGTCTCTGTCTTTCTCTCACTTTCTGCAGTGGTTAATAAAACCCAGTGATGTTCCAGACGGCGCACATCCAGCCCAGCTCATGCATATGCATGATTTGAATAATTATGTATATCTTAATCCAGGAAGTGTGTGGGCTGATTAAACCCAGGCTGGATTCTTTGAAGGCGGGCAGTTCCCCAACAGAGCAAAAGGAAACACGCAGCATTTTATTGTTTGCTGCGGGAGAAAAAGAAAACAAAGCAAAAAAAATAATAGGGAGAAATGAAAAGACCATGTCAGGGAGAAAAATAGAGACCACATGAGCCTTGGAAATGTATAATGCCACCACAAGCCAGATGCGATAAAAATTTGGTATGGTCCTGAAAATATTCCAGCGTATGAATGATGAATGTCCCTTTGTTTCAAAGAACCACCAACAAGTGAGAGGAATGATGGGAAATTCTGCCTAACTACAATCTCATCATGTCCTTTTTCCCCTCTCTGTCAGCCAATTGGTCATCACATGCATGGAACAGGGAACTTCTGTCTCGTTCTCATGACTGCACCAGTATTCCTGACATTAAGGAATTTACAAATCAAGTCACAAATTTATTAGTCACTATATCAGTATACCTAATAAACAAGAAACTCAGTGTGATACATTGAATAAGGCTCAGCACAAAGCCCTATAAGGCCCAGAATCATCTAACAGTGGTTTGAAAACGTAAGCCAATCTGGAGAGCCAGGAACTGGAAACCATAAACCAAGCGAGAGTTTATGGAGTTCAGTGGTTAGAGACTGTAGGCCAAGGTGGAGTTCCAGGAACCATAGACCGTAGGCCAAGCTGGACATCAAGTAATCCAGCAGATAAAAGTAGAACAAAGCTAGAGATCCAGTAATCCAGCGACTGGAGGCTGTAAGCCAGACTGGAGCTTCAGTGATCCAGTGGCTGAAACTAGAAGCCAGGTTGGATATCTAGTTGTTGGACACAGTATGCCAAGCTGGAGATCCGGTGTGTGGATCACAACATCTTGGGAATTTGATCTCTTGCCTGGAGACCAACAGTTGGAGTCCAGCTTAAGATCCAAAGGTTGGAGACTGTAAGCCAAGCTGTAGATCCAGTGGTTAGAGACAGTAAGTTAAGTCTGGATTACTTGCTGTCAGTTGTTTCCTCTGACTCGAGCAATGCAGATCCATTGAATGGAGACCAACAGTTGGAGCTAAGTTGGAGGTTCGGTGGTTGGAGACTGTAACCCAAACTGGACATCCAGTGGTTGAAGCTTAAAAGACCCAGGTGGAGATCTAACAACTGGTGACAGAAAGTCCAGCTGGATCTCCAGTGTTCCTGCAGTTCGAACAAGAGGCAGAGCTGGAATTCCATCACAGGGCATTGTCAGTTAATCTCGAGATCAAATGTCATGATCACCAGTTATTGGTTGGTTCTTCTGACTTGACCACTGGAGACCCATGGCCTGAAAACCATAAGCCAAGATGGAAATCCAATGGTTGGAGACAGTAGCCCAAGCTGGATATCCAGTGGTTGAAGCTTGGGAAACCCAGGTGAAGATCTAACAACTGGTGACAGAAAGCCAAGCTGGAGATCCAGTGATCCAGCAGGTGGAACGAGAAGCAGAGGTGGAAATCCAGCGCTGGACATTGTCAGTTGATCTAGAGATCAAATCTCATGATTGGTTCTTCTGACTTGACCACTGGAAACCCATGGGCTGAAAACTATCAACCAAGCAATGGTTGAAGACCAGAAGCCAAGCTGGAGAGTCCGTGATTCAGCAACTGGAGTCTGTAAGCCAAGCTACAGTGCAGTGTCTGGGGACTCTAAGCCAAACAGGAGATTGAAAACAATAAACCACTGGAGAATCCAAACAAAGGAGCAGATTCAGAGGTTGGAGACCATAAACGAAGGTGCAGATCCAGATGTTGAAGACAGTGGTTGAAGACCAGAAGCCGAGCTGGAGATCCAGTGCTGCAGACTGTCACTCAATCTGTAGATCCACTGTCTGGATTACCAGCTTCCAGTTGGTTTCTCTGACTTGACCACAGGAGATCCAGGAGCTTGAGACCAGAGGCCAAGATGGATATCCAGTGATGTAGTGATTTGAGTCCAAAAAGCCAAGCTGTGGATGCTGTAATTGGACCTCCAAGGTCCTGCACCGTGCATTGATACACAACGTTTTCCCGCTTGTTCATTTCAAGCTTGATCAGTTTTAACAATCTAAGCCCTAGTGTCCAATTACCTCACGAACATCATCGGACACTAAGAGCAGCACGAGCATATGCATGCACGTACACACACACACACACATACAGAAACACATTTACACACTCGCTCGTACTCTTTGTCTTTTCTACTTCTGTATGCGCGAGAGGGACGTTGAACTCCACTTTGAATCTCAAATACACTCACCTCATTTAGGTACGTCATGGTAGAGCGAGCATGCCCGGGGCAGAGAATGTGTCTGCGTGTGTCAGAGTGTGTGTATTTTGTGGGTGCGTTTGTGTGTGTGTGCGTGTGTGTATGTGTATGGGGGAAAAAAAATAGAAAAACAGAGGGATGTGTTCAATGACACGACTAACCATAAACCTTCACTAATGGTCTGTACAGCCATTAAAATCCTTGAATCATTTAAAGCAGATGTTTAGGTTAAGAGTTTGTGTGTGTGTGTGTCAGGCCTCAAGAATAAAACAGCACTTTATGGTGTTGGCTAGCTGATTGCATTCGCTGTTCATTTACGGAAGGCTCTTGTAACAATTAATGTCGCGCTTGTGTGTTTGGGTGACATACACTACAGTTGAAGCCAAACGTTCGGAAGCAACTACAGTCAAATGTTTGAAAGCAACACTTTCAAACTTTGTAGAAATTAACATTACATGAGCTATTAGATATTAATATGTTTATTAAGGTAGACCCAAAGGGTTTGACTAAATGTCTGTAGCAATAACTTAAAGTAACTTGCTGCTGAAGTGAATTGAACACACCAAACTCCCACGAAAACTCATGCTTTCCTGTTAGGGTTGATTTATACTCCTGTGTCTGTGAATCTACGAACATGCGCAGGCATCATGCGCAGACGTTTGCATAAGTGTCTGCCATCATACTTGCATGTAACGTGAACTTGTGCACAAGAGGGCAGTGTGACATGTACCAAACTAGAATGTACAGAAAACGGAAACAAATTTAAAAAAATAAGTCACACGTTTCAGTGTAGTTGAGATAAAATGGATAAAATAATCGAAACACTGGATGTGATAAAAATTTATATACAGAACAGGTGACAAATGAAAGGAAAAATCAACATAAAGTGTGTTAGTGAGGTGTTTTGGGCCACCACAAGCCTTCAGAACAGATTCAATGCACCTTGGCGTAGATTCTACAAGTCTCTGGAAGTGTACTGGAGGAACTGATGGAGAACCGTTCTTCCAAAAGATGTTCCCTCAGTTGGTGTTTTGATGATGGTGGTGGAG
>JAOUQW010000001.1:19511011-19529790 GCA_028565825.1 Olivaichthys viedmensis
TTCACCCCTCCTTAGACGACCTGGTGGTCCCGAGCTCCCTCAGGAGCACCATATCGATACCGAACTTAGCGCGGACACCCGATCGACATAGCCCACTGCAGCCCAGAACCCCTGAGCTCAGGCGGTCCGCCAGCCTCAGCCTCCCAGTAGCTTGGACTACAGGCACGCGCCACCGCGCCCGGCGAGAGAAACACACATCTGCTCCCCATTTAAACCTAAACCTTCTCTGACGCTCGACGCGCCTCTAGCGACCGAAATGAGAATTACACCGGTTCCTTCTCAATAGCGCTCCCTGGTGTTTCACAATAGAGTTAGTGTTACCAAATATCTTTTTAGTGAACGCTGGAGCAGAGGACGCCTCAGACGTTTTGGGGAAAGAATAAAACCCTACGCAGTTTTTTTTTTATTGCAACAACAACAACAACAACAACAACAAACAAAAAGGCGACTCGAAGGTTCCCGTGCCACGATGGAGAACAAGTCGAGCAGTTCACCTGGTGCGCCGGCAGGTGGCGGTTATGCGCCTCTGCGTTGCAATCGGCATGAAGAAGAGCGCAAACTTCAGTAGCGCTGTTAGCGTAGCTAATGGGTTACTTTTGACAATGCACTGGTAAGACATGCTTACTAACTAATCCCACGGTCTTAAGTTGTGAAGCGTGGCATTCATTAGCAGTAAGCCGTCGCGGTTGGGACATTAACAGCTTGGTAGCCAGTTAGGAAGTCGACGTTAGTTATGTTAGAATGTCAGAATATGTTTCTGGCTAGTCTGCTAGCTAGCTCAGCTAGGTATGGCTGGAGCTCGCGGAGAGGAGGCGTGTGAGTGTTGCTCTTTATTCCGTTAGTTCAGGGTTCACCGTGCTGTGAACGATCATTGGACGCGAAGTGCTTTGGGCAAGCTTGGTTCTACATGGCGCTGGGTCGTATGAGTAGCAGCTGGTCTGTGGAGGGAAGTCATTCGCCTGAGCTTGAATTCGCGATGCTGGGATGAAACAAACAAACAAACAAACAATAACGGACGTATTTTCATGTCGCTCAACTTTTCACTGCCAGTCTTGGATGGTTTGTATATATTGGGTGTGGGGAATGAAATTCTAAACTGAAACAGTCGTAATCGGCTGGGTAAGTTTTATATATATATATATATATTTGTATATTTCTGCACTGTTGAATGTGTAACGATATCACTCAGTTTATCCGAGGTGAAGGCAATACGATTTACTGAATTCGTTCCGCGTGCTTGGAGTTCTACATGAAGAAAAAAGACCTTTTGCAGTTTAAAAATGGGACGTAGTACACGTTTAAAGAAAGAAAGTCGTTTAAGTTCGTGATTGGCCAATGCAAACTGTGTGTTTGTGATCTGACTGGCTGATGCTGCCTCCGCCTGGCCACAGTCTCTCCTTCTGCCCCTACTCCCTACTCCCTATTCCCTGCTCCCTACTCCCTACTCCCTATTCCCTGCTCTCTACTCCCTATTCCCTATTCCCTGGTCCCTACTCCCTACTCCCTACTCCCTATTCCCTGCTCCCTACTCCCTACTCCCTACTCCCTATTCCCTGCTCCCTATTCCCTGCTCCCTATTCCCTGCTCCCTATTCCCTACTCCCTATTCCCTATTCCCTGCTCCCTGCTCCCTATTCCCTGCTCCCTGCTCCCTGCTCCCTATTCCCTACTCCCTGCTCCCTATTCCCTATTCCCTATTCCCTGCTCCCTACTCCCTGCTCCCTACTCCCTGCTCCCTACTCCCTATTCCCTGCTCCCTATTCCCTGCTCCCTATTCCCTATTCCCTATTCCCTATTCCCTACTCCCTATTCCCTACTCCCTACTCCCTATTCCCTACTCCCTACTCCTTACTCCCTATTCCCTACACACTGCAAAGTGCATCATAAGTGTCCTGCATGCCCTAGACTACATCATTTATAGTGCATTGTGGGATTTCAGGAGCGCGCACACACACAACATTTTTTGATTAAGCCCGAATCTAATCATGGCTAATCACAACATGTATGTCGGTGTTACAAGAAAACCTGGGAAAATGGTTTAGTTCTGGCGTGTCTTGCTGATCTTCTGAAGCAGTACAGCCCATTCTGAGCGCTTCACTCACCTGAGGCAGGTCTACTGTTAATCCCGAGCATCACTCGCAGCTCAGCCGGTGGAAGATGTTTTTCTTATATCACCCTTAAACTCTGGAACAGTGCTCCAGAGAACGGTAGGAACGCTCTATAGCTCTATAGGTATTTTTAAATTCAGATTAAATACAGAATTGTTTAATTTAGCCTATTACTAGGATAGTTGTAGAATTAAAAGGTTAATTTGTTTTGTGCAAGATTTTTAATCAAACTGTGCACTTTCATGTTTTTGGTGATGTTAATGAGAATTATTGTAGTCCAAAGACCAACCAAATAACTCTTCTTGTGTGTTTTTAAAAGCTACTTGAGAGATTTTTATATCCACACAGAAACTTCCATTTTTTTCCCCAACAGTTGAGGTTGTGTGAACACTGAGGCGTGAAGTAGGACGTTTCATGTTCCCAGTTGTCATGAACGCAGCAATAACTCCGCCGTTGCTAGCTACTGTTATATGTCAGCATGTGGGCCATACTTGAAAGGTCCAGATTCAATAGTAAGCCAATGCAAGAATATGAATAAATGCAGGTCTACCCCGATAAAATCAGCTGAAAATCGCTTTATGTTCAACCGATTTGACAAAATTTGCTTTGTTAGAGACGGCATAGTTTCCTGCATAAGCGCAGGTGATGGAAATGTAAATTGTTTATGTATAAACACCAGAAGTACAATTAGATCTGCATTATGAAGATATGCTATTTTTAAATTAAAAAGATCCTCCTCAATCACAAATCCACAAACTCCACAATCTCACTGTGCTGTGCGGGTTGATGAAGCGGGTGCTTGGTGTGTGGTTTCTTAGAGGTAATCCAACAAATTATAATCCATAAACAAGTCCATAGCGGGGTCAGATAACAAAAAACAAAAAACTCGAATAATCCATAATCGAAAACGAGACAGGCGTGGGTCAAAACCAGGAAACACTAAGGAAACTGGGAAAATACACTAGGAAACAAGAACTCAGGAAAAATCTGAAGGCACGAAAATGCACGACTCTCCCTGTGTGCCGCCATGTTAGCGGTCACATGACCGCTTCTCGGTGAGGTCGGGGTTGTTGAATTTAACCCGAGTTTAATAGTAAAAAATTGTAAATAGTAAAGTTAATAGGAAATCCAACATCGAGTGGCATTTCATTGCACTTTTCCTAGTGGGAGGTTGGATATTCCAAGTTTCCCAGTTGAATGAACCACTGCAATAGTCCAATGAGGCATCTAGCTTTTCATATCTATGGTAAGCAGGTTCTCAGTCAATATTCGTGGCACGTTTCTCATTCCTGCATCATTGAGACCATGCATCAAAACAAAACAATAGAAAGAATAGGAACAGTTTGTCCAAAAGGAATGTTCAAATAACAAATTTATTAACACATCTAGTATGCAAGGATGAATTGTAGTGCTAATTTTATCATTTGGAGATTTAGCAGAATTGGTGAGAGAGAGAGAGAGGACGGAGACAAATCTATTTTAAATACGCTGTTCAGACGAGATGTACAATTTGGATGTATTAGCCCCGAATCAGAGCCTCTCGGGTAATAACCTATAACATGCGTCCAGCTCATTTCTGACTCACCGTTCTAACACTCAGCACAACGATCTCTCATATGAAGGAGACCCCGCTGTGTGAGTGGGAATCCATTCATTGGTGGCCTCGTGCTTGATGTGGTCCCTGTCAGGTCCACTGAGTGGGGTGGGTCAAAACAATTCTCTCCGTTAATGGCACTTCGGTGGCAGGCAGTGACTCATGCTCTGTACGGCGGAAAACTAGTTTCCATCATAACGGCAGCATAACAGAGTTTCACTGTATCAGTAAAGCATTAAACGGAAACACAGGCTGGACAGAACAGCCATCATCCACATCAATGTTGTGCTTTTCATAGCAAAAAGAACTGACGATCAACAGCTGGTTCTTTGTACAGCTAAGGGTTCCTAGCGTCCTAAAAGGATTCTAGTTTTTAAATCTTTCTGATAAGGAAACACGCTGTTGTAGGGTTCTACATAGAACCTTGTAAAGATTTATCCCAAAGGGACAACCAACGAACCCTTAAGGGTTCTAGATTTGACCTTTTTTTTTTCCAAGAGTGTACATCTCACCCCACATTAGGATTATAACTAGCATTCCTTCAGTCAGGGATGGCTGCACCAACAAGAATTAGATAAAACCGTGTTTAGAGCTAATCAACGATCTGTTCATTTAAGTTATATTTTAATTATAGTTTCAAGTTTCACCATTTAATTTTAAACATGACTTAACAAGTTAGCAAAAAACCTTAACCTCTGATTAAAATCGTAACCTCTAATTAAAATTGTAACCTTGGTTTAACGCTGGGATTAATTCAGATTTTCCACCATGATGGATTCTTAAATAACTCTTGAGATCAATCATTATTAGAATTTTTTATTTTATTTCCCTTTTGAGTGAAAACAAGCATAAACACACAAACTGATGGAGGAGGAGGAGGTACTTATAAGCACATGCCATTTCAAAGAACATTTCTTTTCAACAAGCATGGCAGGAAAAGAGAATTTGAGACACTCTGTGCCGTGCATGTTGAAAAATGCATCTGAAGATCTGCATTCTGAAGACATGCTATTTTTAATTAAAAAGATCCTTTTCGCAATTGTTGCTTTCGGGAGCGAGGTCATGCTGCGAATTTTTACGTACTGTAAGTAATTTAGTCGGAATATCTCCACTGTGTGGTGGATACTTGCACCAGAAGGAGGTGATTTACAGTCAAGTCCTCTCACGGCCCTGACCGGTGGACATTAACCTTCATTTACATACAGTCTGCTATTTAAAATGCAGCACTCGAGACCCAGCACTTCTGTATTCTTAGAAAGGAAACAGCGTGGGGTCGTCACCTGGGAGATGAGAAGCATCGACAAGGGATGAGGATGCTGGGATGCCTAAAGAACTGTTTAACATTTTCCTCTACCTCTTTCCTCCTTTTTCTGTGAGACAGAGTTCAGGAAATGCTGTAGGTCTTAGTCTAAGAGTCTCTTTCTCTTTCTGCTTGAGAGACAATGAACAAAAGCTGACCTCCATTTCTCCATGTCTGTGTAATGAGGGTCATCTCCACAGGGTCAGCAATATCTCATTCATTGTTTATGCCACTGGCAAATACGCTTAACTTTCCTCAGACTTTGGTTCATCTTATGCTTCAGTGTCCCTGATTAGCCAAATTAGGGATACTATTTTTAGAAGCCAGATGTTAAAACATCTAATATACGCTCAACAGCAGCGGCACAGGACTGTAGGAATGTTAACATATTACCTATACAATGTCAAACTGTAGCTCCTAACACAATGATTTTCATTTACACGAGTCCGAGTGTCCTTCAAAATATCAAAACCAACCAAATATATTCGTTTTATATTCGTTTAAAGAAATATGTCTCAATACAGAAGATGAAGTAAGAGGCTGTAAGTGCAGAATCGCCAATTAATAAGTAAGTATCCCTCTCACTCCTCAGCCTATTCGGAGAGTTGAGACCACGGGTTGGACCAAGTAAGTTTGCAAGTAACGTGTAGGTCCTAAACTTTGAGTAAATTTTACGGAACAGAAATATATTGTGATATAATTAAAAATACTATGCAATACTATATTTACTAATATATGACAATATGTGTAAATTTTCTCCAAATCTATTTTAATTATATTATTAAATATATTTATATGTGCTACTGTAGGACATAAAAAGCCATTCGTCCACTGTTAACCCACCGAGTAAATCAAAATTGACCTCAAACCTTTACATTTGTAATGTGCTGCAACAGGTCAAACTGTAACTCATAGTGTAATGGTTTTATTGGTTCAAAACCTGGCTCGTTAATACAGATTTTAATTGTTGTGATACGTCATAGGTGTGCGTATATTGGGTATTTTACAACAGCTTCGAACGCGGCTTAGCCAATCAGATGCATTGAAAACATTGAGAATATTTAAAAAAACAGCAAAAACAAAACGATGTAAAGATTATAAACGCTTTACGGTTGATAAAATAGTTTAATTATTTACAAGCTGTTCAATTCCAAATATAGTGTCACTAACACCTGACTAGCTGGAATTGTAGTTAAACTAATATCTTCCCTACTTATAGGCATGCTACGGCTCAATGCTGTCACTGTATAATAATAAAAAAAATACATATGATTTACGATTTGCATGCAGGATTGATAATAGCAGATCCCATTAATCAACCTGAAGGCTCAACCTTTTGCTAATTTGGCTTCGCTTAGACAGTTGTGGTTTAATCTTAGCTGCAATTATGTCATAAATGGAGTGTCAGGAGGGAGCTCATTCCACATTAGCTTACTGTCACATAGCTAACTGATAGCTTGTTAATTATAGAAGTCTAGACGTACCTTTCTTTGTGTAGCCTCAAATGTCAAGTAAAGTTGGAGGTTGTTGCTATTCCATCATTGATCTTTACCCCATGTTTTGCATATTGCTTTTTTTTTTCTCTTGTTGATATCAGGGTAGTCTTTGTAATTAAAGCTAATAATCTATGGGGTCATATTTCCAGCCAACTGTGTCTTAGGTCTAGTCCACACTAACACGGGTAAATTTGAAAATGCAGTTTTTGTTTTGGTCACACTTTGGCGTTTTCAGTCCGTTTCCCAAAAGTTTCCTGTCCACAATAATACGTAAAAATGATAGAAATTGGCATATGAAAATTACATAACGGTCGTGGGACAGAACGTTTGGTTTGTTGTACAGCTGATAACATCAACTGGACTGCAACAATGAAAATAAACCAGGCTTTCCTGCAGGCCACATCGTTGCTTGTAAACTATACACAGCATCAAACATGAAATTGAAATCCCTCATACAGAAAACAGCATCGCAATGAGGTTCCGCCATCTTGGAATTGTGGAGATCACATGACAATCATACGCCAGTGTTTTTGAAAAGCTACGTTTTCCCCCTAATTCACACTACAATGTGAAAACAGTATTTATCCACTTTCGAGAGCGGATTCGTGTTTTCAGTGGTCAAAACGCCGTTTTAGTGTGGATGGACAGGCAAAACGGAGAAGAAAAGATGTTAGTGTGGACTGGGCCTTAGACACTTAGCTCTGTCTTTGTCAATTTGCATTATGTTGGATAGAAAATAATGTTTTGAATTTTTTTAATTTGGTACAGAATTATACAGAAGGGTAGATAAAAGCCCTTTAGTGTTAGTTAGTGTTTTGGCAAAAGTGAGCTTCCGTTATCGAGAAACATGTGCAATACAAATATGTAGGCAATCATGAAAAAATGCCAAGAGTCAGTGACTAAACAAGTGTGTGTGTGTGTGTGTGTGTGTGTACCCTAATATGTGGGTCGCAGCTGACCCCCCATCCCACTCGTCTCAGAGGGATGTGATGCTCTTCTTGTCTCCAGTGTTTGTTTTCCAGACTGACCTTCCTGCATACCATATAGGACCACTGCCATACACACACGCACACACGGCATGCTAACCTCCCTCCCGGTGACCTTTCACCACAGAGACAAGAGCCTAGCAGATGCAAGACCACTGCCTTCTGTCTGTCTGCACCCCACACACACACACACTCCCTGCCTTTCTCTCTCTCTCTCTCTCTCTCTCTCTATCTCTCTCTCTCCCTCTGTTTGTCAATTTAATTTGGTTAAATCTAGTGTTCTCTTATTGGAATGAAAAATAAGGGTACATTTATACTCCTAAAGCTTGGGGGCCATAGTTTTAGAATGAAGAATAATAGAAAAATTAGGGAACAGAACATTGTTTCTCTCTCTCTCTCTGGTTATTTAATTTACTCATTCTCTCTCTCTCTCTCTCTCTCTCTCTCTCTCTGATTCACTCTCTCTCTCTCTTTGATTCACTCTCTACAGTACTCGTATATAATGAGGCAGAAAGCAGACATGCCTAGAGAGCAATTGTGTGTGTGTGTGTGTGTGTGTGTGTGTAGATATATTCAGCAGTCTGTTGCAAACAGAAAAAGGGGTGTGTTAGGAGTGTGCAGCCTCTCTCGGAGGATCGGAGCACCAGATGACCAAGGGAGCGAACTCGCTTCTGCTCCCAGACAGAGCGATTTGCCATATGGCCTCTCAGAGACCACTCAGACCTGGATCCCAAATCACACACCCACATAGACACACACTCGCTATCATTGGTGCGCCCAAGACACACTCCTAACCTGGCCTACTTTCATGTGCTACATAGCAAAGTTCTGTTTTGGAGTCTTTGTCCTGAACATCCATCCTGTGAGGACATGGCATTGCAAATGAATGACTACTAAAACTGTTCAAAATAGGAAAATGGCTCTGTTTCTCTGGCCCCTCCTTTGCCCTCTGCCTCTCCTTTTCTATATCAGTCCTCCCTCTCTCATTCCTCTTCTCCCCTGGGTTGATGCGCTTAATCCATCCTTTCTTTAGACCTTAACGCTGACAAACTAGCAGAGGCCTCAGCATGATGAACGTTTTGAGAGGGTAACAGAATAAAGAAAGGAGATAGAAAAAGGTACATAGAGATCAGGTTTCTCGGCAAGGCCAAAGAGCAGCTGGTAGGCCTGGCGCTGCACACAAAAGCTTCCCCACCTTCCCTCTCCATATCTCTCTCATGTCCCTTTTATGATCTCTTCATCCTTTGCCACTACCCTATTTCTGGCGCTTGTCTAACTTCCTTCGCTTTCTTTTTATCTCTGTTTTTCACCGTCTCATTCTTACTTTTGAATCTTTCCCCTTTCCTTCACCGATGTGTATTTATGGCTTCCTCTTTTTGTCTCTACATCACTCTCTCTCATGAATCAGTTCAGTTGTGCTTTTGTTTTTTACCCGTGCCAGCGTATTGTCAGAAAACTGAAAGGATAAAATAAAGCATTGGCATGTTAAAAAAAAAATAGTTATGTAAAGAGAGTAACAGAGATTCACTGTAGATAGCTGGCACAATGTCATGGTTGCAAATTTTTGGCCATTCACATTATAAAGGGTTTCATATGGAATATATTGAAATCATGATTTCTAATGAAATCTCAATTGTTAGATTTCCTTCTTGGTAGGATCCGGTTGATGTAGCTTAATTCTGTCAGTATGGATGGGCTTGGAAGGATTTAAAACATTCCCTGGATTGAGTCTGAATACAGAGGCCCCCTATCTCCTTCCAGCTCCCCATCCCCTTCCAGTCTACAGAAACTCCCTATACCCTTCCAGCTCCCTATTACCTTTGAGCTTACATGGAGTCCTTATCCCTTTTTGGCTCCCTATTCCCTTCCAGTCTACAAATGCTCCGTATCCCCTTCCAGTCTACAGAAGCAAGTTATCCCCTTCCAGCTCCTCATCCTTTTCTAGGGCTACAGAAGCTCCCCATCTTCTTCGAGCTTTCCATTCCTTCCAGTCTACAAATGCTCCGTATCCCCTTCCAGTCTACAAATGCTCAATATCCCCTTCCAGTCTACAAATGCTCCGTATCCCCTTCCAGTCTACAGAGGCTCCCGATCTTCTTTCAGCTCCCCATGCCCTTCCAGGTCTACAGAGGTTCCATATCTTCTTCCACCTCCTTATCCTCTTCCAGTCTACAGAGGGTCATTATCATTAGCTTACAATCCCCTTTCAGTCTATAGATGCTCCATATCCCCTTCCAGGTCCCCAGTACCCTTCAGTCTGCAGAGGCTCCATATCGCTGTGACGACCTTGTCGTATGAGGTGGGGAAGGAGGAACGTAGAGGCAGATTTTCAGGTGCAGAGCTCTCCTTTTTAACCTTTATTTTTTCATTTTCCATGAGCACTTTTCAGCACGGCTCATCAAACTTAAATTCTCACAACTGGAACACACAGACAGCTTCTTGCACTTTGGCTTTTAGCTCCACGTGGTCCAGCTCTCTCTTGTTCCTGCCATCTACTGAGAGAAAAACAGGCATATAAGTAGGCAGCCGGTAACAACACACAGGTGTAACCACTCACTCGTTACAGCCGACACTCAACCACGCCTCTGCTGCCGCAATCCCCATCCAGGTTCTGAGTACCCTCCAATCTGCAGAGGCTCCATATCCCCATTCAGGTTCCCAGTACCCTCCAGTCTGCAGAGGCTCCATATCCCCAGCCAAGTCTCCAGTACCGTTCAGTATACAGAGGCTCACTATCTCTTCTAGCTCCCTATTCTCTTCTAGTCTACAGAGGCTCCCTAACCTGTTCCTGCTCTCTATTCCCTGCAAGTCCACAGAGGCTGCATATTGCATTTCAGTCTCTAGGGGACCTACTGGAGACCCTCCAACTCCCTATATCTTTACAGTCTACAGAGGCTTCTCCTTTACCAGTTCCCATTCCATTTCACTCTAGAGGGACCCTGTCTTCTTCCAGCTTCCCATTACCTTTCAGTCTACACAGGGTTCTTAATTTCTTCCAGGATGAACCTCTTCCAGTCTACAGAGGCTCCCTATCCCCTTCTAGCCCCCTATCCCCTTCCAGTCTACAGAGGCTTGCTATCTCCTTCAAGCTCCCTATCCCCTGCCAGTCTACAGAGGTTTCATATCCCTCTCTAGCTCCCCATTACCTTCCAATCTACAGAGGCTTCGTATCTCCTTCAAGCTCCCAATCCACTTAAAGTTCATAATCCCCTGCCAGTCTACAGAGGCACCGCATTCTTTTCCAACTCCCTTTGTCCTTCCAATCTACAGAGGCTAACTATTTCCTGAAAGTTCCCGATTCCCTTCCAGTCTACAGAGGTTCCATATCGCTAAACCCTTTCCCAAATCAGTGTCCATCCCTGGGACCAGTCACTTAAATACTACATACAGAAATAATTTTAAAAGCCTACTTATTGATAGTCATTTAGTGAATTATTAAAGATTGCTTGCAAATCACAAGTCCTATAGGACCTCTGTGGTACAAGTGTGTTTCATCTGACATTAAACCTGCCTTCCTTTAAATGATTTAATATATACCCATGCCTAGTAGTAATGGTGCCTACGGTTAGATTAAAACAGAATGGCAACCACACTAGGTTTTACACCAATTGTCTCAAATCACGAATTAAGTACATTAGACACATTGATTGTTTTATTAATTGCTCCTTCTTAAATGATGTCAGAGGTTCATACGATAAATACAAAGACCAGAAGTTTACCAAGCAGTTTGCTGTAGTGAGTGCAACAAGAAAAACTTGTAATTAGAGTGGAGAGAGTTGGTTTTGACATGAGGCTAGTACCAGCCTCCACACAGGGTTTTATGAACTGTTCAAATTGTGGACTGTATATATGAGGGTTCTGTACGTAGTGTTATTTGAATTTCAAAATAATTGGTACAGGCTATTAGGACACATAAAGAAGATACAAAAATATAAACAAAGCATTGTGAAGGGCCATCAGACATACTGTCCAGATTAGCATTTACATTTAATTAAAAATTATACTTATGTGTGTGTGTGTGTGTGTGTGTGTGTGTGTGTGTGTGTGCGTGATTTAAGAAGAGGAAAAGACCTCACCATCAGTGTGATTTATAATGCAGACATGTTTAGCTAATCAGCCAGGAGCTTACCGCAACTGAGGAGAATGAATGATGAAAGAGATGCATACTGACGTGTGTGTGTATGTGTGTGTGCATGTGTGTTTGTGGGGGTTGACAGCAAGGTTTAGCAAGAAGGCCGAAGGCGATAAACAAAGAATTCTGACAGAAAACGCAACCAGCAAAAAGCACATTTCATATTATCGCCGCACGACTCCTCAAGACTCGATCGCATCTAGACATAGCTTTCCACATTCTTCTTCTGTTATCAGATTATGATGAGGTTCTACTTACTTTCTCAGAGTTCACAACGTTAGAAAGAGAGAAACACTGTAGGCCATGTCACATTACAGTTAGACCCGTGTGTGATTATATTGCCTGGTGTTTGTGTTTAGGACATCTGGAACCTATAAATACTGAAAGAATGCGTGCTGCTGCAACATGAGTTTTTTTTCTCCTGAAATCCAGACCTCCTAGTCTAAATCAGATATTTTTCTATGTATATCTCACACGCAATTCTTATTTAGCAATATCTTTCCATCACAGACAACACAAATGTGAAACCTGTAGCCAAAAACAGTGATGTTCAGTGGTGGATGGATGGATCAATGGCATCATGACATCATTAGAGAACCCCTCGTGAGCAAAACAAAACTCCCTAAACTGGAGCTAAGGAAGAAGAAACCATGGGAGAGCCCATTCTCCTCCTCATACTGTGAGTCATGCGTTATATTTATATCAGATAGTCCAGGAATTGCAGTTTATGAGGAATATAAGTTAAGTGTTAGCAATAATAGACCTTAGACCGTTGCGCCACTAGGAAGCTCCTGGTAGACACGTACTAGAGCACGTACAAAGCATAGCATAGCAGATTCCTGATCATCTTTCTTTTTAACTGTCTCTCCCTCTTTCTCTTTTTGTCTTGGCAGAGTCTCTTTGAAAGGCCAGAAAAAGCTGAACTTAAGGCACTTAAATTGATACTTGAAATCTGGAAATACTGGAAATCTCAAAAGGCTTAAGCCAGATGAATCTCCTGTTGGGAACCATCCACAATTCTGCTAAATATTCCTCTCTCTGGTTGCATTCTGTAAGCTCTTCCCATGGTTCACTGTGGAGACCCTACAAGTGTGCTCCTGTTTAATTAGCCTGTAACATCTGTGCTGCTAGTGGAAAAAAAGAGGCAAAGCCTAATGACGCACCGGCTAGAGAACCATCTCGCGACTGCAGGGGGTGAAACACATCATTAACAACAATTCAGCACACAACAATGCTTCTGACACAAACAAGTTGCTTAAAGCTCATCATCCCGGTATGCTGCACGCTAATTAATTAACAAGCGATAGGTTAGTAAATGTGTCAGGTTACATGCTTTCGCATTCACAATAAATGCTGTACATTTACCAAGCCAGCATGTACAGCCACACAAACACAAATATGTGCACAAACGTGTGTGTGTGTGTGTGTGTTTTGCTGTTAAGGAAACTTGTTATTAATTCTCCCATGAGTCATTTGAGACTCATTTCTCAAACAAGTGTGAGTACAACTCCTCTTCTGCTAGACGGTGTTTGCAGAGCAACACTCCCGCGTGATTCCGCTGATGAAAGGAGTGCGATTAATTCTTTCACTAATTAGCTGCTGTTGCAACAATATGTTTTTTTCACTTGGGAAATACTAAGATCTGAGCAAGAGCATCATGGGGTGTTACCCAATATACGTTCTTATTTGTTCTTGCGTTCTTGTGTACATGCTTGATGTCAACTTCCATTGCCAATCCCATACTGAAGAACGCGAACACTGAGAAGGGCTAAAACAACCGGAAGTGTTCTTGACCCTACCAAAATATTGGAGATGCATCTGTTGCTGAACTAATTGAAAGACCTATAATTCATTGTGACAACATAAACTTTAAGAAAAGAAGGTTCCATCTAGAGTCTTTAAGGGTTCTTTGGGGGAACCAGACAACAACTAAGTAGAACCCGTTTAGGAAACTAAGAACCCTTAACTATCTAAAGAGAATGTGGAAGAGCCCTTTATTCTGAGAGAGTACACTCACCATCTAGCAACCATAAAGGTTCTTCAGTTTGCCCCTCTGCCGGAAACCTTTAAACAGAGGGTTTCCCTTTCAGAAAAAAAAAGTTCCAAGTAGAACCCATTTGAAGAGCTAAAAGCATTAACGATCTAAAGGACCCTTGAGGAACCCTTGGCTGATGGATTAGCCGAATGTAAGTTTTTAGTTTTTTTATTTAAAACGAAACGGTATGTTAAAATATTATTAGAAAAAAAATGAGACAAGAAATGGGTAATACAGTCATTGAAAATCCGCTCATTTGGTACAACTCCTAATATGAAAGTTTGTTTTTACTTTTGTTTCAATTAGCTAAGTTACCTAGCTCGCTAGAATCTCCTTTGGTAAGTTTATCTAGCTAGCTATGTTAGCATTGTCAGTGAATGTAACTTAATGTTAGCTTGTTAGCTTCCAATATGTTTCACTAATAATTTCTAGTTGTTACTGAATAATATGCTTTTAGGTGACTAACTGAATAATAAGCTAGACGTTTAAGGGGTTAATACTAAAGGAATTATGGCAAAAGCATTCTTTCGAGAAACGCTAGTCCGTTTTTCACATTCTTGTTACACAATTGGACATTTGTAAGAATTCACACAATCCAGCTTGTATGAAAAGTTATAAATTGTTAAAGTAGGGCTAAGGGGTAGTATTAGCACTACTAGCTTCAAGTCATAAGGGGTGATGGTAGAATGAGGAAAAATAACAATACAAGTATTAAACCAAGTATTTAGTTAGCTAACCAAGTATAGCCTAATTCATGCAACATCGCCTTAATAAACATCTTAAATTTGCTTGCTCTAACGCTGGTTATTGCTGCCAGCTCGTGTCTCACAAGGTGGAAAATCCATAATACCATTGGTCTGGAAACAAATAACCTTGTGCTGATAAATATTATTAAGTTGAAATGTAATTGAGCCACAATTTGAGATGGTTTGTAATCAGTTATAAAGGTTTTAAGCAGTGATTTGATTGAAAACAGTTGATCCAATCTGGCAACCCTGATTCGTCCATGGCAACATTGTGTGTATCTCAAATATGGATTGAATTAAAATTTAGATATAGTGATATCGCATAACATTGTTAATCCAAAGGCAATGGACAAGAAGGATGGCATCCCCTCATATTCCCTCTCAAATCAAGCTCTTGTTGTAGGTTTAATTACAACTTAATTCCTATGAAATCCAACATGATCGCTCTAAAACCACATCATTAACACTGATAATCTGTCTCACTCTTCTTGAGTCTCTCTTTTCCTTCTAATTCTCATTCGTTCATCGATAACTGGATGTCAGGCTGAGCTCTATGCATTATTAATGAGGCTCTCGATTGTGACCTTGACCCTGATCAAACTCAGAAACACTCCATGGACCCGCCACACACTGCTCAGAAGGTGTCGACTCCTCCCTAACACCTCACACACATGCAGATCTCCAAGGCAGCCTCCGAGACAGAGGTGTATGTGGTGATTCAGAGCAGTGTTGCAGGTTGGCGTCTGGATGGTGTGTGTTTGTGGGAGAGCGAGCGTGTGTCCTTGCCGTTAGCCAGTCTTATCGATTTAGAAAGTGTCGGCAGGCTTCAGAAGCAGATGGGACTGGAATGGAGTGCTGATGCCAGTCGCAGGCAATCAGCATCAAACCTGTAGCACACTCAAGGTGACACATCCACTTCACACATGACTACATTCTCGATATAGTAACACGCCGCGACGGCTCAACCTGAACTTATGCTAGCTGACATGTTTAGGTATCTGGCGAACGCTCAACATAAGGCACTGCTTTACACAACTTGCACCATCGAGATAAATTTCAAGCTCTGTTTGGTTGCCATTTTTTACTTAATTTACTCATTAAAGGCATAATGCTGAACATTATTAAGCACATAAAGCTCTTTTCTAAAACCTTATAGGGGTAAACTTTCCCAGTGAACAGTGATCGACCAGAGAATTCCATTATGGAGGTCCATAAAAAGGTCATCCAGTTTTTTAAGTCGGTCCTGGTCCGCTTAATATACATCCTCTTTTGGTCCATATTTTGGTCTTATATACAACCACAAGAGTCGTCTTTTCTACGTCCTCAAAAGACGTACAGTATTAACTTTCACTCCTGCCAAAATTTTTACCTTGCATACACAGTACATATGGAAAAGATATTCAGTTTAGACTTTTCTCACTTATACATGGAATGCTAAACATTATTAACCCTATCAGACCGCATTGTCTTTAAAGCATTGCGGCTTCTTAAATCTTTACATCAGAGTTTCCCCTAAAACTAGAGATATATTAGGGCAGTGGTTAAGGCTCTGGGCTAATAATCGAAAGACCGCCCAGCTTCCACTGTTGGGCCCATGAGCAAGACCCTTAACCTTCATCTACTCAGCTCAATTGTAAGTCACTTTGGATAAAAGCGTATGCTAAATGAGTACATTATAAATGTAGATATTGAGCTAACTAGCGAACCCCAGTGTGTCAATGTGGACCATTTCCTTCTGTCATCAAACTACTGCATACATTTGTAAGAAAATACATTTAGTTTGTTTTGCCGACTGCTGCATCGCTGCTCTATCGTTTTCTATTTAGATCGGTTTTCATGTATAGAGTGATGATTTAGACCAATTTTTTTTTTAAATCTTTTAGCTCAGGTAGGTCGCACCACAGCTCATCAGAGTGCCTTAAGTCCTATTCGGATAGGATTAGTTTTACACAAGAAATTAGAAACTATGTAAATATAACTGGAGTACCTCTGGATTTTAGTCCCGTCCGAATCCATCATGTCAGTAATTTTTTATGGACTGCGCGTTCCTGTGTCTGGAAAATTCTAACATCTTTTCCCTACTATAAAATGATTTGTTGAAACAACCCCAGGTATTATATATGCCGTGCGAATTGAAATGTTGGTAAAGATTCCAAGAGTTTTCTCACATTTTCTTAAGTATGAAGACACTACAGAAAGCACTTGCTCTTTTGTATTGTCTTTTGCCCAAACCAAGCCAAAACAAAGTATTGACAGAAATGAAAACGCTGAATAATATAGATGAAGTTCAAAAGGACTTGTCAGAGGAACAATTATTCTGGCGTCTTTAGGTTAGTTGCTGTGTTTAGCACAGGTATTGCCTACATACCAGACGGGTGACCTGAATAAATGAGTGCATGCACAGGGCACGAGGGGTCACTGGATGGTTTGATGAGGATGAAAATGATGTAAATCATACACTCTGACCTTCACAGTCACCAGATTCTCAACCCAACTGAACACCTGTGGGAGATTTTGGAGCGACGTGTTAGACAGCGGCTCTCCACCACCATCATCCAAACACCAACTGAGGGAATATCTTTTGGAAGAATGGTTCTCCATCAGTTCCTCCAGTAGGAACACAACACCTTACTAACACACTTTATGTTGGCTTTTCCTTTCATTTGTCACCTGTCTGTATATGTTTATTGGGAGCATGTAGCCCACTAATGATCAAACCCAACCTCATCATGTAGACACTCCCATCTCTTGGTTGGTTCTGTGATGATAAAGTCTGTCTGCAACTTACACACAAGTTTCAAGGCCTTAGTGTAGGTATGGAAGTTTCAAAGGAACCAAAGTGTTACGTTTAAAAAGTTTCTAAAAATTCTTTGCCTCAGTTTCCTGATAAAATTTGTTTTAGTTTGCTTTCTCCACACTCCACACACTCTTAAACACCTGGCTTATTCAATTATTTAGTCAGTTATATGGTTAAAGTATACTATTCAGTAACTGTTATTAATTATTCAGTAACGACAGTTACGAGAGTGAGGAATGTAAGTCTGGACCCGCCAAGCCCTGGGAGTTTCAGGAGTTCATTCTTTTCATAACGCTAAACATTATAGCACACAGAGGTGAATAAGATCTGTGAGCCTAGTGACCGTGCCTTAGTTAACTTCCTCAATGAACTTTATTTACAGGAAATCCCTCGGAGAGCGGCAGCAGTGGGCCCCCGAAGCCGCTGGGTATTCGCTCCGGTTTCACTCGACGACAATGGCGGCTCTCCCTGGAGAACAATTAGCAGTGTTTAAGCACAGCTCAGAGTGCAGCGGGGGGTCAGAGCCGAGCCAAGGTTCCAGCTGAGAGCGGATGGAGTCTCACACACGCTCCGAATTCAGCAGTGAACTGTCTGAAGAGTATTGATGCAGGCTCACGAGGAGAGTCTGGATTCAGTCGGCTAAGCTAAAGAGATGAGGGGGGTCTATAGAAACTGATGCTGCTATATATGTGTGTGGATCCATGGTTGTGTGTGGCAGGCAGTGGGTGTGTGTGTACGGTGGATGGGTGAGATGGTGTGTTGAATCAAGTATTTTAAGGTTCCTGGGGAAGGATGGTGAAAACTCTCTCACACACACACACACACACACACAGACACACACACACACACAGATGGATGGCCTTCCTCAGGAGATGAACAGAAGCAGCTGGTGCTCAGGCAGAATTAGCAGGGATGTGTGTGTGTGTGTGTGTGTGTGTGTGCGTGTGAGTCCAGAGGCACAGGAATACTCTGATGGTTATCCCACTCTTGTCTCCATGGGCCACAACTCAGCACAGATTGATGTGCATATATCCTTATTCACACTGACACTCTTTTTAAACAGGGCGGGTGTCTGGGGAGTCCGGCGGCGCGGGCGGAAATAATTCAGCGCCGGGAATGTTCCTCTAATTACAATTCCTCTCGGCACCTGGTGTTGTGAGGGAAGAAAGATACACAGGAAACAAGTGGTGAATTTAGATACAGATACGCATTCATATATTTATATATAAAGGAAAATGTACCTCTGTTTTACAATTTATTTAAAAATAAAAACTATTCCAATTAGTTAAAGGACACACTAGACTGAATCTATTGTTTTCATTATAGATTTTGATAAAGACTTATGGTTGAAAATTGTTTTTAAGACAAGTGTAAATAGTGAAGTTAATTCCCATGGGTACATTTATTTCTGAATCAAAATGTATTTTTTTAATAAGTAGTTTATATTAAATTGTCTCCCTAAACGAGTAGTTTATGATTTCGAGCGTTAGGAGAAGCAGAACAACAAGCGACTCGGTCTATTAGGGAAGTTTAAGAAAAGGCTCCTGGGTGAAGCTCCCTCATGAAGCTGGTTGAGAAGATGGTGA
>JAOUQW010000001.1:19547942-19561692 GCA_028565825.1 Olivaichthys viedmensis
CACACACACACACACACACACACACACACACACACACACACACACACACACACTCACACACACACACACACACACACTCACACACACACACACACACACACTCACACACACACTCTCACACTCACACACACACACACACTCTCACACACACACACACTCTCACACTCACACACACACACACACTCACACACTCACACACACACACAGACTCACACACACTCACACACACACTCACACACACACTCACACTCTCACACACACACACTCTCACACACACACACTCTCACACTCACACACACTCTCACACACACACACACTCACACACACTCTCACACACACACACTTACACACACACTCACACACACACACACACACACACACTCACACACACACACACTCTCACACACACACACTTACACTCACACACACTCACACACACACTCACACACACACACACTCTCACACACACACTCACACACACACTCTCACACTCACACACACTCTCACACTCACACACACACACACACACACACACACACAAACATTTATTCTGCATCTGGCTATCTGTGTAAAAGGATGAGGAAAAAACTCGCACAGCAGAGGCGAAGGCTTAGGGCGATAGAGTTACTTTATGTGACTGAGCGAAACACACACACACACACACACACACACACACATATGCATCTCCATCAAAGTGTTGCCGGTCTCAAATTCATCTCCTTGCCTTGAGTAAACTCTTATCTCCAGAGAGTTGGGTGAGTCTCCTGGTGCTGTTTTCCTCGACTCTGCAATGGCTTGACAGCTGATTTCAAAGACTCCAAATCCCCCAGAATGCACCAGCCTGGCACTTTGAGTGGGCACGAAGCATCTGCACCCAGCCAACCAGCCAAACACACTCCACAGCCTAGGGAGACAGAGACAGAGCAAGACAGAGAGAGAGAGAAGGTTAGAGAGATTCTGTCAAAGCTGGAAGGGTTGAAGGGGTGATAGTTGGGTGCGGTGTGTGGGTGTGATGCATCAACTCTTTCTGACAGCTCAGTTGCCGTGGGGACAAGGGGACAAGGCAAGGGGTAGAAGTGGAGGGTGCCCCACTTTAACACCCCCACAGAGCCCTTACACTCAAAGTACACACACACATGCACACATATATATACTCAGGGGAAACTCCCACACATCCTCACATCAGAGCAGAAACAGCAATAGCAAAGAAAAGAGACACACAGACAGAGATAGAGAGGGAGAGAGGGAATGAGAGCAATATAGAAAATGCATTCTCTCTCTGTCTCATCAGTCAGTCAGAGTCGAATGTGTTTGAAGATCTGAGATCAGTTGCTAGCAGTGGCGGGACATGTATTTTAGGTCTAGACCTGGACATCATACATTACATAACAGTGAAGTGTCCTGATATCAGAAAATAATGGACAAACTCGAGGTGAAGCAGAGTCTGTTTCCTTCTCTAAGGGAAACTTCAGAGTTGGCAACTTAAGTCGAGCAAATTAAGTTAAAATAAATATGTCAATATTTACGCAGGGAAAGTTGTCCGTATTCAGAGCCGCGTTACGCAAGGGCTTAAGTTGTGCACATTTAATATGACCATGAGACTAAATCAAAGTCATCAAATCGAGTTCATGTGTGCGTGCAATATACAATTTTTTTCATACTCTCAATTTGCTATTTTGTGTTCTCCAATGAATAAATTGCGCCCATGATTTGGTTAATTCGTGCTCTCCTCTAAAGAGAAAGTGCAGTCATGTGCTACAGTTACAGCTCACTATATAATAGTTCATAATTTTATAGTAATAATCAACGTACCATATACAATTCAGTCCCTGAGAGAAGTATTGTTTCCGATGCCGTCTCCTTCAAGATCCTGTGTGCGCACAAAATATGGATTTTCAAGGTTACTTCAGGGCTTCATATCTTAATTATATAATTGTAATATTTGCATATTTAATATTGCCCTTGAATGGCATTCCATAGTTAATTTTTTATTTTGGAGGGGGAATTTACGTTAGGGTGAATGTTCATTTTAAATGGATTTGGAATGATTTCTATGGAGCTTATGCTTCACTTACGTGCGCGTAAAAAAAATGTAGTATAATGGATCAATGGGCGTTTTTATGGCCCGTCTTACAGCTCATGTGGATTTAAGCGCTGGTTAAAATAGAAGCTCATTGTCACGTTTTCCCTGGTCTTGTCCCTATCATGTTCTGTACCCTGTCCACTTTCCTTTTATGGTCTGTACTTCCTGTTCCTGTTTTGGGTGTCTTGTTAGCTAATCAGTCACACCTGTTCCTTGTTTTCCCGTCATTGGTCTGTCTATTTCAACCCGCTGTGCCCAAGCATATTTGCAAAGTATTGTTTATGTGCATGTATGTGTTACTGAGCTGTGAGGCCATTGTAGGATAAAATTGGTTTTGTCCACACAAAGTAGTAATTAGCCATTAGTGTGTGTGTAACTGTAGGGATCAGTGTTGTAGCTTACACAGGGCTTCTAGAAGCCTCTCTGAATGAGGAATCAAATGAATCATTTAAATGGGTTATTCACAAGAGTCGATTCACTGAACTGAGTCATAATGCCCATCTCTATCTTGTTTGCGTGTGTGTATGTGTGTTCCTGTGTGGGTGAGACAGAGTGTGTAGCTAAGAGCAACATATTAACTGTGTGTGTCGTTATGACAGGACAAATCATGTGACCACATGTCATGTCCTTAGAGAGCGCCGGTCAGTTATAAGGTCAGCAGTTCCTCAGAGGGATTGGGATGGGAGGGAGGGGGTGCTGAAGTAATAAGGTTATTAAAGAGGAGATGAAAACATTGAAAACTCAAGCCTAGAGGCCTGAAAGTGTGTGTGGGGGGGAGACACAGGGTGGGGCTTGGGCAAATCAAGTGACCTAAGGTCTGGGCCCATCAGCCAGTGCAGTGAGTCATCATGTTTGAAATGATGGAAAAAGGCTATATATAATATATCTATCCCTCATTCCTGAAATAAACATTTTCCATTATGTGGTGGTATACTTGAGGTACGTCAGTGCATCACAGCTACACATCTGAATGTTCCTCAGTGAAAAATGTTGCTAGCCTTCATGTGACATTTCCCTAACGCTAGTCACTGCGGCGGCTGTAACTCATTCCCTCCCAAAGCCTTTTAAAATCGCCATGCTATCCAGAGTGGCTGCATGCACAGTAGTATATGTGTTATATCCACTAACATGGATTAGGATATTAAAAGAATACTTCGCCGAAAATTCTAATTTACACAATGTCACCCAAAGCCAAATGAAGTTGATCAGCCAAGATATGTTTGGTGTCTGACATTTGCTTCTTTTGTTTTGCACTGGAGCTACGAGACTAATGAAGCTAAGTAAGGGATGTCTATCTCACCCCGAATCTTTTCCTTAAACATGGCCAAATCTTCTTTTTGCTCAAAAATGACATTACTAAGCACCATAATCGCATTGTTAAATTAACATTAACATTAAAATAGCAGTGATTAGTCTATATTTACAGCTTTAGTTTCAAAGCTGTATTATCATCCGCATCAGTTCCAGCTTCCCGCTACAATTTCATCTTCAACCTAGGGAGCGAAGTGATACCCAACTTCACTACGGAAAACAGCTGATTCCGGTTGCCCAAGATGGCCTCCCCCATTAAGGTTCAGCTACACGGTGACGTTTTGTTCATGTTTATAGATGCCAGTAAGTCCCACTGTGTCCTAAACCACATCAGCACGTCTGTGTGACATCACTGAACATCTGGATGTGGTTTGACGAAGTCTTAATTAGGAAGAAAGAACACATATATATATATGCGCACATGTGTTTTCACGTATTTAGTTTACCAGCTAGATTACATAAAATCCTCTCATCTCGTCAGGTTCTTCATTTTCACCACTAAAGCTAGCTACATGGCAAACGTACCCAACCTGACAATTTCCAAGAGGATTTTAAGTCATATTTTTTAAATGTTCCTAATC
The DNA here is from genome assembly GCA_028565825.1 of Olivaichthys viedmensis. NCBI lineage: Eukaryota > Metazoa > Chordata > Actinopteri > Siluriformes > Diplomystidae > Olivaichthys > Olivaichthys viedmensis. The sequence goes on from JAOUQW010000001.1 coordinate 19,551,918, forward strand.
TTTACTGCTAATGCTATCCAACTAGCTAACATGAGCTTACCTGACAGGATTTCTCAAAGGATTTATAAGTCATATTCATATATGGTTATCATCTTTATTGATCACGTTAGGTAGATGGCTAACATAAACTAACTTGACAGGATATTTTAGATCACCTCTGTGAGTGCAATAAAAAATACATTGAGTCCATGCATATGCTTAGTCACACCCATTTGCATGTCAGGGAACGACATTAGGCAATAAGAAGGAAAAAAAAGCATGACGGCTAGCGCACAAGTAAACTCACTGTGGAACATTCAGATGTGTACAAAAGCGATAAGAAGTTTCAGGCACGAGATATAGTTTATTTATTTATTTATTTTAATATATTGCACTCAATTGACATCACTCTGAGAAACTATGAGGTGAAAAAGTTCAACTTTATAAAATGTTGTTGGAGAAGGGCCTCGTTTAGCCTCGAGTTCTGGCTCGTCCAAAGGAAGCGAGGTTTATATCTTGGCTGCTGTCGCCTAAGGCTAGCTTTGAGGAGCCTCGGGGTCCCAGAACACGCAAAGAGCTTTCTGGTGCTCTCGCTGCTCATAGAGTCAGACAAATCAAAACTGATTGATCCAGCCATTTCCAACGACAACAAAGTCTCAGCCCGAGTCGGGAACAAGGAATCAAATGGGTTTTTGCACTTTCATTTGGGAGAAACCAAAAAAGTCCCCACCCTGAGCCTCAGTCATTCTCCCTTGCCCTTTTTTTTTTTTTTTTTTTCATTCTCTTTTCTCCGAGTGTGCAGTGTGCTCTTGCGCTCGCTCCTCCACAAATTTTAATTGGTGTCGGAATCAAAGGAAGCATACGGGAAGAGACGCGCGGAGAGGGACAGGTCCCGCACGACTCCTTCCTCTGATCTGAACACTTGTAATTGTGTTGAACTTTTAGCTGAGAGTTTTGAAGGGACAGTCTTAGTTTAATTACTTCTGTCAAAGTGTCAGGGCCCTTCCCAAGTGCACGAGTCACTCTCTCATCTCATTTTTATTTCCCTCTCTCTTTCTCACTCTCTCTCTCTCTCTGTCTTTCTCTCTCCCCCGCACGTTCGTTTCATTCCGCGTATTATTCCGTGTCCCGCGGCTCATGATTTGCCTCATTTGAGGTGTGGATTTGCACACATCTGTGCCACCGACTACCCACCCCTCACACACACACACACACAGCATTGCCACCCCCACAGCATCATTCTCTCTCATCAATACCCTGTTCACTGAAACACGCTTGTTTTTCAAGCCTATTCCTCAAATAAGCATGAAAAATATTATGAAGCCCCCCTTCCCCCTCCCCTCGTCAAACACACTTGAGTTTTGAGGAGCTCTTTATTATTCAAATTTTCAGCTCTGCATTAATGACTAAAATCAAAGCGAAGGGTCTTGAGGGCTTACTATTGGGTAACGGTCTCACTTTTTCTAGACGTTTTTCATAAAGTTTCAACTGTGAAAGAATACAAAGGATGTTCTTGGGTTTCTGTGAGTTCAAAATGGTCGCTTCAGTGCCGTTCCAAGCCTTCCTAGGGCCCTGAAGCAAAGTCTTGTGCAAAGCCCCGCCTACGTTTACCATTAACATAGATCATATACCACAGTAACAGACATGTATATGCCTTTTCCGCACCTGTCCATTATTACAATCTGCTTTGGAGCTGTTTGACTAGAAATGAACAGAGTTGGCGACTTAGTTCAAAAGATGCGTCAATATTTACGCAAAGTTTGAAAGTTACGAAAATTCAGAGTCGGCTTAAGTTGAATTTCTGGGCGTCCCATTAAGATTATTAAAAATTACCCACATGCAGTTAACGCCTCTGTGGTTGCCAGATTTTTCTTGAGTAGAGGTGTAGTTGAAGAGGGTTTTTCAGTTGTGTCTAAACCGCCGCCATTAAAACCAAGCACTTGCTTTTTAAGCCCGTAAAAATTGGGGTATAGAAAATGTGGACTAATAAAGAAGATTGCGTGTTTTGTTTTGTTTTTCTTTTCCGTCAACTGCATTACTATGTACCACAAACGCAAGAGATAATTAAAAAAACGGTTAGGATGATACGACGCTATACAAATGAGAAGGCAAACATTCAAACATCTCATAGTCGTGTAATATCTTGCCAAGATGTTGAAGCTGCATGAAAAACAACGTATATGCTGTTGAGAGTTGAGCAGCAGAAGTGACTAGACATGCTACAATAATTTTTAATTTATTTATTTATTCTTATTGTGGCCACGAGATACTAAATCGAGGTCATGATCGAGGTCGTAATGTATGCGTGCAATGTAGGCTACTTTTGTTGTGCGTTCAATTTGCTATTTTGAGTTCTTGAATTAATAATATAATGCCCATGTTTTAGTTCATTTTAGATTAGATTACTATCAACTGCTATCAAATTTGATAGTTATTATTTAGGTATTATAGTTATAAGCCTTATTGACTGATCACCTGAATTGAATGGGTTCAATACAAACCTCAATAACTCAAATACAAGCATAAATAATGTTAACTCAAATCTAACAGCTATTTTAATAAAACGAAGTATTACACCCAAACACAGTGTAACTGGTTTGGAATCTTTGGGTGGAAAATTCAGGAATAAAAAGCTCTAATGTCTCCAACAAATACATATAATGCCACATATTTGCTCAAGGTTTTATTACAATAGTTGGGTTATATTCATAAAATAAATATGTGCTGCAATCATAAGGAGTTGCACTGATTTGATTTGATTTGATTTTCTTTCCCCATTTGAATGGGTCCCTGGCTTCAAACCATTTGAGAACCTTGATCTAGCTAACCACTACCAACCGTTCGTAATGATAGCTAACTTGCTCACATATCATGAAGTTTAGTAGCTAGCCAAGAACATGCAAGCTCACTTTATCTATCAACCCTCGAAATACCTGCAGTTGCAGTCAGTTTAGCTAACTAGCTGTCATGGATCAGTATGACTTACCTGCTGAAGGGGTTCTAATGGTTCCCAATGGTTATAAAAACCTAATGGTTGTTTGCAATTAGAATCGACTGCCCATTACAGTTTTAATGATGTTTATTTAGTTTTATTCCATAACGGTTCCTATTCAAATACTTTCTATTCAGATTATATTTTATCAAATACTTTCTATAAGGTTACATCACGAACGCTTGGTAGCTTTAGAGTTTCCATTTAACAATTTCCCGTTCCTGTTGGTTCTCCCCACGTCACCTGTTAAACCATTAAGACCCTTTACATTGTGATATCAACCCAGAAAAAATACTAACCGTTAGAAACCATTACAAAACTACCAAAAACCAACAGAAAATTGTACTGGTTTCCATGATTTCTTTAACAGAAATTGGCTGAATAATAAATAAAATAAGCTTCCACTCTCCATACTAAGAATAAAATAAGTAGCTAGCTGTAATAGACATGTGAGAACGAGTGCTTTATAATATTTTTTTTGAAGTCAGTTAAAAATTTGCTCTTTAGAAATGTATTAGGCCTGTAACAAGCTTAACTACTGTACATAATAAATAACAATACAATTCATGACATCATTATCAGCATAGATGGGGGGCTCAGGGCAAGGTAGGGCAGCTAATGGTGTCTGCATATGTTCATTAGAAATAGACATGATGCTTTCAACTATGATTTGTGGACACTAATGATGGACAGATGCACATTTGTGTAATGTAGTGAAACTGACATGTTAGAGTTAATCATCATAGCTCTTGTGCTGAATTTATGATAAACAAATCCACACCAACTTCCTTTCTCTCTTCCTGCATCACACACATTGTACAATACTCCTGAGTGTCTGATTTGTTCTCTTAGCTTCTAAATGGTTCCTAGAAATGTGTGTTAGTGCGAGAGCCTGACGGGAAGGCTAATTTTATACCTGTGTTTATGCCCTGGGTTTTTCACACAACACACAAAGAGCTTTGGCGTGTGGATCAAAAATGGAAAAATAATGAGAAGAAGGTGGTTGTTTCTTTCTCTCTCTCACACACTCATACAGACACACAAATACATACTGCACACCTCTCAGCATGTGAGACATCAGGGAAAAGTCAGAAGGTATTGCTATATCTATTTATCCATCCATCGAATGATCCATCCATCTATTAACCATACATCGATCCACTCATCCAGCCAGCCATCTGACAGTGCATATATCCATCAATCATCAATCCATACATCAATTTATCCACCCAGATTCCATCCATCAATTCATCCACCCAGAATCCATCCCATCAGTTCATAGATCTGTCCATCCATCCATCCATCCATCCATCTATTTAGTATCAATCCTTCTATTAATTCATCCATCCATTATCTATCTATCCATCCTTCCACGATCCATCTAACCATCCATCAATTGTTAATCCAGCCATCCATCCATCCATCTATTTAGTATCAATCCATCCATTATTTATCTATGCATCCTTCCATTATCTTTCTAACCATCCATCCATCCATCAATTGTTAATCCAGCCATCCATCAATCCATCCATTCATTCATCCATTGACCCAGTCAAACCTTTTTGGTCCTTTTTCGGTATAAATACAGTAGCAGTGTGTGTGTGTGTGTGTGTGTGTGTGTGTGTGTGTGTGTGTGTGTGTGCGTGCGTGCGTGACACAGGTAATAAGAGTAGACGTGGGCCAGGCGGGGAGCAGTGGAGCTTCACTAACACCTTCAGACAGCCGAGCATACAAAACCTAGGTCAGTCTTCCTTTGTCTCTGAGGGGTCCTGGACAGGCAGATGAACAGCACACACACACACAAACACACTAAAAGCTGAACTCTTACCTTAAAGTACATTAGATATCTGGGTTCTCTCTTTAAAGGTCTTACAATAGAACAATACAACTCATGATGTCATTGTCAACATGGGGGGCTCAGGGCAGTGTGAGCAACTTGCTCACAGATGCTAAATGGGATCTGCATGTGCTCCTTAGGAACAGAGCTGGTGTTTTCAACGATCAACAATGATGTGTGGACTCTTGATGATGTACAGATGCATATGTGTGTAATGTAGTGAAACTGACATGTTGGAGTTAATCATCACGGCTGTTCTTAATTTATAATAATGAGGAGATGAGGATTCAACAAAATGTCACAAATCAGAAATGATGGTGTATTCACATACATACATACATACATCTTTTGAAATGTATCATAGGTCCACCAGACCTATGATAGCTGGTGGACTAACTAGGGTATGTGTTATCCTTCCTTAAAGGTGCACTAAGATACCTCTTAGTCTCTTTTAAGCTGCACCGAGATATTTGGGCTCTCTCCATGAGGGGGCAGTAACTAAAAACGTACTCTATGTTCTTTAAGATGCTGGTCTCTATTTAAAGCTGCACTAATATAGCTCGTCTGTCTACTTATAGGTGATCCAACTAAGATAACTGGAACTTCTGTTTAAAGGTACACTATGATACGAGGTCTTTCTTTTGTAGACTAAGGGCGCTTCCTCACTTATTAGTCCGTTTAACAAGAAATCACGTAAATCAACCAAGAATGGGGAGAAAGGGTAAATGCACCAGGGTTCAATTCAAACGGACTAAACGCTGCATATGTGACAGTGCCCTAAGATATCGGCGCTCTCTCTTTAAAAGTGCACTAAAAGAGATGGACTTTCTTTTTTTATTTTTTATATACAAACTATGAAAGCTAGGCTTCTTCTTTAAACTAAGACTGCCTGGCTCTCTTCTTTAAGGTGCATTAAGATGGCTGAGCTCTTTTCGTAAAGGCATATTAAGTTATCTTAATATACCTTACGGACAAGGAATGGTTGTAAGCACAATTTAAATACTGTGTAATGTATCAATGGCGACATAACGCAAAGCAACCATGTACTGTACATTAGATGTAAAATCTGCTATACTAAATATCTGGTCATTGAAACTGAAGTCCTGCAGTATTGGCTAGTTTACTGAACATATATATACATAATTAACAAATATATAAAAAAAAAATTCTATCAGTATGCAGAAAAAATGCATATACTGGTCTGTCTTCAGCACCTAATGCCTACAAGTCGATTAGCTCCTGGTCTGATGACCTTACCCAGTGGACGTCTCTTAATTTCCTGCAATTAAAAAAAGATAATACCGATGTTCTGGTCGTTGGAAACAAGGCACAGAGGAAAAATATACTTGTCTTTAGAAGGACAATAATTACACCAAGAATCTAGGAGTCATTTTTGACAGTGACCTCAGTTTTTAAAAGACAAATCAGCAATGTCTGTCGAACAACACGCTATCATGACCATAATATCTCTGGTCCCTGACATTCTGTCCAATTCTGATGCTTTCGTGCAAACATGCTTTCATGGCCACTCATCTGGGTTATTGCAGCACACTACCCAAGAGCTCTACTACTAATTTACAACACAATCAGAATGCTGCCGTCCAACATAAGAACGACGGATCGCATTACACCGGCTCTTAAATTCCTTCATTGGCTACCCATAGCTTTTACTAGTCATTTAATGACTCATTTAAAGACAGTTGTTGGGCATGTTCCCAGTGGATCACTCAGATCATCAAACAGAAATTTGCTTTCCAGAAATATGGCTGAAGAGGGAGGGGCCAGCTTTTAGTTACTACAACCCCAACATTTCTGACTCCTCTTTCTGAAATTAATATTGTTAGAGCTTTTTAAAAGAATCTGACATGCCATATTCTTAATATTGCTTTCAATTATTTTATTTTTCTCCTTGCATTTTAGTATATGTATCTTTATAAGACGTTTTTTGTCTTTTGTATTTCAAACTATTTGTTTTTATGAAAACAAAAATAAAAAAAGGTACTCAGTAAATAAAATGTATTATTATTGTTGTTATTTTTATTATTATTATTATTATTATTATTATTATCTGGGTTGTCTCTCTTTAAATGGATTTCTGTTACATTCCAGTAGCTGCTGCTGGAATTGTCAGAAACACAAGCTGAGGATAGGATCACCGTTTAGGATTTGTTCATTGTGGCTGTGATGACCAAAAGAAAAATCAATACACACACACACACACACACACACACACATACATACATGTGGGATTTCAAAAGCTGCTATAAAAACAACACACATTTATCTGGTGATTTCCCTTAAGACTCAAGATGATTTTTAAACTAAAGTACTGCAACAAAAGTATAAAACCACGTACAAAACTAGTGTACCTTTTATTGGACATGTTCATGGTTTCAAGGCAGGAATAAACGCATCAAGCAGTGTGTGTGTGTGTGTGTGTGCTGTTTGCATTCCAGCTCTGCACATTACAGCTTAAGTAAGAGCTCTGTAAAAAAATCTGATCCTCAATCTGTTCTGTTTGAAAACAGAGCTGAAAGTTTCCATCGACTTCATGCACATAATTCAGATAAATGTAAATGCGAATTTTGCTGCTGGCAGGTAAAAACGTCATGTTATTTTCTAGACCCTGGTTTGCTGAGTCACGTGATGAAAATCCTGTCAGATAATGCAAAATTTATGCAGAAATGTTTTTTTTTATTTTCCCAACATTTATATGTGTTGGAGATACATGGTGATTGTTTTTTTTTTTTTTTTTTTTTTAAGTTTGCGAATATGAATACATGTTATTTTCTAGATATAAACTAAGAAAAATTCTCGACTCCTTCTCAGGCCTAGTCCACACTAACACGGGTAAATTTGAAAACGCATCTTTTCTTATGTTTTGCCTTTCCAGTCACAGTGTAGATAAGGGGACAGACGTAGACTTTCAAAAAACGCTGACCCATTTCAATGCTGTTTTCTGTGTTAGGTATTTTAATTTCATGTTTCACGGCTTTGTATAGTGTACAAGCGACGCTGTGGCCTGCAAGAAAGCGTGCTTTATGACTGCAGCATCAAAACAAATGAAAATGGCAAAAATTATGTATAGGTCATGGGGTCAGACACCCGGTGCGCAGGCCCAGCATGCCATCTTCTATCATTTTCTTGTTTCATTGTGGACGGGAAACGGTAGTGTGGCGTTTTCAAATTTACCCATGTTAGTGTGGACTAGGCCTCATCTTTCCTCGCTGAGTCACGTGATAAAAAAACTGCAATTCGGCATAAATTTAGTGTCATGTAACAGGATTTTTGTGTCCAACATTTACATAATAACAAATAATTTATTCTCTGAAGGCAAACGGATAAAACATGTTTTGTCGATAATTGCTGTTTCCATCGTCAACATTGACAAATATTTCAAAGCACTAAAACTTTAGTGAAAAATTTAATTCCCTGGGATGGAAACCTGCCTATTGTGTTGGCATTTATGTGTACAAATGTAAAAAGAAGAAGGATGTCCTTGTGTAAATCTGTGCACATTCTCTGGAGGTTAGAACATTATTGCACTATCTGACATTTTAATCCATGCAAACAAATCACCTGAGTGAATCGCCTCTGCCCTGCGTACCAAGTATTCCCCATACACGCACACGCGCGCACACACACACACACACGTTCAACAGCTTATGCACAATCTGAAATGAGAATTGGGGGGAAGTAACGACCCCTGTGACCTCATACTTTATTATCTTCTCCATCACATTGAGCTTGTGGGCGAAAGTCGTATGCCTCAGCACATGGACACACACACACACACACACACACACACATATATACATATATATATATATATATATATATATATATATATATATCTCACACAGACACACACACAGTGAAGCCACACATGCAGTTAGTATTCACTGTCTGTTCTACATTGAGTGAGATAGATGTGTGTGTCATCTGCCAATACGAAGATTCTGTTCTCAACGGACAGAGTCTGACATTATGGAGATGCATGTTTGGGAAAGCGTGTGTGTGTGTGTGTGTGCGTGTGTGTGTGTGTGTTTTGGAAGATGCATTGCCAAATTGAATTGCTCTTTAAATGTCACTTCCTGATGTTGCTGTAAAATATAAACTCAGTTTAGATCGAGTCACACAGAAAAGGTTTGGGCTTAATTAGTGACGAGGTACACACACACACACACACACACACACACAGTAACATGCTGAGGTTTATTGACAATGTCAAGTCGAGACTAACTATTATTGACAGGTGTAAACTCAGTGGGCCAGTCGTGTTTGTGTGTGTCTGCATGAAATATAGTTGTATAAAATACAACTGACAAATTACATTGATAAATTCTTTATAATTGGCATCACACCTTTCAGTGTCTTAGTGATGTTGGAGAGAACGGGGTGAGAAAAGCATTTTTAACATTAAGATAAATGTGTATTTCTATAAAACACTGAGTCCAATGAATAACTTACATTTTTTTTCTTTTTCAATCTTGTATTTACATAAACTATTTTCATGGATGTCTAAAAAATGTTTGTCTGTCTTCTGGCAAAACATACCCAGGTCAGAGGTTTAGCTGATCAAAATACATTTTTCTAATTATTTTTTATTTATTTTTGTGATTCAGACGATACTACATCGCTTTAATTACAGCTTTATATGTATGAAATCTGCTAATTATTACTGTCAAAATTAGCTGTGCTAGCTACAATAATATATAACATAATAAATAAAAGTCAGACATTTACATATTACAGATAAACAAGTCAAATCTAGACACTAATGTTAATGCTTGAAAGGATATATATTTTCAACCTTACCTTGTTAGTAGGAGAATTGGCTTTTCACCAACAAATTGGCTTTTGTGGGCAGTGGTGGCTCAGTGGTTCGGTCACTGGCCTACTGATCAGAAGGTCGTGGGTTCAAGCCTCAGCTCCACCAAGCTGCCACTGTTGGGCCCTTGAGCAAG
>JAOUQW010000001.1:19565509-19585366 GCA_028565825.1 Olivaichthys viedmensis
TAATGACTAGTCCATAAAGTTCCTCACCGCACACATTTAGTGCGTCTTACGCTGCAAAACTTTCATCAGGAAAGTAGAGGAAGATAATAACATTTACGGGGTTCGATTGAAAACTGTATTATATTGGTTAGTGGGATTAGCATGCTAATGCAAGCCCATGTTAATGTAAGTTTCTCTCAGCACAGACATATAGCAGTGTTAAATTACACAATGATGCTGGGGAGCCCTGGGTTTAATGGTCACTTCTCAACACAAACTCACTGCCTTAAGTTCTTAGTGCAAGATTAGCGCAAGATTATGCATTATGCCGTGCTACCTTGAAAGGACGGGGCATTTCGGGTCGTGTGTATCGCATGTAGATGAGCCCGACCACGGCCACCCCGATGAAGAGCCAGCGCAGGAAGCTCATGAAGTTCAGCAGGCTGTAGATGTCACCGAGGAACAGGATGAGCAGGGTGAGGGGGTACTACATGGAGCAAGAGGAGCAAAACTATAGTCACACTTCCACCATGTACATCCAGAAGATCTAACAATATTCCCATTTTGCTTTCCGTAGTCTATCGTCATATGGAGATATGGACATGAGTAAAATTGATCTAAAGATTTTTGGGTAGTCTGGATTCCCATAGATGACATATATTAAGAATTAAGGCAGTTAAATAGTCGAAATGGCACAATACCACTTTTGAGTATCATCCGATATGAATCAGATATTTATTTTTTTTAACTACTAAGCTTTAAAATAAGTAATTTTTAATTGAAGCACTTCACTTAAGATGGCCATCTAAAATTAGCATACTCAAACTGCTCAAACACTATCCTACAGGAAGAAAGACACAGCCATTAACATGTCTGATAAAAAAAACACAGCTTTTTTAAAATTTAAATAAACTCTTTAATAAAAAATTTAAATCCATAAATATCAGATTGGAAATGTGTGCAAAAGTAGATAATTTTAAAATAAAAGAACTGTAATTCCAGCATAATACTTATTCATGCCAAATATGATCAAATCAATATGGAAACATTATTTTTTAAATAAATAAAGGCTAGCTTTGTTTGTCAGAATTGGATCATTCTTTTTTTTTCTTTTTTTCTCTGATATCTGCCCGACACCGATACTGGATATCGGATCGGTGCCATTTCTATTAAACAGCACACAGTATTGCTACAGCATTGCCATGCAAATACACTGGTGCATTTCTGGGTAAAGTTATAAATAGGCTCAAGAAGCAGGTTTCCTCAAAGTGGGCCATGAAGCCAACCTCTATTAAGAGAGGGAATGCAGCGTGAACTGTGTCAGTATGGTGAATATGTTGTTTGCTAAGGTAGAGGAAGTGCTTCGGTGAGTCTGCATCACTCACCATGACAATTACGGCAGCTGTCGGTGTGTTTCGGCGGACATGAATCATAGATAGAACTTCGGGAAGTTGACCTTCTCGAGATGCCACGTAAAACATTCTGGAGAAGGAGGAACAGAAAGAGAGTAGAGTCTGATGTAAGAGCAGACAATCACAGCACTCTGTATTTTCACAATTCCACGAATAACAAACAAATAGCCCTTGACAGACGCCATAACTTTAGTCACTCCCTTGTGATATGTGGCATGTGCAGTTCAGAGTCTTTGATTTTGACTGCGTAGCTACCTTGTCGTTTGTTACTTCCCTGGACGTATTCTGGTGTCTGTGTTTGTTTGTTTTTTACCCACTACCTGTTTAGGATATTCCAGTACAGAAGTTGATTTAACGCTGGGATTGGAAGCGTCACAGCAATTAGCGTATTTTAAAAAAAGGAAGCCCGCAAATAAATGTCTGAAGACCCCGTCATGTCTATCTGGAAAAACTAGTGCCAACCAAGACCGACTGATGAGTGCCTCCTGTCGCGTCTTGTATTGTGTGAAAGATTGCACTTAAACACATTGCAAAGACGACAGCTAACTGCTGACATGAACGTACATTATGGGCCTGTGTCTGAAAGGAAATACTCCCACTCTCCACACCAGCACGGGGCAGTAGTCTGCATTCATTATCAAAAGAAGAAACCAGGAAGAAAACTTCCCAAGACAATTTGCATTGAGGTAAAAACCAAGCCTGTGTCCCAAATTACAGTACATGCACTAAGTAGAATGTCAAAATAGAACGCCATATCTATGGTGTACCAGTATCAGTAACTAATATTGACATACTATTTAATGCGGTAGTATACGGTTTGAGATGAAACCAAGCCACTGTGACTCTATTTTGACACTCTGCTCAGAATTTAAAGGATCTGCCACTGCAAAAATATAGCTAGCTTAGAAATGATCAGAACAGTAGAAGTTCTCTCTCTTTAGAATAATGTTTACATGTTTTGCTCGCTTCGTTTTTTCTTCTCCTACACCGATTGGCTGAACAGGCTGGCCTGTTTGGATGAATTGGATGGCCACAGACGCTAAACAGTGGCCAAAAGCTGCAAATCAGCTTGGTGTGTCAGAAACCTAAAGGTGCCACACATAGTGAGCACTAAACTCACTCAAATCCAAACAGTATGGTCATGACTTTAACCACAAAGCCAAAATAAATAAGAATAAAATTTGGATCTTTGAAGTGTTCACCAAATATGCAGAAGATACCCACAATCTGAATGTGTAGATGATGACGCTCACCTGGAGATGGCAAAAACGCTGCCATTCATAGAACCAAAGCAGGAGAGCGACACGAAGATTGGAACCGCCATGGAAAAGTTCCCCAAAAGCTTCTCAGCAAAGGTCTGCGAGAAAAGAGCGAGCGGAATAGATAGAGAGACAGAGAGAGACGGAGAGAGAGAGAAAGGATATGAAAACATTCTTAGTTTCATTTTCTTCCATTTTCGACGCAGTTTGTGTTTATGAATAACAGGTGTGTTAAAAAGGCTTCATCGTCGCTGTGTGAGCAAGCGTGTGGAGCGAGAGCAACAGCCATAAATGAGTGCATTACGTGGGTCTAATGGGATGAAAAAGCTTTTAGAGCATCCCTGAGCCGAGCTGGAGATCTCCAAACTCTCGCGCGCGCATACACACACACACACACACACACACACACTGACACACACACTCTGCCGCTGTCAGTTAGAGCGAGAGATATATGATTACTGCAGGAAAGCAACACACCAACGTGAGCGGCTCTATGAAATTATATTTACTTTCCCGAGAAGGAAGGTGTCGGCTATTACAGTCATTAATGCCGGTGTAGAGTGTGATTTTAAAGTGCTGGAGTCCTCTATTATAGATCCCGTCTGTCTCTGTGCACACACACACACACACACACACACACGTGGGAGAAGGATAATGGTGTATGAGATTCAGGCAGGTGGAAAGCAGCTTGATTACAGTGATCAGGCTTTGTTTGGGCGAAACCAACAAACGTGTTTACTCGTAAACCCGCGCACCGAAGCTGGCGAGAGAAGCAAAAATGATAAACATCAGAAACAAAACTGCATTATGGAACGCCGCCGGATTTTCTACATTGAGTCCGATGAGATTCCCAGAGATGAGTTGGCAACCCGGGGCTCGGGTCATGACGAGGCGAGTGATGTCAATGATGCTTTACTCACCACGGCGACAGCGTTTGAGGCGAGCAACTCCTCCGCTGACATCACGGTGTAATACGCGATGTTGGTCAGGGTGTAGAATACGGTTACAATCACCATGGAGATGCAGATGGCCAGCGGAACGGTCCTGAAAAACAACACGTATTTAACAATTCAGTCCATTATTGTTGAACAGTTCTCACACAAAGTAAGCCAAGCCTTAGACTAAGTGCACTAGTGTGGATGTTTTTTAATGGAATATTTTTTTCATAATCTATACATTATCCACTTTAAAGCTACTTTAAAGATACTACAGTATAGTTGATAAAAAAAGCTCTTAAGGCAAGATGATTGAATGAGAACTCAAATCCCTTCTCGGGTTCATACTGATGGATTGCTTTAGGCTATTAGCCATGGACGTATGGTCTTATTGTGGACTGCGCTCACCTCTCTGGACGGTCCACCTCCTCCGTCACAAAATTCAAGTAAAACCTGTAAACAAAGATAGCATTTTCTCAAATAAGTTTAGCTGTTTTTTAGTAGTTCATGGGTTCAGAATGAAGGTCTTGTAGAACCAAGTTGGACTCACCAGCCGGCGTAGGCATACATCCCTGAGTAGAAGGCCAGAGGAAGGCTAGTCAGCTTCACCGAGTCCACCTGAAATGCATTCTGGAAGTTTTTGGTCTCTCCTATCAACAAGAAACAAGAAATGGAAACCTGTTGAACCCCAGAGGCCAGTTACACCAACAAGGCTTATGCCTGGTCATCAGCTAAGTTAATTGTAACTTTCTAGGTGTAAATTTAAAGAAACATTCTACCGTAAAAATAGCATTTAATATGTTATTTGTCATGTTATGCCATTTTCTCACTACACTACATCACTACAATACCCAGCATGCATTGCACAAATACGTCATACAATCATTTGGAATCTCCACTGCGATCAGTCTAATACCCCCTAAACTATTAGGAGGTCAATTTATAGCTAGCAAATAAACTATTCAAACAGCCACCCCTAAACGGTTGTAGGTCTTCAAAATGTACTTCCATCTTCAAGTTGCATCATCAGGAGGGGGTTTTCCCAAACTGGGGATTTTTACTATGCTGCGTCACCGCCGTAAGAGGCAAGTAAGTATGTTTACAACAGATGTATTCATGGGTAAATTTTTCAAATTCTAGGCCATTTCTATGGTAACTGCTTAGATAGTTCATCGCAGTGGCATATTTGGTTTTTCACATCATTGGCAACAATGATGTCACTATAAATAGATACTTTAGGAGTAACCCATTAGAGGTTATTATTGGTTCCTGGTTCCAGGTTTGCAATGGTTAGTAATGGTATTTTGTGCTTTCCATATAGGTCGATATCTCACAATGTAAAGAGTCCTTGTGGTTTACCAAGTGACCGGTGACTGATTCTAGGCATGTTTGATTGTTTTCTAATGGGATTCAAAGGTGGCCTACAGGACTCTGGTCTCTTATAGACCAGGTAATAGACCGTGGGTTAATGGTGATTCAAAGGACCTAATGAACTTTGCATGTGATACGTGCATCTGTAATAATGTATCACTTCAGTCTGTCTGCTAGGAAACATGAACTGGCAAATGTTCCATTAGGAATTACACAATGGAGTACCATTTGATGGGAAAATCATGGAAACCATTAGGCCAATAATTCCTATTAGGAAGCGGAACAATATTTCTGGAGCTTTATCAGCAGAGATATGTTGTCACATGGACGCCATAGCTAAGACCTAGGCGTAACTTGTCATTGGTTTAACCTTTTTTTTTCTCACCTTTGAACAGCTGGTAGAGTCCGGGGATGATGATGATGGCCATGGCGAGCAGTTTACTGAACGTGAGGAAGATCTGCAGCCGGGCAGTCCAGCTCACACTCATACTGTTCATGTACATGACTGCAGCTGCAAGACATGGAGTCAAACAATATTACTGGTCTCTGTAAAACAGTTTCAGAGAAAGACAAACTAAAAACTTTGCAGATTCTTTTATTATTATTATTCCTTAGAGATAAATCTTATGGCATCTTTTGGACTTTTTTAGAAAGCTAAACTAAATTAAATAGGATTAGAAAGGTTAACCACTTTAAAGGAGATAATAATAAACAATCATATAGTGTGAACTTACTGATTCCAATCGCTGTGGCGAGCTTCATCGCACCCTCAGGCACGCCACATGGCATAAAGATTGGCTCCAAGATGTAGCGGCCGAACGCTAGCGAAATCACAGCCATCGCTGAAGGCCTTGAGGATAAAAAGAAATTGTCGTTAAGTGCACATGCACAGATTCATCTCTGCTTTGAGGTTTAGACAGAACAGTATTTTTATTCATTTAGCAGACACTTTTATCCAAAGCAGAAACCGATTTAAACATAGAGCTGGGCAGTTAGAGGGTGCATGACATGGAACCATAGATTTTCCTTAAAATAAAGGAATTCGATGTACTATGGTAACAGTGTTTTTGGTTTCTAATTGTAATGTAATTGGGGTGATGTGTGCTGTAGGTATCATGCATCCACAGATAGGGGGCTTTCTTCCAAGACTACACAGACAATACCTCCCCCACTGTAACAGTACAGTGGATGTAATCGGGCAGCGCGCAAACACACACACACGTGCACACACACACACACGTGCACACTCGCACGCACACACAGCCTGTTCTTTGTTTAGTCTTCATCGTAGTTAGCAGATATGGATTTCTCCCTAGCTTTTTACTGTCTGTTTGTGTTTTACTGTTTTGTGTTCAATAACTGTCATTTTGTTGAACCCTGTTGCATTGTCTTATCACTCAGATATTGCCTGGAGCCAAACTATGTTAGAACTCCAAATCCTCAGAATTTGAGTCATTAATTGTTTTTCCCCAATATTTAAGATTGAATAATTTTGACTTAATTAATTACAAATTAAGGAGCATAACTAATGAGACTGATTATTTAATAAGAGTTAACTAGATTTACAGCACAGCACCTAAATTACCGGTATATTCCGTACATTTCTGGTGGTTCACGTGTAAGGAGGCATATACCGCTTACACAGCCCTGTAGGCTTCTGCTGTATGTGTTAAAAAAATATCTGTTAATGCAACTCCATTTCATTTCCAAGCCACGCTTACACACCCAGAAGCAAGTACAAATTACTTGATAAAACTGTTTACAGGGTTTCATAAGCTACGGTATGAATGCAAAACTGTTACTATTTGGCTAAAGACTATTTAACAGTTTTAGTACACAATAATATTCTCAGATGCTGTAAAAAGAAACAAACATAGTAAGCAAGAGTCAGTGCATCAAATGTCATGGCTATTGCTGTACAGAGTTTATAATTTAAGACTTTTCAGTACAGAGATTGTATTTGTTAAACAACCACGGATTCAATAAAACATCGAACAGATGTTTGAAAGGATGCCGGCACTATTTACGGCGCGAGCTCACATGCGTGTAAACCGCATTCTTTCCCATGGTGTGTTAACCGTGGTGTAGAGTAAGACATAATTGTGTAGAATAAAAGGTGATAATTGGTGCTGTTCACAATTTCTGCTTCTGAGGATGAAACAGGCAAAGCTGTGTGAAAAGCCCCAATTATCCGTTATTCTCCTATTCTTTTATATTCTGTATGATTCACACAAGAAGCCCAGCAGGAATTGCAGTCTTAAGTATTACAAATTACGTGCCTTAACAATTGTGAGAGAGAGAAAAAAAAGAAGTTTGTAAACCCAGAAAAGCCTTTCTTTCTTGAAAAGACCATAATTGGGGGGGGGGACCAGCACTGTCATTTCAAACACAGTGTTTTGGTGGTTACTTGCTCTTTACAATGTGGCCTGATCAAAGGAGACTTCAAAGGACCTTTTGAAGAAAAGCTGTTAAAAAGCTCATAAGAGTAGAAATGGTCTCCTTCAAGCCATCGTTTACATGGTCTCACTTTATATGAAGTGTCTCTAATACCTGTGTAGTTACAGATAAACAATGCATGCAACAATAATGTAACTACTAAGGATATATACGCTATTAGAGGTCTAGTATAGTGTATCAACTTCACTTCAACATCTGTAACAGGAGATCCACTCAGGTAATTACACACCTGTAACAGGGTGGGGGTCATTACATTTGTATGAACCTCTGGGATTTTTTTTTTAAAGCTTGGGATCTTGGGGTAACCACTAAGCAACCAGAGTCTTGTATACTATTGTCAGGACTTGAAATGTCATGTTAGGGTTCATCATAAACACTTTTATTATTACTTATCATTGTTATTTTATTAATCCACCAGTGTTTTTCCATCAGCCCTTTCTTTTTGTAGTGACACATACGTGTCTGGTAATATTACGCTTTTCTGTAAAATCCAGTTGCTGAAGAGAACAAGCTTTTGTACCATTTTGTGATGGCCAACAGTGCAGGCGAGGGGTTTTTACTTCATAATTTGATGGATATTTAGTCCACTCTCAGGTTAGAATAGAGAGAAAGTGAATCCCACCACTGCTTAATCAACGTCAATGTGACCCAACCATCCACTACATTACCTGAGTTCATTAACTTCCTAATTTCATTCCTTTACCTGATTTCACTAATTTGGTTCCATTCTTTGTGAAGGAGGAGAGGCCATTAGTGAAGTTGCATGGGCTTTGTTCTGGGCTGAATCCAACGCTTATAAATGCCCTGCCAGTTTAAAATGCATTAATTTTTTCTCTGGTAAAATATTTTAAAGTTTTGATTCAAGGCAAAATCAAAGGACAAATTGAGTGGTAAAACAGTGTTGGGTTAAATTAGCGCATCAGTATGGTCAGGATGTATGTGGCGAGACTCTGATATCCCATGCACACAGTCCAAACAGGTTCACACCCTCATTAAAATGATGTACATAGGAAGCTGTGTGTGAGTAGTGTGTATCAGCTCACAATCCTCTGCGTGAGAGCTTCATACAAGATCAGCAAGAAATCCTCTTCACTGTTTGGACCCAGAGCAGAATTGACTGTATTTGCTCCACAGCTTCTAACATAAGCCTCTTTATTTGAACAGCTCATCCATGCGGCGGGGATCTGTGTGTGTGTGTGTTGGCTTAGTTCCATGAGCTGGGGCATGAGAATGGACAGCTAAGAAGGGTTTACTGACCTTATAGCGATCATGTCCACCCATAATCGTAGGAAAGCCACCCGCGGGCCGAACGCCTCCAGAATGTAGGTGTAGTGACCACCGGACTTCGTGATGCAGGTGCCCAACTCGGCGTAGGACAGAGCACCTGAGAGAGATGGATAGAGGGTGAGAAAGAGCAATCTGAACTGCATATGCTGACAAGCACATTGTGATCGGGTTGATGCTAATTCTGTGTGTGTGTGTGTGTGTGTGCAGATCCAATCAACACATGCCACATGAACTGACATCACCATAAAGCTAATTTAACTCTTTGAACAGTTCAATAAATATTAGAGGTGTAAAGATAATTATCATATGACTGCACCAATTCATTATAGTGTATATCAGGTAAAATTTGTGTGGAAGGAGGCGTGCCCTCTGTGTTCCATCCCAGTGAAGGAGGCATGCCCTCTGTTCCATTCCAGTCAAGGAGGTATGGCCTCTGTAGCTGTCAATCCCAGTAATAATTACTGGTCTTAATAATTACCATATGACTGTGTGTGGGGGTGGGGGTGGGTGTGTATAGTCTGTGTGTGTAGACTGTGTGTACACTGTGTGTGTGTGTGTGTGTGTATGGTGTGTGAGAGCCGTGGTGCTGTTTTTCTAGTGTGTTGGTAGTAGATTCGGGCCGAGAAGTTCAGCCAAACCAGCGGCTTTAAATTCATTGGCTCCTCAAAGCCTGTAGCAGCGACACACAAAAGAGCGTTGACAAGTGTGTAATGACTCCTGACACACACACATGAATACACACGCCGTTTAACAATGGTCCTCTGACACACAAATGCGTTCAGACCCCATACCCACAGCCATCAACCTCGACTGGCTCGGTTCCGCTGAGAAAATAACTGCCAAGACAATGTAAATCTCTCTCATGCACCCACACACACACACACATATACACACACACTCACGGCCTTGAAGCATCTACTGGTCCCTCCATTCCCAAACCGCAGCAGATTTAAAGCTGCTTACATTGATTTTTTCACGCACTGCTGTGTATTTGTGCTGCACTCGTCACCTTCACACTCACCTGTGGCACAAACCGGTTCAAAATAATTGCTAATAATTAGCATTTGTACCTGCTCCTAGTGTGCTAATGGGTCAAATAGACTACACAGACAATTATGTTGCTTAGGTTTTGAAAAGGTTTAACAAAATTAACAGGAAAATAAAAGGTCGAACACCATCTGCTATTAGGGGAAGGCAAACAATTAGAGTTGTCTGTTTTGCTTGCGGGTTATTACAGCTAACCATGTCTGCGTAGCTTGCTAGAAAGGTTTGCCCTTTTATATAAGGCGACGAACAGAAGAGAGATTGATACCACAGTGGATCAAAACAACAGTGAAACATGCTGCTGGATTTTACATGTGTTCTCACACTTTTGGACCCCACTGTGTATTGCTTGCATAAAAACATCAACAGCTTGAAGAAAAAAAAAAGAAAAGAATCCAAAACAGAGAAAGAAAAGAAAAAAGGAAATAAGCGAGAATACATGTAGAGATGTATAGGGCTGGGTAGTGGACCTGGCTTAGATGTATAGATTGGACAGTTTTGAGTATTGACGTATTATGAATGCTAGGTATAAGTTGCATTCCCTGTGTGTGTGTGTGTGTGTGTGTGTTCACAAAGGCGTGTATATGCTTGGTGTGTGCATTGTGTTAGCTTACTTTTACGTGACTGACTTGCACATGTTCCTTTTTGTAACATTAGCTTACCACCAAGTTCTAACTTGAAGAAGAAGTAACTTGAATTTCTTGTTGAATTGTTCAATTTGGTTCTTTGTTCTATTGATGTATGATCTGTGAGAAAAGTCAGCCTATGTGATGTAGCTCATTTCTGGTTTTCCATTGTAGTGAAACAGTTTTGTGCTAAGATAGCTAGAGCAATGAGGAGAGCTGTTGAATGCTGAGCGGTTCATATATAAATAAAATCAGCAACCTTGAGTCATTATTCCTGAATTTAGTTTTTTGTAGTTTTCATACAGAGTGAAATAAAATAAGGGGCTGATGAAGGCCAAGGCCAAGTCTGCACACCACGTTCCACTCTCAAGGCCTCATCATATCGAGAGGGTTTAAGATAAAAGGGGCCTGTCTCTTTAGGAGCACCTGGTTCTCTCCCTGTGTGTAGCATTGCGTGTGCCACTATGCTAACTGTGTGACTGTGGCAACAAAACCGCTTCCTCACTGTGAGCTGTGCACACACACACACACACACATACACACGAGGAGCAACATGTGGCAGAGAGCTCTTCCTGCCTGAGCAATAACGTACTCTCCGGAGCAACATTGGTAAGACACAATTAAAAAAAAATTGTCAGGACTGTGACTCGAAGCACTGACGTGTGTGTGGAAGTTTAAGTGAGCATCAATGACAGCTGAGTCAACAAAACTATAAGCTAATGTATGTTTAGGTGTGTGTGTGTGTGTGTGTATGTTCAAGTTCAAGTAGGTTTTTTTTATTTTTTTTATTGTGTGTAATAGCACGCCACTCACCGAATAACGATAGGACCCCGCAAGCCACCCATATCACCAGGGACATTCCCACGCTGCCCGAGTTCTGCAGGATGCCCTTCGGCGAGATGAAGATTCCGGCGCCGACGATGGTACCGACGATGATGGAGATCCCACGCAACAGCGTCACCTTCTTCCTCAACTCCACTTTTCCTTCAGTCTGGACGTTCCCGTTGGCCTTGGAATAGTGCGTACCTCCAAGTGTACCCCCATTCTGAGCCTGCCTTCTGGTCATGTTAACAACTCTCTCTCACACACACACACACTCAACCACCCAGTCAGTGGAGCAAAAAGCCGGCCGGCTTTTTATACCCGTCACAGCTGGGTTGGTGTGACAGGAACTAGGTGTTCCCACAGTGCAAAGCAAACTCCTGATACGCTGCCTGCAGTCCAAACTAATTCCCTCCTGAATAGTTAACAACCTACCCCCATGCTCCTTCTTTTCTTTTTTTTCCCCCTTGTTTACGGTCACAAGGGTCCCCTTTTTTTTCTACTCTTCCCTCAAATTAGCACTGAGGACTGTTAAAGGGGAAGGGCTTATGGTCGCGTGGAGTTCAAAAGCGCCTGAGTCATGATGCAATAGCAGAGCTTCCTGACGTCACATGCGCTTGCATAAAAATTTAAACATACCTCTTACCAGTCAGAGGGGCTGAGCAAGGAACCATTTCCTTCCTTCTTCTCTTTATCTGCTGTCATCTCTCTCTCTATTTCTCTCTGTCTGTCTCTCGCTCCGTCTCCCCCTCACTGGTCTTATACGTGCCCTGATTACTAAGCTACTCGAGTAACGGCCTGAAGGCGAATGCTTTTGCTTTGTTCACAGAGCTAGAAAGGGCTGTTAGAGTTAAAACAAGAACAGATTGTATAACAGTTTCTTGTTTCTCACTTATCAAGAACAGTGGATGATTTTTTTCCCCTAATATTGCTGACAAAATAGATTTGAAGTTCAAACTATGCTAAAAGTGTCCAGTAGAAATATATGCCTGTGTGTGTTTGGACACAGCTTTGCTGATAGTGCCAGAAAGAAAAGAAAAAACAGAAGGGGAAAAAAAGAATGAATGATGCAACATGATACGTCACTCTTCCCCCGTCCCCAGCTAACCCGCTGCGTCACTACAACGAACACCTACAGAACCAACACCTCTACACAATACTGGCCCAAATGTGCCTTTTCTTAAGGACACACACACAGCAGCACCAAACCTTCAACAAGGAAGTGTTTCAACATCAGTCACAGTGACTATGCAAAAGTTCCCCATGGTATCATAGGCAATTCTTCCCAGAATATTGAACTTACAGTACGTTCTGTGGATATGGGTGAGGAGTCCTGATTAGTCAGGAACCACAGATGATGATAAGGAGTATGGTGTGTGTGTGGGGGGGGTGCCATGACTAAGTACTCAGCTGAGAATGAGAAGTGAAGGCTTTTTTATCCACCTCCACTTCACTTTTTTCTTTTCTTTTTTACACCAATCTCCGGTGGTCCAGTAGCAACGGTTCCAGGTGGATGGTTATTGGTTCCTTCTCAAGATTGGCACCAACAGGAACAGCTTTGTTTCACAACATTCTCAGTTAGACAAAAGCTAACATCATGGAAACCTTAATGTTAACGTTCTTACAACAAAAAATGCTGCAGCAACATTCTGGGATTCTTAGAACACCCAGAAAACCTGATGGTTTAAACGCTGTTGGAGACAAAAGTTCCTAGAACCATAACATTTAAAAATGTTCTGCTAACTTTAAAAATGTTAGCTGGGTAATTAGACTCACAGCACTGTTCAATGCAGATTGGTTAATAAGGCTAAATATTTAATCCTAAAGGTTTCTTCGGTTTGATCCTTTGTGGAAACCTTAAAGGTTCTACGTAGAGCCCTACAACAGAGGGTTTCTCTTTTTAGAGACAGTTCAAATTAGACAAAGTAGAGCCCTGAACTATTCAAAGAGCCCTTGAGGAACCCATTTTTCTAAGAGTGTACTCTGTCAAAATAACCTGCATCATCATACACAGACAAACAAAGTGGCTATTTGCAGAAGGAAACAGTCGAGAAGATTTAATCTCAGATTTGATCTCAGACAAACAGAAGGAAAAAATAAGTTAATCCAAAGAGCAAACACTTCTATGTTGGACAATGGTGTCATTGGGCACGGCATTGATGATGCTCTCAGACCACCATTGGACCACCACTGAGCAGATATTATTTGGTGATGGACTATTCTTAGCACAGCAATGACACAGTGTATGGGACATTTTATCATGATCGCACGATTGCAAATTCATAAAAATGTTAACCAACCAGAATCACAATCAGTTAATTTAACCTTCTGTTAATACAGAATGAAAATCAGTGAGGAGGGCATTCTCAAACACAGCAATGATTTTAGCAAATTTAGTTTTTTTTCTTTTCTTTTTGCTTGTTGAGGTTATTGGGTTCAAATGAACACAAATGGCTCGCTAACATCCAGTATATTAGGTGCAAACTTCATGAGCTAAAACTGTTTAAGAGATCTATAAGGTTGTCATCAGAAGCATTGCATATGTTCGCAACACCGTCTCATGACTCTGAGACAACTTTATATATATATATATATATATATACACACACACAAGTCATGAATGGTTAAGTTCATAGTGACCCTGTAGTCATTTTTCTTACCACTTCATACATTCATATGAAGTTCCAAGAAATCACCATCGTTCATTAGAAATCCTATAAATTTCGCATGAGATCAGGTTAGTGGTTCTCTCCCTTTTTACTCCAAGATTAGTAGGAACATTACTTTGAATCTGGCTCACATTAATTATGGAGTCAAATCCACTTTAATAGTAGTGGCTACTGAGGAAACAAAGTGGGTTGGGGGGGGGGGGGGGATTTCATTATACTGGCAGTTAAATACTTCACTGGCTTTCTTTTTAGTATGGTTAAAATAATAACCATAGAGTGATTTTTTGTAATTTATCCCACATTGGTCTTCCATATTTAAATACATATCCTATGTGTAACTGATCAAACACAGGCAGTGCACTAATTCATAAAGAGAGAAAGTATGCTTAAGCCTCCATTTATCCTTTTATCTACCAACCCATCCTATAAGTTTTGGAGTTTTATCATGGACACTAGAACAAACATCATGGAGTTTTATCATGGACACTAGAACAAACAGAGCGGAAACATACTGAGAGTTACATTCCTCATGATTCTCATTGAACAAGCTTTGTCTCCTCTATTTGGAAACACATGTTAAGTAAAGCAGAGCTGCTTGTATCTGAGCTACTGCTCTAAAATGCACTTCCTTTGCCAATCACTTCACCAATTCGCTGCGATCAAAGGCTAGCGCATGTTCATGTACAAGACCTCTCCAAAGACTGTCTGTTGCCCTGCCTGATGAAATACAATGAAATAAAAGGGTAAGGGGCTTTCGCTCCTGCAGTCTGGACCAAAATCACCAAAAGCACCATGAACAAAGTTCAGTTCACCCATCATGACATCCAGATGAGCATCGAAAACCAAAAGAGCTTCTCTTATAAGACAGCATAACCTACCAGCAAGCACAATAAGGTTATCAAACTTCTGCTCTGGAAGACAACGGCACTGCCCAGTTTAGTGTTTTCCCAGACACAACATTCAGATTTTACATTCAGTCATTTAGCAGACGCTCTAATCCACGTGCAAACAGTTGAAGGTCCAGCGACACGAAGCACCCAGGATTCATAACCTGAAAGACAAGAGACAAATGCTAGTTTGTACAAGTGCTAAAGTGATCAAAGTGGTGACAAATACCATTTTAAAGTGCATAACAATACAAGACAATCAGTGACGAAAAGGACAATTTCAAATCTAAGTGCATACATCATACAAATAAATTGAAAACCAAGAAGTAATGCAAAAGGCAATCAATGAAAGGTAAGCGCAGAGAAAATAAGGTGTTATCATAGATACTGTCAGAAGAGGAAAGTCTTTAGACCTTTGTGGAAGGAATACAACATATCTGATATGACTCACTAATTCATTTTAATATTAGCTGGGGTGTGTTGGAACAGAGATAACACTAAACTGTGAAGTGCTGAAACCCTGTAGGACATAACGTTGAGAACCGTATTGTCCAATTTGTATGGCAATATTCACAGAATGGCCAGTCTATCAGCCACTATATTGGTATTCCCTTATAAACTGGCAACTCAGTTTAAAGATTATATTCCAAACATAGGGAGAAGGTCCACAATCAATCCCAATACAATGAGAAATCTTAACAAACCAGATCAGCTAACCCTAAACCTTACTGCTAACAGATCATGTGTTGGTAAATAAAGTGTGTACATACTTTATCAACATTTAAAGTTGGGCCTGTCCTTCAAAGATGAAGTGGTAATGCTTTAGATTAAAGTCCCATCAACTAACCATTAATTACTGCACTAGTTAACATTAACAAACCATAAACTTCAGCGTTTAAGTTAACACATGTACTACTAGATGTTTACTTAAATGTTAATTAAATACAGAAATTAAATTACAGCATGTTAATAAATGTTGTTAATCAATTGAAGTCAAGCCTCTGGGTGTAAATATTGGAACCCACCATTTAGCTTATGAATTTTGCCAATTAACTACAGCAAACATTAATTAAGGCATTGGTTCATATTGGACGTTGTGGTTATTTTTAGTCATTGATGAAAAAAATATTGGTTAACATGGATATTCATTATTTGGCCAATTTGGTTCATTATTTAAAAAAATTAAATAAATGAATACAAGCGTTAATTACTTTAACACTATGTATAGTGCATTAATGCTGAAGGTCATGGTTTGATAATGTCAACAAAAAATGCTGTAAATAATGTGAACTCTTAAACTCCCATGACCTGTATACAAGTCCAGACTAACATTTCTCATTCTCGTAAGTACATTCCTTTCCTATTAGTTTCACTGTAGTTACTGAAAAACTCATCATGGTTACTGTATAAAAAATAACATTAGACTTTAAGAAGTTGAGGGAATCTCAATGTAAAGCGTTACCAATGAAGTAGGTTTGAACTTAGTTTAGTTGGCCATTTATGTAATAATTGTGGCCAGCAGATGTTTTTTTACTCCTTAAATTAGCCTAAGCTTGGATTTCAATATATTTCCTATGGAGCATAGTCATATTCATAGTTGGAAGGCAAGTGCTGCCTGAGGAACCTTAGCTCCTGATTGGCTAATTCCAGCTCCAGCTATACCCACTTATGATCACCCACATCTGTTTTTGGTTGGTAGGACTAATTAGGACTCCTATGTCAACTTTTTTGTCCACACATTACTTAGTTGCCTGTGTTTCCTCATTCTTGGTTCCTGAGTTATGGTTGTTTCTAGATTCTAATGCTTTAGATTGCTTGTCTTTTTACTTCCATTTACATTTACATTTACAAGGGCCCAACAGTGGCAGAGTCCCCTACCTGCAGCTTTGGGGGTATGAGGGGGGCTGTAGTGGTGAAGGAGCTCATTGAGATAAACCGGGGCGAGACCATGAAGGGCTTTGTAAGTGATGAGAAGGATTTTGTATTTAATTTTATCAATGATAAAGTTATCAGTATTTTAATTTCACCGCTTTGATTGTAAGCTATTGGGAGTTTTTCATGTCAAACCAACACACTACGACTGGGGCAAAGCTAGATGTCCAGAGTTAATAAAGCAGTAAATTTGAGTTTATAATTTTGGGGGATTGTCTTAATCCCCCAAATAATTGTTCACAATATCTGGAGCATAGTTTACTCTCACTCTGATTGTTATTAGGTGATTGACTCCTTGCCTTTTGCTCGCAATCACAGAAACAGAATCAGCGTGTGATGATGTGCTTAAAGAAGTTGAATTCAGCTATCTAACATGTATTTATCATGTATCTATGTATCTCAGCATTTCTAAAAAAAAAATATTAACCAATAGCCAACTGAAAATCTTTTATATATTAACTTTTTACTGTAAACACTGATTTGTTGAATTTACCACAATGGTTTGTGGAAGCTGATTACAGATTGACTCTCTGGATTTCCAGCAATATAACCGTTACACTGAAGTGGTCACTGAACTGCTTCCTTTTCCTCCAAGCTCTTAATCTCTTATTGCAGGATCCATAATGGCCTGTGTGCCATAGGGTGAGACCTGTTTATTGATCAAAGGGCCTCAGGGGTCTACAGTGACTCCACAGTTAATGTGCTGTTTCCTCCACGTTCAATGCACCTGTGTGTTTACCTACCTGTGACTAAGAACAGCTGCTATTTCAAATGCGAGTCAACACACCACTAACAATAGCAGCAGATGTAGCTGTATTAGCAGTAGGATTGAAGGAAACAGATTACAACAGATTTATCCGACATTCTTAGAAGAAAAAAAAGGTTTCTCAAGGGGTCCTTGGGTGGTTAACACTTGTAACTTGACAGACGAATGTTAATGCATCATAAAACATAAGAGCAAATCATGTTTCAATATGCAAATGTAGGCCATCCAAATGTTGCTTGTCTTCACTTATTACACCAGTTTAGCAGGGGAACGGGTGGGCATGTGTAAAGTTGGGGGGGGGCGTTTCCAATTTGCATATTCATAGAATCTGGATTTCTTGATGGCAAAAGTGTAGGAATTTTAGTGCCTTTCTCTTTTATCTATTGACTTGTTTTTGTAAAACTGTCACATAGAAAATATAGAAAAATTTCACAGCCTTCAAATCCAGTTTATATTGTTTTGAACTGCCCTGGTCAGTGTCAAATTCCTCACTTAATTTTTATAATGACTATTGACATGACCATAGTATATAAGTATGACCGAACTGTTGTTCCACCGTTTGTTTTGTAATAATAAGAAAAAAAGTAAATGTATTCAAACCGTACTAATATAATGGTTTAATGGAGATCTTAAAGAATGGCAATTACAATGTTTTGTGCTTTTAGCTGTTTATCACGGTTGGTAGCGGCGGAGGCAGGACACAGGCGCAAGCTGATCAACATTTAACACGTTTATTTTAACAAACACAAGCTACACATATAAATTACACAACATGATATCAAACAATCAACTACAAACTGGGCGGAAAACACGAGGGCTTAAATACAAACACTGATTACACACAAATGACATACAGGTGGGCTCACTTAACAAGACTAAACAAGGCGGGGACATAGGACTCAACCAAAACACACACACACACACTACAAACCGCAGCGCGAGGCGGCGTGCACATGACACTGTTACTCAAATAACGTGTTTTATTTGGTAATGGGGCGAGACTCCACCCTCACACAACTAACAGGTGTGCAGCCTGCACCTTGAGCCTGTGAGGTTTATGATGGGGTTTTGAAGAACGGAAGCTGCAGCACTGATTTGCAAAATTGTGTTTAAAACCGACAAACAATGTATCCCAAACACTACAATCACATGTATTCATTCGGCAGAGATTTTTAGCGACTCACAAGTGAGGCAGAATCCAATCCAAGCCTGTTTAAAGGCGCCAACAAAATAGTTTCCACCAATATAGCTATTGGAAGAACTGAGAGAGCACTCGTGTGTACTAGCACAGTGAGTCAAACTACAATCGATACTGAATAATAGTAAGGCCCACTACAATATAATAAACACTTGTGTGTTATGGAAACATTCTTATTAGAGTTCATGCTAACAAATAATGGTCACTGAGCTGTTAGATAATGTGTTACAAGCAATAGTTGCTAGAAATGAGAACATAAGCTAGTTAATAGCCTGCTAGATAATCGGCTAATTAGCAGTTAGCAAGTGTCGTGGAAATTCTTTTAAGTATTCAAAAAGAATGCAAGAGCACTATTAGTTCACTCAAAAGATTTATTAGTTACTGCAGCAGTATGGAGAGCACTACCCAGAGTCTCTCCCCGAAACAAATTACAGAGTGTTTATATCACAATGGCTCAAGGCTTTTGCGCGTAACCCACTACCGGTGGAAACCGCTCCTCTGAGCAGCCAAAAGAAGGATCGACCCAAACTGATGATTGTCGCAGTTCCCACTCCTCTTTATTTTGACTGTATTTTGATTGTCTCGGCCTCGAGCGGGGGTGATGGTTCAGACGCTACCCGTCACGCAAACAAGTTGTTATGGTTAAACATATCAGTTAAAAAAGAGAAACACTGCCTGTATGACGTTCCTGAACATTTAGTTATTTCACAACAGGACAGGCAAAAACAGATCATCACGCACATACACTCACCGATCACTTTATTAGGAACAAGTACACCTTCTCATTCATGCAATTATCTAATCAGGCAATCGTGTGGCAGCAGCGCAATGTATAAAATCATGTTTAAGGGGGAGGCTACAGTTTACCATGTTACAGCTTAGTTTAATCTTTTGGATGATATTCCTCCAAGGGACCTGTTTAACGAAGGTGTAGCAACGTAAGCCCACAACCTGGGTCGGATCAGGGGCGCATGCGGTATCAAGAGTCACTGGAGCAATTGGTCTGTACTGCGAGGAGCTGAACCTGATGGGTTATAACATCTACTTCTTTATAGTATGTTACAGTATGCTTATCGGGTTAAACCCTCTGGGAAGAGCATACCAATTTATTTGAGACTGGACGAAGTCAAATATATTATACAGTCAAGCCGGAAAGTCTGCACACCCCTTTCACCTTCTCCACATTTCATTACATTACAGACTTATTCTACAG
>JAOUQW010000001.1:19662227-19677581 GCA_028565825.1 Olivaichthys viedmensis
GAATAAGTCTGTAATGTAATGAAACGTGGAGAAGGTGAAAGGGGTGTGCAGACTTTCTGGCTTGACTGTATATACAGTATATTTGGGTTTCTGTGTCTCTGTGTAGTTTCCTGCAAGTGACCAAAAGGTTGTGAGTTTAAATCCCAGCACTGTCAGAGAGACAGTGAGAGACATTGTTGGGCTTTTGAGCAAAAACCGTGCTTAAATTGTGCCTTTTGTATTGGATTCACTTTGGATAAAAGGATCTGCCTAATGAATGCATGTAAATGCAATTGTTCATGACATCCAGTCCTGTAGCTTAACACAATGGCGCAGATTAGTGGTTTCTATGCTTTAACACACCTGATTGAACTCATCGTGTCTTTCCTAAGTTGAATCAGAGGTCTTCGAGCAAAAGGGATATTCAACTTATTAGTGCCATTCAGAGATGTAGTGGCAGCAACAGATGCACACCGTTACTAAAAGCACAAAACACTGTTGTTGTGTCAATCGGTTAATGACACTCCAGTCCAGCCCGAACCTAATGCTTCCGGCTTTATGTTATTGCTCATGGTCTAACCAAACCGTCCTCACTAATTTCAGTTCATACACATTCATAAAATCAGGCTGATCAGCAAAACGTGTGCAATTTATGGGTCAACAACATAACATGTGACTCATTTGCTAATTGGAAAGACGTGACCACAGCGTCGTTTTTACTTATCTGCTTTCATCGATCTTCAAGCGATTTATTCCCATAATCTCACCATTCAGTAAGCAGATTCTTCGCAGGTTCCCATTATATGCTGCAATTTCTGTTCGTGCTTATATCAGCACAATCTTTTTTTTTAGACCTCATATAGCCGGATATCACACGACTGACTAGTGTCAGCAACTGAACAAATATTCTGCTCATCTAAGCAAGAAAAAACATCATATTAACAATTTCAGACCTACATTAAGGCATTAAAACTTATGTTACACACAGACCATATGACCATCCAGAATGAGACTCTTATTCACTGTAAGGTTCCGACAAGAGCCGATAAAATCCACTTGAGGTTTGATCACTTCTGAAAAAGACTCTCTAATTGGCTGTGGAAGAGAAATGGTGGAAAAAAACGGAACTATATAAATAATAATAACGTGACCAATGCACTAGGCAGAATGGCAACTATTTATTTTTATTACAAATGGATGCAGTAGTTTGATGATTAGAAGGAATTGGTCCACTTTAACAAATTTCAGCTCACTAGTTAGTGTAATATCTCTAGTTTCACAGGGAAAAAAACAGCATTTCTGTCAGACTTGAGAATTGTGACATAGTAATGCTCTACATGCAACATAGAATTACATTCTCTCAGCGGGACGGCTGGTTTGAGAGGGTTAACTACGCTCTATGGTCTGTAACTTTAGTGAGCATACTGAAATTATTGAAGATCACTAATATTAGCGATGATACTGAAAATATTGTGGATTCAAAAAAATTGAGGAACATTTGAAATTATTGAGGAACATTATTATTAACATTATTGAAGAGGAGGTACAGTCATCGTTAAAGTTCAAGGTTATGCTTCAGTGAACAAACTCTCTTATTAATGCCTGATATTTAATGCAGGATGACATGAACCCCATGTGACACCCGTTGGTATTAATATTACATATTGCATTCTATTTGTTGAAATACAGAAAAGGTTCTGTGGATTTATTGCAATGTTTTAGAACACAGTCGCTTAGTTTTTGGACCGCGCGAGAGCCAGAGGCGGTTGGATGTTTTATTAAGGGTGTGCCAAGAATCATGGTCATATGAGGCAGAATGGATGAAAACACAGGGAGACAGGGTTATCGGAGCGAATCCATAACATGAAACCAAGCAACAGGCAAATAAAATGAGTAGAAAATAGGTAAACAGGAAATGCTGCATGTGTTTTATTAAACAAATACCAGGACGAGGAAACAAGATAACACTATGAATTATGGAAAGTAGGGAACACTGTCAAGGAAACAATAAAGAACACTGAAAACTAGGGA
Organism: Olivaichthys viedmensis; assembly: GCA_028565825.1. Taxonomy (NCBI): domain Eukaryota; kingdom Metazoa; phylum Chordata; class Actinopteri; order Siluriformes; family Diplomystidae; genus Olivaichthys; species Olivaichthys viedmensis. The sequence continues at coordinate 19,664,238 of JAOUQW010000001.1, forward strand.
ACACTGAAAACATTAGGAATGATGGAAACTCGGGAACACTAATAACTAGGAACACTGAAGAGAAGGGAACATTGAGAGGATGGAAACACTAGAAACAAGGGAACACTAGGAACGCTGGAAACTAGGGAACATAAATAACGAGGAACACAAGAAACATAGGAACACTAGGAATAGTGGAAATTAGGGAACACTGGAAACTATAAACATGGCAAACAAAGGAAAGCAAGAAACGAGGAAACAATAAAGAACACAGAACACTAGGAAACATTGGACACAAGGGAACGGAAAGTTGAGATCTGATTGGATTAGGCAGCGGACAAAGACTTACCACATGTTTAAAATATAATTTTAAGATGATTGCTTATGAACTGTAACACTTAATAGGGTGAAAATTAAGATTATGAGATTATGGTAGGAGACGTCGAGTTGCAGTACAGGTTCATCTATCAAAAAGAAAAGAGTCACTCAGACTTTATATTCTTCCTTTCATCCACTCACTTCATCCAACTTCAGGTTCAAACTTTATAAATAAGTGAGGATAGAAGGAGAGATCATGAAGTATTGAGGTGCAAAAGTCAGTACTGGCACAGAACTATCTGCAAGCAAGGCTCTGCTTTTTTTCTTTTCTTTTTTTAGGAAGAAAAGGGCAAAGTTTCTTATATGGAAACTGGATGGCATTTACGGTTACCATCATGTTGAATCAGGAGGCATCCATAGTTACAATTCTGTTCTCACTAAAGTAGGCTGAGAAGATTCTGAAGGGAAGTTTAGCTTCCTCATCTTCTTAGTTTTGGGGGCATCACTTTAACGTGGCTGGTAGGAGACGAGGCACTGAGGAAACAAGGACAAGGGTGACCAAGTGCAGCACTTGATCTTTGACATAATGTAAGATCACACAAAACCATGCAAGAACTTCACACAGCTCTGGAGGAAATTTGGTTTCAAAGAAATTGTATATGGAATTCAAGTCCAAAATCACAGTATCACAAGAATGTCTCAATGGGATTGACAGATCCTTAGGAATTGATGACCCCCAGTCTAAGGTTGAGATTATACTGGCTCTGTTTCTGCCATTTTCTCAAGTTACACATTATCATAACCTCCTCAACTCCAGCCATTTTTACTGTTTACCTCAGGAAGAAATTCTGGTGCTGGCGATGTTTTGGCTCTGACCTGCCCCCTAGTGGTCAGAGTTTTTAATCCTCCAGATGTACGGACGGCACGGAAGCAAGTATGTGATCAATGATGCTCGTGTAGCTGCGGCGTCCGCACACATACACGAAGTCATGCAGCAAGTATAATTCCGTCTCTTCATGATGACGCTGTTGTCTTGAGACCTACACGCTCCTGCTCCTTTTTCCTTGATTGATTACTGACTATGACCAACTTGTCCTCTTAAGATAAGATAAGAAAAGATAACACTTAATTGATCCCAGGTGGGAAATTTAAGAAATTCCTGGTATTCCCAGGTGGTCTACCATCCAAGTACTAACCAGGCCCGACCCTGCTTAGTTTGCTTCCGAGATCAGACAAGATCGGGCTTGTCAGAGTGGTATGGCTGTAAGCAATAGAGTCCTAGTATGCTCTTAGAAAGAGAGGTTCCTCAAGGGTTCTGTAAAAGGTTTATGGTTCTAGTCTTCTAAAGTGTTTTACTTGGAACCCTTTCTGAAAAGGAAACACTCAGGTTCAGGTTTGACATAAAACCTTTCCAAGTGTTCCCCCAGAATGACAAACAGAAGAATCTTTTAGGGTGCTAAATGGAATATTTTATATCCTTATCGCTAACCCTTAACTTATATACTTATATCATAAAAATGACTAATGAGGAAGGGTTCCCTGCTGAGTCTGGGTTCTTCCCAAGGTTTCTTCCTCCTTAGCTCCATCTTGCACTCTTAGCAAAAAAAGGTTCCATCTAGCACCATTAAGGGTTCTTCCATTTGTCTCTTTAGAAAAACCTTCTAAGGATCTACAATATGTAGAACCTTACAACAGAGGGGTTTCTGTTTTAGACTTCCAAGTAGAACCCCTTTAGGAAGCTCGGAACCCTTAACTATCCAAAGAACCCTTCAGGAAGAGTGTATCTGTGAGAGTATCTGTATTGTAGAAAGATATCTAAAAATTCTAAATTATTTTAAAAACTCCACTATAACATTTCTAACATTTAGGAGAAGAATGACAAAAAAAAAAACTTAGACGGGGCAATTCAATAAAAGACAATCGATGAAGAATGCAGGAATAAACAATGGAAGTGTGTGAACCATCAAAATGATCCGGTGGCATTTTTTTTTATGATTTAACGGCACATTGTCTTCCATAACACTTCAATTACGTTTGTCTTCCATGTTAACAGCTTTATGGCTTGGTGTTGTACATAAAGTCGGAAAAAATCTGAGCACACGATGAAGGTAAAGGCCTGTGTTGTGGTGGAATGAGAAAGACACGGTGTCATTGCAGCTAATTTACTCCCTGAGGTTACATACACACACACACACACACACACACACACACATGGTAACAGCGAGACCTCTGTACCTTCACACACTGCATCTATGATTCTCTCTCCCATCGGCTTCTCACATAATCACACACAGACCCACATAGATGATGGTAAACAAAGCCTTCTCTTTCATATTGAGAGGAGTGTTTTGCAGAAAATGGTTCTGTGTGTGTGAGTGAGAGAGAGAGCGAGAGAGAGAGAGAGAGAGAGAGAGAGAGAGAGAGAAAGAGAGAGAAAGAGAAAGAGAGAGAGAGAGAGAGAGAGAGAGAGCGAGCACATGCATATGTGGCAAAGATCCCAAATAATATCCTGTCATGGGGTTGTGTCTGTCAGCAAGAGCGTTGCTAACCCAATTATGTTGCTTTTTTGAATTACATTTTTTCCCTTTTTGCATCAGCCATTATCAGGTGCCTCATTGTGTGCGCTTCTAATTGACTTTAACACATCTGCAGTGCACAATAAATATTCAGCCAATTAGAAACAATGACATGTTCCTGTTTGTGCAGCCTGCTTTTTGCCTGTTGTTTCTCTTCTCCACACACACACACTTACTTCTGTTCTCCAGACTGAGGAGCATCTGTTGCCAGATTAAACAATTAATTGCTAAATTAAACAGGTACCTCACAGTAGTGCTTCTAAGGCTTAACCATACAGTAGATTTGTGTGGGTGTGGGTGTGGGTGGGTGGACAGTATGTAATGATGAAAAATGCTTAAAGTATACTACTGCCTCATCAACAAAGAACACAATTTCATGCTTTTCTGTGGCTGTATTGAAACTGATTCGTCGCACCAATATCCAAAGGCTATGTGTGCGCGCTAGTGTGCACTTTTGAGTGTGTAGGCATGAATGCACATTTGTGTGCATCTGAAAGGTGCCACATTTTTTTCCGAAGACCTCCGTCGGCTTGTGGAGCCACAGTGCCACCTACAGGTGTGGTTAATAAGAGTACAGAAACACTTCACTCTTTCCCTGCTGCGCTATGATGCTGCCGACAGCATCGTTGTTTTTATTATTACTATTATTATTATTATTATTATTACTATTATTAACTTTAGACAGAATTTGTGTGAGACCGGATGGTATGGTTGAACATTTGCACTCACTCTTAACTTACACACACACAAAATATATTTGCATCACAAATAGGCGCATTATGCCCAAAATCTAATGATCCAAAGAAGGCCAATTAAACCGGAGTCCTTGTTTTGCATATTATATTACCATAATATCCTCCTCAAGCATGATGTTATGCTTTAATTAGACTGTCTCAGCAGCCAACACTAATAACTCGAGTGTAAGTCAACTGGGGAACACTGTCTGGATGACACAAATGGTGTAAAATAACATCTTAAACTTTGTCCAGGGAATAAAAGGACTTTAACTTCCACTGCTGACCCTGTACTTAACCTCTGGACAGCATGTAGTGATTACAGGGACGAGTCGGAAAAGACCCCACTGGGCCTCTGTATGTGTGTGTGTGTGTGTGTGTGTGTGTGTGTGTGTAGTCTTTGCTGGGACCAAATGTCCCCATAATGATAGGAATACAGGACAGCTTTCACCTTGTGAGGGCATTTGGCTGGTCGCCATGAAAATAAATTGCAGCTTCTATTAGAAAAAGTAAAACAGCCAAAAGGTTTCCTTAAGGTTTGGTTATTGAGGTTAAGGTTAGGGTTAAGGGTTAGGGGTTAGGGTTAGGTTGAGGCACAGCATGATTTATACATGTTAATACACTAGTCAATGGAAATACTCTACAAAGATGGTAATACAAAAGCATGTGTTTGTGTGTGTGGTGGTGCTGGTGGTGGTGGGTGTCTATTAAGAGCTGCTGCGTGGGACTTTCTTAAATTGATCCCCTTTCTGTTTCTTGCTCGTGGCTGCAGAACTGGAAATGAGCACTGCTCGCTCAGGCGAACACACGGCGCCAGGAGGGCCGAGCGCGATTACGCCATCACACACTTCCTGCACAAGCTTACCTACTGCCAACAATGATGCACAAACATTTATTTGATAAACACAATGATCATATAGAAGGACTGGTGGTACAGCATATGTATAGGAATTGTGTTATGGAACATATAAAACACTGAGAAAATATTATAACTGATCCAAAAGCTGTTCAGAGGATACAAAAGAGGTTTGAGGCACTTATAAAGGCAAAAGGGTCAGCATACAATGTATTAGAGAATATTTATATCACTTTTGAGATGCAAATTTTTGTTTGACTATTAATATCTTAAGATAAATTGTTTGACCATTTTTGCTACTTGTGATAATGAAGGAACATCTGTGAAACCTAACAAACTAAATGCCTTGTTGCTATAAATTACAATTCTTTGTTTTCTTCATTTTCTCCTAAGGGTATGCACTTTGCACTAAACTGTATAACAGGACTGCAGGACTTTGGTAAATAACTCATCCAATGCATTTAGCTGCACGTCAGTGATGTGATAATGGGAAACTCCAGCTCTACATGAGTCAGTCCATAATCACATTTCTGTCTAACTACATGATGTCGCACCTCTACAGTCGCTCTGCAACCTGCCAATAAACCACCAGAGAAGGAGGACTTGATTTAAAAGTTATTCTTATTGCTGCAATTTATTAACATGGAGTCGCTTTACTGCCAAATATTTCTGTAAGTTTTTACAGTTGCACATTGCAGATAATGCCATCCTTCTTCGAGCTGTTCAGTCTGTGGTGTTTCTCTATCTGGGTTCTGTTTGCGCACATGTAGATGTAGAAAAACAAAAGACATCAGGTTAACAATGTACATTCGCTGAATAACGAGATGATTGGGCTAAAATTCAGATGTAAACGCACTTGTTGATAATGTAAAGTTGGGGTGCATGCTTGCATACGGTCGTGTGTTTGCGGAAAGAAAGAGATTTACAAGTCATTGATAAGGTAAATGAGAATTAGGACGTCTATATCCACCGATTGTACAGAGTGCACAGGAATCTGACTCGCCAAAACAGCACAAGAACAAACAACTTATGTACTTATGTTCTCTCAGACCGTAGCATTAGTGATGGAGTGTAGTTTTTGATGAGTGACTCCATATATGTAGTGAAGTTCCTTTGGTCACTTGATAGCCAGCATCAAGGACTTGAGTTTAATGCGAGCAGCTACAGAGAGCCAGTGGAATGAAGCAACATGTGCACATTTTTGATTGGTCGATTGAAGACTACATGCTCCGCTGCGGTATGGATCATCTGGTTGGATCAGCATACAAACATAACATATGTACGTACCCATAACTCGTGACCATACAAAACAAAGTGCAAATTGAAGAAACACCAAAACTGAAGAATCACTCTTTAACAATAAATACTAAGTAGCAGGGAATTGGGCCATTGCACTATGTAAGTAAGAATATTACATATAAATATGGAGTCCATTGTGGGTCATTATTGTCTTGTATTGTCTTCAATTTCGCCGTGAAAGGTGGCAGGTGGGGGGTAAGAGATTGGATAGAAACCTTTCCAGTTAGTCTTGAGCAGCTTGTTAAGCAGAGCTTGTTGTACCGTTTGTTAGTCTGTCTTATATCTAATAGCTCACGGCAGAAACTGATGAAAAACGCTTTCTAGAAATATCAGTTTAGCCCTATTCACAGTTCAAGGTTGCCTCAGAAAAAGCCGAAAAACAACACACAAAGAACAATCTTACACAACACGACATAACAAGGAAATATAGTAAGGAGAACAGCAAGTCACAATCCCACAAGCAGCTGTAGTGTGGACTGCACTGAGTGGTGGAATAAGCAGAAAAAAGATAGTATATAGTCTATAGAGAAGACCATGGTTACCGATGGGAGAGTGATGGCACTGTAAGAAAAGATGGGTTCTGAGCTGTGATTTGAAGGAGGAAAGAGATGAGATTTTACATGGAGGCTCTGTGGGAGTGAATTTCAAAGCTTAGGCGCCACCACACTGAAAGGTCTGCCTCTCATGAAGGAAAGACTAAATCTAGGGACCACAAGTGAGCTGCATCTAGATGATATCCACAAACAGGGAGGGGTATGTTGAAGTAACAGTTCACCTAGTTAACCCAGGGCACAGCCATTTAGGTGAGGAGGAGAATTTCATATTGAATATGTTAAGAGATGGGTAAGGGCAGAACATGGGCAGAATGCTTAATGTGTGTGAGAACTATAGCATTAGAATTTTCAATGTCTTGCAGTCGAGACAGTGTTTTGGCAGGAAGAGTATTGCAATAATTGAGGCAGGGGGTTATGGAGGCACGGACTAGGATGTGAGCAGCCTTCAAACTAAGTATAAGCTGAAATCATGCAATGTTGCAGGGGTAAAAGAATGCAGGCTAAGTGAAAAAACTGATATAAGATTTAAAAGTGGGTGACGAGTCGTAGAGTCGTAGAACAATTTGGGATGGTTTAACAATCACCCTGTCAATCTCGAGGTAGAGGTCTGAGTGTTTTGTTAATAAAGGTTTGGTACTGATTAGAAGAACATCTGTTTTTTATGGGTATGAAGGTTTTTTTTTAGGTAATTACTATCCATTCAGTGTTTAATACCATGGATGCAAGCTAATAAAGAAGGTAGTGGCCGTGAGAGCAGATAATATTGCCAAGAGAAAGATGCCTGTAGACTGTGAAAAGGAGTGGACCAAGTACAGAACCCAGAGGGACACCTTGAAATCTGTCATTTGACTTGTACACAAATTTCGTATGTGCACTTCTCATGTGACTTTTGCAAATCATTATTTAAACATTCAGTCTCACTTTATGGGTTAGCAGATGTGCATATTACAGATTGTAACCAAAACATTTTGTTTCAGGCCCATCCCCTCATCTCTCTGGATCTATCCAGTCGGCCCCGCCTCTCAAAATATTACAATAGTGAGATGTTTCAGTCAAAACCTGTAACTGTGTGATTTGACCACGTAACCAGCTATATCCTATATGTAGCATAAACATTTAAAAAACTTGTGATTGATAATCGCAACATGAACAATGTCAAGATGAACAATTACGATTCATAATCTGCGAATTGCACTTGCAAAATTTATTAATGTTTATTCACTGCAAAAAAATGGCAAATTTGTCGAAGATTTCTTATTATGAGATTTTCATAAAACAAATATAAACAAATATAAGACTAATTTCACAATATAAGACAAATATAAGACTATATCTAGACAATTTTACTAAATTGAAATTGTCTTATTCTATTGGTGGATAATTTAGCTTATTTTAAGCACTTCTTTCTAAAAAGAAGCAAAATTATCTGCCAATAGAACAAAGCAATTTCAAGCTGGAAATGAGTAAGAATGCCTAGAAATAGGCTTAAGAATCTTATATTTGTTATTTTATAATGTCCTAATGGGAAATTCTAAATAAATTCACCTTTATTCGAGCTATTTTCCCTTGCTAAGATATCGTTTTTCTGCAGTGTTAGGGATTTGCGAGTCATATAATAACAATTTCATTGCGGCATTCACATACATATTACTTTTGACAGGAAAATAACTCACTGGTTTTCTGCGTGTGTGGGATCAGTGGTGATCATTTCAGCCGTCTTCCTGGTCATGTGTCTCCTTGATGGAGAGCTGCTGCTGGCTGGGACCTGAGCTGGACTACATGGCGATGGATGAGAACAGTTCCAAAACAGAGTGATATTTTGAATTGAATTTATTTGAACTGAGAGCGAGAGGAGGTGAACAGAGGCTGGCATTAACGACAGCGTTTGAACACTGCTCACTGATCTCACATTTGACAGAGTCCAACCAAAAATACATTTTAAAGGCAGGCAAAAAAAGGAGCAAAGGGGATGGATCATGGAGTGAATGATGGTGAGGGGGTGTCCACAGAGAAAACACACACCAGGGGACACACAGAGGAGCCCTGCATAGGTCTCTAAATGTGTGCGATCACGTTTTTATACACCAACCTTTTCCTTTCTGAGTGACAGACAGAAGTTCTCATCACCTGCAGAGCTTAGAGCATCTGAACTCAAAGAGCGACTGAAGTCATTATAGTCACACAAACAAACACCGCTGGACTGCCACTGTCCGCTCCCTCACTCCAACGCCTGGCTTTGTTGTGTGTGAATGGGTGTAGATTATAAGCGTGTAATTCCTTTTCTTCTCCTTTCTATCCCACAGTTTTTTGATGTCGGCGAAAAATGTCAACAGCAGCCGCTCTGCCTAGGAAAAGCAGCCTGAGCACTGCCGCCATGGCCTCGATGAGGCGTAAACTCCCAGGCCGATCATCTCTCTATTTATTGTTACAAACCTTTTTCAACACCTTTTTCTGGGACAGAAAGACACATCGACAAAATTGAACTGACAGAAGATTGTTCTCTAAAATGTTCTGTATCCAACAACAACATGGTTCTCAATGCAAATTCATAACACTAGCGCTCAAACGTTTGGAATCGATGCTTTCAGTGATATAAACTCCATTTAGTTTCAGATCCATCTATAAAATTATTGTAATGTGATCCTGTTTCTGCTCTTGAGTTTCAAATCATTTGTAGAAAGCTGTAAAACATCACGTGTCCAGATTCATGACTCATGACAGAATCATGATATGAAAGTTTTATAGCATCGAGAGTGATGTTAATATAAACATTAATATCCAGAATGCCTCTTTTTTTCTGGAAAGTGCTGATCAAATCTTGAATTGAAGACTTAAATAATAAACTGGAATTATCTATGTAGAGTCATTTCTCCTTTATTATACTTTTTTTTCCCTAAAATACTTTAAATACCAAATAAAACCTCTAAAAAGAGATTTAGGTGTGAGGTTTCTATGAGATATATTAGATCTACTACACTGTAGAAGAGTTTAGTGAATAGAATAATGACTGTTCATAAAATATGACAGATGATTTCAAATCTTTGAACGCTAGTGTATATACGAACCAACTGGTATGGTTGAGGTTAGAGTGAGGGGTGGAGTTAATGCTTATAGCTTTTCCAGAAACGGGATCTCACACAAAATTTGTAAGAAATTGTAATGAGTAAGAACAATTACGTTTGATTTCGTACAGTTACGTTTTAATAAAAGCTACAAGCACTGACCCTGCCCCTCACCCTAACATCAACCATACAATTAGTCATATCAATTCTTACGAATCTGCAATGACACCATGTGGCTTCTTACAAATGTTTTCAAATTAAATCCAAAGAAATGGCTCTAGCTTGGTTGAAATCCTATTGGCTACAAACTATTAAGCTGTATAAATGAGCACGAACTCCACCCCCTTACCCTAACCTCAGTCTTTAATTTATTACCTACAATCAAGCTATGGCCGGAAGGCTGGATTCAGCCCAATCAGCCACTTTTAACCGGCCCTTGAGGTCAAACATAAACTTAAATCTGTCAGCCATTTCCACAGTTTCTGCTAGATCGTGCAGGAACACAATATTAATTTGATATGCTGGAAAACTGGTGTGTTGCGATAGAACATGCGTCCAAGGCCTCGTTTTACACCTGGTATTAACAAGCGTCTCGTGTGATCGGATCACAAGTGATCAGCGTTAAGTACAAGTATAAAAAGGGGTCATGTGCGTCTCGGAGACACATCGTGATCCGATCACTCAAACCACACTGGGAGGTGATCAGGGACGTATATGGCCACATTGCAATTGTAGTGTGAACGCGTCTCGATGCGTCCTGGACAACATCAAAGGACCGCCCTAAATGGAAAACATGTCATCATTCCTTCTTCGTCTCCTTTCTCGTTCGTTCAGAAGTTGCATTGGTCAGCCCGACTAGATCCGATCACTCGAGACGCATGTTAATCCAAGGTTTAAAAGGGGGGCCTAAATGAAAACAGTTGACAGTAAATGCAGAGTGTTTGAAAAGGATTCCACTGCAAAGTGTACTTTTTATACAGAGGATGTGTATAACCAAGGCTGTGGGTAACTAATGCTAACTAAACTTACATAAGGCATGGGCTATCTGTAACAGCCGCCTGAAGTGGTCCATAAAAGTTTGCGCACCCCCAACCCACACGTTGGCGTCTTATCAATATCTTGATTCAAATAAATCTCACGTTAATCACACGACGCTCTTATTTCCAGGCATGCACAGATTGTCACACTTGGTGACCTTTAAAAAAAAAAAAGATTTCATCGAGGCACAGCCGAAGTGCGACTGATCTCACTGTTGCCTTGTCGCTGTTCTCGGCCTGTCCTCGCTAATTTGTTTTCTCTACAGCAATGGGAACAGAGGACAGGTCATGCCTGCTCTCACAGTAACACTCACACAAGTGTAAAATCCATAAGTGCTGTGTGTGTGTGTGTGTGTTATGTGATCGGCAGGACGATCTCTTCATTAGCGCCTGGCACAAGCTAAAGACATGACGCGTCTCCTCTCAATTAGCGCTCACTCACGCGCATCATCGGTGTCGTCAGCGAGCCTTCTGTTCTTACACACCACGGCCAAAAAAACTGCTCTCTGTCCCTTTCTCTACTCTACTTCCATTCTCTCTCTGCTCTCTTCCGCTGTTCCTCCTTTTTTCCTGTGTGTCAGTGCCAGTCGGCCCTCTGTATTTATCTCATCGGCGCGTCGTGCTGCTTTGGGAAGGAGACGGCTAGGTGCTCTTGCGTTGAACCCGGTGTTGATTTGCCATGGCTGTGACAGTTCGGATAGTCCATAATGCCATGCTGAGGCTTTCTAAATTCCGCCTGACCAGCCATGGTGATGTCGTTATGGCCAGCATAAAGAACATTCTGACAGCTGTTTATTTTTTTTCCAGCTCATGGCTTGAGGTTGGATCGCAAATGAGTGTCAGTCGGAGATGTTGTCAGCAGAAATGTTTTTTAAGGCGAGCCTTTTTGCAACCTTGTGTGCCGGCAGGGATTTACTTATCCTTGCCATGTTAGTGCTATACAACATTCATATCACGCCTCATAATGTCTGTGTATGTATGTGTGTGTGTGTGATGTGTGTGTGTGTGTGTGTGTGTGTGTGTGTGTGATGTGTGTGTGTGTGTGTGTGTGTGTGTGTTTGTGTGTGTGTGTGTGTGTGTGTGTTTTAGGGCTGCCTAAATTACTTGCATTCTACTGCATTCAAATGTTTTTTATCTAAAAGAATATTAGCAGTAGAGCTACACCATGTGTTCGTATCACATAAACCACAGAAGGTGAAAATTGTGTTGCTTTTTTAAGCCGAGAAAGTCACAAGGAGACATTCTCACAATTGTATTATAAACTTTAATGTTTCAGATTGATTTTGATGTTTTTCAGCTCGATTTTACATTTCTTAGCCGACTTTAACTTGTCTTCACACAGGAATTATTCTTTTTTATTTAAGCCTTCAACACACAGTTAGACCGAATCCCAAATGGCTTCCTATTTACTATACTTGCTCACTACACAGGGTATAACATAACAGAGTTGTAGACCCTATGTAGTGCACTACATGCACAATAGGACACCATTTGAGTTTCAGCCACTTTAAAAAGAGCGACTCCATATTAGAAGTGCATATTGGAACTTCATGTAATATCAACTACTTTCATGTAATATCACTTGTAGGGCACATACTTTAGTTGTAATGTGTAATGTGTACAATATGTAAAAATAAAAGTGACATATGCCATAAATTACATACATTTAATTAGGATTTTTTTCCTACATCAAGCAACACATGGGTCATTTAGCCAAAACTTCCAATTCAGTGATGATTTTTGACCTTTGAATATGTAAATATTATGTTATAAATAATATATTATATAAAATTTAAGTAGTATTTGAACAGTGCAATTCATTCTGACAGCCCGACTGTATATGGGCATACATGTGAGCAAAGGCCGTGCCTCGCATTCGACTCGCCGTTCACACTTTCCCAACTTGAAACTCAAGGGCAGCATTTGGCTAATGATGACGATGGAGAAAGAGAGCGAGGAAGGAGAGCCAGCAGGAGAGATCAGAGGAAGTGAGGAAGCAGCTCGCGCGCCTGTGAAACATTCCTAAATCGCCTCCCACACACATGCAGTGGAGTAGGCGTGCTCCAAGACCCTCGATGTGTGGACAGGGCCAAAGCGATAGACCCGGCGGGACCGAGTGGGCGGAGGTGCAGCTTCTCGACTCATTCTGATTGGCTTTCGTTACCAGCAGGGGGATGACTGAGTGGGAGGAAGAAATGAGACCCTAACAGCCTCTGGAGCCTCGGCATGAAGAGAGATTTCATCCTGCGCCCCTGGAGGAGTCACAGTCACTTTACCCTCACACAGCTCCAGAGAAGGAAATGAAGACAATCGTAACTGAGTCAGATAAACACAGTCAGTCTAAGTGAAGGAGGCGTGGCCTCCGTGTCTGTCAGTCTCAATTAAGGAGGCATGGCCTATGTGTCTGTCAGTCTCAGTGAAGGAGGTGTGGCCTCTGTGTCTGTCAGTCCCAGTTAAGGCCTCTGTGTCTGTCAGTCCCAGTTAAGGCCTCTGTGTCTGTTAGTCCCCAATGCAGGAGGTGCGGCCTCTGTGCCTGTCAGTCTCAGTGAAGGGGGTGTGGCCTCTGTACCGGTCAGTGTCTGTCAGTTCCCAGCGAAGGAGGCGTGGCCTCTATGGTCTGTAAGTCTCAGAGAAGGAGGTTTTTCTGTGTCTCAGTCCCTATTAAGGAGTCGTGGCCTCTGTGTTTGTCAGTCAAAGTAAAGGCGTTATGGCTTCTGTGTCTGTTAGTCCCAGTGAAGGAGGCGTGGACTCCCACTTCTCAAAGCTAGCACTTTTTATAATATTGCACAATACTGAATTAAATTGTAAATCGTATCATTGGTCTCTTAAAAGGTATATTTCATACACACATCGTATTGTCACAATAGGAAAGACGCCATACTGTACAGCAATTTGGTCAACATGTGTTGTGCAATATTATAAAAAGTGC
>JAOUQW010000001.1:19709223-19727153 GCA_028565825.1 Olivaichthys viedmensis
TAATCTACAATTAACACAGAAGCCTCCAACACTAAATATAATAGTTTTATCACTTATTTATGCAAATGAGCTCCACTCGCATGAAACAGCTGGAACATACTGGTTTGATGAAATTGGATGATTGAATGAATTAGCGGCAGGGTGAAACAAAAGTTCAATATTACAAATTAAATATTTACAGATTTCATACTGCACTCAGTGTTGAAGACTTTTGTGTGATTTTCTGTTAAAAACATTTTCCCATCATTTTAGTTTACCACCAAATAATTAACAATAAGTACTGAATGGCCTTTTGATTGAAAACTGAAGAAACAAAAGGGTGCTCTCTGGCTTTTGCACAGTACTGTATGTGCACCACATACACACATTCCCTTCCTTACATACACACAGCCGACCTATCATATGGGGCTTAGTGCTGTGTGTGCAGTCGCACTGGGAGAGATTGTGGCTTTTGCTCAGACCACTGCTCCTGGCTGGAGCTTTTATGGAGGTAAAGGTGGAGGGCTTCCAGCAGTCGCCTTTTGTTCTTTGTTTGCAGACCGAGGGCTACATGTGTTGCAGTTTAGCCCACGTCCTCTTTGCCTAAATGGATAATTGTCTAAGAATCATGCTCACCGAGGCTGCCGTGGGAGGGATTGTGCCGAGGTTGGGACCACAGGGAAGGGTTTAGGAGCACGGCAGCGCCTGGGCTGTACCACCTAGATTGTGTTGGAAGGGGGTTGTTGGGCTAGAGTGACAGGATTCCTAGTGTTGTTATTAGCAAAGGTTTGTATGCTCATAACCTTTGCCACCTTTGCCGTTGAGCTCCTCTAATCCAAAAGGCATGCGGTGTGACTCAACAGCTATGGCTGGCTTACATCAGGCCGTAGGTGGGGAGGCCCCTATTTATGTTTAGTCTGAACACATTTTCCACGACTGCTCGTCGTTTAGGTAATGTTTTATTTTTTTTATTCCTGAAACGTCTGGCCAGGACTCGTGAGCTGAACACACAGATAGGCGGAGAAAGCGGTTAACAACACATTGTGTATTTGGTTGATGTCCGACTCCCTATAATTGCTGTGAACACCGAAACACACGCTTTCAGTAGAGACCCTCTTTGATCACACGTCCAGCATTTTGACGGAAAAGGTAATCCGTAATTCTGATGACTGGGAGTGTGACATGCAGCTTTGCCACCGAGGCCTTTCGAGAACGTGTTTGTTTTTTTCCCCCTTCATCGTACAGAACGAAGCCGAGGCGAGTTCAAAGCACGCGCGCATATGGACACAAATGAATTCATGCTTGTGAGAAGCAGAAGAAAGAGCGCTGCTGCCGAAAAAAAGAAAAAATGGCAGAGATGAAAGGCTGCTTGGTGGAATTGAAACCATTCAGGCCTCACATGAAATTAAGCTGAACTGAGAGCCACAAAGATGTTTTTTTGCAATTGCTAAGGAGCACGTAGACGCACGAGGAAGTGAGACACAGAGCCCTTCCAGTCCACGTCACTGTAGCGGCATGAAGAATCAGAAAAGGCCAGCGTGATTAAAGGCAGAGATTGTCAGGCATTAAATACATTTAAGTTCAGCTATTTTATTCCGGGCAGTTATTATTATTCTAAACATACAGTATATACTGGTACATACATTTTACGCAGTGCTGCATCAGATATAAGAGGCTAGAAATCTAAAGGGCAGGATGGCAATGTTTTTGAAGCATTAAGGGCACGACCTATGAAAAAGTTAATTATCAAGAGCAGAAGAAATATAGCACCTGATTTTTTTTTTATACTCTGCTGCTGCAGCCAAACTTGTACTTCATCACTTTAAAAAGGATTGTGCAGAACAGTCAGTTTATCTGGATCCTCACCTGCTGATCTCATAAGGATCTCGTAAGGGTTGGGCTCTGCTTCTGGGTAAGTAAAGGTTTTAATTATACTTTAGAGTGGTGGGGAAATGCAAATTAGCCACCTTCATCGGAGCTCCACATTAAAGAAGCTTTGATCCTGGTCATTAGAGGAGGCCGAGGCGGGTCCGTGCCTTCTTTGGGTCTCACCGAAAGAACCCAATTTCCTCCCAGGCCGCCCTTCGAGGCCTGCTGCTGCTAACCGCTAACGGCTCTATAAAAGATACGGGCAGCCTTCTAATTACCCTTTCTCCTCTGCTTCCTTCTGTCTCTCCCAGTCTGCATATATGCGAGGCTCTCTCTAATTTACCTCCCTTAGTTCAATCCACATGGGGACAGACGACACACTAACAGACCAGCTGGTTTAGAAAGCTAGCATATGTCTTAGAGAAAGATGACTCTTGCATTTGAATGTATGGCTGCATAACGCTGGCTCACTTTACCTGACAGTTTAACACTCAATTTTAAAATTATCTACGCGGTCGATTCCAACTGGCCGGGAAAACGGCTTTGTTTTATAACCGTGATATTGTTCAGGTTTTCTCCTTTATCTCTTTCCAGGCAGCATGGCCATAACTTTTGAAGCAGTAAGTGCACAACCTATGAAATTCTAACTTCATTGTCAAGAGCAGAAGAAATATGGCACCTGATTTTTTTTACACTCTGTCGCTGTAGCCAAAACATGTACCAGCTATTAATTTTGCATCACTTAAATTAAATACAGAACATTGCAGAGATTTACCGGAATACACTCCACATGGCTCGAGTTGGAAGTGCATGTGCCAATAATCAGCCTGATATACTGTGGTATTTAAAATGCACAATATTGTTATTGTGGGCACTTCAAAATCAGGGGTAGGAAACTCTAGTCACCTCAGAGTTCGATTCAGGTTCGACTCAGTGTGCCACTATGTGATTATAGCCTACATTATGATTTTTCCAGTATGATCGACAAACACTATGCTTAATGTATTTCTATTAGGGCTGCCAGAATGAGTTTCGCTGTTTACATACTATCTGGATTTTCATAATGTTTATGTATTTGAATGCAAAAATATATATATTTTTGGCACACGTCCAGTTATCATTTTCACACTCCAAAATGCTGTGCCCTCAGTTTTGTACGTCACAGCTGGAACTTCAGCGAGTTTTTGCTCTTGATTGGGCGCTGTTCCTGCGCCCCGGAGTCCCAGCCGTGTGTGTTTGCGCACCGGGATGAATGGAGAAAGGAACCTTTTTTAGCCTAGTGCTTTCAAGTTGCTCCCAGTAGGAAAAAATAATACGAGAACCTTCTAAACATGCTCTCGGGCATGAGGGGCATTTGGGGCTCCATCATCTTTCCCTCTCCAGACCCTCTGTCTCCATGAGCCTTTCCTCCACACATACACACACACACACACACCCTTTCAGTTGGTATTTTTGAGGGTTTGAGGTCGAGGAAAGGAGGTCTACTGAAATATTCACACAACGTTTTTATTATACAAGCATCTGTCAGTGTCCATGGAGGTTCTTAGTCATCCACGTCCTTTTGAAATGTCTAGAAATATTAAACCAAGACAAGTGGATTTGTGTTATTATCTTGAAGACCTTTCTTCACTCATCCAGAGGGCTTCATCAGTTTATGTTATAAATGGGTATCCGATATGAGTCAGTACCATATGCTGACCACTGGTAGGCCGCTTATAAATCAGTTTTAAATCAAATAGATCACAGTGTGGGAATCATACATTACAGGGGATTAATGTGTAACCCCTTTAAATAAAAACACTGGCTTTGACAACAATTCAACATGAGCAGGAAATTCCAGTCAGGACCAGAAACATGACACAGACAGATGGCTGATTCTTATTGTGAAATCAGGTTGGATAAAACCCCGAAATAAGCTTCTGAAGTCCTAACCAATGGGTGAAATGAGGCCGTTACTACATGTTACCGAGATAAATACAACACGCCAGATAATTCAATGAAATGAAATGAATAAATTAAATTAGACATATCATTTTTAGTATCCTAGAAATCCTTAGATCTTTTCTGAAGTCTCCCGATTTATTGGATGCACATGCGCATTAGGTGGAGACAGAATATACTCTCGTACACCATATTTACCAAAATCTAATGAAATCAAATGCATATGTGACACAAGAAGGCATTCAAGCACTTATAGAAAGGTGTACTGTCAGAGACAGCCAATCAGAACGGCTCCTCTGTAATACAGACCATGTGTCTAGTGTCTAGTGTAGTGAGTCCAAGCGATTGAACCTGTCTGCCTGAATACTGGATTGAGGAGAAGCCTACCAAAATACTGCAATCTTTTATTACTAAAGAGTATGTTGATGTCTATGAGGGTTTTCAAGTCATCACTTTTGTTTGGAAGGTCTCATCCGAGGTCACATTTCCTAGTGTGATAATACATTGCTATGATATAATAGTCCATCTAATGGATCAGTAGATCGGGGGGCTACACATACAATTAAGTGCAAAAGTTTGCATACCCCTATTAAAAAAAGGAGAAGATTAAGAAATGTATTTTATACCAACAAGACATTTAGTGTGTTTGGTTTCACAGATGTTCCTTTATTATCACAAATAACAAAAATGGTCAAATAGTGTACATTATGAAATTAATAGTGAACATTTAAATGATATCAGTTCAAAAGTTTGCATCTTCCTTTCTGAATGTGAATCTGTTCTAGCTCTGCCAGATTGCTTGGCCAATCATTGCCCATTTTTTTCTGGCATCTCTGTTTCAACCCTGCCAGATGTCATACACTGCTTACTTCAAATCAGGTCTGGAGACCAAGAGGGTCATGGCAAAACTTTGACGTTTGGTTCTTTTCATTGATTTTGCCTTATGTTTTGTTTTTTGTCTTGCTGCAGGATACACTTACATTTAATTTTTAACATTTACTCATTGTAGTTTTACATTCTTGGAATTCTTTTTATTGGTAGATAAATTGTAAAGACTTAAGGCCTATTGCCTAGGATGGAGATTATGTGCCAAAATTTGAGTTTAAAATTGAATGGGCAAGCTACTTTAATAATGTAGTTAGCTCCTAAGCTACAAATTGTAGGCTACAAGTAAGCTACAAGCTCCTAAGCTACAAGTAGTTAGCTACTAAGCTACAAACAAGCCCCTAAGCACTGATTCCATAAGAAACAGCTCTGTTGCATTGACTTAAAAGAGAAAAATGGCTCCAACCGACCAACTTGTTAAACCATCTTATTAACCGAGTAGCAGAGATTAACACTATATCGTTTCATCTATGTTCATCCATCAGTTAAAACAAAAATAACCCTTCAAGGGTTTTTTTAAGGGTATTTTGGATAGTTAAGGGTTCTTAGCTTCCTAAAAGGGTTATACTTGGAACCCCCTCTGATGGGGAAACACTCAGTTATAGGGTTTTAAGGGTTCCACTGAAGGAACAACCAAAGAACCTTTAATGATTCTAGATTTTACCTTTTTTTCTAAGCGTGTAGCATACGTTAAGAAAATAAAAAACAATGTAGCGATTACCTCTGTTACTCGGTCATAAAAATAGGTTTACTATTTACAAGCTACATGACTCCGAAAGGAACGACGCTTCCACCCTGCTATGGGAAATGCAGTTTAACTGATTGATTTTTTCAGATGTTTTTTATATACGACCCAACACGCTTGGGGGGCAGGGGGGTGTCAGACATGCAGAGTCTGAGCTCTCGCTGGTTTCCGCCCTCCATTAATTCACATCCATGCTTGTTTTCTAGTGTTCATCAGATTCTTTATACCGCTGCTTATTTTGGAAATGATTTTAACTGCTTGATCACATTTCACCAATGCAGACAACTGATTTATTGGTCAAACAAAGCGAGTTGAATAAAAAGGTACAGAAAAAAACGTCGATAACTCAGACTTCACAGAATAAGGGGCGTGTCACTGCTTGTGAGCCAATTAACCGTCTACCGGCACAGCCGTAACTGTAGCAATTCAATGGCTGATAAAGATTCTATTATATTCTTTTCTAATGGATGGGTTTGATGTTGCCTCCAGGCAGAGCGCTATCTTGAATAGATCTGCTTTTCAGAAACGCTGAGTCAGATCAAATCCTCTGTCTCGTTAAAACACATGTTAAAAGAAGCAAGAACACAAGGAACAGGAGCAACCTGAGAGCCCGTAAAGCTTCAAGATTCCACTTCACCTCCCAGAGCTCACCGCTGCTCAGGGTTAAGACTGGTATCAGGACTGGTCTTAACCCTGAGGTCTGGAGCTGGGGAAAGTGCTTCTGCTGGCTTGGGCTGTGTGTGTGTTGTAGGCTGGCAGCTGGGTCTGGGGATTAGCAGGAACAAAAGTGCAATGCTAAAAGCTAAACACATAGCCTCAGGACAACTCACACACCGGTGTTCTGCACACACATCCTCGGCCCTAGTTAACCCCATGGAAGGCGCTGTAGGTCAGTCTGTTATAACACACCTGATCGAACTAATCAAGGCTGAGTTTCCAAAAAGCTTCTCAGCACAAAGATCATCGTTAAATGGTAGAGCGAACATCACATTGAGCACTCTCTCTACTAAGTGAGATGATCTTTTGGGAAACTGGGCCCAGCTTATTAACTCTTACAGCTGATTTTGAGCTTTTTTTCCCCCCTTTTAGACTTCTCTATTTCTAAGGTTCTAACTTTGTAACTCCAAGAGTCAGCCATGCAAACTATATGGTGTTGTTTTTTCAGGACAGCTTAAGCTACTTAGATTTGCAATCACTTTATGAGTAATTATTAACATATTTTATAGTAGCGTTTTAATGAATAATAATGTTTTTATCGTGTCTTAAATTTTGTGCATTCTTGCATGTATATATCAAAATATGTGTGTGTGTGTGTGTGTGTGTGTGTGTGTGTGTATGTATACCGTGTATATATACATGTTTCCTCTAATGGTTATTACAACATTTGTTTGATACTCGGTAAGCCATACCTTGTACTTTGTGTTCAGGGCCAATATGACAGCTTTTGATAATATTTTTTTAGAATTCAAAGTGATATGAGGGTTTACTAGGACCTATTTACAATGATTGAAAATGGATGATAAAATTACTATCATTTAATTTGCAGTAAATGTGCTTTTGGTGGCATATTTAAAATGTATAGTTAATAAATAAACCAACAAAAAATGTCATTCTGATCTGTCCATCTTTCTGATGATCAATAACTGTGTAAATGCACATTTATTAACATTTATGAAATGTATTAACTTACATACAGAACTACACAATAGCTTTCCTGTCTGGAAGGCGACTGATGCGTGAGGGAGGAGCAGGATAGGAGGCGCACGCTTGAGACATCGGATTGCAGCGATTAGTTGAAACGAATGTTGTTCCAGATCCAACAAAGCGGTGTTAATCCAGGAACATGTCCTACTTATAGAAATTATGTTCACCCCTAGATAATAATGCTGCTGCATTTATCATCTCTGTAAAACTACACACAACTTGCAGACATGTGTTGTCCTGGCGGTTGTGTGATGAATGTGGCCTTTGGATGGCTGTCTTATTCCCTGAAAGAATTCCCAGCTACACCAAACACATGCTGAAATGGATAAATAGAGACGTGGAAAGAATCTTGGAGAGACTTAATATGGCAGCTCGCTCACCTGTGCGCATGAGAAACACGTGTGTGTGTGTGTATGTGTGTGTGGGAGTGTGTGTGTGTGTGTGTGTGTGTGGGGGAGTGAACATGTTCGTGGGGGGAATTAGGTGTGTGTGTGTATGTGTGAGTGAGTGTGGGTGTGTGGGAGTGTGTAGGTGAGTGGGAGTGAGTACGTATGTGGAGGGCGTTAGGTATATGTGTGTGTGCGTGTGTGTTTGTGTGTGTGTGTGTGTGTGTGTGTGAGTGAGTGTTTGTGGGAGTGAACATGTATGTGGGGGGCATTAGGTGTGTGTGTATGTGTAAGTGAGTGTGGATGTGTGGGAGTGTGTAGGTGAGTTAGGTGGGTGTGTATATGTGTGTGTGTGTATGTGTGTGTGTTCTAGCAGCCCAAACAAAGCAGCTCTCTCAGCCTGTGCAATTCGGGTTAAACTCAGCTAACTGGCTTCCTGCTCAGAGTTAAACCAACATGGAAACTCGAGAACAGAAACAATACTCCAGTGTTGGCGCTCTGCTCGCTCACTGGTGTCCCGTTAGAATAATACAGCAGCTTAGCCTGATTAGCGTTCCCACAGAGGCTCACACATACGCATCTCCGATGCAGCATCGCTCACTTTCACACACCGAGGGGTTCTGCTCGCTCTTACAGCTCTGTAAATAAATCTCGGCGAGCGCTGGGCCTTCACGCTGACCTGCTTCTCGAGCTCGAGCTTAAAAGCGACTGCGAGTATGAAAGAGCTCACGTCGCTGGAACAATATCGGAGAACTGACTTATAGAGCAACTTGTTTAGCTTTACATTCACTCATTTGGTAAATGCTTTTATAAGAAGTGACTTGCGAGTCGTATATAGCTGACAAGGTTAATTTTTTACCAAATGACCAGAAACAAGTGCAACTTGCCCTGTCATCGGGAGATCGCAAGTTCAAATCCCAATGATTAAATCTAGAACCTTAAAGAGTTCTTCGGTTTGTCTCTCTGGGCAACCCCTTAAAGGTTCTATGTAGAACCCTACATCAGATTGTCTCCCTGTCAGAAAAGGTTCCATGTAGAACCCCTTTACAGAGCGAAAACCGTTACCCATCCAAAAAACCTTTGAGGAACCTTTTTTTCAAGTAACGTTTTTTTTTATTTTTGTTTTTTATTTCAATGGATGTAAAGAATGAGAGTTTGTTGAGCTTTAAAGGCATTTTTGGGGCTTAACGTCGTAAAAGTGAAATATGGTCATTGAGCATTGCATTAATTTCATCCAATGCATTGAATTGTGCAGAAAAATTACTGGTGCTCTGTAAATAAATAATTCAGAGTAAATCCAAAATACTGACTCTGAAAACAGAATCTTCCGGTGTGCACAAGTATTTGGGTAATATATTTCTGCATCTTTGTTAAGCATACATTAAAAAACTGGGAAATGGCACTTATTCTTCAGATGCTCTGAGCAATAAGCTTGGAGTTGTTCCCAAACAACCTCAAACATTAAAGATTTGTCTCATAGCAGTGATTATTACAGGGCGTTCATGGAAGAACCTTGGTAAAACCAGTGTTTTTGGTTTGTGTGTTTCAGACGATGTTGTAGTGATTCCGACCAAACCTCCTTCAATCGCAGAGGAACCCTGCCTTGAAACATCATCACTGAATCCAACCGGACAGCCATGTGGTAAACACACACACACACACACGTTGACTTTCACTTCGCCACACACAAACACCCTCGTGCAGTCTATCGTGCATCTCGTGCATCTTCAAGAGAAGATGTTTGCATTGTGCATCAAGTTTAATGTCATTATATTGATTTGTACTAATTTA
Organism: Olivaichthys viedmensis; assembly: GCA_028565825.1. Lineage (NCBI taxonomy): Eukaryota > Metazoa > Chordata > Actinopteri > Siluriformes > Diplomystidae > Olivaichthys > Olivaichthys viedmensis. Next base: position 19,718,524 of record JAOUQW010000001.1, read on the forward strand.
ATTGAACTGAACTAAATGAAGCTGGATTGGACTGAACTGAATTAGACTTAACTGGACTGAATAGGATGGGCCTGAATTCAATTGAGCTAAACATAAATAAATTAAACTGAACTGAACTAGACTTAACAGGATTGAACTGAATTGGACTGAACTTAATTAGATTCAATTGGATTGGATTAACTGAATTGAATGGGCCTGAATTGGACTAAAATTAATTGAGCTGGATTGGGATGACCTGAAATTAATTAAATTGGACTATAATGGATTTGAATTCAGCAGAATTGGACAAAACTGAAATGAGCTGAATTGTGTCCACAGTGAAGCCGCGGTTCAGTCATCCCACAAAGATGCGCCGGCGTTTTCGGGAGCAGCCTGTGGGCAGCTCCGTGCGCCTAAACTGTATGGCAACCGGACACCCGATGCCGTGCATCACCTGGTGGAAGGACCATGAGCAGCTGCCCGCTCCCACTCGGGCCAAACGGCCACAATGGACCCTCACTCTGAAAAACCTGCAGCCGCAGGACAGCGCCCGCTACACCTGCCACGTGTTCAACGCCGCCGGGCACATCAACGCCACCTACAGGGTGGAGGTTATTGGTGAGTTCATGTGCATGTTAATTATTGGGTACTTTCCTTCATTAACTCTCATGTTGTGTTCACTACTTAGCAATGGATGTATTGGTAAATCACGCTGTCTGTTTTGGTGTTATAGCAATATTATTGTAACATACTCAGTATATCTTATCTTTATCACAGTTAGCAATAGAAACAATAATTATGGGAGCCCAAAAAGCCCCCCTCTTGCTTGGATCCTCCTGATAACAGGTGTGTGTGCAGGTGGGAGTGGAAATAAGAGATTGGGGAATGCGACATACGACAAAAATCAATTTCACAGATACCAATCATTTCTTTATTTCATTGTGTTAAGTATAATGTCATTCTGTTAAATTGCACAAATTTGACTGAACTGAAATTGACTGGACTGAACTGAATTTAATTAAACTGGATGGAACGAATTTGGTCTAAACTAATCTAAACTGAACTGAACTGCTCAGAATTGGACTTAATGAAACTGAATTGGACTAAAATGAGCTGTCTTACACTAAAATTGTCTGAACAGCACTGTACTGAACTGAACCAAACTGAATTAGACTGAACAGAATTGAATTGAATTGATGTTCAGCTCAAATTACCTGAACATAATCTTTGTAATGTATATGTCTATGAGCCAAGCACTTAAAGTGTAATAGTAGAAGAGTCATGTTTAATACTGTTACTTGTACATAAAGGTTATTAATGTGCACGAAAGGCTAAGACTGGATCAGCTGTATTTCTGCGACAGCTCTGATTCATACGTACTTCACAAAAAAACAAACATCATGTCATTTTCAGAGCGCACAAACGCCAAGCCTGTGCTGACTGGGACCCACCCTCTCAACACCACGGTGGAGTTAGGTGGCACGGCCTCATTCCAGTGTAAAGTCCACAGCGACGTGAAGCCTGTGATCCAGTGGCTGAAGAGACTCGAGCCGGGCACGGAGCGGCGCTACAACACCACCCTGGAGGTCGGGGGTCAGCACTTTATGGTGTTACCCACCGGAGATGTGTGGTCCCGGCCCGACGGCTCGTACCTTAACAAACTGGCCATCGTCAAAGCGCGAGACGAGGACGCCGGCATGTACATCTGCCTCGGAGCGAACACTATGGGCTACAGCTTCCGCAGTGCCTACCTCACTGTGCTCTCAGGTGTGTGTGTGTGTGTGTGTGTGTGTATACATCATACATGGCTTTATCTGGGATGGTTTGTAGGGTGTTGCATGATCGATTTATGATTAGTGGTTTTAAAAAATATGTTATAAATGTAATTTATATAGCACATTTTATTCATTTGAAATACAGATCAAAGTGCTTTATTCTGTGTGAATTTATAAATCTGTGTGTGTGTGTGTGTGTGTGTGTGTGTGCAGATGCCCAGGTGGAGAAGCCGGTTTCTCCGGCCCACCTGAGCTCTGGTCTTCCATGGCCTCTGATCATCGGCATCCCAGCGGCGGCTCTGCTTATGGTTGGCACTATCGTGTTGTGGTTGTGCCACAGTCGCCTACGCCACGGCCCCCTACCCCCTCGCTCTGTGCCCTACCGAGAGCGCCACGGCCCTGACAAAGATCCCAGCATCCCTAGCAATGGCAGCCCTGATTTCCCGACCCGCAGACTCATGGGAATGGGAACCCCGGGGCTCGGCGGGCCCCCGAAGACTTTCTCCAAGGTTTACACGGACATGCACACCCACACCCACACGCACACACACGCCCACGTGGAGGGAAAAGTGCACCAGCACTTCCACTACCAGTGCTAACAGGCTAAGCTGCGCCTCCATTGCTAAGCTAAATTAAGCTAATGCTGCTAGCCTGCCTCACATGAACAATGGGCTTTCTGTTTAGGTCAGGAAGCTGGCTCTGAAGTACAGATCCAGTGACGGAAATGTTAATAGCAAGAATGAACCAGCAAATCATGGGGAAGTGTTCGTGACGTAGATATTCTGGTGGAACGCGTTCACCTTGAAAACTCTCAGGGCGGGAAGAATCTCGTGTGTGTGTTTTTAATGGACCTGAATCAGTGTGTTTTGTATTAAGAGAGACAGAACTATAATTCATTGCACACCTGAAACTGAACAAGGTACTGGAGACCAAATGCAGAACAAAGACGCTTACAGTCAGTTGCTATTTTATTACGACCACCTCCCATATTCACTTTGTAGGTGTACAATTACTCACTGTAGCACATCTGTTGCTCTGCACAATGTATTAGCCTCCCTTCTACTCTGTCCACCAATGGAAAGGGACCACCACAGGACCACTACTGAACAGATATTATTTGGGTGGTGGTCTATTCTGAATGTCTCTGCGGGATTGAGAAACAGTACACCAACCAAAAATCTCCAGCCAACATCGGTGCTGTGGTCAGAAACGGATACTTATGAAGGGTATTAGATCATCAAGTCTCTTACTGTGCACCTACAAGGTGGACTAACAAGGTAGGTGTGTATAATAAAGCTCCACTTGATACACGTACCAGCGCCACACACACTACCATGTCAGAGTCACTGCTGTGCTGAGAATGATCCACGACTCAAAAATATCTGGTCAGCGGTGGTCCTATGGTGGTCCCTTTTAATCAATAGACAGGGTAGAGGGGGGCTGATACATTGTGCATAAAAACCATATATAAACTGGCCACTCAGTATAAGTACATATATACTGTATATATACAGACGGGTGACAGATTAAAGGAGAAACCTGAATAAATGAGTGCATCCGCAGGGCATGAGGGGTCACAGAATGGTTTGATGAGTATGAAAATTATGTAAATTATATGCCCATATTATGGCCTTCGCAGTCATCAGATCTCAACCCAATTGAACACCTATGGGAGCGTCGTGTTAGACAACGGCTCTCCACCACCATCATCAAAACACCAATTGAGGAAACATCTTTTGGAAGAAAAGTTCTCCATCAGTTCCTCCAGTACAGTTCCAGAGACTTGTAAAATCTACGCCATGGGGCATTGAAGCTGTTCTGGCAGCTCGCGGAGGCCCTAAAACCTTACTAAGACACTTCATGTTGGTTTTTCCTTTAATTTGTCACCTGTCTGTATGTATATGTGTGTATATATATATATATAGATATATATATATATATATCTATATATATATATATATATACACACTGTATGTGAAAGGACAATAAGGATGAGCAGTTCTGTTTACAGTGTGTCCTTTTATTTCAATAGGAGTGTATTATAAACTCATGCTGTGGAGTTCGCAATCTTCTTGTGTTGTTTGGTTTTAAATGTGATTCCTTTGTGAAGTCTTTACCTGCAGTGGCTGAATGGCTAGGTAAAGAAACAGAATGGGAGAAAAAAAAGGGCTTCTTGTGTTTTTTTCTATTCAGATCTATTTTCCAGTGTGTATTCGTCTGATTATATGCAGTATTACTATTGTGTATCCTTTTCCAGAATAAGCAGATACAGAGAATACCTTACAGCCACGCAATGCATTTACTTGCAATATTTGCAAAATGTGTTTTGTATCTGAGACATTTTTATAAAAATTACTCTTTTTGACAATCTACTGGTGAGATAATCGTGTTTATGTATTACAATATGAAGATACACTAAGCTAACTCTTTGGCCTTCCTTGCTCTATAAAGTTTCCTTCAAAGACCATAAATGCAAATACTGCTGCATGGATGCTGCAAATCTCACTTTGGTGCTCATGTACGTGTATTTTAATAATATTTTTGTAATAAACAAATGATCTTCTATGTCTCCCTTGGCCACACCTTTTGCCTGGTTTGTGTATTTGTAGTGAGAATGAGAATTTGGCCACCACTGAGGTGGGTGTTGACTTTGTGCTCCAGCGCTGTATTAGTTTAGCAGAGGAATGCAGTGAGAAAATTAAGAGCCACAGTCCCGGCAGGATTTGCTGGTTATTAATATTGAGTTAAGGTTACAGCCGTGGGGGCGTCGGCTCCCTGGCTGTTCTAATAGGAGAAAGTGGAGGAGGAAAACAATTACATTTACTTTGCAGAGTCATTTTGCAGAGTCATTTATCCAAAACTGAAATTGGGGCAGAATCCAATCCAAGCATTTTGCTGGGCAGCTGAGAGTTAATGGCCTTGCTTTAAAGACCCAACAGTGAAACTTTCTGACTGTCATGGGATTTAAACACACAACATGCTGGTCACTAGTGCAGAATCTTTACCACTGAGCTATCACTGCAAACAGTCACGACTTTCACTAAAGTTAACCCTCTGAACATGTTTGTCTTTCTTTACTAAAAAAAAAGAAGCATTCATGCATTTAATATACAATGAAACCGTTTTAGGAAATCAGAATCTACCCACTGCTGTGTTATGGAGAAACTAAAGTGCCATCTAGTGGTTATGTACAGTCATAGAAGAAATTCTGGCCCATGAACACTAAAATAAGATTTGACGTTTCAGGGAGTCCATCTCTGTTATATCAATACCAATGTCCCTTTTTGAGCTGAAAAGATTAATCAAAGCCTGGAATTACAAAAACTATCTGTCATGTCTTAGAAAGCATCCTGAGCTTTCTTTTTGGAGAGTTTAAGAAAATGGAAAAAATCTTTCCCTATGCTTCTGCAAAGAAGGAGTCGAGAAGACAGTCAAGGAGGTGATTGTGGAATATGGAATAGGCAGTGGTGCTCAGATCCTGTATGGATGGCAAAGGATGGGTGCTTCTCATTTCTGTTAATTGCACTTGCTTGTTCCCCTTCCTTTACAATGTTTGATGAAATCCTTTCCCATTGGCTCACAATGTTCTATATTAAAAGGGGGAATGAGTCCCCCTCCCTCTCGCCAAACCCACCCAACAATTTCCCAGAAGTAATTTCAATTTGGCGGCTCTTTCGAATCCACCCTTTCTGATCAAGAGGTGCTCCAGTACTCTAATTGAGGCCTCTTTGAGTCTTCGATCTTATGTCCTTCAGCATCTAACCCGAAAATCAATCAAAGCTCGCCATCTTTAGTGATTAGGCAATTATTTAAATGCGCTCAGAAGAGTCAAGGAATGAGAAAGGAGAAGGCTTCCATAACGAGGATTGTTCAAATCTCCAAACTGTTTCACGGAATTTGGACCTACGTTCTGTGATGTTCAGTGAAGTGCTCAGCGTCATCACGTGTAATCTGCGAGGCCGCACGTGCTGCAAACGTATAAAAAGAGAGGGGACTTCAGTTCCACTCACTTACGTGGTTGATATTGACACCAAAATCTGAGCATTTGCACAACGATTGCATATTACATACATTGGAAGACATTCTTTGTTTGTTTGTCTCAATATATATATATATATTTATTTAGAAGTTCTCTCTTCGTTTATGTCGTGCATTTTGCTTGGAATTTTGGGTAATTCCACGAGTAAGGCCTGCTGAAGCGTGTATCCCAAGCGGACTCTTGGTCCACATTTTAACCCCCGTTACGTGCTAGATGAATGGCAGAATTAAGGCCAATGGGAGATCAGTCAGTTTGAGCTGCGAGTTGCCTGAATTATTGGAAAAACTTTAATATCTGGCATTTTGCTATCGATAAAATAACAATATGCAGGATCATGCAGTGACCATTTCTTTATTCACACAGGCAGTGTATAGGCCTAACAGTAAACGCACCATCTTACCAAGAAGTCAGCCATCACAAAATCTGTTTCCAACACTACTTTATTTTAATTAATTATCAGAATCAGTGAATTAGGTGACCCAGGTCATCACCCCACAAGATAATCACAGATTTTTTTGTTTTGTTGTTGTTTGCTGTTTCCCGGTGGTATCAAAACATTCAGTAGTTTCACTACTTTGCCATTTGAGTTTGCTATGTTGCCTAAAGTTCTATTATATATAAATATATATATACACATACACACACACAGACAGCCTACATACAGATTTATACGAACGCATATGTACACATATACACAGGTTTATATACAGTATACAGGTTATTTCAGACAGATCGCTTCTAATTCATAAAACTCAAAAACATTTACACCATCATGAGTCAATACATATGAGTTGCTGATTCTATGGCTTGGAATTATATGGTAAACAAAATTGCAGCTTCACATTTTACATTATATGTGTGCAAAAGTGAAAGCAGACTTTATAACACTGCATGTAAAATAAAGTACATTGGAGTCTAGTGTGACCCACAAAATCAATTTTTTTGACTTAATTTACTGAAGTAAACTAATTAGTTTGCCATTGGGTGCCAGTGAATGCAGAAATACACCTATCACAGCTTCACAGTGTATGTACATAAATAATATATAAACAGAGGTCAAGTGAAGCATTTTCATGTAAGTGTCATTCATCCTTTATTGAGAATCCAATGGCACAGGCAAGAGATCCTTGACCCAATTAGCATCTGATGTGTTCCTATGATACCCATCACGTCCGTAGATGCAGCGAGTGGGTCGGGGAACCCCACGTTGGCTGGCGTGGTGAACCCTTTGGTGCTGCCATCCCAAAATGCTCTGGAATTTGGGTTTGTTCTGTGAACACGGGGCTTGGAGTGGATTTGTTTACAATATCCATTGCGCGGTTCCAAAACTTCTCTTTATCCTCCCTCGTTATAAAGGGTTTAACCGGGTAGCCGATCTCATGGCCAGCATAAGCGTATGAAACGTACAGGCAGGTGAGCAGCACGGCACGCAGCTCGTCCTCACTGGCCACCTTGGCCGTAATGATGTCCCGGCACAGTGCATAAAGGAAGATGATGAAGTGCGTCTTCCCTACTGTGAGTAATTCAGCCCATCCAAGTTCTTATCCAAGTTCCTCTCCAAGATAGGACCATTAATTAATATAACTGATAAGTCTATTGCATCAATCTGAAAGTTTCTAGTCTTGAAGCAATTAATTTCATTACGGATAAAAAACTGTAGTTGATCTTTAAATTCTAGAGCTGTTGCCACCCTTATTTTAGTTTGAGCTCTAGGGAGGTTTTTTTTTTTTTAATATATATACTGACTTCATAATGCTGCTTATTTAAATTTTAATGTACAGCTTTAAATCTTTTAGCTGAGTATTAAATCATGTGTGTGGAGTCATTCCACATGGTGGCAGTATCATTCCATAATAACACTGAGTACATGGTCCCTTCTGCTCGAAAGACCAAATGATATTTAGTAATGCAAAGCATTGAGAATGGGGTTTACACTTTTGTGGGTAATTTTACCATAATAATTTTTTACATATATTATATAATAATAATAATAATAATAACAATAACAATAGCAATAACAACAACAATATTATTATTATTATTATTAATAATAATAATAATAATAATAATAATAATGTTATTATTATTATAAGCTTAATTTGTGCAGCACTTTTTATTTTGTGTTTAAAATCTAAAAAAATATCAAAGTGCTTTGCAAATATCCAACAATAGATTCAAAGATTTATTTCAGTAACTGTGTGTAAATGGGCATTGTTTAGAGACTCTAGGTGCTGAATGCAGTTCACAGTTGGCCAAAACTGTTACTGGATGTGAGTTGTGGTCAGACATTGCTTGTGAGCTATTGTTAGTCTTTACTTCCTGTATAAGCGTAGCAATATGTCTAGCAGTAATTCAAAGAAAAAGGTCTTACTGCAATGAACAGGATGTAATAATGTGTATCAGCATCAGACTGAGGGTTTTCGTAAGTGTTTGATGTTTTGCTTGTTCAATAGATCCCACTACTGACTTGTTGAAGTTGAGGTAAAGGCTCCAGCCTCTTTCGGAGACAAACTCTACTGCTAAAGAACATCTGAATTTCCTATGCAAGGATCAGTAACTTTTATGAAACTCCTAGTGTTCAGAGTTTAGACAGTCATGGCTTAGACAAATGATAGGCCTACTGTAGAACACAAAGAGAATGACTTGCTAAAAAATGATACATTCTGATATGCACATACACTCACCGAGCACTTTATTAGGAATAATACACTAATACTGGGTAGGTTCTCCCTTTGTAGCCCATCCGCCTCAAGGTTTGATGCGTCGTGCATTCTGAGATGCTTTTCTGCTCACCACAATTGTACAGAGTGGTTATCTGAGTTACCGTAGCCTTTCTG
>JAOUQW010000001.1:19751875-19774627 GCA_028565825.1 Olivaichthys viedmensis
ATCACACTGTACATGTACATGTGACAATAAAGAAGCTTTCTCTTCTATTTCCATTTCTAAGCACCCAAAAACCCAAAACCATCACCACTAAAAACCAGCTTTTCCATCTCATCACCCTACTTTTGAAGCATGCAATCACACACACACACCACGTCCTACATGCACATTGCCAGCTGATCCCCACCTTTGCACGACTGACGTGGATTTCTCAGCAGATGAGTCCAGATCCAGATCCAGATCCAGATCCAGACCCTAAAGCACTTTTAGTGTGTAACGCAGCTTCAGTTGCAGGTTGTCGTCCACGCACCGAATCCATCCACTGGCATTCGGTTTGGTTTTTGGAGGAGGAAATATGGATCCAGAATTTTTAAAAAAAATAAAAATAAATAAATAAAAATAAAAAAAGTAGAAAAAGGAAAATCCAAACGGGCCTCAAATCACTCCCAGAGTGACGTTATGCTCCAACACGCTGAAACTCGGTAGCCACATTTTCACCAAAGAGCTTTCAGAAGAACGCATAGCCTGCCTTCTTTTAAAAACAAACAAACAAACAAACAAACAGCAACGAGAACAAAAAAACCGACCATTTATATTAGCTGTAGTCGAAAACCATTATCGCTCATATAAATATAGTGAGCAGAGTTGATCTGAACGCGGAATTAGCGCCGTGCTAGCTGCAAGCTAACTGACGTTAAAGCCCGACCAAACACCGGCCTTTAACAAATGTTCCTGTTCCACTTGGCGCCGCCTGAAACGGAGACTTAAGGGAAAAAAAGGGGATAAAAGTTTAATATATAAATATATAAATATAAATATATATAATTCTGTAGTTTTTGTTATGAGCTCTTGAGCCACATCACTGGATCCCGGGAAGGAAAAAACGAGGAAAAAAAGAAAAAGAAGCGCCGCTCGCTGTAATGATCCGAAAGGAAGCGTCGGGGGAAAACCGGGGAGAAGATTTCCCTGCTGAAACACGAACGACACTTTTTTTTCCTTCCCCCCAAAAAAAAGCGACTTCGCTTTCTGTTTGAGTTGTAGTCAATAAATCCGAGTTTTGGGAGTTGAAAAACTGGCCGCTGGCGCCGCTTGTTTTCTTCCCCCGGTCGATGTTCTGCTTATCTCCAGCAGGGTTGCCAGATTGGGCCCGCTTTCCTCCTCCTCCTCCTCCTCCTCCTCCTCCTCCCCGCCGGCGGCACAGCGCGTACCGACGAGCCTCACGTCAAACGGGTCACCGGAAATTAACCCCTACGCTTCGGTGGCCTACGTGACCATTTTCGTTTCTTTTTCTTTAATAATATAAATAAAAATTATTGTTTTTTTTTGTTGTTGTTGTTGTTGCTTTTATCCTATCCGTGTAAATGAAAAGCAAAAGAGCACTGGCTGTGTCTCGAGTGGTTCTTTTAGCGCGAGTGGTGTGGAACCCGGTGAGATATAGTGCACTAAGGCCGGGGTTATACTTGCTGTTAACTACGTATATGTGTACGTAAGATGGCCGAGGTACATGTCCACCACCGTTCATTCGGCACGTCCCAAAAAATGAACGCAACGCGTGCGTGTCGTGCAATACCAGCAGGGGGCAGTATAGTGAAGCAACGTGCCAGGGGGCAGTATAGTGAAGCAACGTGCCAGGGGGCAGTATAGTGAAGCAACATACCAGGGGGCAGTATAGTGAAGCAACGTGCCAGGGGGCAGTATAGTGAAGCAACGTGTCAGGGGGCAATACCAGGGGGCAGTATAGTGAAGCAACATGCCGACCGATAGGACGAGAGAAATATTCTCTCTGTTGTGGTGACGAGATTGGTTTAATGGCCTGATACACCGTCCACGTTGACGCAGCTGCTGCTGTTTCTGCCGTTTTCTTAAGATACACATTATCACAGCCTCCTCAACTCCAGCCATCTTCACTGTTTACCTCGTTGTGCAAAGTGAAGTGAAACCCACGGCCTTGTGATCAGTAGCCCAGTGCCCTAACCCAGTGGCTACTGATCAGAAGGTCGTGGGTTCAAGCCTCAGCTCCGCCCGGAGGACGCTCTCGGAGCTTCCCGGAGGAAGCTGCTGAGGTGAGCGTGAGATAAAGTCTGTAGCATTTACAAGGCAGCATAAGGACAGTTGTCTTGTAAGATCCCTTATTTTTTTCCACAAAAACCGAAGGAGTCCTGCTCAGACAAGGGCATCCCAAAATACTGCACACCACGAAAGTGTAAAATAAATGGAAGGCCGAACCGTCGTACCCGCTGTAATTGTTCCGTTAATATCGTGAACCGTGATGAAATAAATAAAAAGTTTGGTGGGTTTTTTTTTTTTAAATAACGATATTAAAATTAATATATACTCTTACCAGCGAACTTTATCTTTATCTCGCTTTAACTTTCAACTTTTAACTTCTAGCTTTAACTTTGCCTCAATTACATAGGTAGCTTGTTTTCTTTGGCTAGCTAATAGGAAAAAGGTATCAGGCTAGATACAGCTAGAATAGAAATTATTATTATTGTTATTTATAGAATTGCAATTGGGTTTAATACAAGAGCCCAACCACAAGGCAATTTTCACTCCCCAATGTAACACATACCACATAGAAAGGAATCGTTCTCCATTTGGCAACCCCAATCTCCAGTTTCCTGCTGTCCTGCAACGTCGGGACGTGATGGCGTCAGTGTGTGGCCCTATGGGATGCACGCAGCGTCTCGCACCGCCCCGCCCCGACAGCAATCTGAACATATTGGCATTTAGATTGTGAGCACTACTTCTGCAACCCCATTGTTACTCCCAGATTGGCCATTCAAATCTCCTTTTGTACCAGTTGTTTTCTGTTAGACGTTATATAAACCTAGAATGGAAATCAAGTTTTTGTAGGCACCTTGCTTTTATTTATCATACATATCGTGCACTGTAAAAAAAAATGCCTTCGGGCATCGTGATACAATATTTCTGCCATATCGCTTAACCCTTAGACACGCCGAGTCTGCAACCAAGAACTGTTTTTATTTGATTAGTACAATATTTACATTTATTATTTTTTTATTAGTATTTACAACTGAGTTCATGCTAAAATGAACTCGTAAAAAAACCTTTCTTGTCCAACAGCTAAAACAAGTTGTTGCATAGTTTAGTTAACTGTGTTTAGCAGTTGAAACGTTTAGACAGACTAGTTTAATAGACAAATTTGGGTAAGATGAATATATCAAGGTAATATATTCATCTTAGCCTGATGGGTGAATGAATATTATGGGTATCAAAAAAAAAAGTCTTAAGGGAATTTTTTTTTTTTTTTTACAACAAAGTGTAAATCCAACTTAAAACTCTTTCGGTTAATGTGTGCTCCTGGCTCATTATTGGAGAATGTGTGGAATCCGTAGAATTTCACCCAGGCACTCAGAGACGCACACACACACACACACACACACACACACACACACACACACACACGCACACACAAACACCCTATTCCTCATGGAAGACTGGAGTGTATTCCCTGAGTTGCCAGTTTATTAAGTACATTTACCTTGTAGCTACACTCAATGGCCAGTTTATCAGGTGCAGATTCCATATATGTGTAAGCTGTAGGTATATGGTTACTGACTGTAGCCAATCTGTTGCTATGCAGTTTGTCGGCCCCCTCTACTCCGTCCATCAATAGAATGGAATCACCATAGGACCACCAGTGAGCAGATATTACTTGAGTGGTGGGCCATTCAGTCAGTAATTGTAACCTAAAAGGTCACCTATATGGCCTATATAAAAGTGTAGATTAATGTAGCTACAAGGTAGTTGTACATAATAAACTGGCAACTTTGTACATTACAGCTCCCTTTAAAATATTCATGATAACCATAACATATGTGGTGCAAAGCTGTATAAGGGAAGAATATGAAACGTTTTATTTTGCAGTGCACATTTACCTCTTTATATTTTATTAGAAAAACAAAAACTAGGGTGACACGGTGGCGCAGTGGGACGTCTTGTCGCCGCACAGCTTCAGCATTGTGGGTTCGACCCTGAGGTCTAGTTAATGAAGATAAATGAATGACACAAAAACTGGTTCAGGTGATACATTTCAATGCAGTGGCATTGAAATGTATCACAACTGCAGTCAAAATATTAAACATTTTTATTAGTCATTTGCTGTATATACAATAAAAGCCACTTCACCAAATATCCAAGCTGTTATGCTATTATAAAAAAAGGTCTGACATCTAGTGGACATATATCAAAAATGCAACTAAGATAATAATAACAGAAGAAGAATGTAGACATTTATTTGCAATGTCGTATATGTAGTAAATAGAATAAAAATGTTGTTGCAAATACATAATAAAAAATAATATAGCTGTGAATGGATATATTGTACATAATGGTGTGGGTTATTTTGTAGCTTCTGTAGTTTTTGTAAACTTTTGTAAACTTTTGAGGGAGTCTGCAGGCCATTTCAAAGTGCAGAGATGAAGTTTAGACTGCTCTGTAAAGGAACTTAGCCTGGAAACCATGTTTCCATCAGCACGTGGTTGGGGTCTTTTATTTAATATAACTTTTTTTAAAGGTACATGGTAATTGTAGCAAAATCGTGCATATAAATCAGTTACTTACATATAAACACATATAAAGCTCAACACCATCAATAGAGACCAAATTACAGAGCCCGAGAGTCATAGAGTTACTTTTTGGTTCAGTATGGAGAACTGTAAGGTTGAACTGTAAACATACAGTACTGCAAAAAGTTCTCACCAAAAGCCCTTATAACGACTACATTTATAATATTTGAGATCCAGTTTGTTTTGCACCATAAATCTGGTTTGTGGTGCGGCATCGTATCCTTGTCTGAAAATAACAAACATGGAACAGTGTATGCCGCTGTACTTTGGGAATGAAGTATACTGGATTAAATTAAACCAATTAAATGTGTTTTGCCATAGAGAGCTGTAATTAGCCGTAACCCCAGACTGAAATGTAAACATGCTGTAGTTAACTATTACCAACAAACAACTCAAAACCCCATATTTGTACTTTAGCATTTGGTAATACTGTTGGAGAATTCCATGTAAGTAATCGAGTCATGTAGATTTTTATTATAATTCCATCCGTATACGTCTAGACAGTGGAAGGAAATGTCGTTTCTCCAGGACCATAGTGCGACACCCAACGATACAGGAGACCAATATAAATTTCTACATAAGGTTTTGAAAAAATGCAATAGTGTAAAATAAGTGAAAAAAACACTGCAACACAATTCAATAAATACATAGAAAAGTACAATGCAATAGATACACTGGACAGTGAGCTGCACAATACACACTTAACTACACAGGACAACAGGAGCACCATGAGGACGTACTTGTAGCATTCTGTGCAAGAGCTGAGCAAAACTGTGCAAATGTATAAAGTCATAAATGGCAGCAAATGAATGCCTAAAAAACTGGACCTGTGTAGGATGTCAGACTGTAAACTGTCATAGTAGCAGCATAATAAACACCACATCCGTAAGGACATGGATATCGGTGTTGGTGGTGGTGGGGGGGTACACGCACTGTCACGCACATGCCACACGCGTGGCTGCGTGTGGCGGTTGCCACGGCAACGTGTGCCGCGCCCACTGTTTGTGTTTGTGATTCCTTGTCTCGTCATGTGATTGTCCCCACCTGCATGTTGTTTGTTAGTAATTAGTAAGTGTTTAAAAAACCCTCTTGTGTCCATCCAGTTTGTGCCTGATTGTTAGTTGTCACATGTTTTCATGTCGCGTTGGTTTATGTTTGAATGTTAAAGTTCAATAAATGTGTTTGTTTGAAGATCAGCTTGTGCCTGTGTCCTGCCTCAACGTAACTAAACCGTGACAAACTGCTTCGGGGAAGAAGCTGTTGCAGAGTCTGGCAGTAGTGGCCTGGATTCTCTGTTGCCTTCTGCAAGATGCCATGAGATAAAGAGTGTGTGGGAGGGTGGAAGGGGTCATTCACAATGCTGGCGGATTTGTGCTGGCAGCATTTGCAGTAGGCTCTTGGGTTCTGAGGCGTTGCAGTTCCCATACCAGACAGTAATGCAGCTGCTCAGGATGCTCGCTATGGTTCCCCTACAGAATGTAGTTAGGATGGGAGAGGGGAGATTTGTTCTCCTAAGAACCCGCAGGGAATAGAAATGCTGCTGGGCTTTTTTGGCTAGGTAGGTGGTATTTGGGGCCTAGGTGAAGTCCTCTTTATGTGCAAGCCAAGGAACTTGGAGCTCCTGATGGTCTCCACGGTCATGCCATTGAAGGGGCTGATGAAAGTGATCTGCAAGGGTCCTTCTGAGGTCAACAATTGTGTTTTGTCCACATTAAGAGACAGATTATTGTTACTACACCAGTCTGCAAGCCGCTCCACATCTCCTTTGTATGCTGATTCGTTGTTGTTGCTGATGTGTGTTGTTGCTACACCACTGTAGTGCCCTCAGCAAACTTGATGATGTAGTTCGAGCTGTGAATTGCAGTACAGTCATGAGTCAGCATCATGAACAGCAGAGCAATAAGCATGCATTTGTGGGGGACACCATTGTTTAGTGTTGGCTGCTGGAGGTAGTGTGGCTGATTCTAACCGATTGAGGTCTCCCAGTCAGGAAGTCGAGGATCCATTTTGCAAGTGTCTGCATGGGGTTTTTTCTGGGTACTCTGGTTTCCTCCCGCCTCTTAAAAACTGGCTTCCCATTCAGGGTGTATTTCTGGCTTGTGCCCAGTGTTCCTGGAATAGTGGTGGTGGTGTTAGAGGTGGTATTGCTGATTGTGACAGATTGAGGTCTTCCAGTCAGGAAGTCGAGGATCCATTTACAGAGGGAGGTGTTCAGCCCCAGCCGTCTCAGTTTCCCTATCAGTCTCTGTGGGATGATTGTGAACTAAAGTCGACAAACAGCATTCTCACTTAATGCCCTTTTTATCCAGGCGGGTCAGGGCCATGGAGCGGCTATTAAAGATGAATGAGTAAATCAGGGTCATTATTTGCCAGATGTATACCATACACAGAAATCTGACACGCAAATCAGCGTGAGGATATTCATTATACATTACTAGTCAAAAGCTGTAATACCTACTGATAAAAGGATATATTTATTTTTACTATTCACCCCACTTCTTTCTAAGGAGGCTCAGGTCTTTCAATGTGTGCAGCAGGCTACTGGGGCTCTTCTACCAGTCTATTGTGGCCAGCGTTCTCTTCTATGCTGTGGCCTGTGGGGGGGCAGCGTCACTGCAGGGGAGGCCAAGCGTCTCAATGAACTGGTCAGGAAGGCCAGCACCATCACAGGACTGAGTCTAAACTCACTAGAGGCATTGACAGAGAAGAGGATGGTTGCGGTTTTGGAGAACTTGCTGAACAATTCTGCCCATCCCTTCCACGGCGTGATATCCAGGAGCACCTTTAGCCACCGGCTCATTCCACCAAGGTGCTCGAGGAAGTGCTATTGGGGATATTTTCTTCCCACTGCTATCAGGTTCCACAATGTCTCCTCCCAGCATGCTATCATGCCCCCTGTTTATCAAAACAAACAATAGGACAGAATCTTATTATACAATAATTACTTAATTTTTGCATAATTTAAACACCTTAATGTTTTGCACACACATGAATATTTCTTTACACAAAACCCCAAACCTCACATCCCACACACACCGAATGTGAATGTTTCAGTAGATGTTATGATGTTGTGTCTCTGCACTTTGTCTTGCTTGTGCACTGAAGTCTTTGCACTGTGTGTATGTGTAAATATGTGTAGTATGTGCAAAAAATGTTAAACAAATCAAAACGGTCTTATATTATAGATTCTTCAGAGGTGCTTTGCACACTCTTGATGTCTCTCAGCAGCTTCATGAGGAGACACCTGGCCTACTTTTCCAACAAAAATATAAATATGCAATAAGAGAATAAAAATATGTGCAATGAGTTGTTTCTACAATTACATCATATTACTCCAAATGTGCAGACACGTTCAACGTAGAATATTTAGGAAAGATAACAAATTTGTTGGTGTTGTCTTAGAAAATGTGAAAGCAACAGCAATTAAGCCATGAAAAATTAGCTAGGGCTGAAATAGTAGTCATGTGACTCTAGCGCCTAACGGTGAGATAATGACTGTGATTTGGTCTAGGAAAGCAAAATGTCAATCAAATCCAATCAACAAGTGTAAGAGTTCAGTATCAGAGCGTCAACACTGCACTAGCATCTTGCTAGATCTAGATCTCTGCTAAATTAGAAAACAAAAATCCCAAAGTTAAAACAATCTTTTTGCATTGTTACAATGCTTTACAAGCGCGTTTGTTCCTGTGCAGGCTTTCATACTGAGGTTTAGGCTTCGTCTGTGGCATGGTTTATTACTTTGGAGCTCTGCGTGCAAACGCCTTTCCTTCTGCTGTAGATTATTTGACCGGTCACTTGAGTACCTCAGAATAATAACATAATTTAATATTATGCCAGTCAGTTATGTGTTTGTTACAGGAAGCTGTTCATTTCCTAATCTAAAACTCAATAACACAAAGACAAGTATACATAATGTCAACTTTAATCCAACTGCCATTTTAATAAAACTAGGAAAAGTGATGCTTATGATACAAAAAGTTTCTAATCTTTTATCACAATGTAACTGGTTTGGGTCCTGTGAATGGAAAGTTGCTCTGATGGCTCTAATAAAAAAATATGATGAAGCAGATTTAGAAAATTAATCCGTGCAATGATAATAAGGGGGTTTGTGATTTTTTTCACTGAAAGGGCTTCATGGCTGCAAAAAGTTGGAGAACCTAGACTAATAATGAATTCTGGGTATAATGAATGAAATGAATGAAATGAAAATAGTCCTTTAGGTCCAATATTTTCCAGAAATTTGGTACATGCAACAATTTTATTTTTTATATGATTGTTATATTATTTTTTATATTTTTATTTTACATTGCAAAATTCGAAAGTTTTTTTTTTGTTAGCAGGAAAAATCCTGAATCTGATCAAATATATACAAGACGGGGACTTTTTGCATCCCGTTTTTTGTTTAATGTAAGCAGGGTTTTTCTTTTTGGTCGCTGGCACCCTCTCTAGTTGATTTGTGTTGATGTGATATCGGGGATGCCATTAGTGATACATTTTGGATTTTTTAAACTTAAGTTGTCGCATCTGCTGGACATTAAGGGTTTTCTATTTCTACTGATATGTCAGAGCAGTAGCCTGTCAATATGTGACCATGCTTAAAAAAATGGGCTTGTACACCGTCTCCCAGATGTAAAGGGAAGCTGCCAAATGAAAAATAAAATGTAGTCTGTTAAATGTAGTTATATTTGTATAATCCCCATCATCCTCAATCCTGAGCCCTTTTGTCTCATATTGAACCCATGAATACGGTCGGACGGTCGGTCGGGGTTGTCCGATTTACGAAACAATTCCCAACACACAATTCGGGTAAAATTAAATGACAACCACACCTGATCTTTAGAAATCATTTTAAGTACATGGAATACACTGTTTGCATTCTGGAACGGTATTAAAGAAAGACATTTGATGGTTTTTATTCACATGCATCATCACATATCTTCAAATATTTTAGCGTTTGACTTTTAACCTGAATATCTTGACAGAAAAGTGGCCGATCACTGGGTCTATGCTGTTATCATATCATACTCGTTATCACCACCACATGCACGTGGGTACGATATGATAACAGCATAGACCTAGTGATCGGCCACTTTTCTGTCAAAAATATTCAGGTTTAAAGTCAAACGCTAAAATATTTGAAGACATGTGATGATGCATGTGTTTGTTTGAAGGTCAGCTTGTGCCTGTGTCCTGCCTCAACGTAACTAAACCGTGACAAAACTGCTTCGGGGAAGAAGCTGTTGCAGAGTCTGGCAGTAGTGGCCTGGATTCTCTGTTGCCTTCTGCAAGATGCCATGAGATAAAGAGTGTGTGGGAGGGTGGAAGGGGTCATTCACAATGCTGGCGGATTTGTGCTGGCAGCATTTGCAGTAGGCTCTTGGGTTCTGAGGCGTTGCAGTTCCCATACCAGACAGTAATGCAGCTGCTCAGGATGCTCGCTATGGTTCCCCTACAGAATGTAGTTAGGATGGGAGAGGGGAGATTTGTTCTCCTAAGAACCCGCAGGGAATAGAAATGCTGCTGGGCTTTTTTGGCTAGGTAGGTGGTATTTGGGGCCTAGGTGAAGTCCTCTTTATGTGCAAGCCAAGGAACTTGGAGCTCCTGATGGTCTCCACGGTCATGCCATTGAAGGGGCTGATATTACATGCAATTCGGCTAGTTACACAGCACGTGCTAACTAGCTACAACTAGCAAACGACATTTGAACAGTCCTCGGGTGGACAACAGTTCACCAAAAGGCCACGTGGTTCCTAAAACGTCGAGTTTGCTCGAAATGTCACTAAAATACTACTACTACTACTACTACTACTACTAATAATAATAATAAAGGGACAGGTGAAATTAGGCGGCTGAGGTAACCAGCTGCGAGCTCGAGGTTATTTGACCGTCTGCACACGAAATGAGCCCGCCTCCTGCGCTGCGATTGGCTAATAGGATTCCGCCTCGTGCGTTTGGATAGGTTAAAAGTTCGCGGAGTTAGTCGCATTAAGATAGCTGGCTAACTACAGCGATTTGGGGGGGAGGGGAAAAAACAACATAAGGCTGATAATACGGTTAAGCCAATTTTGATATAAGCATGGAGCACCTGAATGTAGAACCACACACACACACACACACACACCGTCCCAACACACACACACACACACACACACACACACCGTCCCAACACACACACACACACACACACACACACACACACACACACACTTTCCCCCCCTGACAGAGCAACAAGCACACCAATAGCAGTGGGCTCAGGAGGGGCAATAACCAGGGAGGGACTTCCTTCAGGTCCACTGCAGTTCGGTGACACGTAACTAAAAGCTAAAGGTGTTGTGCAAAGCTAACAGGCCTTTTTTTTTAAAAAATACACAATGTAGTTTTGCATCTGGAGTAACTTTTTTTGCTCACTTTCTGCAACTTTTCTCTCTGGGTGAAAGCTCCAGGAAACGGAGCTGCATGGGAAGCCTTTCTTTCTTCTCCATGCCGAGGACCTGACGTTTCACACCCGAGGATCTGCTCACGGCTGATCCTTGAAAAGGCCTGGTTTTAATGTGGGACCTTGGAATGCGAAGCCCATAAGAGGGAAAGTTTCGGAGAAGGTTGTGTATGTGCTCAGTGTGGAGAACATGGGCAGTGGGGTTTGCTCGAGAAAGCAGAGGAAGATCTTCCAGTCTCTGCTGCTCACCACCGTGGTTTTTGTTTTCATTTATGGGGGAATGATTTGGTATGAAATGCACCAGCAGCTGAAGAGGACCGAAGCTTTAGCCCTGAAATACCAGCAGCACCAGGAGTCTCTCTCAGCCCAACTCCAAGGTATTAACATGTGTTTCTGAAGGTCAGGGCAAGAACGAGACATGGAGACCCCTGAAACTTGTTTCAGTAATTTGTTTTAATTTCTATTGCAAAGCCAGACCTTTTCTTGGCTGCAGTGTGGTTACATTCGTTAACCGCCTGACACTCTGTTCTTCAAAATTGTGATTAGAGAAAGTGTGTAAGGACTTCACAAAGCTTTATATGGATGGTATAACCTGCTATAACCAATAATACAATGTACCATTGCTGGTTAATTGAACATTAGGACAGAGTTTGCTTTTTAAACCATCTAACATGCGTCTGTTCTTGGTCCACAGAAAATTGATGAGTGTTCTCAACGTCACGATTAGAGAAAATTGTGTATTAAAAAGAAAAACCACAAAGCTTTATATGGATGGTATAACCTGCTATAACCACGAAAACAATGTACTATAGTGAGTTGCTTATCACTAGGTAGTGAGATATAATAGAGATATAATATAGTATGTTTTTTCCTCAAAATGACTTTTTAAAGACTTTTGAAACTGTTGCTGACGTTGTTCATTACACAACATAACAGCTTTATTTCAGTTCTTGCATTATAACTAACCACTATACCGCCTCTGCTCTTGGTCCATTAAGTAATGACATTAGAGGTGTGACAATAAGACAGTATACTGTAGTAAGGAAATCTGAAATAGCTGGTAGCTTTACTCTATACGGTTATAGAGGATAAGAACACATCTCAAAAGCTCAAAAGGCCATTGCAGAGCTTAAAACAGTAGTAGCGGCCATCTTGAAGCCGAAACCACTTAGTTTGGTGTCACGCCATGTAAAGATCACGTTCATGATAGGAAGTGTGGCTTTTAGATTTCCAAAGTTTGAATAGTACGTTAGAAGTGATTGGGATTCTAATATAGCTGCAATTGTGTATTTGATTTCTCGAAACGCTGCAATTTGATGAAACTGTTTATATACAAATGGTATTACTGAGACAAATTATGTTGTTTGAGGCGAGGGTGTGATGATTTAGACATGCAGTTTGTACGATGATAAACTGAAGGCTTTAAGCTTCCCTTACATGTTAGCAACGTTAGCGTTGTAGCGAACTCCATGTCTTGGCTGCTCGACTACATTTAGGTTCATTTCAACTATCTGTTTAACCACAGTACTGAATTGCTTGGACTTATTGCAATTGCACTTAACAATTGTGAGGGAAGCCGCAATTCCATTTATGGCACCTAATATACTACCTCATCCTTTCCACACACTCTGGCTACGTCTCAAACCACATACTACCTTACTGTAACCTGTAGCGTAAGTGTAATTAACCCAGGTTTGTGGATGCAGCTGGACTTATAATGAGGAAAGACATAATTCCATTTATGGCAATTGATACTTAGAGATTGAGACTGTTTAATTGGGGCCCTGTGATTTCCTCAGAGAACACAGATTGAGACATTTAAAAAGGGGTTTCAGATATAAATGCATAGAATTTGGGGGAGATTATTACAAAATGTTTGAACGTTGTCCTTATTGTTCACATGTTGTTTTTTTTAGTGGATGCAATTTTTTGGAGAAATTCTCTCGTGCTTCTGTGTCTGTGTGTACGTGTGTGTACACATCACTGTAGCCTTCATTAGCTCAGCATGCTCAGTTAGCACCATAGACTTCGTTAGCACAGTTCGCTCAGTTAGCACTATAGACTTCGTTAGCACAGTTCGCTCAGTTAGCACTATAGACTTCGTAAGCACAGCTCACTCAGTTAGCACCATAGACTTCATTGAATACATTTCTTACATTAAAAATTAATGTCTTACAGTAAAAATTCCAAGAACACTAATAAAAGTGATAAGAAAATTGGAGAATACTGAAAATGTAAATAAAATGGAATTTAGGAAAAGAAAAAAAAAGGATTTTCTTTGGGCCCTATACGATTTAATCCATTATGTCCTTTATACATGCACATACACCCAGGGCTAGCATGCTAAACATCATTGGTACTCTAGTGCCTTGTCATCTTGACTGACTATTTAGAAAACTAGTATGCTGTTATAGTCGTAGCCTCTCTCTCTTTCTCACACACACAGTTCATTAAATCTCACTCTTTGATAACTGATACCGACGTTCTCTCGTTTCTCAGGCTCTGTGTCTTGTTTTTGATTTCAGAACACTCTGAGATACACTCCTTAGATTTCTCTTACCTGAGCTAACATGGCCGGGGGAAAGGACACATGACAATCAGCTCCATCTGCGAAGAGCTGTGTGTGTATGTGAGAGAGAGAGAGAGAGAGAGAGAGCGCATGAGAGCGAGAGCTTGTGTCAATGCTACCAATGCTAGATTGGCTATGGCTTTGTTCTATACTCGTTCATTACTGTTCTGTTGTATCAATGTTATTCTAAAGCCTGTTCCATTCCGCAGCTTGTGCTTTCTGCTCGCCCAGTTTTTGTTGGTTCTCTGGTTTCTATGGTGAGCCAAGCTGGACCGGCTTTGGATAAATGTCTTGTTTTTGTTTCTGCTGGGTCACTCATTCTTATTCCTTGTTCTGTGTTTCTTTCTAATGTCGTATAAACAATCCACCTCTCTTCTTAGTTGTCTGTTAAATCATATATGACATGAAGCTTAAGCTGTCTATCTGCCTGTCTGTCTGTCTGTCTACCTGCCTGTTTGTCTATTTGTCTGTCTAGGGCTGTCATGAAAACCATAATACAGTGAAACAGTTGTTCGGTATTAGTTATTGTTATATTTTCATAACCAGCGTTTTTAATTGATTTATTCTGCCATCAGAATTTAGTTTATCATTTAAACAATAATACATTTTCCGTGCATTATAACACAATATAATTGTGCAATATATACAATATACATTAGAATGAAGAGGAGGTTAACTGACTTTTGATAGCTTTCTTCCCTTTGAATGAACAAACGTGCACTCCCCTTAACAGCTGTTGTCTCAGATGACTCCTGTTTCCAACGGGAAAAACACAAGGCATAGGATTTGCATGAGGGCAGGAAGATTTCGGCACAACGCCGGCTGTAGCAGCGTGAAGGAGCAGGAAGTATCATGTTAAACATTCTGTGTTTAAACATTAAAATTGAACCCCAATTCAAAGCTACACCTAGGCTTTAGGTTTTTATTCAGCCTGCTGATTTTGACGCAGGTTTCGCATCAAAAATGTGGACTGACTGAGGGTTCCAGCGAACATTATTACATTATTTGTTGTTGTTATTCCTATGGTTATATGCTGGTACATGCATGCTTCTCAAAAATGCTGCCTACCTGAACAGTGAGATTAGTGGCGTCTTATTTCCACTCCCACCTATTCACACACACCTGCCATCAGGAGGAACCTTGGGCTCAGGATTGTTTATATTGATCAGCACTGAGATGAAGAGAAGACTGAAGATAGACAGGGGATTTTAAACACACGCGCACACACACACACACACACACACACACATACATACTGTAGCCTTACCTTGAGCTGAGATATGAACTAAATGAGCATAAGCAGTAGCTACAGAGAAACGTAGGCCAGTGAAGCGTGGGCTGTGCCACGACCTCACGAAAAAACAAGAAAAAAAGAAAATGTGTCTTTAATGAGAGAACATCAGAGAGAGGGGGAAAGAGAGGAGAGGCAATAAATGTTCCACAGCTCATCCATCTTTCCCAAACTTGTATCTAATAATCTTGTTATTGTGGGTTATGCCCTCTCCCTCTCTGTCGTTCTCTCTCCATATACTGTAATGAACATTAGCGGTTGTGTAAGTGTGTCCTGGGCTCCTAATTTGAAGGAGGAAAACTTTTGTAGCTACATTTCAGGCCGAGGAAGAGAGTTGTCCTCTGTCCAAACAAACTCCTCAATACATTTTAATGTCCAATATACAGTATATGCACCCGGCTATCGGATGGATAATTCAGAGAGTGTCTTTCCCATCAAAGACGTCCAGTGAAGGAAAAAAAAACATCAAATACAAATAACTTTATTAACTTTTACAGTGAATGATTTAATGAAAGTGCTGTAGAGATGGCAGTTCCAAGCCTGTAAGATTAATGAGTTCATTTCTGACTTCATGCACAACATTACTCAGCGGTAATAAATGCTGATTCTCCATTGATGGCGGCTTTTTTCTTGGATATATCTGTAAAGGAATGATGAAATGAAATGTCAATGTATCTCACCTTTAGTGATTTTGCCATTGTAGGCATGTGTGTATGTGTGTGTATCAGCATGTAGAGTTGAGTGCGACAGTTTGCATACCCAAAATGATGAAACCAACAAGCTATTTAATGTGAATTTGGTTTTACAGACATTCCTTCATTATCACAAGTAAAAAAAGAAGGTCAAATAGTCTCTATTAAGATATCAATAGTGAAACAATCAAATTGATATTTCTGAATGTGCTTTAAATGTGGACTTTTTCCCCACTGGTTTCAATTGACTTTTTCATGTCTCCTGCTGTTTGTTTTGCATTTTTTGCAAATCTCTGTGGCAGTCTTTTTGTATTTAAGTTATTTTTCTTCCACTCTTTAGTTGTTTCTTTCTGTCTATGTTTCCTCTGTCTATATTTCTGAATTATGTTTTTTTTCACTAATGGTAATGGTATCCCTATTTATATTTATCCCCTTCTCCAGCTCTGTGAAGGGTCAATATTTTCTAGTTTTAGTTTTGTTTTCTTGATTTCCATCAACTCTTAACAAGACTGCTCACAACAAACTGCTTGAGATTGTTGGAATTCTTCATGCCTTAAATAAGAATAAAAACAAAGTAAACATGTGTTGACTGTTTTAAGTCATTAGACACATTAATGAGGCACATTCAAATAAATTAACTACAGCATGTCAACGCGGATGTACACTCTCTAACACAAAGTGTTAAATTGTACGTGATTTTGGTATGCACCAAATATTACTTGTACACTCTCAGAAAAAAAGTACTAAACTGTACCTTTTCTTGTCGCTGGGGTGATACCCTCAAGGATACATCTTTTGGACCTTTAGTATTTATCTTTTACTTGGGAAGGTGCTTGTAGTGTACCTTTAAAGCTTTACTCTAAAAGAGAATTAAAGGTACAACAGTGGTCCTTCAGGTCTAATGATGTAGCTTTAATTATGTTTAAAGGCACACTATATTTACGTTTCCAGGCAAAAGATACATACTAAAGGTATGTATGCTTGAGGGTACCACCCCAGCGACAAGGAAAGGTACAGTTCAGTACCTTTTTTTCTGAGAGTGTAAACCTTTGAGCCGGCTAGTAAAGATAACTGCTGACTTCACTGTAATATTTAGGCTGTGTGTTGTAACGGACTTTACATGAGAAAACACCATTAAATGAAATTGGGATTGTGCTTTGTAGATAAACTTTTTCACCCAGAAACCAAGGGGGATGCAAACCTTCGCACTTAACTGTATATGAATGTTATTTGTATTTAGTGCCAGTCAACCTCAACTTCCACCATTTGTATATGATACTGACATGAGTTGTTTTGCATGTTACATGCCACCCTTAACAAGTTTGTACGTGTGTGTGTGTGTGTGTGTGTGTGTGTGTACATGTGCATGTGTGCACGCAGTGGTGTAACTACCGGCAGTGCAAAGGGGGCAATCGCACTGGGGCCCGTAGCGTGAGGGGGCCCGTGGCGATCGGCCACGGCGATCTTTGGGCCCCTTATATGTCAAGTGTAACACCACCTATGGCTTATAAAGCAGATCCGATAATTTAACATACTTTATCAACCTCTGGAAATCAGCCCGACTGTCAATTTCTCTCTCTCTTATTCATAACGCATCTCCTGCATGGTAGCCATTTTCAAACGGATCCTTCGCAACTTGCAGCATGATATATTCATTATTTACACTTCTAAAATCCTAAAAGAACAAAATGACTCTTCTCAAATAATATATAAAAAATACGTATTTTATCAAAATATGCATGTCACACACAGCAAGGGTTCTCGGGAAATAAACTAAATTACATTGTAATTTTCGTATGGGGGGCCCATGAATTTTTTTTTGCACTGGGGCCCATAAGATCCTAGTTATGCCACTGAATGGGCGTGCAGTGAATGATGTAACATGTAAAGTCGGGGTATAAAACAGTATGTAAATAAGGCTTTTGCATGTCCTAATTATTTTTTATAGCCACGGCAAGTTTGGATCTCAAAAAGACAATATGAATGTAAAATAATAGCATGTAGACATGAATGTGCATTTTGTTCATAAGGTTTATGTGAATGAAAACCTTTTCAAAGGTTCTGATTAAACGCTGTTGCCATCGGAGTCATCATTTTGTGAAACTATTGATTGTTTTGAGACAATAACATGCAATTTAGATAACAATTATTCAGACTTAGTAAATGGTATAATTTTGCCTTCAACTGACAGAAACGGGCTTCTGCAAATTTGATACATGCTCTCCGGTCGTACTAATTTCCGTTCCTGAAGTGACTTTCAGGCTTAGTGAATCGCATTGCGGGTGCAAAATGAATCGATTTTTGCATTGACTCCGTCCTGTATTTAGCACCTTTAGATAGAAATGCCCCAAATTGCATATTCATTAAGGCAAACGCGCCAAACGGACAAGACATAAAAAGCGCAATCCTCAGTAGACCCTGTTTAGTAAATCAGCTTGCACGGTTTTTGTGGGTGTTATCAAGTTTGCACGTGTTTTTACACACATGGCCATAGAGTGTTGCTTTTTCAGGCACAGAGCCTAATTTAGTCTAGGTTAATTAAAACAGATTTTCCACTGATAATACTCATTGGCAGTGTGACCCAGGATAGAACATGACTTGGTGAACATTTGGGAAAACACTCTGTGTTTGTGTCCAGACACATTTTCGGAAAGTGTGTTTGGGCCACTCAGGGATCTCTAGAGAGATTCGGCTTGCATTAGTGAGATGGGGGTGAGCAGGAGCACACGCTTAGTGCTCAATATCACTGTTTCCATTTCAACAACTGATGACTAGGGGTCTTTGGTGTCTGTTTGATTTATATTAGAGAGGGATGGGGTTGCATTAGGGGTGTGTATCTCTGCTCCTGAGACAATATGATGGACCTCATGCAGCTCATGTTTCAATTTGATGTGATTTAGAACTGTTTTGATGTGATGTGATGTGATTCAGTGCAATACGATGCTATACAGTGGGATTCGGTGTTGTGGAAACAGCTCGATTTTAAGCGATAAAAGATGTTAGATTTGGGGAGTGGGAGGCCACGCCTTCTTCAATGGGACTGACTTAATTATTTTGTGTTCATGTTTAGAATAAGAGAGGTTGAATTGAAAGCAATGGTACACTCTTAAGCCTAGTCCACACTAACACGGGTAAATTTGAAAAAGCTGTTTTTATGTTTTGGCCACACTAGCGTTTTCAGTCCGTTTCTCGTCCACAATGAAACGCGAAAACGATACAAAACGGCATGCTGGGCATGCGCACTGGATAACTGACCCATGACCATAAAACACGCTTTCTTGCATGGCACAGTCAAACATGAAATTAACATACAGAAAACACCATCGCAATGAGGTTCCACCATTTTGGAATTGGGGAGATCACATGACAATCATATGTCAGCGTTTTCGAAAGGCAATGTTTGCCCCTTATCCACACTACAACGCCAAAAACAGCATTTTCAGATTCATCCACTTTGGAGAGCGGATTCAAAAAAATGCGTTTTTCGGGGTTGGTAACGTCGTTTTAGTGTGGATGAAAAGACAAAACGGATAAGAAAAAAGGCATTTTCAAAATTACCCATGTTAGTGTGGACTGTTTGTCTGTCTGAAGGAACCCTAGGGCCCTACAACAGAGGTTTTCCCTTGAACAAAAAAGTTCATGGTAGAACATCTTAAGAAAGCAAGAATTGTTAACCATCCAAAGAACAGTTGAGGTTTTTTTTGTAAAATTGTAAGGAGGAGCAGGGGTTGGGGGTTTAAGCTATGGCTACGCTTTAATACTTATTTTTTTTAGCTGCTAAAAAAAGCCTTTAAAAATTGAAATAAATATGTCATATTTAGGAAATAAATGACATTTTCCCCAAATGTTATTACAATGCTCTGGAAATGCCATAAAACCCATTTTACAAGGAATACAACTCTGGCAGGCATCAGAAATGTCACTTCACAGAAAAAAACATTAATCAGTTAGCTAGCTAGACAGCCTACTAATGTAATAGCCTAATTAATGTGACATGGCCTACCCAAGATTAATACCCAAGACATAGCATACGCAAGATTATAACCTCAAATGTACCATTTTATTAACTCCAGCCATCTTTTTTCTTTTAAATTCTTTTGTACTTTTGCTTTGCCTTTTCTAAATGTTATTGCTAACAGAAATCTTAAGGGATATCACATAACGATAATAAAAGGTATGGGTTTTATGGTTTTATAAGAGGGTAGATTGTAAGTCGTTTGCTGTACTTCAAGTCCAAACTGTGTTTCTGGCTTTCAGCGCTGATGGGACGTATGAGGTGTCTTTCTACTCCAACGCTGTCGTGTCCAGCAATGGTGAGGTTGCTTGGTTGCCACCAGCCATTTACAAAAGCGCGTGCAAGATCGAGGTGCAAAACTTCCCGTTCGACCAGCAGAACTGCACGCTGAAGTTCCGTTCGTGGACTTACGACCACACTGAGATCGACCTGGTCCTGCTGTCCGACTTCGCAAGCCGCGATGACTTCAAGCCCAGTGGCGAGTGGGACATCGTGTCGCTTCCTGGCCGCAAGAACGAAGACCCAGACGACCTCACGTACCTGGACATCACTTACGACTTCATCATCAGGCGCAAGCCGCTATTCTACACCATCAACTTGATCGTTCCGTGCATCCTCATCACGTCCCTGGCCATCTTGGTCTTCTACCTGCCCTCGGACTGTGGAGAGAAGATGACGTTGTGTATTTCAGTCCTGCTGGCCCTCACCGTCTTCCTCCTGCTCATCTCGAAGATCGTGCCTCCAACTTCGCTGGCTGTGCCGCTCATCGGCAAGTATCTGATGTTTGCCATGGTACTGGTGACCTTCTCCATCGTCACCAGCGTGTGCGTTCTCAACGTTCATCATCGTTCCCCGAACACGCACACCATGCCACCGTGGGTCAAGCGCTTCTTCCTGCACCGTCTGCCCGCATTGTTGTTCATGCGAAGGCCGGGGGCATCCAACGTCCGCGAGAAGTTCAGGCGTAAGCACCATCAGCGCTCATTCTCTGAGAATACAGCTAAAGAAGAGCAGGACGCCTCGGATTCCACGTTCTTCGTAAACGAGGACTCAACCAAGAACCTCAGCTGGAGGATCAGAGAAATGCAGGACAACACGGAGTTCCGCAAACGCTTAGCAGTGAAGTGCTCAGCGGATGTAGAGGAGGCTGTGGAGGGCGTGAGATACATTGCTGACAAGATAAAGAGTGAGGATGACGATGAAGCGGTATGCACAAAAGTTATTTGGGGGTTTGGCTGCTTTCTACTGTTCCTAATAATTTATCAATTACTGAGCAGATCCACTGCTTGATTGCCCGTACCTAAAGGATATCAAAAGTTTAAACGTTCCTGACTGAGAAAATTGAGGATTCCTGTGTATAAGCAATTCACTCCTTTTGTAAATGATGAATATTAATGTTAATTGTATCTATAGACTATGGAACTGTTTCATTCAGAGGTTCTCAAACTTCTCACAGCCAGGAACTGCTTTCACTACTAAAAATAAATACATGTATAAATTCACATACCCCCTTATAATCGCAGCACAAATGAATTTTGTGCTAAAACTATTTAAAAAATAAGCACATCAGATGAATATGTACCATCATATTTATTTATTGGAGCCATTAGAGCTTTTTATTCCTGAGCTTTACACCCACAGAACCCAAACCAGTCACACTGCATTAACAGTTTTGAAATATTTTGTGTCATATAGACATCACTTTTTCTTAATTAGTTTGTTCTAAATTACAGCTAGATTCAAACTGATGTTGTTTATACTTTCTTTTTAAGTTACAGAGCTGTAGATTAGGAAATGAGCCATTTCCTATAAGCAACACATTTGTAATACTGTTCTCATTTTAAACCCATTCAATTCAAGTGGGCGGTTAATTAGGCTTATAACCATGATAACGAAATAATAACAGCTATAACAGCAGTAGTTGATAGTGATCTCCACCATCATATAAAATAATACTAATAATAAAATTGCAGAAACCCTGCCTATACGTCACAGAGCCATGGGGTCCCTGGTCCATATTAAAGAACTATTAATATAAATATTATTATAAAAGTATAAGATGATTTTTCTAAACTGGGTCATTTCAGGTTAGAATTTTTAATCTCAACACCTAAACTGGAAACTCGTGTGTCGTGGCCTTGGAGAACACAGCTGGCTGCTAGAACTCTGCAATACTGTAGGACCGACAGGCCTTGGGGAGTTTCGTTCTGATACTATAATTAGTCTTGTTTTCTAGATTAACGTGGTTTGTGATGCAGTTCTTGACAAGTTCCACACATCATGAGTTGTGCAATGATATCTGATGGTGGCTGTGATGCATGTGTCATGAAACAAAGGTTTGACCCAAGTCTAGTACATCATTTAATAAGACAGTAGAACACAAAGACAAATATTTATCCAGATCCAGGTAAAAGAACTTGACAAAAATGACAGCAAGATGCAGTCCAACATTTAAAAACACAAGGAACCAGCAGAGTGCAGAAAAAGAAGGCAGGGTAATTACACACAGACTCTACACTTCGCAAGGTGTCTTAACCTGGGGATCTACTTTTAGCAAGTGCCACACTCTAAAATATGATTTAATAGATCTACTGAAAAAAATGGTCAATTATTAAAAATATTATTATATTATATATCAAATGCAATGACAACAAGTGATTGAGTAAATTCAACCTAATTAACTTTAATGTTTGAGAGCTGTTTTAAAGACGCACTGTTCTTTTCACTGGAAAAAATAATTACATACTTTTTATTTGTCTTGTAATGTAGCTGAATGCATTTAGGATTTCAGTTACATTCCATACCAATAGTGTGCTGCAAATCTGTGTGACCCCCCTCAGGCCTTTGTGCGCGTGCACACACACACACACACACACACACACACATATATATATATATATATATATATATATATATATGCACAAACATGCTTGTCACGACAAATTAATACTGCAATGAGTCACAAACTAAAGAGAAGCTCTTTAATGAACAAATATGATCATGTGCTTATTTCAATCTTAAGAAAACCCAGCACTAATTTTAGCCGACCCTACTATTAGCCTAATATTCACATTGAGCGTCAGTGCAAATGCAAGTACATATTAGAATTTCATAAACATTAAGAAATAGTCACTTTGTTGGATTTTACTAAAAATTAACC
>JAOUQW010000001.1:19780730-19796162 GCA_028565825.1 Olivaichthys viedmensis
ACATTATTTTCTATTAAATGCCCTTTCATTTTAAATTAAATTAAAATTTTGATGTGATGATGATAACAATTATCTTGTGAGAACTGTGGAAAAAAAGTCTTAAAATGTCAAAGTTCTCTTAAAAGTTCTTCAATGCCTTGATCTAGTCATTATTCTACACCATATAACAACAGGTATAACAGATAAAATAGTTTTTTTTTTTAAATTAGAAAATAGAAATGATAGAAAAAAGAAATTTCATTTTGTTTTATTTTAAGTGGTCAAAAGTTCCCCTAATTTGAGAATTCCCTGTATACAGTATTTATATAGTTACAAGATTGTCATATACCTAATAAACTGGAAATGCAATCTATATATGTATATACTGAGTTGTCAGTTTATTATAAGTAGAAGTATAGTAATCTAATACCTAATTAACCGGCAACTTAGTGTATAAGGTAAATGTACATACCACTCATTACACAAGTTTTTATTGTATACTTTTATCTTTACTGCATTTGAACTTTATCCTTTATTTGCATTACTGGGATTTAGGCTGCACCAAAATACTTTCATGTACACCTCTTATTTAAAGACTCTTATTCTCTTAGTCTCTGAAAATCACTCCGGTGCTGCATTTTAGAAAATGAGGTATGTTTTTTGTCCTTTCTGTTGCCAAGGGTGTGTCTGAGCTCAGCGAGTGCTGTAGGGCTTTATAATACCTGATTTAACCCATCCACTGTGTCTTAATAGCTTAAAGTGTGAATTTACCAGATATTTGTAATGTCTTTTGCTTCCGAATAAGGACAGGAGCCCATCAGTGCTGAGAGCTGAGATCTTCGATTCACCTTCCGCTTGACGCTTTCTTCTGGACTTCACCTACATAGAGTCAGTAAAGTCAGAAACTTTTATTGTAATGCAATCATTCCAGTATCATACATTACTGAGATCCACGAAGAGAAGAGAAGACTTAATGAATGACGGAACTGGCTGCTGTATGAAAACACTGATACAGTGCCATGCTAAAAGTATCATTGACCTTTTGACCAGGTTTGAGGGGGCTGATTTCCGAGGCCGGGCTGCACGGGATGCTCTGGTTGTTCGGTCCGGTGATCTGCAGCAGGTACAGGAGCAACTTGCCGTCTTTATTCTCCTTTGGCCACTGGATGTTCAGGATTGCGGTGGCAAAAGACTTGAGAGGCCGACCCATATTGCTGATCTGAATTTACAACAATAAGCAAAGCCACAGACTGTAATTACTGTTAAATTAGTGCCTCAATAACACAGGTGTGTTACACTACATGTTAAATACAACCTACCTGAACCATACTGATACCAAATATATACCAAGATATACCAAAGCCCCCGATGGCACCAGGTTTTGGTTCCAGACCAGTAGAACTTTGGTGTTGGAACTGAACGAATTTTTCAGGCTGAGAACCGACTCTTTTGTGGTTGAAAAGCAAGGAACGTTTGCAGATTAGGAACCAGCTTCTTCGCGTTGTTGGTGGAAAAGGGCTGTTAGTTCCCCCTAGTATTTTATTTAATTTTTAAAATTTCTCCTGTTTCATAGTGTTTAGTATTTTCTGGTTTTGACTTTGATTTTCTGGTTATTGGATTTGGGTTATGGATTGACCTCTGGTGACTGCCTGTGTTCTGACCCTAGCTGTGGGTTGGGATCATGATTCTCGGATGTGCGCAAACGTAGAAACTCAGCATGAAAAAGCACGAAAGAGAACGAATGTAAGAGATTCTTTAAAATGTTATGGACGAACCATAAACTCATACTGGACAGGTTCTCCCATCTCTTCTTCTGATTTGCCCTTTTCCACTTTTGCATAGTAAACCTGGGAAGGTTTGGCCAGTCTGCAGAAAGAACAAACAGCCATACAATGTAAAGTTCTAGGAAAAGGGGAGTCGTTTTGTGGCGGCATGTTTACAAAGGGAGAGGCAGGAGCTTAGTAACACAAGAGCACACTTCCAGTGACATAAGCATTATAAAAGCAACGGGATAAGGACTTTAGTTTCTGGGAAGGGGTTACACGAAAGCCACAGGACACAAATCAGTTAATGAAGGTTGCTTTCGTTTTTTTGAACATGGTACAGTATATCGTTATAGTACAAGCAAAGAGCAAATGTTGACAAAAATGACAGTATACTGTATGACCACTTATACTGCATATGATATGAAAAACTGTACTTACCCAAAGACTTGGAAATTCATCTCAAAGAAAACTTTAGCCTCTGCAACAATTTCTGAAATATTTTGCACACTGATCCTATAACAACAAAAGCATGTGTGAAATAATATGAATCAGGAAATACGCTATTTGAGCATTTTTGTTACTTGTGATAATGAAACGTCTGTAAAACCTATCGCACTAAATGTCTTTTTGCTTTAAAGAAAACGTGAAGCGGAAATTTGAACGCATTTCTTTTTCAGCAACAAGACTTTTGACTGGTTTTATCCATCGGGATTTGATTAGCTTGTGAAAAGTTAATAACTTGGGGGGGCACGACATAAAATGATTGGTTATTATATATTTTTTGTCCCGCCCGCAATTCTACCGTGATGTAATAAAAAAATCAGAGGCCGTTTAGAGGCAGGAATAAGTCGCTGCACTTCACAGAAGAATTTTGTCTTTTTAAGTGATTAGTGCAGATGATTCGTGCACAATCTTATCAAGGACATGAGCTAACAAGGGGAAAAAAAGTTTTGATTTCAGGTTGTCTTCAAATTAAATTTCTTTGTCACCTCATTTTGGCCTGAGGCTGTGCAAACATTTGCCCTTAATTTCACTTATGTCAAATAACATAAATATCACGTCTTACGTCTCGAGATTCAGTGTCACGTTGACGTCTATTGTGCTCAGGGTGAGCCGATCAGCATTTAGCATGAGATAAAATGTTACCTGGGGAATAAATACATCTCAAATAAGCAAAAGCAAGCTAACCGGATAACCAGAGTGAGTGCAATGACTACACATAGATTTAACCCCATAAAAGTCACATTTTACCTCTGCATCTCTTTTAAAAGGATTTCCTAGCTTACAATCTGCCCTTGTTTTATTCCCATCCACATCACACTGCACATTCACTTTCTGCAAAAAGTAGGCAAAAACAATGGATTGAAAGATTTGTCAAATGAAAAGAACCAATAATAACTGTAATACCTATACTAGGGGTATGTGATATTGGCATAAATATCATATCACAATACTTAAAGACATTATTTATGATACATAATATTATTTATATAGTATATTTAGTTTTGCTTGCAAAGTGCCAACAAAACAGTGGAACCACATTATGAAAAGCTAAGTTAAGAGTTTTTCTTTTTCTTTTTTTACATAAAACATTTACATAAAATGAAAGCCTTCACCAAGGAAAAGGAGGCAAAGGGAAACATTTGGTACAAAAAACTGATTTAGGCATCAAATTAGTTAATGACAATACCCATGATACTCAGAAAAGTGCACCCTGATATTTATTTATCAGGAGAGAAAGTGTAACGCCGTGAGAGCAGGCCCAATTACGCTCTTTTGGCTAGGGCATCGTCGGGACTCAAACTAGCGATCTCCAGACGATATTCTGAGACTTACACTATCACGTTTGAGAGCGACCCATGATAAAGGCAGAGATTCGGGAAAGTTTGCAACTAGTTGAGCGAGATGAGCATCATCTCCTCCTTTATTCGTTACAGTGATTTCCAGGGCCGTGTTTTCAGTGCCGGGCGAGAGTACTGCCACTCCATCCTCCCTTTAACACAGAGAACAAAACAACATGGATTAAAAACACAGAAAAGGCAACGCTTGCCAAAGGGTATTCCGAAATGCCTGAAGACAGCACTTCGTGCAAACTTGATAACAACCTCAAAGAAAAAAAAAAGGTGCAAGCTGATTTACTATCCTGGGTCTATGTACAGTAGGATTGTGTACTTCAAATGAGCAAAATAGCACGTCTTGTCTGAATTGCGGGTTTACCTCAATAAATGAACAATTTGGGGGCTTTCCTACCTAAAAGTACAAAATACAGGGCGGAATCAATGCAAATACAGTAGATTCATTCAGAGCAGCCCGAAATTCACTTTGGAAACACGATTTGTGTGGAAATTAATACAACCTATTGTTGTATTACCTTCTAATTTCTTCTAAATCATTTTGGATAAAAGCATCTGTCAAATGAATGAATTCAAATGTATGTGTATTGGCACTAAACCTATTTACCCGATCTCATGAAAAATTCGAAAGAATAAACGAGCAAAAACAATATTGTTATATTTCATTTCATTTTATATGAATGAAGTTGTAAGAAAAGGTATGAACGCTAACCCCGCCTTTCGTACAAATTAAGTTGTGCGAATCGTTAAGAATTCTGACTTCCAGCTTTAGTTAAAATGATTTACTTTTAAATACTTGAGTAACGATGGACAGGTTTTGACTTTTAGCTACTTCCACTTTCAATTTAAATAAAGATTTTGACACAATACCCCCATACTTTCACTTCAGTAAAGTTTTTCCACCCCTGTTTGCTAGTACATTCGGCAGCAGAACATTGAGGTCACCTGGTCAGTGGTGAACATCTGTCATGATGTTGGTCCTTGGTGCAGAAGCTGTACTGCAGCTGCAGGTTACTCTGGCAGATATGATCACTTCCGCAGCCAGGGTTCAAAAACATCAACTGAAAATGTGAGAAAAGGTTCATTACAAAGCAGCACACCACAGAGTCCTACTCTAGGCATGATAAAATGAGCAGAACTCTTCTGCCATCTTACACACACCTTAGCTGTGGTTTCATGAGGTTGAAGGTCATTAATCACTGGCTGTAGAGCAGGTAGAGAGCTTTGCCTCAGTGTCTGAGGAGGACTGTCCTGCGGCAGAGACACCGACACACTGACGGGGATTTCTGTAAGCTTGTCCTCGGTGTTTGCCTGGAGGCACATGCAATTACCATTGAAAACAAGCTTATTTCTAAAGACACCAGGTACAGTGTATCACCATAAGCAGTGACTTTTTGGTCATTTACTTTTAACACAGTGAAAAATAAGGAGTATATAGAAAGCATGTCCACGAAACTAAAAAGGGTGAGTGTTTGTTGGTACCCAGAGCCGGAGACGGCTTTGGACACATTGCTTTTGTCCCTGTGTTTGGAGCACAATGTTTCCTTCAGCATTGGTCTGAAAAACTATGCGGGACTGATGACCATGCCGAACCCGCTCTTCATCAGCGTTCAGCTTGTACAGAATCTCTACAGGAGCACAGAGATGAAATTATAAATTAGTAATCTATCATCTAATAGAGCAAGTCAAGAAGACTGGACTTGTGTTATAATAATGAAGATGTTTCTCCACTCGTCCAAGGGGCTTCATCTGTTCTACAGAAACATCTTTACGATAAGGCAAGATAAGGCAATGGCCTTTATTTTCACGATCATAGCATAAGAGCAAAAAATATGGCCTAAGATTGCAATGTTACATATTCTTGGCACCTGACAATCGGTGCAGTCGCAGAATTCAGCCTGACGCAGAATTGTAAAAAGGGACGGAGTTAGAATGAATAAATTAGGTGTGGTTGGGTGTGCTGCTGCAATATCCAATCAAATAAGCTCTTCTCATTCCCTTTAAAAAAACAAGCATGCGCAGTTTAGCATAATGGCATATGATTCGCTTACATTTATAGATTTTCCATCAATATTTTAATGATACAAATAACCAGGTGGCTGACAGAACTTATAGACAATGCGGATTCTGTCTTCTCTGTCACTTACAGATTTTATAGACTTTTAAACACGGAGTCAAAGATACTGATATCAGCCTAATGCAGCAATCCAATGGCATAAAAGAGAAAACAGGCAGAATGTCACAATAAGGCTCGAGTATCATTATCGCACAAATACTTGGCTCTGCAGCTACATGCCACAGATTCATAACACTGATGTGTATTATGATTATGATTTGAATGGATTTCTATGGCGTTTATGCTTTACACACTTGCGCAAGTGAAAAAGAAATAAACAGGGTTAGGGTTAGGGTTAGGGTAACCCTGCAGAGCTGGTGTGAATTTAAAAGCTGGTT
This sequence comes from Olivaichthys viedmensis, assembly GCA_028565825.1. Lineage (NCBI taxonomy): Eukaryota > Metazoa > Chordata > Actinopteri > Siluriformes > Diplomystidae > Olivaichthys > Olivaichthys viedmensis. The sequence goes on from JAOUQW010000001.1 coordinate 19,786,783, forward strand.
AAAATGGATGGGTATCCATTTTTTTCGCGACTGAAAGAAATGCTTTCTGTGAAAATTGGCCTTAATGCACACTGAGACAACGGCACTGTTGCCATGGGAACATTATGATAGGGTGAGATCATAATCGGCTGATTGACATAACTTACAATAACATTAGTTTAGTTCGACATTTTATTGATTTAATTAATTATATGATGTTCTTTTACATAATGACGCATCGATTGATTCCCGTTTCACAGCTGAGGTCTTTCTTATTCTTTGTTATTCGGTTAAAATAATTCAGTCTGTTGTATTTAGTTAATATTTGGGTGAAGTCGCCTATTTATATTGACGTGGGGTGACAAATAGGGAACATCCGCTAAACATGGGTTATATGCTTGATATGTGACAAGACTTTTAAAGCTGTGCTTGAAGTCAGGAAAATACTGTTTTGGCATTGCTTTTGCGCTAAGAGGGGTCTTGATAGGCAGTACCACAAGCTCAATGTTGGACCAAAGTGAGTTTTACATCTACATCAGCGCAGGTATATTTATTTCTGACCACAAAAATAGCAACTGAGCACAAACGAGAAACAAAATGGCTTATGGACAACCAAAATAGCAATATGCCGGTTTTAAGTGGAAAATTACACTTGCGCTGGCACCAAAATAGAGCCCAATAACCAATAGTTGCCTTGGTTTACTACTACTAGACATTTGAAATGATCTGAATGACTAGAAACCTTCAGAGATAAGGTGATGTAATGCATTCACTAAGTTGACTTGTATTATAACCAAACAACGAATCACTCACGTAGTCTGGGGTTATACGTGGCTGGATAGGTCGTGTAGGAGAAGCAGGATTCAGCTGTTATAACACTGAAAGATTTACATGTAAGGACTCAGTACAAATACCCGACAGAAATTCCAAAGTTCAAAATAAAGATTTTCTTACCAATGACCTTTCTGGCAGTCATTTTTCCGGAAGTCCATCTCGCTGGGTGTTAATTTAAAAGATTTCTGAATGCTTATCACTGGTTTAGCCCTTAAACAGAAAATTCAAATAATACAAAATGACATCTAGAAGACAACAAATAGCAGAATATAAGATGAGTGTGAAAGAAGCTAAAAAAGTGGATTACCTGAAAACAAGCACACTGTCAGAAAGTGAGCCCACGGCTAAGTCTGGATAGCCGTTCCCATCTATATCCATGTTTCCAACCAGGGAATAGCCAAACAGCTTGATATTATGGGTTTTACTTTGTAAAACCTACATGAAGAAAACAGCACAGATGGAAGCAGATGGTCTTGAGGTTTCGTTTTTGACGCGCTCAACCTACTTCAGTCCGAGTTAATGTTTTTCACTCACCTGGTTGTCTTTTTCTGAAAAGTGTCCAGTTTTGCCAAGGTAAATGTACACAGCACCATCACCGTCCCCTTCATAAGGGGCTCCAACTGCAAAATCTGTCGAAAACAAGATGAATAAACATGAAGCATAATCACCAGTGATGATTTAACTCTGAGAGTAATTATCATGGGTTAAATGAACACTGTGACTATTAAGAATGACTGCATTATGTCTGGTGTAAGAGCGCTTGTCTTGATGCATGTTTACTGTGTATGAAACCAGACAGGACGTGAGAGACATTTTCTTATGCGAACCGTTGTAACCATCGTGATTGATGTCCCCGATGCTTGCCACTGTTAGTCCAAACATGGAGTCTTTATTGCCAGTAAGAACATCTGGTTTTAAGCTGGCCCAGTCTTGGCCGTCCCGACGGTTGACGTAGACGTATACAGCACCTCCTGTGCTGGCCTCCATGTCCGTCGTGCTGTACTGAGGTGCACCCACTACGAGATCATCCCATCTGCAAGACCAATCAGCAGAAATGTTTTTAGTTTTTTATAAAACTGGGTCGCTTAATGGTATTCTTAGACCCTGGGCTATTTGTACTGGCATGAGGATTTTCCATGTTTTTCATAAAGACTACAAAGCACTTCTGTAAGTCACTTTGGAAAAAAGGCGTCTGTTAAATGCTTTAAATGTCAATGCAAATGTTTTTTTGCCACTGTTGCCGGACAATAACACAATAACAATAACAGTAGTCGGCTACTTTCATGGCATGCCCAGTCCTGCTCATGGATATTTACCTCCGGCAGGATATTTATCTATAATATCCGACTCTATAATATCCTACCTTTACCAGTTAAACTATGTTTTGTTGAAATCCTTTTTATCTTTTTTTTAAAAGGTCTTTTTTATGATGAAAAAAAATATATTTTTTCAATGTTCACCTCAATATCTGTAAATTATTATAATTACTTAATTCTTATATAATTGTGTAATTATACTATTATTTAAATCATATTTATATTACGTTCAGGCCATTTTGACCTGAGAGTAAAGGGGTGAAAAAACTGTTCAAAGATGACTTTGTAAATTTGAAGAGGGAAAAAGATTATGTATGCTGGCTGAAAGGTAATGTCTATTCCAATTGTTACCCTTATGGATGAATCAGGGTTGACCTTATTTTTGACTCTGTAATTCTAAAATCAGAAGTTGATTTTAGTTGCTATCACATTCCCACCATCACTTATTTACACTCCCAACAGTGCACACACACTTTCTATCAGTATTTCCAAGCATTAGGAGGGCTTTTGGGGCTCTATATACATAAATATGGTTTATTGTGCTAATAATTGAGGTGGGGTCTTTTAAAAGATGTTTTTTCAACAGTAGTGCTAGAAAATCTAAAGAGCAATCATTGCAATCGAACATTTATTGCTAGTAGTGTTCAGATTATGAGCGTTAAGAGCGAGCCAGGCATGTTAGTTCAGGCCTTTTAGACCAAACCCTTTCTAGACCACTTACCCATCTGCATTGAGGTCCATTACAGCAAGTGAGTAACCAAAAGAGGATGCCAGACCCGGGCCTTGGAGAATGTGATATTCACGCAGACTTATCTGATCCTTATCAGCATCAGGCCGCAACATCAGTACCTCACCACTGAGATTGGAGCGTGGTGCTCCCGCCACTATAACCTGCTCCCCTTTCCTTAACAGATTAATTCCCGAGTCCAGAGCAAAGCCTGGAAAAGTATAAGAGAAAAAAAAGGTAATATGATAAATCCATCTTGGATGGTCTGGTTCCATGGTTGGGCTCATGACAGTGTTCAGCAACTTGGTGTCATAGATGGGATGTTCTCATAGCGGCGACACTATGGCTAATGTATATGTGTACATATATAAAAATCCAAATTCATGAAAGATCAAATGAAGGCCTTATGACCTGATCACCTAAATAGCTGCTGAGGGTCAGAGAACTTTCTTTCTTGTCTTCAGTTTCATAGGCATCCAGAATAGGGTCATCAATAGGCTCCATGCGTACAATGCCTTTAAAAAGAGAGGACATGAAAATGTCCTGCGCAATCAGGAAGGCAGTTATCAACCGCAAATGTTTAATGATGTCCTCGACAATAATCAAATGACAAATCAGGTAACTTCAGAGCGCATAAATGAGTTTGTTGGAAGTCAGTTGAAGCTCCAAGTACGATATGCAGTGAGTCATTTTAACTTATTTAACATGAGACAATAAAGCCAATGACACATTTGCACATTTAAGAATTCTCACAAGGTCATAGCTCTTCTTACAACTTCCTTTGCATGAAATCCAACAAAACATCAAGACTGGATGAATTAGCGTCATGAGTAAATATTTAAAATGCCCCATGTGGTGTACGGTACCTTTCCAGTCGAAAGCACCTGGCCCCCCGAACACAATGTAGTTCTTGTCCTTGGTGAAGGCTGCAGAGACGCCCTGCTGGCAGTAGCCAAACAGGTCCTTATCCATGAGACGATTCCGGCAGAACGCATTCGTGTCTTTCACAATCAGGTTCTCCTCCAAGATGAAGCACCTGCCCAGTACTAGCTGGTTGTTATATATCCACTGCTGGTAGCGGTGGGCACAAACCTAAACATGGGGTCAGCGGATGGATTTTTGCTCATTTAACTGTGAATCAATATCAAATTGATGGATTCTGTTCACTACTTAGCAATGGATGTATTGTTTACTGGATCCCAGGCCAGTCTCTTTTTATTTAAATTATTAGCAATATATACTATATTTTTGGAAATAGACCACCAAAAGCCTTTCCCATGCTTGGAGATTCTCCTGATGGCAGGTGTGTGTGCACAGGTGGAAGTGTAGATAAGAGATGGAGAGAATAGGACACCACTAACGTCACCTTTTTGCTTCAGATTTGCTTCATCATCTGTTTAATAATTTTTTTTCCCATGTCCATTAGTGAAATTGAGATAAACGTATAATGTTTTATGTTGGAATTTTATTTATTTATTGTTGTTTCATTTTTAATATTTAAAATGTGTAATTCTGACCCTTAATTTTTTTTTTGAACAATTTTACAGTTTATTCAAACAGAACCTTCACGATGCTCTTCACCACACTGACTGTTATTATTACTATAGTACAGGCTTTCGAATGGCTCACCACCACTTTTCCTCCTGGACCCTGGCTTCGCACATGCACACCCATCCACTGGTTTTCCCGGTGGTCCACTCCCTGCCCTGGCCTTGCAGCTGTACATGTGAGTTATCACACGTGAAGAGTATGGATATTAAATCTGAATAGTAATTCACTTAATCATAAACACATTTATATCGAGAATAACACCAACCTTCAGTGTCTATGGGGATCCGTTCACAGTCGTTGCTCTGTGTTGTGAACTTACAGCGATAGAGACCCCCAGTTATGTTGGCTTTCTGACTGGGTAAGGCCTTTGCATGTGGGGCACCAATCAACAAGCTGAGGTTGGAGATTTTTCAGTTTGTTAAGACAATGACATAATAAGGTCTGCTGGACTAGAGACAACTAATTATATAACACCTAATTGACTGCATCTTAAAAACATTTTAAAGTCCTAGTATGTCCTCAATGGAAAATGAATGACATGTCAGTGTCTGCATCTTCATAAATATGTTGAGTTGCCAGTTTAGTTACTAGATCGGTATACCTGATATTCTGGCAACTCAGTGTATACATATATGCAGTTGAGTGCAAAAGTTTGCATCCCCTATAGAATTTTGAATGGAAAAAAGGAAAACGTATGTCGATTTTACAATCTATCTCCAAAAAATTATAATTTCAAGAAGTGGATGTATCCTGAAACAAGACAGCAATCCAAAACACAGGGCAAAATCAACAGAAACATATTTTCAATAGAAGTTTTTGCCATGACCATCTCGGTCTCTGTGGACAAATTGGTAGTTTGTCCTTATGTGCCAACTGTAGTATTGCTACATAGCTACGCGTGCACGTTATACATGTTAGATGGATGTGCCATGTCGGTCTTATATGCAGCACCGTAGTGCTGTTGTTAGTAATAAACTGTCACTAGTTCTTTAACAAACGAATGCCTTCGCTCGAATCAATCTACAGTCTCCAAACCTGATTTACATTTACAGCATTTAGCAGACACCCTTATCCAGAGCTACTTACAACAGAGTGCAGGGTCAAGATACAGCGCCCCTGGAGCAGAGAGGGTTAACGGCCTTGCTCAAGGGCCCAACAGTGGCAGCTTGGCGGTCCCGAGGCTTGAACCCATGACCTTATGACCCCAGAGCCCTAACCACTGAACCACATTGAATAATTAGTTAGAACAGAAATGTTAATACGAATGTTAAACGATTAGCCAAATAACCTGGCACAGTTTGAACAGATATGTCAGGAAGAATGGGTGGTAGTGCGATCCAAAGCTGTTCAGATGATATGAATAAAAATTGAAGGCAGTTATAAGGGCAGAAAGTGGGCATACAAGTTATTAGAGACTATTTAGATCACATTCAGAAAGGGAAATGCAAACTTTTCAACTGATATTATCTTGCACTATATACACTGTTTGGCCACTTTTGTTACATCTGTGAAATCCAACACACTAAATGTCTTGTTGGTATGAATTACATTTCTTTGTCTTCTTCATTTTGTCCTAAGGATATGCAGACTTTTGCCATCAACTGTACATATACTGTATACACAGAATTGCTATATATTTTTATGTTTTTTAGCTATACTGATCTAGTGAGATATAAACTGACAACTCAGTCCAAATATAAAATAAATGAAACAATATAGCTACTGAATAACCACATCTCAAACAGATGACTACAATACAAAGATCAAACCTTTGGGATCTATAAAGAAGGTTCTAAATACATACGTGTCTGGTCCTGTGAACATTCCACTATAATAAGATTCACATCTGCCTGCATGCTGTTTGGTTATAATGCCCCATACATGAACTCACAGTTGCTGCTCAGTAGGTTTGAGTTGATGGTGCATTGCCAGGGAAAATCCAAACAGACTCCCTGCCTCTCCATTTTTCCTCAGGACATTTGTGATGTCCAGGTTAAAAGCGCATGCCTGTTGCAGATGAAGGCTACCGAGGATCCACAGGCTCAGCATCGGTGTTCTTCTCCTCACCGCCATGGTTCCTGCAGCTCAGAACATGTTGTCAGTAAAGAATAAAAGCACTGTTAAATAGCTGAGAGGCATGGTGTGGCGGGGCTTAGCAACTCTCATACTGGTTCACTGGGTGTGGACAGACAGAGAGCAGTTTTATCTTGAGATAAAGTAAGTTAATGTTTAGCTGCTCCATGCAGATGTCACGGAGTGTTTTGTGCACTCTAACCTTTTTGGTCTCTTTTAGACTCACAATTGGACACACAATAAAGAAATAAATAATCATTCAAAACAGAGGAAATGCTTCATTATTTGGACACAGCTGATTGGCCTACAATTGGGAATGCAATGTGTTGTTTCATGCCCAGTTTTATGTTTTTTTAAGACATCATGAAACAGAAACAGCAAAACTGTTGTTGTTTTTTACATTACGGTGGTTTTCAAAGTGTGGCCTGGGAATGCTGGGGGTCTATGATTTTATTATACTTATTAATAATATGAATAAAAATAACATGAATAAAAGTAATAAAAAATATATTATTGTTATAATAATAATAATAATAATAATAATAATAGTTAATATTAGTATTATTAAGCTCACTATCAACTATATATTAACTATAATAATATAAACTGCTATTAACAAAATTAGATTATTTAGTTATTATGAGCCTAATTGACTGGTCACTTGAATTGAATGCATTTAAAATGATGCCAGTCACACTAACGTGTTCCCTTTAGGAAGTTGTTCATGAAGCTCGATATCTTAAAGACAAGCAGAAACAATGTTGAGTTGAATCTAAGTGAGATTTTACTACAAATGCAATGTGTACAAAAGGTTTTAAATCTACATTTTAACACAGTGAAACTGGTTTGCTGTCTGTGGGTTGAAAGGTCAGAAAATAAAATGCCCTAATGGCTCAAATAAACAAGTATGATGATAGATATTTGCCAAATGTGCCTAATGTAGTTGGACTATACACATAAAATTAATCTGTGCTGAGATCATTGGGGTCCCTGGCTGCACAACATTTGCGGACAGCTGCTGTAAAGCTATAAATGACAGGGAAAGTACATAGGGGATGAGTAGTAGGACACAAAAAACAAATACTGTGTCACTAGATGGAGCCAGTGCCTGTGTGACAGTGCTATGAAGTAAAGCAATGGGTTAACGAATGTGAGAACTGAAGAGTTATAGTGAATTACAAAAGGAGAAGAGTGCACTTACAGAAAGCAGAGGCAGAAAAGTTGCCCCCTCTAGAAGGACTAGGGGAAAAAAACAGTGACGGTGTATTTTACCCACACAAACCTCTCGGTGAAGAAGATAAATTAGGGTATTATTCAGATTTACTCTGGGTTTGGCTTGCGGTTAACAGGCGGTACTGTTGCTTCATGCCAAGTCAAGTTCATTTTTGTTATTTTTTTTAATTGCCATTTTAAAAAGTAGGATGAATTACCATGCCTTCAGGAGCACGGTGGAACACAAAGTACAAGTCAGTACATGTGTACCATACATATAACATTGTGCAAACAGTGTGACAAGTGTGAGACAAGTACAAATACAGCACAATACAGTACATACACATACAGGACCACACAATATACAATAACTACACAAAACATCTCAAATATATAATATATAAAGCACCAAGATACTAAAGCTGTGCTGTGCAAATGTGATGTATGTCATATCTTGTGGTATATAAAGAACATAACACAACGTCTTGGTTAAAATAGTATGATCTTTAAGTCCAGCCCAGTTCTGCTCTAAGCAATATTTCGAACACAGGAAGAGGGGCAAGATGGGGACCACTGGGACGAGTGTGCTTGAGAAGTGGTACTTGCAGATGTCTTGCAAATGAGACCAGCAGAAACGAACAACAAATCTTTGTGCCCTACAGCGACAAGGCAGATGAGTCAAAAAGTGAATAGGTTTTGATCTGGCCGATTGTAAGAAGCTCAGCCCACAGGCCTCCTCTCAGGAAGTTCAGCACAGATTGTGTTGAGCTGCTGCTGGATCTCTGCCTGACACATGGGTGAGGCCTTTTAGCCCTTACCGTAAGCGGTCCTGCACATGAGCAGGCATGTTGGACATCAGCACTGGATTTAAAATGAACACCACCCCTTTGCACTACAACTGCTTATTATATATTTTAAACTTTTAGTTATATGTACATGAATATATAGGTTGGGACATAAGTTTAGAGTGGAAAGGTTCAACTACTCAGAAGATGGGGTAAAAACACAACTGATCATCGTCTGCCTTTCTGATAGAATATAAGTGTATATAGAGTATGAGTGTTCAACACACACAAACTTGAATATACCCTCTAAATACTTTAAATGGAGGACATCATAAAGACCATTTGTCATATTTAAAAAAAAACAAAAAAACAAACAAAAAAACAATACTGCGTCCAGTGCAATGTACAGTATATAGCAAACATGTGTGCATTTAATCTGACTCCCGTGAATGCATTCAAATAAAATATTAAGTAATACTATATTTGTGTGTCAAACTGAGATAAGTGACTGGTTTTATTTCCCTTCTCCGATCATCATTCATTAAAGGTAATTTCCAGAAAACATGAACCTCACTTGTATGTTGTGACAGGTCCAGGTTGTGACAAGCATAGTGTGGCTTATTTGGGGTGTGTGTGTGTGCAATGTACAGTGTATAGCAATGTACAGTATACAGTGTGTGTTGGGGGTGGGGGAGGTGTGTGTGTGAATGTGTGTGTGTGTGTGTGTGAGTGTGTGTGTGTGTGTATATATGTGTGTGTGTGTGAGTGTGTATATGTGTGTGAGTGTGTGTGTGTGTGTATATATGTGTGTGTGTGAGTGTGTATATGTGTGTGAGTGTGTGTGTGTGTATATATGTGTGTGTGAGTGTGTATATGTGTGTGTGTGTGTGTGTGTGTATATAT
>JAOUQW010000001.1:19807795-19818902 GCA_028565825.1 Olivaichthys viedmensis
CAAGAGCATCCTCAGCCTCAATGATACTGGCACTTACTACTGCGCTGTGGCCATGTGTGGGAAGATCATTTTTGGGATTGGGACAAAAATACAATTGGGTAAGAATACATCTGCTCACCAACATTTGAGTATGCACATAATATATTTTTTTAATAATAAAAAACATGGCATTCGTAAACTTTTATTTATTTATTTATTTTAAATGTTATCTTGAATGGTGGCTGTAAACAGTTAGAACGCAGAGTGTTATACTTTTTACCTTTTATGTCCACATTAATTGCTGTTATATCACTTGTACATAGTATTTATTATTGTCATATTAATTGTCCCACAGCCGGATCTGTGGATCCTGTAGTGATCTGCCTTGCAGTAGCGTTGGCAGTGTGTGTGGTTGTGATCTCGGCTCATGCTGTTCTAATCTGTAGAAGGAGAAACTGTGAGCAAAGCAGAGGTAAGTCTACATTTTGGTCACGTAGCTGACTGTACTGTAAGATACAGAATTATAATTTACTCGAAACATGATGTCTTAGTTAGTGTTAATGTGTATATGCTGTATTTTCCATTATATAGGTTTTTGCCAGATCTGTATACCTAATAAACTGGAAACTGTATCTGTACAATTTCTGGTGGACTGCAAACAAAACTAGCCAAGCTTAGTTTTTGCCGGACCGCATTCCCTCAATCAAACTGTAGCAACTAGTGATGCACCAATATGAAAATTGCTGATACCAATAGCCAATAATTAAAAACAAAACACAGACCGATACCAATAGTTTGGTGGTTCTGATTCCATAATTTTTAGCAACCCTTACATAATGTTTCAACACACGTGTACACAAGTAGAACATTTTATTTTATGACATTTCCTCACATTCCTCTAACTGACAGTGCATTTCTAGAAAATGAAAACAAAAAAAGCATTCCTAATGGGTGAAAAGTGCAATCATTTTGTTTGAATTATTCTGACAAGCTAATCCACCAACTCTTGGGTTACGAATAAAAAATGGCTTAATCATTGGCTTAACATTCTTTATTTCTCCGTAAACTTAGAATAACACTTCTCATTTACAAATTCTAAAGACTAAAAGCACCCGTCATTAAACTGAAAACTGCAAAGAAATTTTAAACTAAGTACTTTGTTTAGTAAATCGTTTGCTGTATTCTGTATACACTACAGCTGTCAAATTCCTTTAAAAGTTGCATTTAAATTTTAATTACTTGATTACTTATAGATTTAATATTTAAATGGAATTGAGTGTTAATAAGCCTGTAATTTCATACTGCCACAGATAGAGTGAACATTAGCTGTAGAGCTACACCATGTGTTCATATTGCATGAACCACGGAAGGTGAAAACTGCGTTGCTTTTTTAAGCAAAGAAAATTGAGGATCACAATTTTATTATAAACTTTATAGTTTTAGTTTTGTTTTTATTTATTAACTCAGTCATACTTTCTCGTGATTGATATTTACCTAGATTTTACATTTCCTAGGCTACTCTGTAATATAATTTTAATTAAGCCCCCTTCAATTGTCTTCTTATTCACTATGCTCAATACTGTCACAACTCCATTTCCCACAAGGCCCCTTCATCACATGACACCTCGCCTGACAATCTCCCAGCTTCTGATCACGTACACCTGTCTCTCATTACACCTCACCCTATATAAACCGGAAATACCAACACATCACTGCGAAGTCGTTCTCCTGTGTACAGTGACAATTCTAAGTGTTAGTCTGATTGAGAGGCAGGTGGTTGACCCGTTCTGTTTACCTGACCTCCGATCCTGCCTTTGTCTCTACTGTGTTGTTTGCTGATCGGCTGACCTTTGCCTGTGACCCGACTTTGATTCTGTCTAACCAGTTTGATTTGTCTGCCAGTGAATCTGCTAATAAACCCTACATTTGTATCATTGTAATACATAATGTCATTGTAATAATATAACGTAATCGAACGGTCTTTTAGATTTAGCTAAAAAAAAAAAAAAAGGGGACTCAGATAAAGCCTGTTGGAAATTGTTAACTACCTGAACATCTGAATGTGGACTTTTATGCCTCCGAGTACATAAAAGTTATGAAAATTCAAATAGTATTTAAACGGGGAACTTGGCCCCACAAAATAGTATGATTTCAGGAAGGTCTCACTATGATACATCAAGTGGTGAAAACAGTGACTAAAAATGTGACCGAAGACAAACAGCAGGTCTTAATATAGAGTTATGGATCCAGGTCCAATCTTTAAAGTGTTTCTGTTTTTACTCTACAGTAAGACTTCAACAAAGTTCTGTGGTGGAGAAAACACCTAATCAGGTAGCTCATCTTAAACTGTGCATACATGCTCTTATTATTAAACAAGCTACTTCCACAGATCACAATGAATGAACGTTTCATATCCATCTCCACAGGGTTGTGATGCTGTGGAGCTGAATTATGCTGCCTTACATTTCAATGAGAGGAAAATCAAAAGAGTGAGAAGAAAGAGAGAACAACCTCAAGACACTTTGTATTCTGAAGTGATGAAGTCCTCTGCTACATAAATGATATCTCGAATCATATTAATTCGTTCTATTTTAGGTGTTCTTTTCAGAAATAAAGTTTATCACACATAAACACATAAACAGAAAGTGCGGGGTGAGCGTCGCCATAGCGACCGCCACACACGGTCACGTGCACCGCAGAGCGTGGCGGCGTGCGCTTGACAGACGTTTGACATCAAACCCATGCTGTGCTGCTCTGTGAGTGCAGAGCGAGATATTCCTCCGCTCAAACCCGCTCACATGCTCTACGAACAAGAGACACTGTCCCATTGTTCATTGCCCGAATCCGTGTTTAGTGAATATTCAGTTTGATGGTAATCAACATCAGCTTCAACAAATGATAATATTACAATAACTGATTTTTTTTTATTCAGTCACATGAGTAAAAATTCACAATAGTTAAGTGAAAGTTCGCCTAGCCTTGCTCACATTATCCAGGTGTAGTGCTTCTAGAAGAAATGTGTGAAGAAAATTAAGCTTATGGTCCCTCAACAAATTATGGACATCTTTGGAGTCTGAGGTCTTCTGTTTAGCAAATGCAGCTGTAAGTTAACAATGCTACCTGCAGATTCTTCTAAGAGATTCACTGGGTTAACACTACGATGTTGTTTCCAAATTAAGGGCAAAATATTACCTTAGCTTATTACCCTAGTTTGAATAGGAAAATAATTCTGTGGGTAGTCATCCAAAACCAACACATCAGTAGGACTGTGACCAGGTGTAACCATTACAATATTACTATTATCTGCACATGTGTAATCATGAAGGTCACTCTTACGCTTGTCATCAACAACAGCAGGCTTAGGCAGGAAATAAACTTCCAGTTATGTATCAAGTTACACAGGTGTTCCCTGCTGGCCAACAAAGTTCATCTGAGAGTTTTCTACATGAGTGTCAGTCTTTAAGCCATGTCTTCAGAGAGAAGAGTCTACTAAACAATTCTACGCTCGTGCTCAGACGGGGCAGTGGGCCAGAGACTGAGAGCCTCAACACAGAATAGTTTTGGCTAAGGTTTTAAAATGTTCTTTTAAAACGTAACTACAGTGTCATTTGTGCCCACGTGAACAACAACAGCATGAACTGCTTTCATATTTATATTCAGCACATGCTCACCAGGAAAACAAAGAATTTCTGTAACCCCAACATTTCTTAAAAAAGAGTCACCGACAATCAACACCGAACCTCCTCCAGAAGCTCCTGATGCTCATCCAACCTGCCATCATCATCTACTTCGAGTGCTGCAAAGCTGTTTCTGTTACAAAAGTTCCTCTAAAGGCATGCCTCCTAGACATTCTAGCATTAATCCAACCACCACTATCTACGACTGAAACATCCATAGCTCCCTCAGATGGCACCAGGGCAGGGGTTAGATTAATACATCCAGGTAGAGGTGTGCAAGGGATTGTTTTTTTAATCCCTCTCCCACCTGCACCCGCAGTTTTTTCTGTTTGTAACTGCCCGCAATATTTTTTAATATTAATTAAACTTCAAACTTTATGAAAATTCCAACTGCCACAGAGCATAAGAGTGAAAATTTCACTGGATTTACAAATTTTATGTGATCATACACAGTGGCAATGCATGTTTATAATAAACTGAGGGTCAGTACAGATATTTGCATTAAAATATGTTGCTCCTGTAGTGAAAGGTGAGGAATGGATGCATTTTCTGTAAGTAACCTTAACTTACCAGGTTTCATTTTTTTTGTGCTCTTTTTAACACAAACCTCTGGTGGCCAAACTGTGCTACTAAAATAGAAACATGTAGCTGAAAAGGAAATATAACTTGTGACTTGTAGCAGCCAATGAGATGAATGTCTCCAGCACAAAATACTTGGTCATTTTGACATTTAGCTACTTTTGGACTGCTCACCCCAAGTGTCATTTCATCTGTCAGGATGGCTCCACTCTGGATTCTAGTTTTATCTCTATACATATGTGAGTTTTTGGAATTTTTATTGAAAAGTGATCAACTGTTCTTACTCATGAATTCCTTCATTTATTAAATCTATTTATTTTTTAGCTTCAATCCAAGCTGTGGATCTTTACCAGCCGTCAATTGTCTCAGTGAAGTCTGGAGAACGTTTTACTCTTAACTGCACATTTCTAGACCAGACAGATGGTATTGTTTGGTACAAACAAAGATTTGGAGAGATTCCTCAGAAGGTGGGAGAAAGGTTAGAACATGCAGATTCCACAATTTCACCTGGGTTCAGCACATCAGGATTCAAAATTAAGACAACTAACAATGTAAGTTTTCTGACAGTTCTACATATGAGAGAAGACCATGAAGGACTTTATTACTGTGGAGTATATGGCTGGATGAAATTTGCAATATCCAGTGGGACATTCTTAGCCATGACAGGTAATTTAACAAATCAAAGCTGTTTGTGCAAAGCCATGCATATATTTAACCCATTTATATTCATACAGCTATTCTCAATGCTTCACTAAGCGCAAATCTGAAAACAAAATCAAAATCTACAGCACCGTTTTTTCTTATATGTTTTTAAGTCGTTTGTTTGTAAGACTAAAAAAGTACAATAAGAAAATAACTCTCACATGAAAACCTTTTTAAAAAGGAAGGGGTTGGAATGCAATTGGTACAAGACAGACTATAATAACACAGTTAAATCGTGAGTGTGATTTAAAAAAAAAAAAGAATAAATAATTGTTTAAAATAGAAAAAATAATCAAGGAATATTGAAATAATAAAGAATATTGAAACAGTATGACCAAGAAAAAACAGAAATGTTGGTTGGATAGGAAGTGGCACAACGTGACCTGACACAAAATTTGGCCTATATTTTTGTCAAACAATTTTTTTTTTTACATCTTTGAGCAAAAATAGATTAAGGTAGATTTATTTTGAAAATTGTACATGCTAATATGCAATACAATAATAACGTTAGATCAAATTTAGTTCTTATATGCGTTATAGTAGTAAATTGCATGTGATGTTTAGGATATTGTGTGCATATCATACACACACATTTTTGTAAGTCATTAAATAAGGTGACATATTAAATAAAACTACTTTTTAGATAAAAACATAATCAAGGCTGTCTGGGATTTTACCTGCTGAGACAGAGCCAAAGTCTGCAAAAGAACTGGCAAGTTCTCCAAGATTCTTCAATTTTCTAATAAAACTGCACGACAGAGTGTGCTTTTTTTCTTCATTTAAAAATGTTTCATTTCATTATTTTTGAAAGCATCTTTACAGAATTTCTTTACATGTGGCTAAGACTATTTGCACAGTACTGTATATTTATACACTCACTGAGCACTTTATTAGGAATAATATACTAATACTGGGTAGGTCCTCACTCTGTAGCCCATCCGCCTCAAGGTTCTACACGTTGTGCATTCTGAGATGCTTTTCTGCTCACCACAGTTGTACAGAGTGGTTATCTGAGTTAGAGTAGCCTTTCTGTCAGCTTCAACCAGTCTGGCCATTCTCCACTGACCTCTCTCATCAACAAGATCCGCACAGAACTGGACATTACCTGAAGCTGCTGGCCGTATAAATTTACTCAAAGTGTGATAATGCTAAAAAAAAATGTTTTAACATTTTTTGAAGCTTCTTATTCTTGGCTCATTTACTCTAATAAATATGGAAGAATAAAAAATACATTTTTAAAATCAAATTTATTTTACACGAATAATGATAGATCATTTTGACCTGAGAATAACAAGGTGAAATAAAAGTGCCACATCCCTTCTGTTGTTTACTTACACTCGTACCTGTGCACTCAGGCCTGTCATGAGGAGAATTGTGTATTTCTATGAATATCTGGCTAATATTTAAGAAAAAAATACAATTTATTGGGTCAAACAAATTAAACAGTTGTTTTGGTATAAATTCTAAAGACATGGCCGGGGTCAATGGATCATCATTTTGCTAAGTTGTGAACAGATAGAATATGATGTTGATACTTAATATATTTTACTGGCTGCATTTTCAAGTTTTGTTTTTTGCTTCAAGCATACAAAGAGAGCCCAGATCTTACACTGTCTATGTTATACTGACCAGGTGATCGAGAGTTAAACGTCTCAGTGTTCCAGAGCGCCGTGTTGGACTCGGTTCCTGCAGGAGCGTCGGTGACTCTGCAGTGCTCGGTTCTCTCTGAGAGCAGAGGAGCAGAACTCCAAGTGCTCTGGTTCAGAGCTGCTACACCACAATCCCATCCTCAAATCATTTACACTCATCACAACAGCAGTCATCAGTGTGAGAGCGGCTCTTCTACACACACCTGTGTGTACAGCTTCTCCAAGAGCATCCTCAGTCTCAATGATACTGGCACTTACTACTGCGCTGTGGCCATGTGTGGGAAGATCATTTTTGGGAATGGAACAACAGTACAGTTGGGTATGTTTGTTCATATTATTTGAGCTTCATTAATATATGCAGAAGGTAGATTAAACCAGGTTTTCTCAACTCCAGTACTGGAGGTCCACTGCCCTGCAGATGTTTCCATGCTCCCAAACACACCTGATCCAACTGATGGAGGGCTTAATAATTAGCTCATGACCTGAAACAGTTTTGGGAATAGGGAAATGTTGGACCTCCAGGACTGCATTTTATGAACCCTGGATTAAACTAAAGTTGTTACCCATCTCTTTACTGGTGTCCATTTGATAATTTAAGGTATAGTCTTGTAATTAATGGCAATGCTGGCCACTTGGATAATTTGTCACAATGCTAAATATTTTAAATATTTTTCAGCAAGAACATTTGCAATCATACCATATGTTCACATATTTTTGATATGTTGACTATTCATGTCCCGAAGCAAAGTCTGTGGATCCTGTAGTGATCTGCCTGGGGTCAGCATTGGGAGTGTGTGTGGTTGTGATCTCTGTTCAAGCTATTTTAAGCTGTAAATGGAGAAACTGTGAAGAATGCACAAGTAAGTGTTCGATAAGGATGCTATATCTTTTTCAATACATTTTAGACAAACATATTGCGTAATTGTTGCTCTGAATGATTATATTTGGCTTTCTAGAATTCCAATATAATATAATAGGATGAGACAATGTAAGTAACGTCAGATCTAATGAGATATGATGAGACAGGCTCTCTACATAAAAGAAAAAAAAAAGTTAAGTTATCTTATAATTTTTCACCAGAGAGGATTCAGCAATGCAACGTGATAAGAACTGAGAACACAAGCACTCAGGTACTTTACTGGTATAATTACTCATAATTATAATCATAATGACGATTTCCCTTATTCGTATTTTTATGATTTAGTTTTCATATTCATTCCCACAGAACTGGGACTCCGTGGAGCTCAATTACGCTGCCATACATTTTAATGAAAAGAAAACCAAAAGAAGAAGAGAGAAGAGAGGACAACATCAAGACAGTGTGTACTCTGAAGTGAAATGTCCCCCCATTACTTAGATTATATATTTTTTAAATCTAATTCTGGTCTAGAATTGATTAATTCTCAAGTATGTTTAGAAATAAAGTTTAAACTACTGGTCTGTGGTCAGTTTTTTAGGTCCTAAGGTTTCATATGAATTTGTAGGACATTGATTGTATATGAAAAAACTGGCTACAGTTCAGCTCATCAGTGTGTTCTCTTAAGGGGAGACACTGCAGGTGAATAGGGTAATAAAAAAAAATTAAAAAAAATCACAATCAATCTTTGCCAGTTGATTGCTTTATTTTTTGTATTTGAAGTTTTTCAAAAATGTACATTTATCTATGCAAATAAGGCCAACAATAATAATAAAACCAAAAATCTAGTCTTGGGATGATGTTCGAATTAAAATTTAAAGTTGATTTCACTGTGAAGACGCTCTCAACAGAATGACTTTTAAAGAACAGTTTGTTGGCATGTACTTTTTTTATTGTTTAATCAGGAAAACACCAAGTGCTGTTAAAATAAATGTTTTTTGGGTAATTTTTCACTATGAAATCTAACATAAATCCTACAGTTATCAACATTGAGAAATTCCTCTGTGATATGCTTCTAAATACGCTTTAGAATGAACATGTACAATTTCATGAATGCAGCTGATCCAGAAACTTTGAGATTTTTGGTTTTGAATATAGAAAAAAAGAAATTTGAGGAAAAATGTGATTTAATGAGTTTGCACTCGAGTCGGTGTGTTTTATAAGGTTTATAAAGGAAATTTATACGTGTGTCAAGCATTTTAGGGATATATCACATGACGTGATTGTGCCAAATGGGGCAGAGCTAAAGCCTTCTTTAAAGATGCTAAGTTTTAGATAATACGGTGGTCACGAGTGGACAAAAACAGTGAAATAAACACATTTCTGTTGAGTTTTTTATTTATTTTTGATCACTGCATTGTAAGAGAATAAACATGTTATAGATCCAAAAATTTGAAAAATGTTTGATGTGACCAAAATCGTCATTTCTACCTGTAGTGTCTCACCTTAAAGGGTCTTCCGTTTGTCTCTGTGCTTTCTATAGATGTGTGATGTAATAATAACACAAAAACAATTCTGTGTTAAACCATTTCTGACATGATTTTTATTTCATACTGTTTCTTATTTTTTATTGGTCTTTTACTTTTGGTGATCAGAGTGGCCAGTCCCGCTTACACCCTCCTCTGGTTCCACGACAGATACATAATGCTTACACAATGCTTCCTCAATGTTTTTTAGATGTTTTTCTGATTTGATTTCATGCAAAACTTGGCAACACTTTACTTGAACCCTGCGTCATGACACGGACATAAGCATGTCATAGATGAGTCATGCATGGTGTCATAGGGTGTCATGAGTTGTCATAACAGTTGATGTTCAGTAATATAACAGTGTTATGTTACCATTACCGGTAATTGTGATGATACGTGTCATAATGTGTGATGTTATGACAGGTTATGTCACATGCTAATTTTTGCTAATTGCTCTCTGGTTAGTGTATGGTTTAAGACAGATGTTATTACACATACTTTATGACAACCGTCATCACATCTTATGTCACGTCATAAAAAATCACTAACGGTGATTGTGTCATGTGCCAGTCATAAAGTGTTAAGATAGTTAAAAATGGGCTTCATACAAACGTATTTAATGTGTAATTTGTGTGTCATAGTGTTAAGTCAGGTTAAAAAATAGTTGCTTATCTAGAGCCACTGATTTTCTATTTGTTGTAGACTATTTAAAGTATATAAAAACTATAGAAACCAAAAAAGAACTACCATTCAATCACTTTATAGCACAATTATAGTTTCTTTATAATTTAAAGGCTGCAAACTGAGTGTTTTTAACTAACTAAAGAGTTAAATTAAGCAAAAATTAAATAGCTTTAAATGCAGTTACCTTGATTAGCCATCTTTAGACATTGTTATATCTTTAGACATAAACTGTCATAAAACATTCATAACACAGGTATGTCATGTCATGACGCAAGCACTTAATAGTGATAGCACTGTCCTTATGGAGGACAGTTACTTGACAAGTTCCTCATTTGTGTTCTTACCACACTGCAGGAACCAGGATCATTATGTAAAAAGTGCTGCAAACTGCTCAATGGTTATAGTTTTTCAGCACGTGGCAAAAATACAACAACGCAATGAAGATTGAGGAGATCGAAGTTGTGGTGTTCTTTATTATTTTGCTTTTTTGTTCTAATATGATGTTAACATGAAAGTAAGCTGCATGCAAACATACAAAATCCTCTCTTGTATTGTCTTGTACTTGCCACTTGAATAAAAACAGCAGTGCCTGATATAAAATACGCTTTTGTAATTGCTTGTTAGCTTAAGAAAGTTAAAAGGCTTGGTTAACCTGCGAAGCTTGTGTTTGACCCATAATTGACATTCAGTACAGCACGCTCCTTCCCAATGATTCCTGGTCCACAGAAACTCTGGTCCAGGAAGTAAAGTCAGCCTTGGATTCATCAGTGGAAATGCATCTAAGGTTCCCGAGTCCCTATAAATGTTTCTAGTTCTTGTTTTCCACCTTAACTATCATCATAAAACCTTATGAGTTTGGCTTAATTTAAAAATGTTGCACATCCATTAAATAAACATGAAGTTGGTCAATAAATACATTCAACAACATCTGAATGCTCCGTGTGGCACTGTCACATGAGAACAATTCGAAACCAATTTGTTTTTTACAACGTTTCTTTAAATTATTATTCCTATCTTTATTTTTATTCTGATGTAATTACGTTCCTTTTAGGTGACGGTATTTGAGTAATTAAAACACATTTTATTTTTCAAAGCAACACTTTTAACTTAACAGATTTCATAGTTTTTTGTGGCCCTTTCACCACAGACTGCTGGTGGCCAAACTGTGTTACTAAAATAGAACCGTGTAGATGGAAAGGAAATCTAGAGAGAACTCGTGACTTGTAGCTGCCAATGAGGTGAATGTCTCCCGCAGCAAAATATTGGTGCTTTAGACATTTAACTACTTTTGAAAGGCTCGACCCAAGTGTCATTTCTATGAGGATGGCTCGACTCTGGACTCTTGTTTTATCTCTATACATGATATGTAAGTTTTAAAGAGTTTACACTAAAAATGGTTCAACAGTTCTTAGTTGATGTAATTCCTATTAGTAATAGTTATTTTAATAATTA
>JAOUQW010000001.1:19872646-19886295 GCA_028565825.1 Olivaichthys viedmensis
CACTGCGGTGGTACCCTTAAGGGAACATATTTTGTACCTTTAGTGTGTATCTTTTACCTGGAGTGTAAGGCTACGCGATCTTATTTTTAAATAAACGATTTTCTAAAACTCCAGTGATAGTCTGTATTTACTAATTTCAAAGTTTCCAAATTTCTAAGTTTCAAGTGCGACTATATTATCATTCGTATCACATCCAGCTTTCCGAAACAATTCCGCCTTTAAAAGGCAGAGTGCAGATTTTAAAATGGTGGACAAATGGCGCCCAGATTCATCACTCAAAAGACGCACACTCCTTCATCACTCTTTTCGGTGCATGAGTTGGCAAGGACGACTCTGGAATCAAGTGAACGATTCTCGGCGTGCTTCTGTTACTGACAGACAGAACGCAGAGACTCCCAACTTTCACAGCTGACGCTTCGTCCCTTTAACGAGCCTACTCGTTCTTCTCCGAACATCACTGCTAATGTTGTTTATGAGACTACAAACCCCTTCAGCAGCTGATTAAAGCATAAATGATCGGTAAATACAAGAGCGAAAGGTGTGGGAAAGTCTTCGTCGTTAATCACTTTTTTTTAACGGCAGCGAGTAATCGGAGAGTTTTTTGGGTGTGGCAGGCGGTTCTGATGAACATAGCACTGTATTTACTTTCATCTCTCCAAAAGGTCTGGCTTAAAATATCCTGCCAGGGCTTGGCTAGCAAGTGTTCTGTGTGAAATACGCCACTAGGAAGTTGTGCAATAAGATACGATCCTCATGCCAGGGTAAAAGAGATGGGACATGCACTAGGGCACGAACTAGGAATCGCCCGTTTTAGCTCCCACGCATGATTTCGGGCTCATCCGGTTTTACTATTAGTACATTAGTAACTGCATAGACGTTTCATGAATCTGTGAATGGGTGTGGATGCAGCACCACTGCTGGATGCTTTTCTCTGCTGAGACTCAGATACTCAGTTATCACGTCTCTCACAGCCCGTTTTTTAAAGACCTGGGTGTGTTAGTCCTCTCACACACACACACACACACACACACAAACACGTACAAAACGTCCCCAACCAGACCGCCTCTGTTCAGCACCTTCTGCCTTGTCTCTCATCGGGCATCTTATTAAAGTTAGCTTTGTAAAACCATACGATTTCACTGGAGCGCTGACCTTCTGCATTCTTACTTTTGGAAAATAAACAGGCCTGAGCAGGCTGGGTAGTAATAATAACATTAGTAATAATATTTTTAATTTATACAGTGCTGCAGGCCAGTGCGAAGGGCTTGACTCATGCATAGGAGACGCTGGGACTCGTCCTTCACCCAGAGAGCCCAATGCTTGTAAAGGATGTTCAGCTATGGACAAACAGTGCACAAAGCATGCATTTGGCTATCGATGTACAGTAGTGTGCAAAAGTCTTAGGCACATGTCAAGAAATTCTGTAAAATAGAAATGCTTTTAAAAATAATGACATTAAAAGTTCCAGAATATTAAAAAAAACACTATGAAGAGCAGTAAAGAGTAAAAAACTCAAATAAATCAGTGTGTTGGTGTTTCACAGCCTTTGGCTTTAAAACTGCATCAATGCTCTTAGGCACACTGTCGTGCAGTTTTATAAGGCAATCGACTGGTAGGTTGTTCCAAGAATCTTGGAGACATAAAATAAATAAACATCTCAGACAAAATTTCTATAAAAAAATTTAGGGTGCCTAAGACTTTTCGTACATTCAGCCCCACCATCACTTTCCATCACCAACCCATTAGGGTTAACTTTATTTGTATAGCACCTTTCACAATAGAAATAGGCTCAAAGCAGCTACACAAAGGAGTGAAAATGGGAAGTAAAACTATAAAGGAGTAAAAACTATAAATGAAACAAGGAGGCACAGCAAAAGCACACAAAAATAAAATAAATAAATAAAATAGCATGAGAAATTATTGCCCAAAGTGTAAAGGCGATAGAGTAAAGAGATAAAAAATAAAGGAAAAGGGATAAGAACCGATGATGGACAGCGTTTTAAACATTCCCATCGATATATTTTTATTGATACCATAAAAACGATGCTCTAAAAGCAAAGCTTTATCACCTGCTGAGTTTTTCTTAGAGCAAGCCAGAGCCAAGAGATTGTAAATTTCACACTGGAAAATAATTCTCTCATGACTTCACGTGTATGAAATCTAAAGAAATCACTGTCACTTGTCATATAATTCTGACGAATTTCTGTGTTAGATTAGGGTTTGCCGATTTAGGATGCCCTCATGAGCAATTATGCAATAAAAAGAAGAAGTGAGTCTTGTATTCATTATTTGCTAGTAGTGGATCTGCTGCTTTGCTGTGCGTGTGAACCAAAGGCCCTATAATTCCAGCGAGCCGTTGCTAAGGTGGTTTGGAAGTGATTAGATTGCGTGAAGTCACATTATCGCGAGTTGCGGGTGACATGGAAAATTGCCATAAAATTTAATGAGGGAAAGCGAGAAAGCGGTTAACACTTCACGGAACATGTGCATTGCTTTGAATTGCTTTACCACCTTCACACATGATCTCCTTAAGGTTTAAACCACCCTCCACTAGTTACTGTGAGCGTTATTGATGTATAAAGACAAATGTTTGGGCAAGAACATCACTGGCTTGTATTTGAAACACGCTCATCCTTCTGTAAGACTGGAGTCTGGCTCGGTGATGCAGGATGTCCAAAACGAACGATATTGTAGACGCTATACGCCTACAGCAGCTTCATCAGATCCTCCTATTAATGATCTTTTCCATTCTGATGCTTCGAATCTACTGGTCAAATCTAAAATCTGATGACAACATGGACACAATAAGGACTATTTTAGGAATTTTAATTTTTTTTTCTTCACTCCACAATTTCTGACACATTCCTGATATCATCTGATGTGTTGGTGTTTTTATGGATGATCAAGGATTACGTTGCTGTAGTCTTATACGATTTATCAGTTTTACTGATTCTTTGGTTAAGTTAGATTAGTTGTGTAAGATGTTGCCACGAAAAGAAATGTTTTATCATTCAATGTCAGAAAAAAAGGTACTATACAGCTAAATGTATATAAAATATAAATCCTCCTTCCAGGATCTTAGCAAGTTTGGACGTTTACAGCTTATTTTAGACACCCGAATTATCCTTTGTTAGCCAATCGTCTTATTCTACTCGGCCAGCTTTGACAAAGTTAGCTATAAACATGCAAAATACTGAGTAACTTACTGATTAACATTAATGATCGTATTATCTGTCCAGGAGAAATGTAACTAATTCGGCGTCCAACTTTTTTTCCTTCGCGGTCAGCAGGTTTGTCCAAGTTGGAAAAGCAGCTCCCAGATTTGCTCTTATTTTACGTTTTTTTTTGCAGCAAATTGTGTCTTTTTTCCCCACAAGAATAATATCTGGCAACTCTGCTGTTTAACACTGGATTCCGGCATGTTTGCGTTTCTGAGCAGTAAAGATGGGGGCGTGTCTATAACATGACTGACAGAAGGGATTTAAACACAACCAATGAGTCCATCACAGAACCAAAATTTAGGGGTATATATTTTTTTCTCAGGCGTGCGATACACTTGCTTTAATCACATTTTTTCAACATTGTGTCCCCCAGATATTTCCATGTTATTTGTAATAGCAAGAACAATAAAAGTATTGACCAATGCACCTTTAAGCACAATTATGTACCTTAATAATGTTCCTCTAACTAAAGGTACGAGCCCAGTGATCAGTATTTGAACCTCAAAACCCCAGTTTATTAACTTTTTTTATGAGAATAAATTCAATCTGGGAAATCCTTTTATTTTATAGGTTGGTATCAAACTTTGTATCATGTTATGTTATGATATGTTTTGTCTATTATCATATGTTACGTCTATTATTTTATGTTCTGTTATGCCTATTATTTTATTTTATGTTTTGTCTATTATGTTATGTTCTATTATGTTTAACTAACTACGCCATACTAGATCAATGCCCAAGTACAGTATGGCTCATCATTCAACATGTGTTTAAAAAGCCAGTGTGTATTACTATACTCGCCCCCCGTGTGTGTGTGTGTGTGTGTGTACATACGTCTTCTCATCTTACTGATCTGAGCATGTTTATAGAGCAGCCCTCGTCTGGACAAGGCGTTTACAGCAAAAAGAAAGGAGGAAATAATGGACCCGAAACAGCGAATCCTGATGACCACTCTCAAACTCATCCAGCAACTCATCAATCTACGACACCAAAACGTCCCATATGTAAATTTATATAGAGATTTATAAACGCGGTAGCAAATTCCCCATAATTGATTTCTCCATCTCGCTGAACTGACGTATTTGCAGGGATTTTAAAACAATTCCTAACGAGGTGTTGATTTTACCGCGCGTCACCTCATCGACATACACAAGTTGGCAGATTAATGGTGTGCGAAAGCTTCATGACAACCGTGTTATTGTTGTAAATGTGTTACTGCTCAGACGTCTGGCACCGAAAGAAGATATTTTGAGGAAAAGCTGCCTCCGTTTCCAGAGGGCAAATGGTAATTATGAGCATGAAACAGGCCCATTTTGCGGTATAGTACAATTAGGAAAATGGACTTGCGTCTGGTTGGAGTTTGCCAGTAAGCTATGCGGACACGGAGACGGCTGCCAGTCCCCATACGAGAACGGACTTCCAGCCAGCACAGCCTTGCCAGACGATCATTATAACTTTATTTAAAGCCAGAGATGACAGCCAGTAATACACATACCAGTAGAAGTTCAGTACAGTTCAGTAAAGTGAACTTTAAGATTCAGAGTGGTTTAACCTTTAGCAAGGCTTTCCTCTGGGAATGTGAAGTATGAGTTGAATTCACGAGTTGAAATATCTGAATTCAAATCAAATGGTCTGAATTGAAATGAAATTCGACTCCAACCCTGATTAATCCTTATGTTCTGTTCAATGGATGTCCCACTGATCCAGGACAACCCTTTGGATTTTTTAAATATATATATATATATACACATTTTAATATATATCATATTTACATCTCAACCTTTAGCAATATTTCTAGAAATAGGCCAACACGCTATTTCGGGAATCCTCCTGATGGCAGGTGTGTGCACAGGTAGCCACTAAATTCACCTTTTTGTTTCGCAGGATTTTGCCAAGAAATAGTTGTCGTTATTAGGGTTGCCAGATTGGAATCACTGGTTCCACCCAGTGAGGGTTTTTAAAACCTTTCCAATTTATTATAAAATGAATACATAAAGGATATTTGGACTAGTTAGTCTTTATCTACGAGTCTAGTCTATTTGTCCAGTCTAATAATATTAAAAACAGCCAATTGTAATGTGAAATACGCTCGACCTGGCAACGATGGTAGTTAAGAGGTTTTCCTCAGTCCTTCAGCTAGAAAATGCACTGATCTCAGACCTGTTCTCTGCACAGTGTGTGTTTACACTACCGTGCTAACAAATTAATTCGGCTTTGATAGTTAGCCGAATCAGCTTAAGCAGGGAAAACACTAAACTGGGCAGTGCTGTTTAAAAAAGTCCTTTCCTCTTTCATTTTGTCGACTTAGCACTGAGCAATGGTGCATGAATCTTCTGTCCCTTAACTGGTATTAAGCATGCTCTGATTGGTTGGCTGCATTTCAGGAGATCTGCAATATGCATCACTGTTGATCACGGATTTCAAGTTTTGCACTGGAGATTCGCACATGTGCTGAAGTTATCTCGCTCTCAGTGCCTCCCTTTTTTTTTTTTTTTGGAGTCCTATCTCAGTCCAGCGCTCTAAAACTAGGTTACTGGCTTGTCCCTTTTGTGGGATTCAAGGCATCCAATTCAGTCCGCCTCTGTGTCTGCATTTATTTCAAGAGGGCTTCAATCAGTTGAGGTCTTTTTTCTTCTTCTCAAACGTCTGTGTAGTCGGATGTCAAAGGGAGAAAACGCCTGAAATGATACAGTATGTCCACATGGCAATATGGTAGAGGGGCTCAAAGGGAGATTAACTGGTGGGAGATGAGCAGTACAAAATAAAGATTCACATAGACAAAGCCCAATTGATGAGAATCAACTGCCTAAACGCTGAACCACCGGCTAATGGTATCTTAGTTGCAACATCTGGCTTTGTTTAGCTCACATTCTGATTGTTCTGAGCTGTGTTTAATTGCAGGGTTGTTTACAAAAAAACGTATACATGTTATTGATGTGTATAGCTCTGATCTGTTATAAAATACTTGCCCTGTCAGCTCCTACCTCCTTTTCGCTGATCCTAATCTAGCCCTGGCACTCACTACGACAAATTCTGTAAATGCTAGAAGCAAAGCGAACATACTTCAGGATGTTTGGCAGCCACAAAGAAAAGCCTCAGCCCACAAACTACTGTAGAGCTTGCTGCTGCGATTCATCGGTGTTGTCTCAATTATCTCCATATCTCCTCGCTAGCTGTTGAGGCTAATCAGTTGTCCCTTTCCCCCTCTCCTCCTCCCGGCCTCGGACCTTTGTTCTCCTTAAGGACCAAACGTCTATCAGCGCACAGCCTCTGCTCTGGAGCTGGCCCTATCAGATGACCTCATTACCACTGTTTTTCCTAGCAGTCTTGGCTAACCGCTAGCCATCCATCAGCAGTCGGATCAACACTAACAGTTTCACCCACTGCAACTTGCTCGTACTAGCCTGGTGTTGGCCAGTGCCCAATGGCAAACGCAAAGCAAAATGTTGTAGCTCATTAGGCTTTGGATTTGGAATCACAATCAGTTTCATTTAGATGTTTAAGTATAGGGATATGTAAAATTCCTTTCTTTCATTCCGCTTTGCCGTCCACTCCTGCTCTATTTTTCTTTTATTTCAGATAATAGAAAAGTTTTTGAGTGTCTATTTGCACCCTTAAACACCAAAAAGTGTTCATTAATCAGCCCATTGCAAACTTGATCATACCACCAGCCTTATTTTTACTTCTTCAGCTCGATGTAGTTACTGCTTAGCCTAAAATACTGGTTTTAATTACAAAATATAACAGTTTGGCAACATTAGATAAGCTAACCACCCCCCTAAACACAGCACTGTGATAATGCTAAATCGCTTACTAGTTAGCTTAGCTAATTATACCTCTCCAGCTGTCAGCAGCTCGCTACCGTTAGGAAAACTAACATTAGCTAGCTAACATTAGGCTGACTATTATATTGTGTAATTAAAACCAGTAGACAAATTTGCTAGCAAGATAACTAGTGTTAGGCAAACTATTTTATTGTGTAATTAAAACTGGCAGCGTAGTTTGCTAGCACGCTAGCTAATGTTAGTTTGCCATTATCTTACTACAACGGTAAACTGTGCTATACTTAAAAATAATAAGGTGTCTTAATTCAGTCACTAAACTTTGCTGGGTGTGTAAGTATGGAACAGGGGACTTTAATCACCTCCATGAGTGGAACCCGCAGTCCTCATAAAAAAGAACAATTCCCCCTTAGCATTTATAATCTCTTGAGACTTAAATCACTGGTTTGTCCGTCCTTAAATCATCAAGCTACACTGCTAATGAACTAATTTGACTTACCAAGGAAAGTCCTAGAAAAACATCATTAGTCTTGTCTTTACCTCGGGTTTAGCACCTTCGGTTGTCATTTAACATGCTTTATTTTCATAAGCGGGTGGTTTCCCATGTGTTTCACACTCACACTTTCATGCTAATGGACCCTGCAGCTATATATAGCTATGTTGAAATGTTAAAATGAGACACCAGTGGCTACAACGGTGTTTATCAGTGGGCTTTGATTGCAGATTCATTTTTTGCAGGAAAAATTACAACCTGATTTGTCTGCGCATATCTGTGGTGATAATATCTCTAGTTCTCAGCTCTAGTTCCAGTCTATACCTGGTTCATATCTGCAGCAGTAATATTTTCTAGTTCAGGGTCACTATAGTCTCCTACTTTCCCTGCTTTATTTGGCTATACTCAGTTGCCCATTTGGATTAAGACAGGTTTTTATTCACTGCCTTACTAGCTTGATCCTAGTATTTAGAGCATTTAGAGAATTTTCTATGGTTTTCTGCGGTTTCTGCTTTGCACAGAATCCGCACAGGCTCAGACAGCGTCTGCTGGCATGCGCCCGAGTGGGACTTTGACATCACGAGTGCCAAACTGGTCTGATACGGACCAGCGTTGGGGATGAGGAGGGGATCTTCACCTCTCCAGATGAGAGGCAGATCAGCCTCAGAAGGGATTAGAGTGCTCCGAATTGCAATGGTGAGATTAAAAGATCCAAAGTTTGTGCTCCGGGACAGGTGCTGGTCTCAGCTGTGGAGATGGATATTTTTTTCCTCTCGGTGACAGAGGCCGTGGGAGAGATGTGGTGGGGGGTGGAGGGATTAAGGTACTGCTTTAGATAGCGTCAAGGAACAGGCATTTCATGGTCATGATCTTAACAGAGAGTGTGTGGCTGGTGCGTTGCGGTGGCTCTCAGACGACTCCCCAAGTGCAGTCTAGCTCTACGTAGTAGAAATATATATGTAGCTAGCATTGATTCCCAGGTATTTGGAAAAAGGGGGAGAATATTTCAAATAGAAGTGAGCCCCTTTATTCAAGTGAATCAAACAATTGGGGAGACATGAAGAGGCGAGATTTGCTTCCTTCTTTCCTCGGGTGCGGTGTGGGCAATTGATCTTCGTCCTCTCAATTTCACAGTGAAATTATACCAGATCCCAACGCCTTTGTGCAGACGTCAAGGCTTATTGAGATTAAAATGTTCTTATTATAGAGCCCCTGTTAAGAAGCTCATATTATGGGCTTCATTTTGTTTGAGAGCCTGATTAGAGAGGTGTTTTGCTCTTAGTGCCAGCTTTAAAAAGAGCATTAAAAATAAGTGAACATATACATAGTTTCAAGCCCCATTTGGTTATTGACCTGAAGTTCATTGTTCTGCTTTTGTTCTTGTCGCAGCTGCCATATAAAAAAATGTTCCATGTAATTTAAAAAGCCTGAAATATATATATATTTTTCTTAATATATGGTACATACGAGACAGCCCGCTGTTGAGCTGTTAACCAGCCTATCATATATGAGAAATAAATACTGTGCCTATTTGATTAGAGCCGCTGTAAAGAGACCTGAAATCGTATTATCACCATCATAAACGGGTCCCCTGTTAAATCCTAACCACTGGAGTGGCTTTGTGTTGTTCTTGGCAGACCGAACTTGCCCTGAATGCTGATTTAATTGCCCACTCAGTTATACGGAGCACTGGGGTTTGAGTTTGCTGTTCATCCAAAACCACAATTTTGCTATTTTCTGCTCACAACCACTAAAGTGTTGAAATAAAGAACAGTTGGCTGGTCGATCGACGAGGGGCTGATTGATAACATTCTGACAGCGCAGATTTGTTTTGGCCAACATTTAAATACCGATTTAGTTTGGTCTGCCATAGTCATATTTCTGATTTTAAATTAACACCTATTACTTTGATTAAGCTCTCCCTCAAGACCTCATAAAAAACACATTTATGAAATACTAGATGATTGCAGCATGGCCTCACTGACTTGGATCGCCAAAAACAGCACTTACTTTAAGTACTTTATAGCCTACTTTGGGATTAAAATTTGTTCTCTCAGTGGAGATTCTCCATTGTAAACACTTTTTAGTCCAGGTTTGGGCTTAACCCATGTCTGGAATGCCAATATTAAGTATCTTTGGTTGCATTTTCTTTTACAATCTTCTACTTTTGACTCGTGAATGCACTGACATCGATGCCGTGTCCTAATCGCAGAGTTCATCCTAGCATATAGGATGTGCGTGACTGAGACTGTCATGCAACATCCAGGAAAACGGTGTGTTCGTGAGTGCGAGGTTTTCAGGGCATGACATGGTTTATGTGTAGGGGGGGATTTGGTGGAGTGACACGGAGGTGTACTTGTGTTCTTCTCGTGCAAACAAGAGACTGACAAGAAACAAAATGGATGTGCAGGCAGGGCTGTTTCTTTGCTGGCCTGTTGATAAGTGCCAGTCGGTGTGGTAGCGCCCATCAAGAAAGTTTGGAATGCATGAACTTGAAAGATCCAGACCAACACCAAACATAGCATCTTCATATCCTGTGGACTGCATTGTAAAGGAAAGACTTTGGCTGTTTACAAGGATTCTGCATTATTTGGGACCTTTGGGACAACAATATCACATGTTACATACGTTCATAGGAACAAAACCCTTGAACCTTTCACATTTGGCCTTAGTGCAAGTCCTGGCACGGTTTCTGAGCTCGGCTAGACCTCGTGCAACGCCACAGCTTTTGTGTTGTATCCCACACAAGCCCGCAGTTAGCATTCCAGCCATGACTGTGTCTCTAAATACGAAAATGTAGCAGCAGCAAAGGGCCAAAGGGCCTGTGGCATGCAGCAGCTGTGTATTATTGTGCAAGTTGGTCTCATGTCATCACTTGGTTGTTCTCTGTCTCTGTGTGTCACTTGACACTCGGGGTCAAGGACATCCTGCACCATTGGGTGGAGTGTGAAGGGCACGGGTGGTGGAGTAGGACCAGCTGTCCAGTCTTTAAGGCCAAAGCTTGGCTCCGGCTCAAAACACTTTTAAATAACCCCCCTGCACCAGGCCTGCATCTTCAACAGCTGATGATTTCAATGAAACCAAAGGCTTAAATCGTGATGGCTCTCTTCCTGTCTTTGTGTCAGTCTCGTCTTGTTTTTTTATGATGTTGTCTAGTCTGCACTCGTCAACATGCATTTGCCTCCTGCCGCCAAATTGTCCTGTAAACCAGGCCTGTGTGTGGCCACTCACTCGCTCTCTCTCTGATGAGTTTGTTATTTCCCATTTGGAGAAAAGGCAGCACGGAAATTGTCCTGATTTTGAAATCGTTCTGCGGTTTTCCCTGCATACTTTGGGCCTAACATGCTTGATTCGGAGCATGCCTGAACATAATAACTTATAAACTATATCACAAACTCTCAGTAAGGTAACCCATTAATCATTCAACCCACATGTAAAGATTTACACCTTTACACGCGGCATCTGATAAAGACGTCTGTCATTATTTTGCAATTACCTGGTCATGCACAATTTGCCTCGTTTTTTAAAAATGGTTTGGTTTCCGTATGAGTTCGGTCAAATGCCAACACATGCAGGCTCCTAACACACAGCGTTAATTGTTGTCACCCTAGTGCACTGCTCAGTATTATGTATTATGCTTTAGTCTATTTTACTTTCAGGCAATAAGAACACACTGTTTTGACAGTATATTAGTACTCTTGCAAGCCAGACTTTCAGCTATCACTAGATTCTGTACTTTTTGTCACTAAATTGCCTACTTTAGCAGGAATGGGCCCTTTGACTGACATTGCAAATTGAAAAATTTCCTGTAGCCTTTTGGCAAACACACGAGGGCATCTCTTTTACTTGCCACTAACCGTTTCAAACAAAACTCTGGAATAACTTTTAAATATGGGACGCTTTTTTTCCAATCCAGTGACTATATCCTGCTCCGAAATGTTGTTTTCCTGTCGAAAACCAGTGCGTGTTCACAGAAATGCGGCGAGCCGATCAAGCTGCAACCTTCAAGATTCTCAAGCTCTGCGGGCCGTGGGAAAATGTATTCTGCCACAGTGCGGCACTTTTAAAATCAAAGTTTGATTTCAAAACACCTTTTTTCTGTGTTAGAAAATCGCACGTTTTTTCTTATCCTCATAAAAACAGCTGAAAAGTCGTCTTTCGAACTACTGCTTGCTATTTTCATGGATCTGTGATGTAAAATTATCGTTTTTATTCTGCAAAAAAGGGTGGGGTTTTTTTTCTTCACGGATTATAGATGCCCTAAATCATATGCATTTTTTGCCATCCATTAAAACAAATGAAACACATCCGTTTAGACTTTGGAGTTTTATATGGAGTTCTCAAATAGACAAAAAAAAAAACCCCTGCCGTGCCTCTCTAACAAATTGAGCTCCAAAATCCACAACCTCTAGATTTAATATGCGACTTCGGGGGGTAAAAAAAGCAATTTGATCGTGGGTGTGAGTGTATTTTGATAGGATGCACACAGACCCTCAGTTTTGATCACTGACAATGGATATTCATGGGAGACGGCAAATGAGAGACCCTCAGAAGAGACCAAATATAGTTCCAAATGTCAACACACTGTTTCAAACAGCTAATTGTTTCAGTTTTTCTCAATATCGTTTTGAAACTGTCCCTCCCCTAATTGCATTATATTTGGGAAAAAAACCCAAAAACGTTCATGGTACTCAGACTTTTGCACCCTACATTACAGTGGTCTCTTAAAACGAGCTTTGGCTGCGCTGTCAGTATGTATATCCATTATACAGAGCGCTATTAGATTACCAGCAAGTGTTATCCCTGTCACTCTGAATCCTTCGCTCAAAGGCTATAAACGAACCTTGTGTCTGAGATCAGACCCCATTGACGTTTTCTTGGAAACCTTCAGCCATCTCCGTTTCCCTGCTTGCGTTACATGTTCCTGTGTCTCTAAAGTACCGCAATCAGCGACTCCGTTTTGCTCTTGCCTGCAGGGTCGCGTTTGCGGTCAGGGCGGGGGGTTAATGAGGATCATAGGATCGAGAATTTTCTGGAGCTTAAGCAGCTTTCCGAGGAGCTTTCCATTTTCCAACCTATGCTGCTGTAGGAACGTACATAGAACGTGTGAAAGGTCGACTAAGTTTAGGCAATAATGTTTTGTTATTCTCGTTCGTGATCCCGCACTTACCTTGATATAAGCCACTAATGATTCATCTCGGAAGAGACCGTTTAAACGGCCAGTCTCCACCACCGCTGGCCCGGGATAAGCACAGGAAATGAGCACGGCGCTCCATCTTATCGAATGAAGTATGAGGAAATGTTGAAATTTGAAGGGTGGTCTTGTGAGGAAACTTAGTGAAAACTAGTTCACCAGATGCATCCCTAATCTCCTGATGTAAAATAACACTTAATGTCAAAATCAGACTCGAGCTGTGTCGTCATCGCTGTATGTTGTTGTTGTAGTGAGGGGGTGTTGGTTGATTGGCAGCCTGAGCCTTGGCAAACAATTCCTTGGGTAAAGTTGTGTCAGACAGGACGTACCAGCCCATAAAACCCTGAACTCACAACCCCTGCAGAGACACACACACACACACACACACACACACACAAATGTATCCGTGCACAGTTGGAGACGGCTGCACTTCTCCTGTGCCCTCTGGAACATACTGGCCCGAATGCAGGAAGCGTCGGGGGGGGTTCATTAACGTAAAGAGCTAATGATGTGGTGGGTAAGACCCCTGCTGGAGACGTTGGGGACAGACTGTGTTTTGTGTTAAGGTTGTTTTGAGCGCTGATTTTTGAGCACATACTTCACCAGAGGGATGTTATTCAGGTCACATTGTGCGATGCAGTGGAGAATGGAACAAAACACTGTGTTCTGAATTGTGCTGCATAATTTTATCGACTATATACAGTACTGTGCAAAAGTCTTAGGCACCCTCTTTTTTTTGGGTGTTTATTTGATGTCTTCTGCTTTAGTGTGTCATTAAAATAAAGAGATTTTAGATTTCCAAACATTCATTTTTCCAAAAATTCTAATGTTACAGAGAAATGTCAAGTCGTAAGTCGTTAAAGAAAGTAAGCTATTCAGTAATAGAGCATTTTTTAGATAAAAACAGAATCAAGGCTGTTCTGGGATTTTACCTGCAGAGACAGAAGCAAGTGAGAACC
>JAOUQW010000001.1:19912411-19926982 GCA_028565825.1 Olivaichthys viedmensis
TAAACAGAGGGCGCGTGGCCGTCGCACGTGGCGGCCGTCGTCATAGCGACCGCCACGCTATGTCCCGCGCTCAGCCGTGCGCGTGACATTGTGCAGAAATTGAGTAAGAATAACTTGAACTTCAGCTGAACTTGTGAACTTGTGAGCCAGTGTTGTAAAGGTGAGGCGTAGTTATTAACCCATGCAGTGCAGTTAAACTTTGAAATAACAGAATTTCAAAAATGTTAATGACTAAATGTACATTAGTTTTAAAGAGTTTAAATCTCTGTTCTTGTATTTTATTTGTGTACCTCAGCTAATAACGCAATAGGATGCTGTAGGTTGGGTAAAGCTACTCAGGCTCATTTTTACCACCCAGAGTACACGGCTAATTACGCTCTTGTGAAAGAATTGCACCACATAGAAGCCCATCCTATTTTTTTTAATGATTATATTTTTATTATTATTTTTATGGATTTTTAGCCTTCATCCTGTTTGTTTTTAAACAGTATCAATATGTTATTGAGTGACGAATACAGCATGAGAAAATGAGTCAGTCATGTTGCTATAGCGTGTGTGAGAAACATTATTTCATAGTATTTTATAGTTGTGGGATTCAGGACATTAGGGCATTAGTTTTATCCCATACTACAACTGTTGCATTTTCCCTCATACTTTTTTTTTTCTCACCAAAGTTTCTCCTAATTTAGTCGTTGCCAATTCCTTCCCCATTGCACGACAGATACCAATTCAGGAGGACGATGGCTAACATGTGCTTCCTCTGAGACATTGCCTCTTACACAACAGTGCTCACGCAATGTTATAGAACAGCTGAACACGCTTGGAGGAGACAACTGCCCCTATTCTGTTTACATGTACAGACTGCAATTAGCGAGCATCGCTTTGACTGATAGAGAAGAGGAAGGCCATTTTTACCACCCAGAAAGCAGGGCTAATTACGCACTCATGGAAGAATTGCACCACGTAGAAGCCCTTCTTATTTGTTTTTAAATAATATCAATATGTTATTGAGTGACGAATACAGCATGAATAAATGAGTCAGTCATGTTGCTATAGAGTGTGTGAGAAATGTTGGCTTCAATCAGAGATAATTTTGAACTTTTGAGGGTTAGCAGGAGAAGAAACAAAAGATATTACCTGATGTGGAAAATGAATAATCTATTAATCATTAATAATCCAACAATCAACAAACATTCAGCTCTAAACAGCAGTTTATATAATGGGGTTTGAATCGAGTGTTTGCCATGAGGTCATTTTGAAACATTAAGGGAAATGTGAGACACTAAATAAAGAATATTAGCTGAAGGGGGAAAATGAATCACTCATTAATTGTGGGCCATGTGATGTAAGCTGGAAACCTCTTGTTGTTTCAGACCATGTCACCCAGCAGAAAGTTTAAAGGGTGATTTTCGGATACACAAATGAATAACCAAAGAAATCGAACAAGTAAAGCATATCTGTGTTGGTTTTTTGTTTTAATGGGAAGTCCTGAGAGAAATGGAGAAGGCACAGTGCTGGAGTGCGTGAGTTTAACACTCACATGGACCAGGCAGTTCAGGACCGGGTGATTTTTATCGTCTGTGGTTATTGGTTACAGTTGGAAAACCGTAATCACATTAACCCGACTTTTCCTGTTCTCACAGAAGACAGAAGACACACAGGCACGGAACGAGCCCAATACCGCTTAAGCCCTCTAACCGAACACTATCTCACGCAATGCGAGAGCTTGTTGGATTTTCACTAGTGGAGGCTGGTGGAGGGCTTTACTTTTGTGCAGGCGCAGGTGTAATTTAGTGGCATCATGCCGGAGTGTTGCTAATTTGTTTGGGTGTAAGCCAATTTTTTCTCGATCTTGTTCAATTTTTATGGTCAGAAATGAAAGCACCTGATCTGACATGGGTGGCACAGCGAGATCCAAAAGCTGCCATTTGCGCAGTGCTAATTTTTAACCCCCTTTTTGCAAAATTGCCCCGGTTTAACGCAGACACAATGCCAAAACCGGTATTTTTCTGACCTTAGGAAAAAGTCCTGTTCCATTTCTTTCAACCCGATTTTGTTATTCATGTCACCCCACTACAATATAAACAGGCTGCTTCAACCAACTACTAGCTAAACAGAACTGACTCAATTAATTCATTTATAACAAATAAGAACAAATAACTCGCTTGTGGCTGGTAAATGTGAATCAGACAGTTGGCGTGCCATTATGCATGGAACGTCATAAAATGAATAGAATCACTATAATATCTAACAAAACATATTAAATCCCAGACTCGCCAAATTCAATGGCCTCATGAGACAAGAAATTAGCCGATATAAATGTCATAGAGGCTCACACATGAGTAAATACCACCAAAGAAAAGTGCCAGAAGGCAGAAAACGCATTTGTTGTAAGTTATATCATGCAGCTGGTTATTTCTACCTCTAAAATATTGACAGGAACTCTATAAGTGAACTCATCAATCAACAATCATTACGGAAAGACTTGATTTGATTGGATATCACAGCACGTAACCAAACCTTTTTAGAATATATTCATTTTATTTCTTTTTACAGTTATGCCCCTTTTCGGCAGGTTGCCGCCCGAGAATCTATCCGTCACGCCCATATATTGCACCAACACTGCAATATTATTTGCGCTTGGATTATATAAAAAAAAAAACAAGCCCAGGTTGTGACTAAGTGGAGCAAGACACTGTTGTGACTGGCCTCAGGCTCCCTCTTGTGTCTGCAGCTCTAGAAAACAGCCATATTGAGATTGCACAGTGCAGAGGAACGTCCCACGGTGCTAAATCAGCACCCGTTAGGCCGCTAGTCAGGTGAGATTAAACGAATAACAACAGGTAATAATAATCAGCGTGAACCGGCTCTCTCGGCCTGTGATCGTGTGTACACAGTAAAGTGTGAATGCGTGCCTGCTGAATGCCGTCCACAGCATTGGCTTACACACACAGCATGAACCAGAGAGCGGAGAGAGGTGTAGATCACGGTGATCATGTCAGTGCCTTATATTGGGGAGGAGGGTTCACACACACACGCAGACACTTGCACACATACAAACACCTGACGCACTGTGTTACGAGCTGAGCTGAAGGCCAGCACACAGACTGCCAGCTGGAGGAAGGTGGAAACGAGAATGTGTGTGTGTGTGTGTGTGTGTGTGTGAGTGTGTGAGTGTGATTGATGGCCAGGCGTGCGGGCATCTCATGAAACCGAATCTCACAGAGCAGAGAAGGGGAGAAGGGGGCAGTGCGATTCGAGGGCACAAGCCTGGCATTACTGTTCATACAGTCACATCTATTCTCTGCCTGTGTCTCTCTCAGTGCCTCCTTTCTCCCTCTTATACATGCATTATGTTATTTTCTTTATTTTTGTCATCCTTTTCCTTCTTTCCTTTTGAGCCAATTGGGAAAGAATCAGCTACGGAAGGATGTGTTTCTTACTTAATTAGAAAGCTATGTATTGATTAATATTGATTTTGATACACAGAGGTACAGTACTGGTCAAAAGTCTTAGGCACGTGGAAAGACGTTTGAAAATAATGAAATTATTTCCCAAAATTTTTTTTGTATTGGGATTGGATTGTATTGTGAAAGTGGGAGTTCTTAGCATTTTTTTTGCTCAATGACAGTTGCCGCTGGGAAAAGGGGGAGATAAAACGACATGATATTATTGATTAATATTATTTTTGTCCCCGTTCACGAGTGCGTAGTGATGTAGTCATAAATCAGATGATACTTAGAGGTGGGCAAAAGTCATTGCATTTTGATAAAACTTTTGAGAATAATTTTCTTTTAAGGGATTGATACTGATGAATTGCATACAGTATGACTAAGGACATGAACTAACAAGGTAGAAAAGGTCAGTTTTCATTTTAGGTTGTCTCTAAAAACAGGTGCCCTCGGAGCGTAAACCAGTTAAGCCTATAGATAAAAGACTTCTAGATGGTGCTAGTATCAACTGTAAGAAAAATAAATGTTGTGTGTTACAGATGCGTAATTAGGATGATCAGGATCGAGGCATTTTCCAGTTTGATCTAGATTGTTTCTAACAACAGGGTTCTTGTGAAAAGTATGGAATTTAAAGCACTCATTTCCTGATCTGGAAAAGTATGCAAATTCAGAAAGTGATTTGCAGAAGTATGGATATACGGTTGTCAGTGTAAGACCCAAGACACTAAGGTTCTCTGGAAAGGTCTTGAAAAGGTCTGGATTTTTTTCACAAGAATCCTAAATAAAAAGTAAATAAAAAAACAATTACTAAATTCACTTACATTTACTTCCATGGAAGGATTTTGATTGTTGACATGAAGTAACTGAACTAATCTCTCTCTCTCTCTCTCTCTCTCTCTCTCTCTCCCCCTCGGTGATATCTTCTGGTCGGCCCACCTGCTGTTCTCCATCAGGTATGTCCCTCATTTCTTATCTGAAGCTGTCAGTCTCTTTCAGCAGCTGCCTGTCAGTATGAGCTCATAATGCCGAGTGCCAGAGCATCCATCTGCCATCTGGACCCTCTCCATGACCTCATCACCTCACCAAAGGTCC
This sequence comes from Olivaichthys viedmensis, assembly GCA_028565825.1. NCBI lineage: Eukaryota > Metazoa > Chordata > Actinopteri > Siluriformes > Diplomystidae > Olivaichthys > Olivaichthys viedmensis. The sequence continues at coordinate 19,916,956 of JAOUQW010000001.1, forward strand.
TTCATGTTGTGAAAGAGAGCAAAGTTTCTTACCTTTATCTCATGCTGCCTATTAGTGGCATTATAACCAGCCACACATCTCACTGACCTACTGATATTCTTCACAGTGTTTGGCAGTAGTGGTGCTTAAAGTTTCCAGTTTCAAGGTGGTAATGTTGCTAGTAGTCCAGTAGTTAAACCATTTTATTGACCGAGTACCATTGATAAACACTACACCATTTCATTTTCTTAACATACACAATAGGTCTTTTATAATAAATCTGTGCATTTCTTGTCAGTTGGTTGGAGGAAATCTGGACTGGTAATTAGTATTTTATGGATTCTGCCATTGCCAGCGCTATTGACAGTCCAGGTTATATTTTTTCCCCATGTTTTCCCCAAATCATTTATTTTTTGACAATTCCCACTCACCAGCTTGCTCTTCCCAATCAGACGACGGCTACTAAACTGATGGCTAACACGTGCTTCCACAAGCCAGACGTTGCATCTTTTCGAAACCCCCACTCATGCAACGTCACAGGGCAGCTGAACACGCTTGGAGGAGACACTAGCTTCCCAACAGACACCCGCAACTGGTTAGGGTCACTCTGACAATTCTGTTCTCTTGGACTCCCAACCATGGAGGGCTGTGGCATTGTCGGGATTGGAACTTGCGACCTCCCAACAATAGGCAAACTCTTAGACCACTGCGCTTTTTCTATTTCTAGTAGTATCATCATGTCTGAGGGAGCTGAGGAGACGCCGTGACCGCACTTCTCAAATTTTATGAAACTGGAGGAGGCAAACAGAAACAGAGCTGGTGTCTCACCACTTTTCTCTTTTAGGGCTGATTCTAAGTCTGTATGATGGAGCTGTTTCTTATGGAGGCTGCTCTGTAGTGGTGAGCCAGAGTCACTACCCAGGGACAACTGGTCAAATTTTTGGTAGTTAGGTGTTTTGTAATTGAAAAAAAGAGAGCATGTCTCAGTTGGTATAAAGGTTATAAAGGTTAAGGTAAGGGCTTGGGGACAGGGTTAGCGTTTGTCCTTTTTTTATGACTTTGTTTGTAAAAAAGCAAACAAAATCCAACATTGCCCTTGCTTGTTCTCTTTCAAGGAGATCAGGTTCTTCTTTTTTTCATTAAAGTAACTTTAATGTAGGCAGAATAAGTGATACTAACAGACATCCCTTGTGCTTGTGGTTTCCTTACAAATTGGTATTTAGAATAGACTAGAATGCGTTTTATTGTCACATATACAAGTACAGTGAAATTCATTCTTTGCATATCGGTAAGCTGGGGTCAGCCATGATACAGCGCCCCTGGAGCAGGGCGGGTTAAGGGCCTTGCTCAAGGGCCTAACAGCTTGAACCCACAACCTTCTGATCAGTAGCCCAGTGCCCTAACCACTGAGCCACCATTTACTTACTGATTGTATGTTTTAATAAATAAGGAGTGCAATTGATTGAATTTGGTAGCTGGGCAAAAAAAAACAACAACACTTTTTTTGGAGTCTTTGAGAAGGCCCAAATGAAAATGTACGAGGTAAAAAGTATGGTCTTTTCAATTGAGTAAGAGTACAAGTATTCATTTTCAGTTATCTTCAGGAAAAGTACAAATCCTCTAAAATGATACTTAAGAATAGGAATTAAGTACAATTACACAGTTGCTTTCTACCTCAGGATTTAATGTAGCTGAGCTAAAAAAAATTGTAGAGAAACTTGTAGCTTAGCTAACTACAATTTATACTGAATACTGAATATTTATGATTTTTTTTGTGTGTATTTGCCCATTAACCTGATCAGTCATGTGTGCTGGTGCTGATGAACATCTTGAGATTGCGATCTCTTTGCAAAGCTGGTAATGATGTTGTAAACGTCACATATGGAGTGAAAGCAGGCCGTGTTTAATTACTCTTTGTTCTCTCTGGTAGAGGTCAGAAAATTGTAAATTTCAGCACAGAGTGGGCCATTCACTGGACATGAGGGAGAGACGGGCACTAAACATGAGCACTAAAAGCTCAGTTTAGTTGATCTGATGTGTGACAGGTCATTAAGTGGTTCAGCTGGAGCAAAGCTGAGCTCTGTACCGTATTTGGACATTTTTTATACGACTGGCCAATAGCAACATGACCGTTGAGGAGCTCGAATCACGTTTTGCGTAAGCGCTTTACTCTGTTTAGACTTTAAGTATTTTAAGGACGAGTAGAGAATCCATGTCATCACCTCCACACTGATGTAAACAAATTGGCAGCAGTTCGAGTGAGCGAGGGCTGATCCTGCGTTGCCTTTCCACTGCTCCATATGGGAGTGATTTCTGCATCACAGCCAGATGGGGTCACATCCCAGCCCGCCTCTGTTATTCTGCTTCAGACAGAGCGCTGGGGCTGTGTGACTCTGCAGTTGTTCACCCTGTTTAAGAACGAACATTTCCTCTGCCCTCGTGACTCATGGGAAATTAATCATGCTTTTAAAAGGAACATGCATTTTTCTCCTTAATGAGCATGAATCATAGTAAAAATGTGTTGCACACACATTGCTGTGGTTAATAACCATTTCCCACTAAGTGGGTAATTGGAAGGAATTGATTTTTATTTTGCTCTGAAAAGGGATAACACTAATATAGATAGGATTAGGTCAGTCATATAAATACTACATTAACGAAAGTGCTTTACTATTGTTGATGGTTAGAAATCTCCATGGTTTCCATTAGAGTCTGAATTACAGGAATTTTTTTCATTTTTGTGCTTTTATTTTTTATTTTGTAGCCAAATGCTGAGTTGATACTCAGCATTGGTCTCAGGCCTGGAAGTTGCTGCATTGTAACTGCCTTGATTTGGGTCTTTCTGATATACAAACATTAGCAAATAACTAACTTAAGTTGCCTCATGGTTAATGTATAAGATGTTACTGGATTTCCGTCCTGATCTCATGCATAATTCATCGGATTTCTAACAAGCAAAAGTGATTTAGTTAGATTTCATGTACGTTTAGGAACCCGATCTCATTAAAAATTTGTACAAATTCAAACGAGCGAGGTCAATGTGGTTGGATTACTTTTATTTTCATAAGAATTAAGTTTTAAAAAAAGGTACAAAAGCTAACCCCTCTCCTAACCCTAACCTTAACCTTCGTAACTTTTCATACAAATTGAGCCATGTGACTTGTTTTTAATTTCAAGGTGTGAGACCATATTGAGTTAAGAGTTACATGTTTGGACAAACTGTACTGTCATCTCTCTTTCTCTTTCTAGAACATGAATTTTGTCCGAGCTGAGTTCCTTCTCACAAGTCCTGGTTCCTCTGGGACCTGAGTTATTGCAGGCTCTTGAGAGCTTATAGGCGTCCATGACCTCATCCTGTTGGTGACACGGCTTCTGTCCTGACAAGCTCTCAGACACACACCCGCCTGAGGGCTTAATATGGCCAAGACTAATGGTGCGGTTTGCATCTGGTGACCTGCAATTTAATTTACAGAGCCTATATTTTATACAAGCATTCACTGTGGACTGTATGGAGTTGAGCTGAGTTGCTTCCCAGAAGTCCTTGTTGTTCTGGGACCTGATTTGTAGCAGGCTCTTAAGGGCTCCTGAGTGTCCACGACCTCATTCTGTTATTGTGATGAGGCCTCTGTCCTGCACAGAGACAAGCTGTCTGTTGGCCACTCTCAGACACACACTTACCCGAGGGCTTAGTATGGTTAAGACGTGCGGTTTGCATCTGGTGAGCTGCAGTTTCATTTAGAGGGAGGTTTCTAAATGAAAACTTTCACTGTGGTGTATATACGGAGTTAATGGATTTTTAAGAGACTAAATAATGAGGACTTTTGCGAGGTCTTTATAGAAAAACTCCTGTAGCCCCATTCACTCCAGTCGTAGTCAGACTAGGACTAAATACAGAAAAGGAAAAATGGAATAAACTCGTCTTGTAGTACAACCAAATCTCTTTCTACTGAAAGCAGCCAGCATTCAGGTTGCCCTGCACCCAAACCCCCACAGCCTGCCCTGTGCCAAAACCCATCAATTTTAAGAAAATGGGAAGCCACTTTTAATCTGTAAAAACATTTTAAACTAGTCTGAGGCCAAGTAACGTTGTTATCATTGGATAAAACCTTACGTCATTATACTCCTAGCTGTCAGTTACATAACTGATGGAACTACAGTAAGTTTAGTGCTGTATATGAAATTTAATCTACTTAGAAAATAAGGGTTCCTTAAGGGTTCTTTAAATAGATAAGGGTTCTGAGCTTCCTAAAGGGGTTCTACTAGGATCCCTCTCTGATAGGGAAACACATAGAGTTATACATAGAACCGTTAAAGTTTCCCCCAGAGGGACAAACTGACGAAGCCTTTAGGGTACAGTTGTGAAAAACAATTGTAAACCATTTAATATAGATTCCTGCTTTAATGGATCCTACACTTTTAGAAAAAAGGTTAAATGTAGAACTCTTAAGCATTCTTAGGTTTGTCTCTCTTAAAGGTTTTATGTAGAAGATGATCCCTTAACTATCTAAAGAACTATCCTGAAGAACCCTTGAATTTTTTTCCGAATCAGTCCTGCACTCTGATTCGGAGGCATCTTAGCCTGTTCCTCTATACAAACCTTTCTCATGTGTATTTTTGGGACGTCTTGCTTGAACGGCCTGTTTCGGCTCATGCCATAACATTTCAATGGGATTTTGGGTAGGACTTTGACTTGACATATTTTAATTATGGGATTACTTCTGGTTGAGGAGCTATGTTGATTTATCTCTGTGTTTTAGATCATTGTCATGTTGCATGACAGATCACAGACAGATGCTCTGACATTCTGTTGTAGAATTTCATGATACAACTTGGGATTGATTGGTCCATCAATGACTGCAAGGCATCAAGGCAAAATCAGCCCCACACCATTACACTACCTCTCAGGTTTTTCTTCTCCAAACAAAACGTTCAACTTTACTCTCACCTGACCATAGAATGTTGCTCCAGTTCTTCTGACCAGTGATTTCCTCCATTAAAAAATCTCCTATGACCACTACTTATCCCTACGTATGGACACGGAAGTCCTGAAGTGCAAGAGAAGTTTGGAGAGCCTTAGCTGTCAGCGTCTTGACCATAGGGTCCTTCGTCACTTGTTTGAGGATTTTACGGTCTGCTCTTGCACTGATCTTCGTAGGCTGGCCTTTTGTTATGGCAAGACAAGTCAATCCCACAGTTGACTTGATTAAAACGCCTGATTCTAATTATCCCTCTTTCAAGAGGTCCTTATCCTGGAGGTTCACATACTTCTTCCATTAAAGGCCTTGATTGTTCAATAAAGATATGGTACTGTAAAACATATGCGCGTGTTAAGTAACTTGTTCATTGCCATGACTCGAATGAAGATCAGATTACACTTTTAGGATTTACTGGACAGAAATCCAGAGGTTTCACAAAGTTTTTTTTCTTCTCACACAACTACATGCAATAACAGAAACAGCTGTACAAACGTGAAGAGAAGCTGTCGGCTTGGATTTTTTTATGAGCCGTTTTCCGTGACAGTTGAGCATCGCTGGGATCTCGCAGTGGGAAACTGTGTGGCTGGAGATCAAAAGCTGAAGCGTACAGTTCCATAATAAACTCCTGGCCGCCTGCGCACACAGGCCTCTTAGTAAGCGAATGCTGAAACTGGGCGAGGAGTGTCAGCGCCTGCTGAATCAGCGCTGGAGGAGGATTAGGGCTTTCAACACAGTCAGGTGGTAACATGAGGTGCCTTCAGTTCTGATTAGTGTCTTTATTGTCTTGTGTGTGTGAACCTCCTACATCAAGAAGAGAATATTTATTGGCCATTGTATTGCTACTTAGAACATTTTCTCTGTGCATATCCCAACACTCTGGACTGTGTCTGAAACAGAAGGCAGCTTGATGCCTTGCTGCCTCTGAAGTCTCATAAATTAGTGTCTTAGACTTTGATAGGTACAAAGGTACCTGGAAAGAATAGATTTGAGATGCACTTTGAAGGCAGCAATATGTCACGATGTTGCCAAGATGCCTATATACACCAACGTTCTAAACCCCCAAAAGTCTGTGAGGATAGATAAAATAAAGTACTGTTGGAGATAATAGAGTGCCAGTGTTTTCCGACACCATTTTTGTCCAGACTGGTTATGGGATACGTGGGACAGCTATGGATACATGTATGCTCCCTTCAAAAACTGGCCAAATGAAGGTTTCTCAGCAGGCAGCATTCCAGGCACACATTCGATTCGGACATGATGCCTTCCTGCCTCCGAATACTTCCTAAGCAGTCAGTATTTGTTACGTTTCAGATACATTGTCCTTCTTAGACACGAAAGGAAGTGCAGGATCAGAGCATAGGGTGGGCCTCTCTGGCCCCCCTGGAACAGTTAGGGGTAAAAGGCCAAGCTCAAAAGGCCCAGCCATGGTAGGACAGGGCAGGGGAACTGGTATCCCTCAAGGCTGCATGCTCAGTCCTGTCAGACTCTGCCAGTTGTAGGACTTGAACTCGCTATATTCTGGTCAGGATCATAGAACCTTAACTACGACGCTATCACAGCCTCAAGACTAGACCAGGTACCTTAAGCCGATGGTTCACAAGAATAAATCCAGCTAGGAGTATCGTTTTATATCCCGCAATCACCAAGATCCTCCAAATCCTAATTTGAGCAAGGGGACCTATTCTTCATTCATTACCCCTGAAGATGAAGTTGTGAACTATACATTTGTCCTGTTTTCTTTAACGTGATTTGGTCTGTGACTTCTTTTAAAGGGTTACTCATGAAAGGCTGCCTTTAGGATTAAGAAAGAGAGATTAGTTGATTCTATCACGTGTTTGTAAAACTTTGCAAAATGCCAGTAGTCTGGTATCAGTCATAAGTGTTAGTTATTTTGAGAGGTAAAAAAAGGTGTGAATACCCCGTAAAGGGGGATAGAAGTTTGAGCTACGCTCTGGTCCTGAGTTGGAGGTACACAGAAACATACTTGTGTCTTGTATTCTGCCCCGGAGTTCGGAATTTTTGACCTTGAAATATCTAGAAGCCTCATCGAGGAATGTTTCTTTGGTCCCTTTGAAGTCCAACCATATGAGTAACATATGAGGCAGCAGCAGAACGAATTGATTTCTTGATGTTTGTTGTTTAAGGTGCCAGAGCACAAAATCCCCACAATATATTACATAAGAGCATCGTGTCCACGTTTTTACATGTCTTTTCAGGTCGGAGGTTATGGTGAGATTTGACTTCAAACCCAACAGCTTAAGTCTCTGTGTTAAAGAATATTGGCTTAGGCTACGTTCGGGGTTGAAGTGGTCAGATTTTTTGCCCTAATGTGACACAGATCAGAGCTTTTTCAGAGCTGTTTGAAAACAAATCAGATTTGAGAGACTTTTCCAAGATCAGCCGTGTGGTCTGGGACTGTAATGAGAGCTCTCAGGTCACACTTAACCTCATATGTACATATTACTGTCATCTAATCTAGTGTCAGCGGTGGCAGTAATAGCTGAAAATAAGGGATCTGTCTTTATTTCAGCTTTTCACCCTGATCATGAAGTGATGAGCTTTCAGCTAAACTCCAGAGCAAACCACCTCTGTGATATAGGCTTGTGCTACCAGTTGGCTCACTTTATTACTACTACAATGATGAACTGTCAATCACAAATATGATGTTTTTGTCACATGTGGATCATGCATGCGGGTCATTTCAGGGCAGGGGTCTGTTCACACCAATGACATGCGATTTACTTATAAACGCAAATGTGGATGGTGAAAGCCTTAGTGTCTAGCTTTTAAGAGCGATTCAATAATAAACAGATGGTTTTCCTCTAAATGTTTTTGTAAATTTAGATTCACAGACTTCGTATGTCTTCGTGCATACTGAATTTTCTTTTACAGACATGTTTTTCCAATTCTGAGCTAACAATTGGTAATTATAATAAACACTTTGGACTGCTGCAGAATTGCAAATTGAGGCATGATTTTAAACAGAGACGTTGTGCACAATGTAATTAATGCTGGTGCTTAGCATTTTGTGCAAAGTTCTCTTTGATGCCGTCAGAGCTGCAGGCTATGAAATTACGGAAACAGTTAGACAGTTTAATGAGTGTTGTTTGTAATTTGGGAATAATAGAAGGCAGTTCCTGTACACAGCAATTCTTTATTTGTATGTATGTATGTAAGTGTTTATGTTTGGACCATTTAGCAGAGAATACAGCATAAACACTGAGTTTTTTTTTTGATGATGATGGAAATATGACTAGTATATAATGGAGTTTTTCTCAGACTACTAAGAAGAAACCAAAATTCATCTGACCATCAAAACAGCATTGAGCGTTTTACCCAAGTTGTTTTTTTGGCAAAAGGCACATTTGGCAAGCTAATAGAGAATGCTCATATTTACACCCCATAAAGCAAAGACATCCTATGTGCTTTTCATTGGCGAGTTAAAAACCTGCAGGGATGCATGAATTCAACTGTTTCTCAAAAAGGCTCAACTGGACCTCCAAAGCAGCACATAAAATACAATTTACAGCCTTTCTAACTTTCACAGGCCCAGAGTTTAGTTACAGTACATTAAATATCTTTACTGATTGGACCCAACCAAGCTGAACTGAGGCTCTTTTCTCATAAATCACCATTTCCTCTATGTGCACGGGTTCGGATTCTGATACAGAGACCTTGTTAGCATCCTGAATGCACCCTGCTGGCTCTTACACCCCTATTTCCGTCTCGCTCAGACGTTACTGATTTATTTGAAGCTGATTTGGAAAGACTCCAAGGTTGATAAGGTGAATATATTCATGTCGTCTGCAGGGAAGGAAAAGCAGGTGGGCTGATGAATTGTATAACCTCCGTCATTTTATGCTACTACAAATGGCTTAGAATAGTTCCAACATCATCATTTTAGGGTGAGCATTCATTAATCGGACTGGCGACTCAAAGTTGCTTCAAGAATAGCAGTTAGGCCAGTCTGATCTCACTTTCTAGGAATCTTAACGAGCAAGAAAGATTTGACTGGATTTAATACAAATGGAGCTATGATCATTAACGTCTATGGCCCTAACCCTAATAATTTCAGGCCTATAATAAGGCCTCTCTAAGTTGCAGAGTATATCATTATGAAACCAACCAGTTATTCATATCAGTCATAAGACACTCTAGTTCAATGTGGTTTTCAAATTGGCTCAACCTGCCAGAACTGAAAGATTCACAAACTATACATCACCAACGAAGATGGTGGATGAAAACTGATCTATATATAAAAAACAATGTACAATGCACCAGGCAGGATAAACCGAATGGTTCTCATGGGGAAAAACAATGCTCTACAATGTGGAATTTCATTTCACTGGAAAATGTGCAATCGTGAGACCATTGTGAGAATCTAAACTTCACGACGTTGACAGACATTCATGACAACGGAAACGTTCTCATGTTCATAACTTTAATGCTGGCCGCTAACTGATACATGTCACACCAGAAGATCTTCAACCTTCTGGACCTGCTCTTTGTAACCAAACTTTTTATTCATAGCTATCACCTAGTGCAAGTGGGACCAACCCCAGTCCTGGAGTCCACCACAGGCTGGCGAATTCCCTGCTCAAAGACATCTGACTCCACTGACCAGTTAATTAATTACCAGTTAATAGTAAGGTTTAATAGACATCTTTGAGCACATTAATGACCAAACTGTGCTGGACTCCAACCCTCTTGGATTGAAGTTGGGAACATCTGCCTCTACCAATCTCCAGGGTGTAGGTTAGAAATGATCTGTTGGTTTAGCTGATATAAATGACTGCTGTGTGCCACTTCACACATGGAAGGGTCAGTGAGCAGCTCCATGGTCCACTGCAACCACTTCTGAACTTCAGGTTCTTAGGAACCTTGCTAACGTAACTCTCCAGGAACTACAAAAAGTCCACAGGCAGATTCCCAACAGTGATAGTATGGTCTTTATTTAGAGAGCACTATGTTAGCTAGCGCCTATTAGGGCTCATTAAGAAAGAAAGAAAGAAAGCTTCTTTATTGTCACATATACATATACAAGTACAGTACAGTGAAATTTGATTCTTCGC
>JAOUQW010000001.1:19932017-19953302 GCA_028565825.1 Olivaichthys viedmensis
GTTTTCAGGCTTTTACCCCACCTAGAGACCACAAAATCTCTATGATGTTTGTACAGCTGTCCTGCTCTAATGGAAACGTAATGGCCTGTCATGCGTTTCCTCACTAAAAGGATCTGGAGAACTAATACAGATCCGAATGTGATACGGCCCGCTGTCAATGCTTCAACAGTGCAACTCTTAGTCGTGTATGAATAGCCCCATAACGATGGCTTTTAATGATCACGGCGAAGCGAGCGAGTTTCATTTGATTAGCATCAAATTGATAAATGGTAAAGAACCGATAATTGCGTGCATTCATTATCCCGTGTCATCTGCATTGGCGTCATTAAATCTTTTGTCTGCTTTATCAAACACTGCTGGTCTTAAGAGCTGAACAATATCATATGTTACTAGTTCAGGACTTTCATATGGTTAGAATAATCACAGATGGGTTCGAATAAAAAAAAAACAGAAAAGAAAAAAAACAGAAAGAACATAATTTTAATGAATGCCTCTTCAAAAGATGAAGAACCGGCATGTAGCATTAGGGGAATATGGGGGGTTTTGAAAAAAAAAAAACAATGACGAGAAATGATTGCAGATGCGTTGGGCATACTGCTTTACATCAAAACCTGTATGGCTGAGGTGAGTGCTCGGACTTGTCATTTTAACAATAATTTCCCATTTTGAATTGCTCGTTTGATGTACACATGTGACTAAATTTCCCATATGAAACCCGCTGGAGGCTCAAAGTAGACCTTTTATATGTTACTGACATTACATGCTTGCTTGATCTGCGTTGTCAACATAACCCACAATAAACGTAAACACTTCTATAGGCGGTTAATATGTATATACAGTAATAACTCCCATGCCCCTTTTTTTGCTTCACTGTGATGGATCACAGATGAATCTGAAGACTAGAATATGACTGTGTTTTACAGGCTGTAGTCTAGAGTGTATGTAGCGTATGCAGTATACATCAAATCAGTAGGCAAATGTACTTACCAACGTTTTCTCACCCTTTAGGAGGGAGTCACAGAACATAGAACAATAATATTGCACTATACCTAACAATATTTATGCTCTCAACCTAATCTTGTGATAAATTAGTATGAATTCGAATTTGGATTTTCTTTGATGTCATACCTCGCCCCTAACCCTAACCTTAACCCTTCTAATCTTTTGTTACGAATTTGGAAGTCTAAGACAACGTCGATGCTCCAGAATTCACGCATCACACCCCGATCACCCATATTGCTCAGACAGGTTGCCAAATCTGCAGTCTTTCACCAAATCCCTCTCATTGTCCTGTCACATCGTTTTGCAAGCATTTGGAAAGATAAATGTCGTGGCAGCCTTTCTGCTCAGTCAGGCCTTAAGCCGAGCAGAGCTACTGTAGTGCCAGCATGCAGCCTGACTTACATGTTGTAATGACCCAAAAACGATGGCTTTCATTACCTACGAGAGCGGTGCTGCTATGTACCACTACTGCACCCATCCATCATGACTTTTATTCATGCGCCCGGCCCATCAGCCTCCTCCTGTCCTCCCATCCCATGCTGTCCCTCTGACCTTTTCAGGCTCCAGTTTCCCCCCGGTTTTAATTTTTAGAAGATGAATCATGTGAGTTACATTGACCCGTCTGACTGAGGGAATGTTGCGCAATTGCGGGCGTTATTATGAGTTATAAGCTCAGGATTAGAACGTACTGTAGAATGATTGCGCAGGACAGAGCAAAATAATTCGGCTCTGTGTAGAGGTGACGTTATAAAGCACATGTCCATATGTCATCGATGATATGACGTATAAAAGATTAAAGCATTTAAAGCAGTCGATTCAATACGATACAGTTAAGAGCTGTTTCGAGGAATTATGTGAAACATTGTATAACGCTTTATAATAAGCTCATCTTATAACGTGGTTATAAGCCATTAATGGATGATTATGTATTTATTAATAATTAAGACCTGGTTACAAACCAGTACTAACCCATATACAAACATAATTATAAATATGAAGTTTTAATAATAGTCTCACATTCTAAAGGATTCATGTTAACCATTTATTCATGCTTAAAACCTGGTCACGAAACCTTTTTCTTTCACAATTGTGATCATTTAATTTATTCAGTTTACATAACCATTCATAAACTTGTATTACGGTATTAATAAGGATCCTTATAAGCCATGTACTAACCATTTATAAAGAATTATTTAGGGCTTGATTTAAAGCGAGCACTATTTATTCCGTACTCATATTATTAAATGATCTATAAATGTTAGTACATAATCTATAAGTGTTAGTAGATAATAAACATGCAGTGGGTTAATTGATGCATTTTATCATGAAAATTATGTTTGAAAAAAAAAAAAAAAACTTTTGTCATGGCCTGGACAGTCCATGGGAATAATTGTTTTTAACAAAGGTAAGAAGAAAGAAAAACATATTTAAAAAAATTATAACTTAATTATAAAAAAAAGCGATAAGGCTGTTTGTATACGGGTTAATAATTGCTTACTGAGACTGTACAGATGGCTTGTAACCAAGTTTTTTACCATGAATAAATGGTTAACACGTCATCTAATAAGGTGAGGTCATTATTAAAGCTTAATATTTATCATTTTGCTTGTATATGGGTTTCTACTTCTTTACTAATAGTGTATATATGTTTTGTATATTAATAAATGATTAACACATCATTTATTAATGGCCTATAAGCTATTATGAGTTATAAGGTGAGGTTATTATAGAGCGGTACTATACAATGTGATTCAGTATTTTGAAAACAGTTTGAAAAAATTGTTAGCTTTGAAGAGTAAGGCACTAAATAATAGTAACCTAGTAATAAAAAGAGCTGCGGGCGTGGTATCGGACTTTTACGGATACAGAGATGCCCGGATCAATTCAGTCCTGATTGACTCGGTTATATAATTTTATAATTAGTGCAGCCATATTGTGAATCTTGAGATCAGCGCAGCTATATTCGAATTGGCGAATCTGTGCAGCTGCAGCATGACCTTTGTTACACTCGTTGTGCATACACACACTCACACAGTTATTTCTGCGGTAATAAGACTGACATGGACCAAAGTGGACCAAAGGCGCACATTCTAAATATTAGGGTTGCTTCTAAATTATGGCACGTCAGGGGGATTTTAACCAAGATTTATTGCCGAAGAGGAATTGTTGCATAACTGATTCATATGCATGTTTCATCTCTTTTTTTCTCCTGGCAGCTGGAACACTTGTTTATTTTGTTATTTATCTCCATGGTCCTCATGAAAAGCGGCTGGCGACAGTGGATATGGAGGAGAGCTCGGCTGGTGTGTGTGCGTGTGTGTGTGTTTGTGTGTGTGTGTGTGTGTTTTAGATGAAAAGCAGGCCCCTTTGATCTGAGTCTTTCTTTCTTTCTGGCTTTTGTTCTCTGTCTCACTTCTCTTCCCTCTAGAACCTCTTCTTGCTCTCTGATATTGTCTTAATGACACACAAATAAAATACATATGCAATCAGCTTTAGCCCTACATGAGATGATGCTAGACGCTTTCAATGCAGCCGGGTTGCCCTTTATTTCCTTGTCTCCTCTCTTGCATGTTGCCTGGGCCACCTTTGCCCTCCAGTCTTTTGGTTGAATGCTCTCTTCCTGTGGGCGGAGCTTTTATGAGAGATCGGATCACCGGGTCATGTGATCTGTATACACAGTTGCTCACTGCAGAGTAACATGAATAAGTGTATTCGAATCGCACTTGAGAAAACACTTCCAGCTAAGATAATGGTGACTGGGATGAGTTGTTGTAATGGTGAGTATGTAGCGCTTATATGTAACGTTAGGTCTGTAGCAGTGTTGCTGCACAGAATGTAGTTTTTGTGCGAGTCCGCCCCCTGGCTAGACCCCCTACCGGACATTCAATGACCTCTGACCCTGACCTTGCTCCTTTTGGGTGTTTGTTTTTGACTAGGCTTTCCACTCCCTTTCAGTCGCTGACTCATTGCTCCAGGCAACAATTTAGAGAAGGCATCACATAAAGCAACGATCCCCAGCCCTATCTTCTTACAGAGTTCAGTTCTAGCCCTAATCCAACAGAGCCGATCTGTAAATTCTCCAGGAACTCCAGGAAAAGAGTTGGTCATCACTGAATCACTGACCTATGTACACTATGTACTTGATTATATAGCACCTGGGCTTATAACATCTTGAAAGGAGCACTAAATTTAGCACTAAATGGAAATGAAATATGACTGCACCTACCGCACGTCATTGAACCCAGTTTTACAATCCAAAATGTCCACCTTAAACTTTTTGCGCCTTAAACTACAGTGGCCTTTGATGGCTCCGCCCCTTTTACTATGTAAATCAGGCTGTGACCACTAAGTGCAAAAAGTTTCCAGCGTTCCCAACATGGTCTCACGCTTGCACATTTGGGTATCACTTTATTAAGGGCAGTGTTCATAGAGGCTACACGACACCTACATAAGCCCTTCATGACAACTGACATAGACATAAAATAACATTTATAAAGGCTTATTACAACATGCATGAGCGGTCATAAAGACTGCTTTTATCACTTTGAAATGTCATAACATCTGAGTTAAGTGACATCAAGTGACAGTGATTTTTTGTTGACAGAAGGCTTTTCAGTTTTCAGTTCAATTTTCCAATTAACCTCAATTGGCAGGCTATGTCACATCATCCCCGTTATGTGACTCTGACATACCAGCAGTCAGTTGTCATGACGTTTGAACCCTTATGTTAACAAAATCTATATCCCTTGACTTGTTATGTCAACTTGACAGTCTTTATGACAGCTGACACCTGTTGGAATAAGCCTTTATGAATACTTATTTAGGTTTATGTCAGTTGTCATGGAAGCCTTATGTAGGTTTCATATAATAATAATATTAATAATAATAATAATAATTATTATTATTATTATTTATATTATTATTTATAGAGTGTGAACACACTACTTGCACTAAAAGTACATGACGTACGGGATTTGAGACATATCTATAGACAAACATCTTCAACAAATAATTCTTGCATGCATAGTACATGCTAACATACTGTAAATGCATTTTTAAATTTTTAAATCCTTTTTTTCTACTTTTAGAACCCATCCAGCCATCCTTGACAACAAACGTCACATTTTTTTAGGCTCTGTCTTCATACAACACAGAAATGTACCACATACTGTTTTGCTTATTTAAAAAAAGAAGAAGAAAAAGACACATAGGCATCATGCATTTGAACATTGGCTTTTAGATGATATTGGGTACGAATTGATTTTAGCCATTTTATGGACGACAGGTTAAAAAAAACAATGAAGGGGTCATCGACCTGTGTATTGTACAATGAGGGAGTGGTAAAATGCAAACTAATATGTTACGAAACACATCGTCCTCATGCGAACGATGTGTTTCATAAGCTACGATGAGGACGTTCAACCGCTTGTCCTTGACCTTTCTGATGATTTTTTTTGGTTTCCCTGTGTTTCCCATCCATACTACAGGAAACATGAGCTGTGTGTGTGTCACATAGTTGGACTGTTCTGCTCCTGCCCTCCTGTGACTAATGCCGTATCCGATGTGATCTCATGTAGAATTCCAAGAAATGAATAAGAGCAATAAGATATGGGTGATTTCATTTATAAAACACCTTACTGAAAGTCATATACTGAGCCAGGTGTGGAAAGCATTTGTCATACCAATATACTCTAGTTAATTCAGGTCAATATCACACATGCAGTATTAATTAAATTTTTGTGGCTAATGAAAAATAAAAACGACAAGATCACTAATCTGCCCCAGCCGTCGCCTATAACCATTATTAGCTCTTCATTTTCGTTACTTAAAGTAAATTCCTATGAATTTGCCACTGGGAGATCCTATTAGTCTCATCCCTCTATTTTTGTGTCAAAGCATTCTTTCTGGGAGGTTAGACAGATCCGAGCCATCTGTTTTCAACCCTGCTCCATCTGTTCTCTGTGAATAGACAAAGACATTAAAGAAGAGCTGGACAGTGCCACTGCCCAGTAGAGTTAAAGATTTCAACAAAGCATTTTGCTAATCCTCGCATCTTTCTTTTGTATTAAAACAAGGACACGTTATGTCATTGACGCTACGCAGCACTCTTACAAAACACCCTGTTTTTTTTGTTGTTTTGTGCCTGTCCTTGATCAAATGTGGAAGTTGTTCTGCTTTTAACAGTAATGTTGTAATGAAATTGAAACAGTGCCAGCCCCAGCACATTTGGCACCCTGGGTAAGCTTTAACCCTTCATAACCCCCTGGTCCACTCCCACCCCCCAAAAATAATAAACATGCGTCTTCACAGCGGACGCAGCGGTTTAGCAGCGGTCTCATGCCAGTGAAGCACCTATATCACCTATTTGTCATTGAAGATGCATGTAATACTTGTTTATTACAATATTCGATGATAGTTTAAAAGCTAATAGCGTTCCCGAATTATGTTTTCATCTTGTATCAACAAATAAAAAATAAATAAAAAGGCTGAATCCACTTTGAGAAGTTCCACCGCTGATCTCCAAGTTGGGTTTTCCTTTCACTATATTCCATCACACTACGTTTCTATCGCTTTACCTTTCCCGAAAGCCGTTACTCACAGGAGTTATTACTGCTGATTACGGTTATGAGCCCCGTTAGTCCACGGTCCCCGAGGAGATCAGGAGCCTCAGGATATTACCTACTGCAGTAAGCTGTGTCAGATGTGTTGGAGTGGCGTGTGGTGATGGGACTCTTCATTGGTCAGGGTGGATAAAGAGGGCTTCTTCTTTGGAGGCCAAACTGCAAGGTTTACAGTCGACCAACTGTTTGCAAGAGTTTAAAATGTGAAGTGCCACAGATAAAAACATGAGAGCCAGTTATTTCAGGGAAAGTCCTTTTGGATAAAACATTCAGGACAGTAATCTAAGCCACATTTATGAAGTTTACACAGGTGCTGGAAAGCCACGCTGAAGCACGTAGATACACATTATGTATACCATAAACAAAACACTGCATTCAACAGCCGTGTCTACACATTCCTAGATAGTGCGGGAGCCGGAGATGTGTGTTGGAGATCACAGGGTACGACTTTCACTGCTTAGCCCTCCTGCAACACTAATAAATTTAGAGAAGGTTAACACGCCCCATTCACATGCAATGGTGAAACAGCCGGATTCCGTCATCACAACGCTGCACTTTCACCCTCTGAAAGGCTGAAGCGGAGAAAATATGGAGGCTTTTAAAAGCAGGTTGAGTGGGGTTTTTTTTCTGCTGGTTTATGGTGTACTCCTGATGCCTTGGCCCATATGATATGTTTATGGACTGAAAATGTTTTGCTGTTCACTTTGGTAATGATGCTTATATTAAGAAATATCAAACTTTGTGGAACCTCGTTCAGGTGAGCTAAATAATCAACGGCTACCCATCAGACCTCAAAGCATTGCTTGATATATTAATAAAATATGATTATGATTACTGTTATTGAGAGATGAGTCTAGCGTAAGTGTTTGCAGATTGCCGTGTTGCTCCGATTCTGTTCAGATGGTGCCTGTGGGACACAATTAGCTCGGTTCCCAGTGGACTGACCTGCGGTAAATAGGTTGAAACTGTAGACTTCACATGGAAGCCCTGTTTGTGGGTGAAGTCTGGACAGACTGTCTGGAGAGATGCAAGGTTTTGCCTGGAGTCCTTGAAATTTAAGCTCTCAGTCATCTTAAATACACAGTGCAAGTAGAAAGACGTGTCGTCTTGACACTGCGTTGGCGTGTGTTGGTGTGGCAGATATATTTTTGGTATTTATGTGATTATTGGCACAGGTGGTAACAAAGAGACAGGGATTGAATAAATACATTATCAAGAGGCGTGGTTAGGTGTGCTGCTGCGATATCCAATCAAATCAGCTCCTCTCATTCCCTTAAAAAAAAACGAGTGTGCAGTACAACGCAGTGACGAAAGTTCTGCATAAGAACCGTGGCAAGTTCTCCAAGATTCTTGGAACAACCTACCAGCTGATTTCCTTATAAAACTGCACGACAGTGTGTCTAAGAGAACTGATGCAGCTTTAAAGCCAAAGGCTGCGAAACACCAACACACTGATTTACTTTTAGTTTTTTACTGTTTACTGCTCTTTATAGTATTTTTTTTAATATTCAGGAATTTTTAATTTCATTATTTTGAAAAGCATTTTCCCTTTCCAGAATTTCTTTAAGACTTTTGCACAGTAATATATATCTAGTATACTTTCTCATGACCATTCAATTCGGCTGTGTGCTTATCTGCTGCAGCCAATATGTACATTATCATGGTTTCATCAGTTGTCAGTATATGGGTAGATCTTGTTCACACACACCCTCAGACTTCTCTTCTGGTCCCCCGTGGCTGTGACATGGGACCCCTGCTTCAGGACCTGCTCAGCACAGTCCAAATTGTTGATAGGAAGCAGCGGCAGGGGAGCTTCCTCTGGTCTGGGGTTTAGAAAGCAAATAACTTAATGAAACGCAGCAAGCCTTTCTCTTTCAACCCGGCGGTTGTCAGACAGGGGGGGGAGCAGAGGGCACCCTTTAAATCTCGAGGTGAGGAGACAGAGCAGCTGCTTGCCCGAGGACATCGAGGTCACTGATGTAAAAGGCACGAGGCACACAGGCAACCGTCCAACCGTGGGGTTCATATGGAAGAATGCAAACTACATGCTCTGATTTAACCCAACAACACCGGCAGACATGCCTGCTGCACTTCAGCGCGGCACTTTAATGCAATTCCACTTGAGTGCTCAGTGAATAGCACCCTTGGCTGCTTTTGGGTCGCTCACCCAACACACACACATTTTAACATAAAATAAGATATATGCCTGTTTTAAAAAAAATGTTTTATTTTCTGTCAAGGAAAATCAATTTGTGAATTAATATTTGACTGATTGTGCTCAGCATCACTAGTCACCCCACAACCTCCAGAGAACTTCTCTGACTTTCACAGATAGAGTTATGTATTATGTGTGTATATACATCTATGCTACTCTGTGTTCCTGAGTCAGAAGGAACATGACTCCACCAAAGTACACTTTTTTTCTTATCAATCTTTATTCCTTATTCTTTTGGTTTAGTTAAAGACCAAGCTTTGTAATAACAAGTCAACACATTGGTTATTACATAGTAATAAACACACTCCATTGCAACAACGTGAACAAGTTCCAGGCTCGAATGAGAGGGCGATGATGAAAGCTGAGCATGCATTTCTCTGCATCTCTCTGCAGTTCTGTCATTTATACTATGCTGGCTGTATCCGCTTTCCTGTCTACACGTTTTGTCCTTTTTTCCTGTTTGCCCTTGATTGGCTAGTGCACAAATAATCATCACAAATATCAGTTTCCTCCATTTTTCCATTCCCTTTTCCTGAAATCAGTCAGACGCACGCGGCTGTTTGCATAAGGTCACTGGTTTCGTAATTCTGACGTCTTTGTTTGCGCTCGCCTTTCTGTGCTGGAGTTTAAACTGCTCTCTTAACAGTAAAATTAGACCGAAATGAAACATTGCACTGAGGAAGTACTCATACTCATTGACCTCACGCCAAATGCTCACAGATGCTTCGATCTGAATGTCAAAAACGTCACACGTTGGGGGTTCAGCTTCATTTATATAATCTGTGAAAGTATTAAAAAATACTACTTTGACCTAGTCCACACTAACACGGGTAAATTTGAAAACTCATCTTTTCTTATCCGTTTTTGCCTTTCCATCCACACTAAAAACGAGTTTTCGACCACCAGAAACGCATCTTTTTGAATCCGCTCTCAGTTTTTTGGCGTTGTAGTGTGGATAAGGGGGAAAGCGTAGCCTTTCGAAAACGCTGGCGTATGACTGTCATGTGATCTCCACAATTCCAAGATGGCGGAACCTCATTGCGATGCTGTTTTCTGTATGAGGGATTTTAATTTAATGTTTGACTGCTTTGTATAGTGTACAAGCGACGCTGTGGCCTACAAGAAAGCCTGTTTTACGACTGCAGCATCAACACAAATGAAAATGGCGGAAATGACATCATGGGTTCATGGGGACAGTAACCCAGTGCGCAGGCCCAGCATGCCATCTTCTATTGTTTACGTGTTTCATTGTGGACATGAAACGTTTGGGACACAGACTGAAAATGCTAGTGTGGCCAAAACATAAAGACAGCAGTTTCAAATTCACTCGTGTTAGTGCGCATTAGGCCTTATTCGCTCTTTTCAAAATATCGTCACTACCCCTGCTTTCTGTGCTTTCCATTCAGGAGGAGGTTGCCTATGTAAGCCACATTGTTGGACTGATTTTGTGCTCTTGAGATAAAGTTTGTCCAATTTGAAAGGCAGAAACAGGACAGCCATCTTTTATGATTTTTTATTTTGGACAGATTTAAAAGCCACATCGCACCTGTCCATCTCAGAGAGGATCATTTGATGAGAGTTTAATGAAAGTTTGGAAATTTAGACAATTATTGTAAGACTGAATACACTGGGAAATGATTTAAGTGGTGCACAACCTTATAAACTCACAGCCTCATTCCCAGAATAAAAGTAAAAATAAATGTCGCTGAGGTGGTACCCTTAAGGGAGTGTCTTTAGCACCTTTAGTATGCATCTTTCACCTGGGAAAGGGAATGTATTGTATATTTAAAACTCTCTTAAAGTACATAATATGTACCTTAGTTGTACATAAACAGTTGTAGCATTAATACATTTTAAAAATACACTACATTCATATTAAAGGTACCTTTGAGGTACCACAACTTGACCTCACACAAAAATTCACTGGAATTTTAACAAGCAATCACAATTTCATTGAATTTCATATAAGTGAGGCTGTAGAACCCTAAGGATCCATAACTTGCCATGCGAGGATGATGCCATGTAGGAAAATGTGCTTTTCAGGGTTTTAATACTCTAAATACTCTACTTAGAGGTCGAGAAATGCTGGATGAAAATGCTTCATCATCATCCTCATCCTCATCCTGATCATCATACCGGGATATAAACTACAGATCATATGCTTTTAATCTCTCCTTGGCCAAGACGCACAGAAACAGCTGGAACATCTGTAATGCACCGTTCTGAAAGTTAGAGTTCCTAAGTAAATGTAGGCTCATTATCAGGCTCTGCTCCTGACTGCTGTGTTTATGCGAGTAAGCACCAGAACAGGAAGAGCATGTAAAAAAACCTGCCAGGACGTCTTCAGAGAGGATAAATTTCACAATGCCGACTTGAAAGAGGATGTCAGATAGATTTGGATTATGATTAATTCATTTGAAATTTTTATCTAGCTTAGTTATTAGTGTTATTAATTGGCTTTACAAAATGCATAACACATAAATGCAGACATTCCCCTGTACTGAATTGGATTTGTTTGTGATTTTGTGTAAGGAGACACTCTAATGTTGGAAACTAATACTGGAAGATTTCATATTTTGATTTACGATATTAGGCAACTTGGGCTCCGTTTTAGCCAAATCGTCCAGATCCGCATCAAAAATAACCATGCTCGTAATGCATGACTTGTGTGTTTTAGTTTTTTGTTTTTTTGCATGAACCCAGGTCTCCTTTATCATTCTGTGTTGAAAGTATTTATTAAAAGATCAGTTCTACAGCTATTTAAGTGTCAGATGTCCCCCTCCAAGACAACCCTACTGTTATCTGGTAAAATGGACCACTTGTTCAGCTAAAATGGGCCAGCAAGGATTTTTCTTCTCATAAAAAATAATGTTATTTTTGCAAATATCAGCAATTTTTTTTATTATAAACGCCACAAAAACATGAATCATTCATTGACATTACTTTAAAAAAAAATTATCATTTGTCTTATTAATATATCAGCCTTATTATTGAAAAGTAAGATTTATCATGGAAGGACATTCACCATTCAGTTTTCTTCACCTGTTCTCCAAAAAGGCAATACCACATCCACCTTATTAAACTTTAGATGAATTAAATCATTTGCAAAATGTCAAGTCCTGTCTTGGCAACAAGATGAAATTATTTGTAGGAAATGACTATTAAAATTGTAAGAGCTCTTATCTTTTCTGGCCTATTTGACCCGATGGCCCAGTTTACCTCATTTCAACCTAAACTTGTGAGAAAAGCTTGGAAGTATCAGGATTTCGGGACCATGTGATCTGATCTACATCAAAGAGACACGCACAGCATTTTACAGTGCCAGGTATTTAATGGTCAAATAGTTTAAATAAGCGAGGTCATGGAAAACAGTATAAGGTTAACCCTTAAACTTAGTAGCTAGTGGAACCTATTGGATTATTGGCATTAATCTCAACCGAATGCTTCCTGTAGCTGCGGATCAGTCCTGCACAGCGGTTTGGGAATATCTCATCCTGTTCCTGTATACATTACTGTTTCAGTTCATGTGTGTTTTCGGCATGTCTTGCTTGAACGGCCTGCTAAAGATCACGCCACAACATTTTTAATTGACTCCGACCCGTTTTATAATATGGGATTTCTTCTGTTTGAGGCGCTCTGCCGTTGATTTATCTCTGTTTTTGGATGCGTGTCATGTTGCATGACAGTTCACAGGCAAATGCTCTGACATTCTTCTGTGGAATTTATTGATACGAGCTGTAGGTGTGTTTCTTGTTGAGTGTGAATGTTTCATCTTGGCCGTGTTTATAAATGTGCATCCTAACTCTCCTAACTGTCATGGGAAATGACCGGACCTAACCGGACCGCTCCTGAGTGGATCTACCACATTAGGCTACTTTCACTTTCTTTCAGAAAACGCATTTATATGCATTCCTGGTTTGTTGTAGGCGTGTTTGTAGGTGGAGACCGATTTTAGGTAACTTTGTGCTAATTACTGTATGTATGAAGTT
The DNA here is from genome assembly GCA_028565825.1 of Olivaichthys viedmensis. Classification (NCBI taxonomy): domain Eukaryota; kingdom Metazoa; phylum Chordata; class Actinopteri; order Siluriformes; family Diplomystidae; genus Olivaichthys; species Olivaichthys viedmensis. Next base: position 19,944,845 of record JAOUQW010000001.1, read on the forward strand.
TGCGGTCACCAACTCCTAATCAGAGAACCAACAGCGCTGAATTTCTTCCATTTGTAAACTGTAAACTATCTGACTGCAGACTGATGCTTTTTGTTTCCAGTCCTACGAGTTTCAACAACTTTTCTTCAAAGGCAATGTGATATCTCTTTTTATCAAGCCATATTGTGTAGATCAAGTAATCAGAATTGTGTGTTTTCATATGACAGCCGGTGTCAAACATATACATGACGTGAATGGAACACCTTACTGTTAATTATCCTGCTTTCAAGAGGTCATTATTCTACAAGTTCCGATGATGCTTATGCAGCCTGACTCTCAAAACCCTCGCAGAGAACAAACGTGACTTTAAACAAAGTCCTTGTAGTAAAGTCGGTCCACTTGGCAGCCATCTTGGCAATGCTCCCGGGCAGTTATTTCCAGTCGTACAACACCAGGCTCTTATCTACTTGAATGGGGAGAGACCCATGAACCTGAAACAGAACGACAAGATGACGTTTCAAGCACGGATTTGAAATCACAGTTTAAATATGGCGTAAATAATTTGTGGTCTTCAGCTCCAATAACACAAAAAAACATTTTTTTTTAGGTTTCTCCGGCTACTGCACTTGCACATTTTTCCATAACGAGTGAAGCAAAGGCTTGACGACTCTACGCTTATTTACGGCAGTTTCTATGGTAACGGTGATTGTCAGACTAGAGTAGGCCGAATACCAAATGGCTTCTTACTCTCTACATACGTGCACTACATAAGGCAAAACATAATGGCTTCTACACCCTATGTAGTGCACTATATGGCCGATAGGAAGCCGTTTAGGATTGGCCCTGCGGCTCGTCTCGGCAGCTAGCTCCCCTGAAATTGAGCTAATCTTGCTTTTACGGTTTATTTCCATTATAGTTCATTAATATTCCTATTGGTTGGGGTCTAAGCTAAAACGAAAGATGTTATTAGTAATGTATTAGCCAGAGTTCTGCCTTTAAACAGACTATATGTTATGGAATATGGCGCTTGTGTAGAGGCTCTGTTTTCACAAATACGTCCATGTAACTAATCCACAATAAACCGTATTTTATTTGGATTATCTTCATCATGTCGAGTCGACAGGTTACTTATAAATTTTGGCTGCTGGAGAGAAAAGCATAATGTGTCTGTTATGAGAACTTTCGTAACATTGATCAAAAACCAGTCAGGACTGTCATGGAGACCCAGTACCCTGTAACTGTGCATGCATCAGTGTAAGAATCTGATAGACCTGGCTCTTTTCTCATTACACAAGGTGATTGACTTTCTTTATCGAAGGGCGGGACTTGCGTAATGCAGCCGCCATATTAAGCGTTACGCGCTATCCCATTCATATTTCACCCAGTGTCTGTCTCTACTCCTCCTTATATAGTCTCTGCTTTAAATGAAAACAAACATGGCAGACAACAGCCAGGAACAGCTTGCTGTGCTAGCTGTGTGTGCATTTTGCAGTGAAAAAGCAAAAACATACTGGTATTGTCCGTATCACAGACTTAACAGCTACATGCTAGCTGCTATACTTATAACTTCTTCTGTAAATATTGATGACTTTGTTGAAGCTCGTTTGTCTTTTACACATGATGTCTGGATTGGGTTTCATACGAGACAGTCGGCGTTCCCCCAACACTACAGGATTGAGTCGTAAATATTGAACACGCACACCCTAAACCACAGGATAGAAGATAATCTTTTAAGGCCACCCTAAAACCGGGACCATCAGCCTCATACTCAGCGTGATTATCCTGTAGTGTGGGTCAGGCATTAGATTACACATTCATGCAGAAATCCAGACATTTCCAAAGGGTTCACAAATGTTTTCTCACACATATAATTTGCCACCTAGAGGGTCATGATAGCAGAGTTTCTATGGTTGTCAAGTTTGTTCTCCTCTGCCAATTTATGTTTGGTGGTGATCTCACTAACAACAACACTGCCTGTGGTAAACCAACCGAGCCGACCTTGTGTGAACAGATTCACACCCACTGTAGTAGGAGTACCATTTAAAGCAAGGAACCAAACAGACTGAATGCTGGGCCTGTCCCACATGGGCTCTGTCACATTATTATAATTGTTCAATTTTCACAATATGATCGAATGATTCTTATGTCATCAACCTTTATGGAGTGAAGTACCTATAGACCTTTATATGCCAGACTGCTGACTGACTGTCTTTTCTGCTGTGGAAACACACATGCCACTGTATGCCATTGAATTTAATTAGACGATAATTACACGCTACATTTTGTAATCATGTTTTGTACATTGTTCTTGCTCTCTCTTAACAGCCGCATATTAATTTACACATGGAAAGTATTACATTTGTTTTGTGGAATTTGGTTTGGAATGAAAACTAAGGACATGCGCAGTTGAGTGTCCAGCACTTGGCCCAGGTGTGAATCCAAAAGCTATTATTTTCACGGCGGACTGTTTTCACTTTAAAACATTTACAGAGAGATTTATTGGCCAGATCTTTTTTACAGTAAGAGAAAATGGGTGTTTCTCAAAATGCATTCTTTTGTGTTCTTGTGTCCTCGTGTACCCGCTTGACGTCATCTTTTAATGCCCAAGTTGCGTTCCAATACTCAGGAACACATTGAACACATCCAACCTGAAAACTGAGGATACATCGGTTGGTGACTTGCCAACGAGAACAAACCAAAAGTCCCATAATTCATTGTGGCGGCATCACGATGATGTGGCTCAGACCCATAACAGAGAGTTCTTCTATTTTAAGTAAACAGTGCAAGTAAATTGGATTTTGACATAAAACAAGTCGAGAAATTGATCATCTAGTTGTCGAAACTTTACTCATTTGGTACAAACAACGCATAAAATTAAACTTTGTTCCGACGTTTCGTAAAGATATACTAGCCTCCTGTGGTAGATGAAAAACTATTTAACCGTTATAGTTTACAACAGCATTTTTTAAATGCCGTATTAACCATCATAGTGAAACTATAGGGGCAGTGGTATTGCGCAATAGCATGTACACAGTGCATTCCAAACGCGTATAGGTGCGTTCTTCGTTCTCGTGTCCTTGTGAGTTTGTTCTTGCAAGATTACTTGCCAAGAACGTCCTTCTCCAGGCCACGAGTCTGTTCTTCGCGTTCTTGGTATTGAGAAACACCCAATGCTTCCTGTAAGCCTTTTTAATGACAAAATTTATCCTTAATAATGAAATGTCTAAAGAGAATTATTCACTGGATCTATTTTTTAAAAATTGGTAAAAATGCCCACAACTAAATTATGTACTACCAACATGACCTTTTGACCTTTGGTTTTTTTTGTTTTTTTGTTTCTATTTTCCTACAGCTTTTCTTACAACTTGTATGCAAGCCAACAAAATCTATCTGAATCTTCATAATTCCTATGTAGTTTTTGTACCTCGCTTACAGTGTAACACTGGGATTTTGCGTATGTTATGTACTACTGTTTGGTTGGTTTTTAGCTGGTTTAGTTGATTGAATTCTTGCACAGGTTCTCTTTAGACTACCCTAACAGTATTGAACTTTGAGCTAAGCTGTCTGGGTGAAGATGGCATTAGATGAACACTCTCAATTGGCAAAATCTCTGAACTCCTGGATACACTAGTTTTGTCTGACGTTTTTTTATCCAAACTAATATTACATAGGCCGTGAAATTCTTTCATTGGCTACCCATAGTTTTCAGAATTCACTTATTAAGTTATTCAGTCATTTTTAATGACCCTTCTCTCCCTATGTCTCTCGGTATTCTCATGAAGAGCTGGTTTCAGATGTCCTTGGAATAGTGGTTTAGATTATTTAAGGTGAAATTGACTTGTCTGGTAGCACAGTAAAACTGCTGAAATCTGTAGAGCTTCATTATCTGACACTGCACTGCAAGTTTCATAAAATGCAAGTTTAATGCGTGTAGCAAGATCATCCAGAACAGGCATGTCAGTCTGAGAGCCTGGCTGCCTCGAGACACAACCGTGCACTGGTTTGTGTGTGTGTTTGTTGTTTGCGAGCTGATGTGTATTAAAATGCCATGCTCACTTGAGATTGATTTTGGTTTCTTAAACAAGTGCATAGTTTTGAAACATCTAAAACATTAAGGAAGACATTCAGGTTAAAATATGGGGAGTGATAACTGTCCTGAAACGATAGAGATAAAATGGCTCCGATTAAAGTCATTTTCATGTTGGTTTATTATAAAATCTATTTGAAAAAATCCTGCCCTGAGAGCTGAACCTCTATTTTACATTTTTAAATATTAAGGTTAACATTACAGTAACATTACTGTGTTGGTCAGGATTGGTCTGTATTTAACATTACTGTGTTGGTCAGTTGGTCACTATAGTCAGTAATATGTTCAGTGTTTGATTATGTGCTTACTAAATGGTTTTAGGCAAAATAGATTCATCCTACGCTAACAGAAGCAAACCGTAATGGTGGAAATCTGTGGCTATGAGGTGTTCACATGCGTGTGTGTGCCTATGTGCTTGTACGCACATGTGTGTGTCTTTATGCTTGCCTGAGCATGGCTGTGATCCCACTAGAACTAGTAATCCTATAATTCGTTTTTACTCCATCGCTAAGCTTACTTTCACTCTGGGCAAACTTCTGAGCCTTTTCAAAATAGGCCGTTGCCTGGTCTGAATTTTATGGAGCTGCACATCACGCCAAGACCCGAGTGTGTAATCAGAGAACGAGGACCACCTGCACATCCGTCTGCTTCCCCTCAACTCGGCTCGGGGTTGTACAGACCTCTTATCGGCCACTTTGAATAACCCAGAGCTCTTTTTGGGTTCCATGCTGTACCATACACTTGACTTTTCCTACAACAGTAATTATTCAGAGGAAAGCAAGAAACACTCACCATTTTATACGGAACACTGATACATTTGGGCAGTGTAAAAGCTCCATTTAAAACAGACACAGCGGAAAAACACTAAAGGCTAGGATTGTAACTGAACTTCATGTGTTCTCTTTTGAAACGTGGGACTAACAGGGCTAATCTGTTTGCTAATCTCTACTACGGATAATCCATCTGCTAATTACTATATGGAATAATTTATGTGTTTTGGATGATTGTCATGCTGCATGATTCAAGCTCCTATGATTAGATTAAAGACATTCTGCACCCTGAGTTTCTGCTCTAAAATTTCCTAATAAAACTTTGACATCATCAGTGGCTGCAGGCCATCAGGCCCTGTTATGGCAAAGCGGCCCGACAATATTATTCTCCATTCACCATTCTTAACAGTTAGGATAAGGCTTTATCATTGGTATGGCATTTTTTCCCCCCTCAGATATAATACTGCATGCATAAGTTCTACTTTTGTCCACAAAGCATATTTACAGTAGTGCTGTAAATCTGAGACATGCAGCAGCCTTTTTTGGGAGAGCTAAGGTTTCATTGACTCATGAGCACAGACATGATCAACGGCGTCATTAGTCACCTCAATCTGAAAATGTTGACAAGCAAGCTCTGATGATTTGCACGATTTTAAAGCGCTAAAACTTGTGTATGGGGAAAGTTTTTGTAATGTTTCTTTTTCTTGACGTCTCTTCAACTAGTTTGGTATTGGATTCCAACTTGTTAATATTTTGCATGAAACAATGGAGCCAGTTCCTTGCATATACACGCTAAGAAAAAAGCTTGTGAATATCGTAACTGACAACAACACCATGCTAATGATTGTAAAGTCAGAGAAAGGCCAAACTGATTTTCCCACTTGGCTTCTGATATGTAAATAACGTCCGATGTTTTTTATTTATTTATTGGGCATCGTTTAACATCTCATACTGTGCGAGGAAAACACCTTCCGATTCATACGTGATTTAGCCACAATGCCAAAAATGGTTGCCAACAGTAAAATTGTGCTAGAATCATAGTGTAAGCCTAGCTTAGATGCCTGCGGATTCTTTGCTGTCACATGTTTAAATATTCTATGGCATGCTCTTGCACCAATCTAGGACATCCACAGAAGGTGTGTTCTATTTTAATGAAGTTCAAATCTATGTACATAGCCATTTGACTCGTTCTGGGCCAGCAATAGGCCTATGAAGCATGAAAATATCAATGCGGACATTACCACCCCGGAGTTGATTATTTTCCACTGGCTGCACGTCCCAAAGTGTTTTATTCTGCTTATACCACAGCAATTTGCCAACGATTACACATTTTTTATTTATTAAAGAAAGACACGTCACACTTTTTATCCAGTTACATTTAATGTTGTGGAATGTCCGCGAAACAAAAGCTACAAATAGTCGTTCCATCACCAGCCTCTCTCTCTTTTCTCTCTCTTTAAGTTAATAAGACAAACAGTTCAGCTTGCCGTGCTACTGATAAATCGCAAAGCACAAACTCCTCTGCCCGTGGCGGAAAACTTAAAGGAACAGTTTTACCTCTGACCGTTACACAGTGCTGACACCGGAGTCTCCTTCCATAAATGTTAACTAAACCTTCTTCTTACAGAAAGAATTGCAACCATTGCAACGATTATATGCTTTGTTAAATAACAACACTTTTTTAACCTGTTTATTGTTAGGCTTAAATTACTGATATGTGAAGTCATTGTTAATTAGTTGTTACTATAGGAACCAACCATATTAGAATGTGCGGATTAATATAAACCTGTGATTTGTCTTGCAGCCGGCACTACTGTCAGAGCTGCTGTTATTATAGAAGATTAATCACCACCATCTGACCAATCAACAGCACTGTGGTTTAAGATTGTATAACTAACACCTTCTTGAACAGTTATGTTTAGTTCTCTGTTCTTCCTACAACTATCCTGGACTTATTTCTGGTCAGCTGGTGGAAACTTAGTTGTGAAGCACGTGTATCTCTGTCAGCTCCTTTAATAGCTCTATTCTCCGATTGCATCCCTGCCACATAAAGAAATTTAAATGTTAAAGGTTAATTTCTAAATTGTCCAGCATATTCGACCTTATAGATATAGACGTTTCTAGTTCTTAGTAGCTTCCATTTCTGAAATAATGCATTTTGTTTCAGAACATTGTTTCTTTTTACCTTTTTGTTTTGGGGACATGTCTACATTTGATTTCGAGTCTCCACCCAGCATTGGCCAGGTTTGACCTTACTGAAAGGCCTTCTCTGGAGACATCTGATGCATACTGTATTGTGCTAAGTGCCGGTTTGTGTTGGCTGAATTAGAATGATCAGAATTTCTAGGGTAAGAACATACTTTCCGAGCAGGCACGTTTTTTACATCCAGTTGAAATTTCTATGCACCACATGCTCACTTCTATACACACATTAGTGAACAAGATCCAATGTATTAAATGGCAGCTCCATTTACACGGCATCAGTCAGGTAGGGTCTGGTGTCCACTTATTCAAGATTGCAATCCAGATGTTGGACCCGTGATCTATTGCCTTTTCAGTAATTTTCATTTCTGCAGAATATTACCTTTCAGGTATAAAACGAGGAATACATTTGACTCACCTAATGCACAGAATATATAAAAGCACAATCATATATTCTGTTAGAAAGTTAATATGGTAATGCAATAGCTCCCTAGGGGAATGTGGTGGAACAGTCTGAAGCCATGGTCGTGCTGACTCGAACTGATTCGTGATTAAACATCCTCTTAGCCGCTTTCGCTTGCCATTGATCATAGTAATGACCCTGTAACGGCTGTGCCACCCAACATGTGTCGCTGGAGTCCACCGTTCACAAACACCACCACTTCCAGCGTCAACAAACACATGGAAACGTTTCACTGCAGGGCAGCCGGTCCAAGGGGGCCCTGGAGCGTTTATCTTGGGGGCCGAGCGAATTAACACACCGTCATGCAAAGGAGCATTCTGAAACGCTAGGCTACACACTTACGCATGACTTAACAATGATATATACACACATATATGGTCGGATAGATTTATATGTACCTACAGCGCCGGTTTTTCTGCTCGGTGTGGTCTGAATGTTTTGTTCTTTATTTAAAATAAGGAGTGTGAAATGGAGAATGTTTAGGGGCAATGTAGATTTTTTTTACTAGGGTGCCATTAGATTTATAAGTATGTATTCAGATTTTTTAAAAGCAGTTGTGTTCAACTGTTAAATTATTCAAATTGGTCTGAGATATAATTGGAAGGTTCCAGAAAAAGGTGATATTTAAAAAAATTGACCTTGGCTTGTAATAGTGGTAAATCCATTTACACTACCAGTCAATAGTTTGAACACACAAGATTGAATATATATATTTTTCAAGACATTTATGGTCGAAATTTAAAGTTAATTCCCATACATTTATTTCTGAATCAAAATGTATTTTTTACTTAAAACAATTAGTTTTTGCTTAAAAATAAGTTGTTTTCCCCAAACAAGTAGTTTTCATTTAGAACATTAGGAGAAGCAGAACAACAAGTGGCTCGGTCTATTAGGGAAGTTTAAGAAAAGGCTCCTGGGTGAAGCTCCCTCATGAAGCTGGTTGAGAAGATGGTGAGA
>JAOUQW010000001.1:19953402-19967086 GCA_028565825.1 Olivaichthys viedmensis
GGAGGGTTAAGGGCCTTGCTCAAGGGCCCAACAGTGGCAGCTTGGTGGAGCTGAGGTTTGAACCCACGACCTTCTGACCAGTGCCCTAACCACTGAGCCACCACTGCCCCTATGGGATCAGGGGGGGGGGGAAGGATCATAAAATACAATCTTAAAAAGCTTTACATTATTTTTATTTGACCTTTTGAGCAATTTGAACTAACTTTAGGATTACACATACACACCTCTGGACCCAATGGGGAAATCTGTATGTCACGTACAACACATGCCGTTATGGAAGGTGGGACACAAAAGTGACATGACAAGACCCATGTTCACAATTTTTAACAAATTTTATTGAGCATTTTAGCGTTCTGGTCAGTGTCACCCAAGACACATTACCTTTACCAGAGTGGAGTGGGATGGATACCAGGCTGACATTCTGTCTATGTCTTTACGAGACTATGCTTCAGAAATCTGACAACCGAAGCTGTGACTGTGTCCTGAGTCTACATTTATCAAGAAGCAGAGATTCCTGAACTGGGGCCGACCGTGCCTTCATGATTGTATGGATATTCAAGTCACAGGCCGCTCCTAAATCAGCACTCTTGATCTGATTCGCATGTGTCAGTTCGGTGCCAGGGTGGGGTTAGCGTTTAACACTGAGCACGCTAGTAGCGGTTTGGCTGTGAGTGATCTGTCTTTTGCCTTTGGATTGCACGCTGGGATGCTTCCAGTTTCCATCTTTTCTTTCCTCTGCCCCTCTCTCACCCCGTGTGTGTGTGTGTGTGTGTGCGCTTACATATGTGTTTGTGTGTCTGCAAAATGCATGCAGACGGTATTGCGTAACTGTGTGTGTGTGATGCAGCTGTGTGCACCTTGCGCTGGCTCTCACACACTCAGGAGGTAAACACATGTAGTCAGCTTTCATTAAAACCCTCGTCTAAATTTGGACTAAGAGAGAGCAAATCTCCCAGGCGTCCTTTTCCACCTGCTTCAGTTTGATCTGTGCAGCTTTCACTAATAATCCACATTTCCCATTTCCCGTATTATTATTCTTTTCTCGTGATATGTTGATTTCTCTGTTTTAAATCTTTTTTCTTTTTTTTTTTACTTTAGGATAAATAAATAAATATACTAATGAAGGATTTTGCACCAATTTTAGACAAATGCTAAAAATGTGATGAGAATACAGCGCTCTTTCTGGATCATGTTAAATAAAAAAATATGTATATATATAACGTATGATCTGGTATTAAAGATACAGACACTAATAATACAAGCTTTGGGGAAAAAACAAAACTCACATCAGTCATTCTGTGCTGCTTTTACTTTCAAAAACAGTCACAGTCACCCCCTGTCTTCTTCATTTAGGGGTCTAACATATCCTATACACCGTTTTCTCCACATCATAAATGATCAAAATCCAGATTTTATGATCTCTAGTCTTCTCACTTTAGGATAAAGAGATCATTACATTACTGTAGGAGCCATATTTCCAAATGCTAATGCTATTGTGATGAGATGAGCCTTGATCACAGTAAATGTGAAATGTAAATCCTAACTTATTAACACAAATGATCTGGGATCAAAGACTCGGGTATTTGTGTCTTTAGAGTAATTACTGATATCAATTTTTTTTTTTTTTAAAGCTTGAGATTTTTAGTGGATTCACCTTTAAAGGACGTGGGACATCAGCCCTTTATAGACACTGTTCTTTAATTATTAAAGGTAACATGATATTGGACCATAAAAAGTACATCATGAATATAAAGGTTGTGTATTTGGGCTGTTATGAAAGATTCCACATAAAAACACAGCAAGGGCTTTTCCACCTCCTACCAAAGATCAAAAAGAGAACCTGGCATAAAAAGTGCTTTCTTTACTGACTTGGACTTTTGCTCGCTTTTGCTCGACTTTTGCTCTTTTTTTTTTCTATCAAAGAGAATTTTTGTTGGTAGGGAAAAAAAAAATGCATGTCATGTTTCACAAATTATTATTTTTTTGCATTTGGTTCACATAGCAGAGCAATAAACAATTCCTCCTTGGGAAGCAAAGGTGGAATTGAAAAGGATGGGATTTCATTGGCATTAGATCCAGATGCTCGGTCTGCTTGTCTCCCACTTACCATAGTCTCACCACAAAACCCATGCTGGGGTGCGATTGTGGCTTTGAGGTTCCACTGGTCAAAAACACGAGACGTGAACAGAGACGGACGCTCGTTGGGTTCCCATCAGTTTGGGTTTCGAACCCTCTGCCAGCACTCATCAAAGAATGTTAAATATTCTGGTCTCTGGCTACCACATCCCGTTTCAGGATAAAAAGAAAACCAAGAGTTTTAAGTTCATTTCATTTATTTATTTAAATCTCTGAAAACACTCACAGTCTCATGATGGCAAAATTTGGCAAGATTTGCATGACCCGACTCATAACAATCATAGGTTTTCAAGGAAATCACTCTCACCTGTTAGAATATATGCACTTTTTTTCATGAGACCGGGTTTCTGAAAACAAATTCAGGGTGAGCACTCATTTACATTTTCATGGTGCTGAGTTACAAAAGACAAATAAAATGAGCTTAACATATAAAATAATACAAACACAACTAATTTCATGATCACTGTTTAAAATAGCCCGCTGTAATAAGAGTGTACACTTTATTCAAGGAAAAATCCATTTGAACTCCCCTCCAACTCATAATTCTCATTCAGAAAATCTGAGTTTCTCAAGTGCTCCGACTTCTCCGAGTTGGAATTCCGTAACGTCATTCCTACATGGCGGCGCCCATAGTGCAAAGTAAGAATAAGAAATAGCTTGTTTTGAGGCTTATAAGCAGATTTTCAAGTTTCTCTTTGTGTATGATGTGCTTTTAGATTGCTAAACACAGGAGGATAGTGAAAAAATTGAAAGGTTAATTCGTTTTGTGCAAGATTTTTGATCAAACTGCAGCACTTTCATGTTTTTTCTTAAATTTTATTAGCGGTATTTACCATAGCCTACATCCCACATTTACTTTAAAGATAAATTAAGCACTAACCAAACAACTCTTATGAGTCTTTACAAGCTATTTGAGAGCTTTTTATATCCACACATAAGCCAAACAAGCACTAGCTTACTGTAAGTGTTCATTTGTTCTGATCTTAAACAGATGAGTTTGCTTGAGCGATTAGGAAGCAGGAAGGTCCAAGCTGGGAAATATCCAGTTCCCAGTTGTCATGAACACAGCATAAGCACCAGCAGTAGGTGGGTCTTATTACTCTGATGTGTCAATCACTTGTTTAGTAGCCAATGCTTTACTAGATTCCACCCTCACGTCAAATTGAGGCCAAAACTCAAGTGGGAAACTTTTTGGACTTAGAAGAAGAGAGAGAAAACTAGTTAACTGAGAAGGTTTTGACAAATTTAATTTCAGCAAATTTTTATATTTTACGCATGGAAGATATAAGTTTACAAAATGTTGTAACATGACATCAATGACAGCGCTCTTCTTTTTTGGTCCTGATACAGTACATATACACAGGTAATAATAATAATAATAATATATTTATTTATTTATAGAGCACTTTTCATTTTGGGTTCAAAATCTCAAAGGGCTTTACATATAAAAAGATTAGAAAGTCAAAACAAAGTATTTGTGATCGAGCACATAAAAAAACAAAAACAATGTACAATCACTATTGAATTGACTATAAATATAGTATTAGTGCTATAAATCATGAAAAGTCTATACACAGGTGTACAGTACAACCAAATGCCTTTCTTCACATATCCCAGCTTGGAAGGAAGTTGGGGTTACAGCACAGGGTCAGCCATTGTACACGCCCCTGGAGCAGTTGAGGGTTAAAGGTCATGCTCACAGGCCCAGCAGTGGCAGCACTGAGACATGACCTCCCCAACTCTCCAACAATAGCCCAGAACCTTAACCATGGAGTCACCACTGCCCCTAAGTGTCACTTGGGTAAAGAGGTGTGAAAAGAACAAGAAGATGCACTTGCACCCGCTTTAACAAGGACTACTAGCAACCCCATTAGTGAAGTTTGTATACCTTTTTGACTGATGAGACATACTTTTCTCACTGAACGGTTTATCCCATATGAGCTTGTTTGGTGGGAGATACAGTGACCGTGAGGGACAGACCATTTTCCATGGTATTGGTTGGTTGATCGCTACTGACAAATCACTGCCTGCTTCCATACTTCTGGCCTGCAGTGTAGATTAGAAGATTAGAAACAGCGAGGCTGGATGGAAGCAAAGAGCCATGCTGAAGGCACTCTCAGCGTAATCGCTTTTCCGATCCTGCACTCCCAAGGCCACCACTGAGACCAGTTTCAGCTGGAATGCTTTGATAGGCCGAGTCTCAAACCCTTCCCTGGGTTGAATTTGCAATTTACGACGGAACAAAAAAAAAAAAAGTTTAGCGCTGACAAAGGGCAGAAAACAGAAAAGCAATTATTCCATTTTCTCAACTCGCCACATGAGGTTTTATTGGTAATTTGAATCACCCTTTTGTCAGTCTTGTGCTCCTCATGGAATATGTGTGGTAAATCTGCTAGTTTAAAGGTTTTCTTTTTCTTTTTTGACGAAGTGATTTCATTTTTTCAGAGGTATGATCAGGTCTGGGATGTAGACAGATCTTATGTGTGGAAGTCAGGACTGTGTAAAATTATTTTACCCCTCAACTGACAAACAATATAAAAGAACAAGGCCCCACTTAGAGCCTTGATTTGTGGTTAGGCTTGACGCCATTCTCTTTCTAGTGCTTTAGACAGTTCAGGGACGGGGTTGACCATATTGTTGTTTTTAAATGCCTGATTGTGGTTTTAAGTAAGTAATACATTTTGTATTTTAATGCTGATTGCTATCACTGCATTCAGTGGAGGAACTTGCCGGTGAACCTTTAGGGGTATAAGGTGGGTTTTTCAACTCCAGTCCTGGAGGCCCACTGCCCTGCACATTCTCAGGATTTCCATGCTTCCAACAAATCTGATCGAACTTTTAGAGCGCTTGATTAGCAAGTAAGTTGGATCAGGTGTGTTTTAGAGCAGGCAAATCTTGAAACTCTGTAGACCCGTGGGCTTCCAGGACTGGAGTTTAGAAACCCTGGTATACGAAATAAGTAAATGCCTGGACATTTTTTAGATAAATTCAAACTGGATGCTTTTGCGATTTGGTTTTAATGGTCTGGAATTCATAAGCATTCATTTTGGCAAGTTTTGGTAGAGCTTTAGGTTCTGCGGAGTGTAAGACCTTTAACAACAGAACAGCGGTTTTAGTTGTATTAGCACATTCCAATCAAAGTTAACTTTTTTGTATTACCAGTGTCAGTACTGAAATGAATCCCAAGACTAGCGCACCAGCAGCAAAGATACCCGCTTAGCTTAACTCAGCGGGTCATGTTGTGTCAGGCATCGTAAATCAATCTACATTTCTGAGCTTGGGCTTCATTTGTCTCTGTTTGGGAAAGACCGTCGTGACCTCAGTGTGCACACCAAGGCTGCTCATCATGACTACCCACCAGGGAAATCAGGCAACCTAAATGTTCCCAGATGGACCTGACACAGAGACAAACATGCCTCAGCCACACTTACACATCCATATTCAAGGCCAAACCACACCGTCCTCAGCCTCCAGTTCAGATCAGTAGGCATCAGTGGGGGTTCTTGTGTCGTCAAGCCCACAAGTATCATTCAGTGCATGTTGATGCAAACCTTGAAGTTAATAGAAACTGATTGGGAGCCAAGTGTGGAAAATTTCAGTTCATTTTTCTTCTTTTGCCTGTATATATTATATATATAAACCTGCTTATTTATTTGAGGCTAATTTCTTTGTAGCTCTCTGTCCCGTCTATTCTCACCAATGCCACTCTTTCTCCCACATGTAAGCATTTGAACCATGAAATGGGGTTCATGGCCCTATTCCAGTGTATCACTTTTCTCTTTTCCCACTTTTTGTCTTGGTTTCTAATATTCAAGAGGTCACACCTCAAGGGACTACTGAACTTTTAGGAGATGTGTGCAAAAATTACTATAGTATATAAATATACGTCACAAAGGTCAAAGGACAACTCTACTTCTTCAGACACTCCGCCATCTTCACCATCATGCCTGACAGAGCAAAGTTCTTCTCCAGAGCGATTTTAAAAATTCTTGTCCAAAGACCAAAGGGATTAGGTTGGTGCTGAAAATTACACAGAGTCACCAGTTTATTAGGTACACCTACCTACAATCTTAGAAAAAAGATTCCATTAAGGTGTGTTCTCTTGGGGAACCCCTTAAAGTTTTTATGTAGAACCCTACAACAGAGTGTTTTTCTTTCAGAAAAGGTTCCAAGTAGAAGCTAGAACCATTAATCAAAAGAACCATTGAAAAACCTTTTCAACCTTTTCCTAAGAGTGCAGCTGTAGGCTGGAGATGTTTTTGGTTGATGACTGTTTCTCAACCCAGCAGTGACATTGAGGTGTTTTAAATTCCAGCAACACTGCTGTACCTGATCCACTCATACCAGAGCTACAGTGACCACCATGTCAGTGTCACTGCTGTGCTGAGAATGATCCACCACCTAAATAAGATCTGCGGTGGTCCTATGGTGGTTCCCTTATCGTCGATGTGCAGAGCAACAGATGGGCTACAGTCAGTAACTGTGTACAGTGTCCTACAATGGTAGGTGTAACTGATGAAATGGTCAATAGGTGTAGGTTTGAGGTAGGCATACTTTATAAACGGGAAGTGTAAAAGACTGTATTATGTCATTCTGTGTGGCTCATTGGTCTACACAAGGGTGTCTTAGTTATCATGCTTTGCTTTCAGGTGGTTGTCTCTTTCACTGATTTACACTGAAAATATTATTTCCAAGTAGAACCTCATTAGGAAGCTAAATACCCTTAACTATCCAAAGAACCCTTGAGGAACCCTGTTCCAAGAATGTAGGCATCCCATTATGCCCCCACACAATACTTTTATATCAAATTGAGGAGGGATATCACACTGCTCTTAGACTGAGAGCCCGTTCTTTCCTTTCCTTTATCTTCCATCATCTTTGTGATTTACTGTTCTTGCACCTTCTTTTATAGCTGTATCTGTTCTTTGTTCTTTATTGCCCCATCACTCGTGAAGCTTCACTGTCTAACCGCACATTTCTCTTTTTCTGTTGTTTTTCTCCACCCAGGGGCCTCTTGGCTTGGACGGTAAACCTGTGAGTATCTGTATCCAGCTTTGACTGACAGCTGGATGACATTTGCATGTGTGAGATGAAGTGAGAGCGTGTGGACACATGCTGTTAAAGTTTCTGTAGAAGAGGATTCAGTTTCAGAATGTTCTATATCAGACGTCTATGGTGGAAAGAAGTACAGTAAATGCTGAGTGGAAATATATAAGGTCTTGGCCTGCGATAGGCATGAGAAGATATTTGCGTCAATTATTCTAGGTTTGAGAAAATATAACTATGAGGGTCATACATAACTAGGATTGTATGAGACCATTATGATAGCTTTATTCTCTCTAATAGCCAGTTAAGTCTTCCCGTTAAAAAAAAAAAATTCCGAAGGGTGAGGAGAATTTCTTTTTCTTGGCAGAGGCTATTTTCAGGCTAATTTAGCCGTTACTAATTCCCACCCGCTAGTTAGGTCTTCCTCAAATCGATAATATCCACCAACCTGGGAGGGTGAGGGCTAACACTTGCTAGCAAAATTAGCTACAGGTTTTAGTCACACAAGGTAATAGTTTGCCTAATGTTAGCTAGCTTGCTAGCAAACTTGGATAATGGTTTTTAATAACAAAATATGATAGTTGGCCTAATGTTAGCTAACTTGTCAGTGCTTGGTTTGAATTACAAAACAACTGGCCGAACATTAGCTAGTGAAATAGCTGCTACTGGAGAGGTACCATTAGATAAACCAGGTACGTAGCTTTTCGCTCAATGCACAGAGAGAATTCTTTTTTTGAGGGCTAAAATTGTAAAATTGATGCTGGAAACTATTTTTCAGCACTTTTCAGCACGATTCTTTTTTCACCTTACTCTTCCAAGCTCCATGGGTCTGAGATAATATTTGAGACGTTCATGTTAACTTCTGAGCAGCATCCTAAAAAACAGTCTAGATATAATGCCGTTTTCTGTCCATGACATGCAGTTTATATACAGTGTTAAAATGGCTAACAAAAAAAGGCTTGATTGATATTCACTAACTAATCATAGGCCACATCATATGTATTAGAAATGTCTCAATTTGCTCTTAATAAAGAACGGTTAGATGTCCTGTATGCATGGAAGTTCATAAAAATCATAACATTGTATTTACAGTATGATATTAAACAGTATAATACATTTAATGTTGCACTTTAATGTTAAAATTTGGTTCTTTTTTTTATCTTTTTCTGTACGATCCTGAATTTATCCAAAGGGTCCTCCTGGGCCAAAGGGAAGTCAGGTAAATTACACATTTGTTTGCCATTCGAGATTTGAAATATGCATCGGTGCATGCCATAGCTTGATCGTTTTTAACCTTTGCACTGAATCCTATGAGCAGTTAGATGGTGAATTTACAGTTGCTGTCTCCACACCCATCTGGTAGCTGTTACCCCATGCTGCTTAAATGGGGAACTGTGGTTTTATCCTTTTGCGGAGACGTCTGTCTCTATGCTACACGTCTGTCTTTCCCAGCTATTTATCAGTTAACTTGCTATGTACTGTAGTGAGACTGCAAAGTCCTATGTCCTAAGTCTTCATCCATCTTACCACAAATGATGGAAATAATGAATTACACACTCAAGAAAGAAACTGTCTCTTAACTCCCGATTCAGTTTCCCTTGCTGTCATCGCCAAGAGAAATACGTCGCAATATAAACCACTTATGTTGCTCCAAACACCATTAATCTGTTGCTTGCTGCTTGAAGGAGATGTCAAATTGTTTTGGGTCTTGTAGAAGAAAAATCACCGTCAATTGAGTTCGGTCATGAATCTCAACCAGGTGGGATATTGGCTGTAGTTTGGGATCACGTCATAGCACAGCTGTCTGACTTCAGGAAGCCGACTGAAGTGCTTCTTCTGCTTATCCGTAGCTTCATGTGTGCTGAGCCTCAGTGCAGCTGTTGAATGAAACCGATCCCCATGCACGTGCTATTGCACTAACCAGTGGCTTAAATCTTTCCCTGGAGAATAAATCAGGTGCAGTAGGTGCTTTAAGCTGGATACTAATGTTAGAAAACATCTGAGGAGAAATCAGAGAAGATTGACAACAGTTAACAATTTCATTTTCTAATAATAACGCACAAATTATTGAAATGCATTTTTACGAGGATGTTCATAATTATTCTATTTCTGTCTCCCCCCCCCCCATCTCTTCTCCCCTCTTTTCTGTCCTCAGGGGCCGGCTGGACCAAAAGGAGATAAGGTAAACTAGCACGTGTCATTTATTCTCATCCCCAGCTAACAATTTTAGGTTTAGAATGTTTTCCGAACGATACGGTTCTTGAACCTTTTGGTTCTAAGTACATTGAATCAGCCAGGTTTTCTCTGTGTTCTTTTTTTTATGTAAAAAAAAAAACTTTTTTACATAGCTTTAAAAAAAAAAACGTTCCTACAATGCTGCTAGAACATTTTAGACAACGCTAACGTTTCCATAATGTTAGTTTTTGTTAGACTGGAACGTCGTGTGAGCAACGTTCTAATAACATTGTGAAGCAAACCATCATTACAGGAAATCTTTTTAGAAACATTGCAGGAACTTTATTTTCGTAATGTTACAGCCTAACCTTCTTAGAACCTCTTGAATATTTACTGACTATTCTGCTAGCTGGGTCCACACCATACAGGATAGACCTACAGATTAACCCCTAAACCCAAACTTCATCTCACACTAACACTGTCGTGCCGAAAGGTAATTGTCTCTCGTGTTGCTCCTGTTGTCCTTACTGCTTCACGGCAACCAGATGTTTTTCCAAATTGTCTCGCAGCAACCGACGCGGTTACTCTGTGCTGCTCTGCGTGCACACGGACACACGAACACCGGGTGTCGGACCACATCTTTAAAAAAAATGCGATAAACAAAAACGAGGCTTGGAATATTCTTGTTGATTATCATTGTAAAAAGCCAAGCCATTAAGGAGCTTGGCCTTAATCAGTGTCTCCAGTGCTCCACGGCACAAACTTCCTTCTCTTTTCATCTTCATGTTTTTTTGTTATTCTGGATTGGAGTACACACATTATGCTGATACTGAGTTATCCTAAACTTGACATGCAAACAGTCATATGATGAAGTCATATTACTGCCCAGTCTTATGAGGATGTTCATTATTATTCTATTTCTGTCTTTTTTTTTAAGGGTGATCAAGGAGAGACTGGGCCAAGGGTAAGTTTTCAGTGTAACCAGCCTATTGGGTCAGTGTGCCTCCATTTTTTCATCCTATAACCACCTATAAGTATTGAGATACACTGAGCTGCCACTTTATTCGTTACTAGATCATTATACCTAAACTGGCAATTCAGTGTACACATATATACATATAGAGTTGAGTGCAAAGGGTTGCACCCCTCATGGTTTCTGGGTGAAAAAAGGAACATTTATTTTACAATTTTTCTACAAAAAAGTTAAAACACGTTAAAATGAAATGCGGATGTATCCTGTAATGAGGCCCAATCCAAAATAGGTCGGCCAAATCAACAGAAATTGAGTTTTTCAGACAGTTTTTCAGTCTCCTGACGTTATTTGAAAAACAAAACAAAACAAAAAAACACTATTTGACTTTTGTTGCTTGTGATAATGAAGGAATATCTGTGAAAGCCAACACACTAAATATCTTATTGGTGTAAAATAGATTTCTTGGTCTTATTTATTTTGCCCAAAGGTTATGCAAACTTTTGCACTCTAAAATATATACTGGGTTGCCAGTTTATAAGCATATACACACACACACACACGCCCTTTATGTATGACTACAGAGAGGTAGTGAAGATAAATTATCCATCGCCGATTTGAGCTTGTAGAAAAAATGTCTTGAGAGCACTTCAGACATTTATTAGTGTCTGTTTAGCTTTTATCTTTTTTCCTCTCATGTTAACAAAAAGTCAAAAACGAACATTTTCAGCTCACACTAATGTGATCTCAAAAAAGGGAAAAAGTAACAATCTAGAAATATTCTGCCATGCTACATTTGGATTTCAACTATGTTTTTTAATACTTAAAATATAATGAAATGAAAGGCAGCACTTTGAATTTTGCAAGCATTTTTCTGTTTATGAATATCTAGTGCATTTCAAAAACAGGAGCTGCATCAAAAGCTGTGTGCCCGCACTGCATTAGAGCTTCAGTCACCATATACACAATGCTACAAAATGCTAATTGTAATGCCTGCTCAGAAAAGAAGTGTCCTGTACAGGTACATTTTGGTTCTCCAAGGTACAGATAACATAAATGTACCCTAAAAAGTATAACAGTGGCCCATAAGGTCAATTTATTTATCTTAAATGACATACCACCACAGTGACAAGAGTTTGCTGAAGGGTACAGGTTAATAGTTTTCTCTGAGACTGTATGTTCAGTGGAGTATATGGAGGGTTATGGAGGGAGGGTTTTAAAGTCATTAATGGGAGCCATGTCAATTCTTTGTCATAAGGTTAGTGTTTATTATAGTGAATTTCATATGCACAGAAATTAGAGCTGCATCACTACTGAATACGTTCACTTAAGGCCAGATACCACACCCGAAAGCGCTTATATGTTTTACTCATATCAGAATGAAACCTAACCTGTTGAAGGTATACATGAATACATCTTTCAGCATAAATCATTATGCCATCCGAGGAAATGTCTATACATGGACTACAATATACTATACAATATAGTCAATAGGGAGAGATTTTAAAACCCTTGTTGAAAAATTAACACCTACCTGAAAAATGAAAAAATACAACAAAATGTAATGTTTTATGTAGTTTAATGGAATTTGGATAAAAGTGTAAAAATAAAGTATTTTTATGAATAATTGTCCCTTTCATCTTACATAAAGCGGAAGTATGAAAGTTAGACAAACGGAATTCAGCAAATTCAGTATTTTTGCCTCTGGTGCCTGCCACTTAATTAGTAACTTTGTTTCTGTGATGAACACTGTGTTCGTCGTGTCTCTGCTGCAGGGCCAGGCCACTCACGCAGGCCTGCACAGTAATCAGATACTCATCAAGGTTTGTCCCTCCTCAGCCTCCGTACTTTCGGCCTCATGAACACTGTCCCAGAAGGCTGCTTGTTTTCCTTCTCCTCTTTCCTGCTGACCAAAGACCACTTCACTGAATCTTTCCTCAGGCGCTCTGATTAAAGAGTGGAGGCTTTGCTGTTGCCCCTAAAACACAGATGATAGTTTCTGTTCTGATCTGTCTGCTGTCCTCTCCTCTTCTTCTTCTCTTATCATCTCTTGATTCGCTGACCTGATTCTGGCTGCTCAGATGGTCTTTCCTCGCTATGATCACGGCTTCATCTCTGCCGACCAGCCCACTTTCCAGAGACGTATGCTGAAGGTAGCAGGAGTGCCTCTTTACCTAACACTCTGAACTGGCCGTTCTTCTACATGTGCTCTGCTGATGCATGTGTCTGTACTGTATGCATGTGCTTGTAACTTAAGAATAGTGTGAAGTCTTTTTTGAGTGATTATTGGAAATGTATGCAGACACTGTGTTTTACCCTGGTAATTATTTCTAAATAATGTTTTAGCGGTAAAATACGGAAGGTTGGTCAAATTTTAACATCACATTCACAAAATCGGCAAAAATGCACCTCCTGCCATAGATCTCAAAAAGAACCATTCGTTGATGAAACAACACGTACCAACACATGCCAATGCATAAAAAAATAACTGTCAAATATAATGCATTGTAACTGATGTACCACCTTTATGAATAGGCAGAAATTAAGCTAGAAATTTAAATTTTATTATTGCATGTCACTAAGTCCCTGAGAGACTATTTGACTTGTCTGAAGCTCATGTTAATCACAACTTCATTCTTCCCATCAGGGTGACCAAGGCCAGGCTGGTCCACCAGGTCCTCCCGGCCCACCCGGGCCCCCAGGGCCGAGAGGTCCTCCTGGAAACACGGGGAAGGACGGACCCCGGGGTCCCCCTGGAGAACCAGTAAGGCATTTTGATTTCTGTATTTGTGTCAAGTTTTTGGATTATATACAGAATCCTGAGGCTGTCGGTTAAAAACTGAAACAATGCATGAGAAATCATTATTCTACGTTCACAAGGACTTTCCTGCAAACGTGAAAAAATGCATTTATAGGCATTGCTGGTTTGTCGTAGGTGTGTTTGTGGGAAGACTACTTTGGTGCATACACCCTACTTTTTCTGCTAGTTTGAGAGCTATTCTACTAATCACTCATAGATGCAATAAGTTTCAGAAGCAGTTGCATTTAAACTGGGCGAACTGAAGCTCAAAATTATTTAGAAAATGTAACATTAGCTTGAATTAGTAGGTTATTACCAACTCTCTCAAAATAGAATTAGCCAGCTAGCTATCAACAAAACTAATTAGCTTGCTAACATTAGACAACAATTGCCATTCTTAGACATGAACCAGCCGTATACAGTAGCTAGCTATCTGTGATTAAGTGATCCATGTAAAATCAAGTCAAGTCAAGTCAAGAGGGCTTTTATTGTCATTCCTCCATATACCTCGTATACATTGGAACGAAATGTGGTTTCTACAGGACCATGGTGCAACA
>JAOUQW010000001.1:19967186-19988606 GCA_028565825.1 Olivaichthys viedmensis
AGGAGACGAACAGAAGAGAGATTGATACCACAGTGGATCAAAACTACAGTGAAACATGCTGCTGGATTTTACATGTGATCTCAGACTTTTGGACCTCACAGTATATATAAAAAACTGTCCGTCCCCCCCATCCTGAATCAAAAAAATGTAAATCCCTTGTTTATCTTTGGTTTCTATTAGATATCTGCTACAATAGGCAGTCATGATTAAAGCACGACAGAGAGTAGAGATTAATCATGCATTCTGTTTCACTAGATGGCAGTATTTCTGCATCGGTCGCAGCTCAGTTACCTGCCCCGTTCCTTTGCATGATACATGAGAAAACCACTTATGTTTTATGCATTGTGTTTCAAAGTCACATGTGTATCACATGTATATATTGCAGGCCATATTGTAGTTCCTCGTCTAACCTTTTCACTGCGTGGCTCATCATTTTCTGCACCTGCCAAGACACAGACAGAGAAACTAATAATATCTTACCTTCAAATATTTAATCCTTGGTCTACCTGATAACATAGCTCACTATTGTTATTATTATTATTATTATTGTTGTTGTTGTTGTTGTTGTTTTTGTATTAACATTACCCATGTCTTGTTTGGTTAAGCTAGACTTAAGTATTAGGGCTACTACTTATTCATTCTAAGCTTATATTCTCTTTAGAGCTGAACTATGATGTTGCATGCATATTAATTTCTCTTTACTGTATTTGTTTATTAGCACCTGATCCTTGTAGAAACTAATCAATGCCTTCAAACAGGAAGTAGTTTGTGGACAAAAGTGAGACCTCACTGTCCTCATAGGAGGATTTCTTGTATACACAGAGTAATTGAGGGAAAATGATGTTCTCATATGGGATGGCTTTGGTATTAAAGTGCAGTCAGGGATCTGATGATCAAACAGTCGAACGGCAGATTCGGGTCTCTTCGACATTATGAAAGGAAATAATAAATGGATTTTCTTTATGTAGTTTTATGGTGCCCATAAAAATTGTCATTTTCTGTGTGCTGTAAATGACACCTTTTCTGTCTAACCTACTTTTATCTAATTTGTTAAAAAATTTTAAAAAATTTAATTTTCAGAATTTGGGCGGTATCATTAAATTAGGTCTTGCCCATTCATTCATTCATTTGTAAAGAACGAACAAATAAATAAATAAACAAATAAATAAACTCTGAATATTGCACTCCTGTACATTCTTAGAAAAAAGGTTTCCTCAAGGGGTCTTTGATTAGTTAAAAGTTCTTTGCTTCCTAAAGAGGCTCTACTTGCAATCCTCTCTGAAAGGGAAACACTCTGTTGTAGGGTTCTACATAGAACCCTTAAAGTTCCCTCCAGAGGGAAAAACCAAAGAGCCCTTTAGGGTGCTGGATGGAACCCTTTTTTCTAAGAGTGTATAATGCAAAGACTGTTCAAAATACACGGTACTATATTCAACATCTCTCCAGGTAAAGGGGTAAAAATACATTTAAATTAAGAATAAAAATAAAATCTTTTATGTTTCCTTCTGTAGGCATTACCAATGAAAAGCTGCTGTGATGAAGCAATTTGTAAAAAAAACAAAAAAAAACAAACGATGGAGCAAGAGAAGAAAGAGAGAAATAGAAAAAATGATAGAGAGAGAGTGGGACAGAGAGCGCGAGAGGGTTAAAGAGAGAGAAAGAGAGTGTGTGTGTGTGTGTTACAGTACAGAGCTGAGCAGGCGTGGTCTTCTCCTCTTTGCCTTCTGCTCTATTTAAATGCTTGCTCTCCAGCAGCACTGATTTCTTTCTCTGTCAGAGCTCGACTGCGGGCCCAACACATCCACGGATTAAAACTTAGAACTCTGAATTCGGTGGAATACACGGAACAAGGCTTGGACTTTTGTTTTACTGCTTGTTATATCCAAGGCGGAAACTATGAAGCTCTCTGTGGTGGCCGTTGTCGCCCATGTGCTTGGTAAGTAGGTGCTGAACGTTGAGGCTTCATTCAGCCTGAGTCTATGGAAGGCAGCCTCATGTCTGTTACCTTGTGTGTACATGTGATATGCTGTGCATGAACATTTTTTATTGTATTCAGACAATGACTCTTTTTCTAATACTGATTGTTGTACCAACTCTACCAGGGCGTCTAACAATCTTTTCTTAGAGGGCAACAATGTCGTTCACTTGGTCACCAGCCTGTTTAAGAATAATCTTTATGTAACGTGAGATATTTATTTTCGACCCGTGTGTTCATGCATTAGATCAGTGTCTGTGCATGCAAGGTTTGTAAATCTGGCCGGGCCCCCTCTAGGGGTGTAGGGTGTATGAGCTATTTTGGGGAAAGAATAGGTTGTTTTCATAATTAGCCACCACACAAGTTGGCCATATTCACTCCAACAGCTAAACTGTGATTCATCCTGGGTTTCATTTGGCAAATAAATTCTCGGTGTCCTGTTGAGCTTGAAAGTGCAGTAAGGTTGCAAATTCCTTTGGCGACATTCCTGGTACATGAACCAAAGTTCAGAAGCTTAATGACGCTCACAAATATTGGTGCCCTTTTTCATAACTATTAGCTAATAATGATAGAAGTGCTGAGACTGCTGAGCAAGTGTTGCCCCTAAACAAAAGCACTAAACATTTATCCATGTTTTACTTTTTAGTGGCTTTTACGCTGGTGAGCGGCGCATCAATAGACAGGTATGAGCCAGAGAAGCCCGCACAAACAACTGTGATTCACCTGCTACGCACATCCGAGGTGCTGAACGACAAAAGGCCCACCGAGGACAGCAAGCAAGAGGAAGAGGAGGAATATTACTACGACGATGATGAACAATACGAATACGAACTGTCGGGGGATTTCGAGATGCCTCAAGGTAATTCAGAACTGACTGCGATGTTAATAAACCCATTATACATATAATTATCATGAACATTTTCCCCCCAAAACAATAATGTGGCCCTAAATTGTCCTGTTGTCCTTGTATTGCTTCTGCTAGTTGCATTTTCGAGCAAACCCAAAGACCCGACCACGGTGCTGAATGCAGAGAGGCGGGAAGGTAACGAGAGGAGAGGAAAAGGAGAAAAGAAAGGAAAGGGAAAAGGGAAGAAGAGGAATCCGTGCCTGAAGAAATACAAGGACTACTGCATCCACGGAACGTGCCAGTATCTGAGGAAGATCGGCCCCTCATGCATGTAAGTCCGTTTCCATCAAGTCCGTCAATCATCTGCTTCGTTCTTTCCTGTGATGAGTTACAATAACCTTGAAATAAAATCAAAAAAATGCCCTATCTTTGTAGATGTAACCCAAATTTCTCAGGAGAGAGGTGTCACTTTTTCTCGCTGCCCTTATGGAATCCTGAAGAGGGCTACAATCGGACAACAGCCCTGGCCGTCGTGGCTGTGGTTCTCTCCTCGCTATGTCTAACCATCATCGGTCTTCTGTTGGCCCTCAGGTTAGTTATTGATACACCTACTCCCACTACGATAAGTAGCAATAAAATCCTTGGTATAAAAGTAGCATAACATTACTTTTGATGCATTTTCATCTACAGGTTTCACAAGCGAGGCACGTATGACGTAGAAAACGAGGAGAAGGTTAAGCTTGGCACATCCACACACCGCTAAGGCACAGGAGCTCACGGTGAGCCATTGCACACACACCGTCCCCCGTCCCCCCCCAAAAAAAAAAAAAAAATTCCACACAATATCCCGGACTATATGAGGTCATCGTTAAGGCGATGTGACATTTGATCTCCTGCGTGTCTGTTTTATTTCAGGGTGGCTGTGAAGTCCGTGAAAATTCTACCTCAAAATAAAATAGAGAAGATGAAGGCCAAGAGACAGAGCACAGCGCATTGCGGATGTTGTCTGAGTCGTGATGCCACAAGCGTCCCAGTTTAGATCCTCTCACATCATTGGGATTAGAACTCATCGGGATGTCCAGTAGGATTTAACTGCAGCTCTGCTTGGCCCTGTGGATCTGCAGTGTGAAGGGAAGGACTGGGGCAGGACGCATATTTTTGGAGCAAGCAAGATCTGTGTACTGTGGGTTGACTGATAAAGAGACATCGCCCCAAAAATCACTTATTTTTACCTGTAGTAAAATGTCTATTTATGTACATTTGTCCCTAGTGTTAATTTATTTATTTAAATACATTATTATTTATTTATACCAAAGTTAGGAGGCTCTGACCCCGTTTCCACCTGCTCGTTTCATGCGTCCTGTATCTGAATTGGATCCTGATCAGATTTTAACCACATGCATTTACACTTTAACAGTGACTGAAATGCTGTACTGTGCGTTCATATGCAAATCAGGTCATTACATTCGAACACCAACTTCCTGTGTCGTTCCTTGTTTTTAGTTGTTTTATGAATAAGATGGTTGCTGAATCAAAATGGTGATTTTTTTTCAGGCCATTTTTAATCTCGCTAACGTTTTTTTTAAAGGCGCCAACTTCAGCGTTCATGGAGCCGTGGGTCACCTATTGGGAGGGTTTTTGGTGGTTAAATGTGTCTTGGAGTGACGGAGGCATTTACACTTGTAGAATATAAGGATAAAATGCATCTCAGATCCTCCTGAAGTGGTTTAAGTGATGATCGGGTTTAAATCTGTTCCAAATGCGTCTCGGGTGCGTTTACACTTTCATTTTTTATGTGGATATAATCCTGATCCGGATCTAATCCTGATCCTCAAGACGGATGAAACGGGGTCTCCGATTCACTGTCCTTGTGTTTGAATTGTGTCTTATGTGTTTTATTATATTTATTTAAATGTCAGAAAGATTATAGTGCTTCTCTAATATGGCAAAACAACTGTGGAATCAACATTAAAAACCATCCTGTTTGTTGAATACTGCAACAATGCATTAACTTTTCGCAATATAAGCATTTCTCCCACCATTACAGTATTAAATACGTTCATGAAAGTGTTTTGTTGCTCCACGGGAACATTCACAATATTCACAACACCCGCCTTTTAAATATCTATAGGTTTTCACGTCAAGACAAACAACAACATGCAGCTTTATTCGGCCAGTGTCATTTTCACAGTGTAAATGCAGATATAATTTATAATTTAGAAAATGTGAATTAAAAATACTGATTAAAAAAAACAGACTTGACTTCTTGGACTTTCATTTCTTCCTTTATTTAATCGATCTTTCCTTTGTTATAAATATTGTTCACTCAGCATATACACATATTGTTATATTCCTTTCATGGCTTCATTCTCGCCTTAGGCCACAAAAATTAGCAGGTTAAATTTCGTAAATAACTGATACCTTGTGTTGGGTAGGTCACTGAGAAAATGTAATCCAGTTGCGGACCCAGTTTCCCAAAAGCATCCTAAAGTTAAGATCATCTTAACCGGTAGAGAGAGTGTTCAATGTGATGCTCGCTCTACCATTTAACGATGATCTCTGTGCTGCGATGCTTTTGGGAAACTCAGCCCTGATTACAGATGACATGACTCAAGACGTAATCAGCAATCTGAAAAAATTACTTTTGTGTGATTACTTAGTAGTGTGATTACTTTTGAAACTACTTCTGATCAGAATGGTTTATTTTGGTTTCATTGACATCTTTGTAGAATAATGTTTTGCTTAATAAAAATACAAAAATAAGAGGAACAAAGTGAAGTTCTTCTTAAATGCATTGAAAAGAATGAAAGAATTAGACACAAAAAAAAAGATGACTACGAAGGAAATTCACATGTTAACATCTGGTGAAATCCTTTAACATTAGGGAGACACAAGGACATACCCATTATTAAGGCTACTTCAAAATTAGAACCTTACTTTAACAAAGAACAACACAATAATCAAGAAAATTGCAAATCTCGATTCAAAGAACTGTTATGCACCATCTTGCATTGTAAGTGAAGTGTCCTAACCTCAGCTTGCAAGCTATATGTTTAGCTAACAGTCCCATTTCCGTCTGCTATTAACAGTTAGCTTGGATGAAGAGATATACGGCAGGAAGCCACACGCAGCTGACGTTATCTGAGTCGTAGTGACGGCTATCGTTCAGTTTATGGGCGCACTCAGCAAATTGGGAATTAATAGACTATAATTGACAGACGTCAAAACAGTAATCAAGTAATCTATAAAGGAGATTTGTTTTTGTTTTTTACATGTATCCTACTCTAAGAACTTGATGTGTTTTGTAATCAGACTACGCAATCCAGATTTTATGTAGTCCGTTTCTACCCAGGGCTCAGTGTCTCACTTTCGCATGTAAGCGCAGCTGAGTCTCATTTCCCATTTGATACTTTGGAAAAGAACCCCAGCGTGATGACACGAATATGTCCTCCAAGCTTTGATAGGAAAGGAACAATATTTGTCTATCCTGCCCCCTGCCATTTTGGCTCCTCTGTCTTCTTTTAGTCAAAAGCGCACCTGTATCCTGACGCGTCTTTTCCACTTCCACAAACGTGCAACTCCAAAATACACACCATAACACCTAATTAGTTTACTCAAAGATTAGATTCGCAGATTGTCTTGATTTATTTAGGTTGGCCTTACGTCACGTAGTTAGTAACACCGAACAAAGACACGACGTGAGTAATGGCAAGCGAAATTGAAGTAATTCGTTTTGCGATCGATCAAATTTGACTGTGCACCTTTATCAAAACTGTTCAAAATGTGTTGGCCATAACTTTTTTTTTTCTTTTTCTTTTTTTTTTTACAATTAAGCCACTTCCTTCCCTGTAACTTCACAAAGTGAGGAAAATTGCGAGATGAAAGGTGAGATAAAAGAGGCTCTGCGGAGGCCTCCTTGACAGGATCTGGTTACTGAATGTGTTCCTCATTGGGATACAATGCCGTTCAGCTGCATGGCCGCCCACACGCTAGAGAGATCATTTCCACTGCTTTTAACCCTTTATTTGGCCACGCCGTGCCACACCAGGGCCTCTGATGGCTGCTTGATCTTTTCCAAATGTAGGGAGGGGGAAGGGCACACGGGCATTCCACAAGGGTGTATCCTGAGTCCTTAAGCACTCCTTTTACCGTGTTTGTCATTAGGCAAACAGTTTTATTTGGGCTTATTGACCAATAGGGCTTCTGGGCTGACGGCCAAGCTAACCTTTTTCAGGAATGTCCCCTTGTAGGTATTGTTTGTTGGGCTCTAGACCTCACCTTTTTACATTTACATTCATTCATTTGGCTGATGCTTTTATCCAAAGCGACTTACAATTGAGACAGGATACAATTGAGGGTTGAGTAGAGGGTTACGGCCTTGCTCAAGGACCAACAGTAGCAGCTTGGTGATGCTGTGATATGAACTCACAACCTTCCAAACCGTACACTCTCAGACAAAAAGGCACTGAACTGTACCTTTCCTTGTCGCTGGGGTGGTACCCTCAAGGGTACAACTTTTGCACCTTTAGAATGTATCTTTCGCCTGGAAACGTGAATATAGTGTACCTTCAAACATAATTAAAGGTACATAATTAGACTTTAAGGACCACTGTTGTACCTTTAATTTGCTTTTAAAGTAACACTTTCAAAGTGCAATACATTTTTAATTGTATACTGAGCACAGCATGTTTTATGCCTCTTTTTGTTTCACATCTAACCTGTTTATGTTGGTACAAAAAGTCATTTTGTCGTCGGATATCCTGTGGGTACCAATCTCTGTGGGTTGTGAGTAGGCCATTAGCCATATGGCCAGCAGCAGTTTTAAAGGGGGGCGGTTTTACTCCTATGGCCAATGCATTGCACTATATTTGTGGCATACACATGCTGTACATCTGGGTTAAAGATGTAAGGGTTTAGGGGAACATGTAGGTTTTGGCTCATTAGTTAGACTTTTTAGAGTCCGGTAGTATGTAATGTCTCAATCACAGCTGTCTAACTTCTTCTGGTGCACAGTAGGTTGATTTCATCAAAGGAAGTTGTAAAGACACTTAAGGTGGGACGGCCTCCCCTGCAATTCCACTAACTGTAGCCTTGGGTTGTGCAAGATGACTCAGTTGAGTAACTTTTAATGTGTGCCGGTAAAAACCTGCCTTACTGAAAGCTCTGTGGTGACAGCTGTTGTTGAGCAAGGTGCTTCCTCTTCCATACTTAACAATGGGTCATTTCCACTACACAGTTGAACGTACGTACTCTAACAGTTGGAAATCTCATCAACACTTTAGCCTCGGCGAACTGGCACTGTGTTACAGTACATATGTATGCCAGAGACTGCAAGACGTGGGTCTCCTATGCTGATGACTGACTCCGGCTGACTTGGGTCAACGGGATGAGGTGTTGGTGATGTATTACCTGTGTGTCTGTTAAACAGGGTGTGTCACACTGCTGAGGTGATTAATGAGCCACTGACACAGTTACTGTGACTCAACGCAAAAGATTCCTGTCAGGTCACCGTGCGAGCCACTTTCACTATTTACATCCCAGACTGCCCACGGAACAAAGAGGCGATGAGATCCTTCATGTGACCCTGAGTACCAGCAAAGTTCATCTGATCTCTGCATTTTTTTTCACCCTTATGATGTAAGCAGTTACTCTATCATGCAATTATTCATGTTGTACGAGATAAGGCCCAACAAAGTGTCCCGATATCAGAAAATAACAGATGTTATGGAGGCGAATAACACCACAACACGAAGCGGAGTTTCAGTGGGTATTATCTCTCTTATACTATAGCCACTTAGCGTAAGAGGACTTGTATATGTTTTGCTTATGAAGGTTTTCCAACACACCGCCATACAATATTGACATCCTCCATACTTTCAATGAGTTTTGCATACAAATACTTATAGGTACACTTACCGAACAAAGACTGGTTTCCATTATTGTGCTAAACACATTAGTTAGCAATGATATTGATATAATAAATATTGATTAAAATATTTGTGTTGCCCCTCCCCCGGCTCTAAATTAAGGTAGCTTTAAATCTAGCTGACCTGACCGGCTGTAATATAGTTTTCTCCCGTTAAAGAGCAATCAAAAGAAGCAGTGCTCCCTATTCAACCCCTCGAAATAAATCACTTTAATGTAGTGATGCAACACATTTTTTAAGCGCATTTTTCTAAAAGCTGTTTAATAGCTTTTGCCATTTCTTTCCTGTTGCTGCATGGCCCTGGACCCCCTTAGTTCGACCCCTTCCAATGTTCAACCCAAATTTACGCCCTTGGTCTACTGGTAAGTAAATATTAACCCATCCTATTAATATATTTGAAGAAAGATTGACATGTAATGACACACACACATACCTTTACGTGTTGAAAGCTGTTGTTGTTGTTTTTTTAATTTTATGAGCAAATGGTAGAAAACAGCAGTAAGAACAGGGAACTTGTCAATAACAGGTCTAAATGGAATGCTAAAATCCTGATAAGTAAATAATTTAAGTTGGCGTGTCCAGTTTTACATTGCTCCCTCTCATAACTACATACAGTACCTTTCCTTGGCTTCACTGTAGGTACTGAATAACTCATAGTAGTTACTGAATAATATGCTTTAACCGTGAGATCAAACAGAACAATGACAGAAACGCTCATATTTGCGACACGTTTTGAGGTCTGCAGAGATAATATTCGACTTAAAAAGGAGAACACCTGTCTCCATCAGGCTGTCTGAAGCCTCTCTGGTCTCGCTCCACATGCTTGTTTTCTTGCCACTGTCAACCGCTGAATAAATAGCTTTGACACCTCTCTCCTGATGGCCTACATGGACCTGCCAGTGGATGCCTCCATAGTGACCTCATTGTAGCCTGGACTGGACACTTGTGTTATCTTTATCACGTTATGAAATTCTCACCGGGCAATTTACACTTCCCAGAAGCTCTCAGCTGGATTGTATGTCAGATATGAGTAGGCGAGACGAGAGAGAGAGAGAGAGAGAAAGAGAGAGAGAGAGAGAGAGAGAGAGAGAGGGAAAATAGAGATATGGCTGAGAGGCTGGGACGAGACAAAAATTTGTGCGCCCCCCAGAGCTGGAGTACTGTTCATGCTCCTGCAAAAAACAAACACACGCGCGCCTTTGCACAAGTCTCTTAGGAAAGATTCCCTACCTCCCATCGAGACGCATAAGCAGACTCTTTCTCAGTGTTTTGATGCCTAACATTCTCCTTCTTGCCACATTGCAGAATACTGGCTCAAGGGACACAGTGACTTGCATTTGACTCATTTTTTGAAACCAACGGATTCGTTGAGCCTCCACCCCTGGCTGCCACTTCCTTCTGTGACCGAATGCTGTGGTTTGGAAGGATTAAGCTGAAGCGTGCATGCCTGGTTTTTGCGGAATGACTCTCCCATGACCTAGTGAAGACCGAGCTGATGAAGAGCTTTCCCTAATAAGCCTGCTTGCTATCTTTAATAAACGGGATGTGAGGGATTTGGACGCTCATAACAGGCAGAATTAAAGGCCTCATGGCCTAAATTACCAGTCAAAGGAGAAACAAATCTCCGCTTTGCTATCACTTGTGACAATAAAATGCCACCACAAGAATGCCGTGAGTAGTCTGTGTGGCATTCTCTACCACTTTCACTCCCTCTCCCTATGAGTTACAGTGTCTTGTAGTTACATTGCAGCACAATGTCATGAGGTGTGTGGGCTTGGAGATTACCTCTGTCTCATCCCAGGCCTCTTTTATACTTGATCTTTTGTTTCTTTTGGGTCCTATTAGTGAGCTAGGACAACGTGGGAGCGCTGCTTCAGTTCAGTGGAATGCAAGAGGGGATTTT
This sequence comes from Olivaichthys viedmensis, assembly GCA_028565825.1. Taxonomy (NCBI): domain Eukaryota; kingdom Metazoa; phylum Chordata; class Actinopteri; order Siluriformes; family Diplomystidae; genus Olivaichthys; species Olivaichthys viedmensis. Next base: position 19,977,838 of record JAOUQW010000001.1, read on the forward strand.
GTTCTCAGTACCGGTGATGTCATTGATGCTGGGTTCCTCTCGAAGCAGTGGAAAAAAACCAATGAACCCCCAGGACGTAATAAAAAGGTTGGGCATCAACGCTTAATAACGTAGAAAGCATTTAGGATAAAAGCTTCAGAAGACACTGACCTTTGGTGCCTGTTTTTATTTTAATTTTTTAGATTTAGACAAAAGGAGGTCTTATTATCGGCAAAAATCATTTCTCTTTCTATGAAATTCTTTTCCTCTAGTCTTTCTCTTGCTTTTTATGGGTGTAGTCATGTATTACATCAGATGCTACAGAATCTAATGCTGAACCCAATTTTAGTATTAAGATGTTTGGCTGAAGCCTTGTCTCAAGTGCTTTAGAGGAAACCCTGTGGAATTTGGAGTTGAGTGCTTTGCTCAAAAGCATATCAGGATGCTATCAGCAGGTATCGCCCCACCCACAGCCTTATCGTTATGGGCCAGGGTTTTGACTGCTTCTCTAAAAAACGCCCATACGGATGTATTTCTTGAGTAACTATTCCTTTATTTTGGATCGCGATTTAATTTTCAAGCTTAGACTCGCTGCAATTTAGTGCTTTGCAAGCATTGGTCCAAAAACGGATAATATATTTCCCAAAAAAAAGATCAGATCCCACATGTTTAGATCTCTGGGTGAAAATCACATTCCCCAAGTTCAAAAATATATATCAGATATACTGTATGAATAACTGTCTGCCTAAACACAATCACTGACTCACGAGACATGTTTATTTGATGTATTGTCTAGCCACGACTAAAACCATACTGGATTGTAAGATCAGTCGTAAAAATTACTAGTTTCTGTTTCCTCAGCACATCCAAACATGATTTATGACCTCACACAGCAGCGATGTGAAAAGCATTCGATTGTAGCCTCTCACATGGACCCCTGTGCTTGTAAAATTGTGAACAGCAGGGGGTCATAACTCAGTCATTTCCCTCTGCGGGCTGAGTAAGAGTGAGTCAGAGGACCCAGGCTTTGTGTCTCAGTGTGTAACCTGCTGTCTGATGCGTCTTTGTCCTCTGACTGATGGATGACTGGGTTGATACAACAAAGGTATAATGCGTGTTGTAGGGGTAGAATAGCAGTAATTCGCTACCATGATCATGGCAGGGTTCACTACCAAAACAAACAGTGCTGAGCCTGATTACATACAGCAATAACGAGTGACACAGCTATATTGCATTCATGTCATTGCCTCAATGCGGATTTTTCCAATTTTTAAATTACATTGCAGAGAAGTTGCATCAGCACTATGAACAAAAGGACTGTTTCCTAACCACAGATGCACTTGGTGCTGTCTTATACTGTATTAATGACGATACTACTTTCGAGATTTCTTACATGATATCAGAGTTCAGGCTTCTCCTTGGATCTGTGACTTGTTTTCCTTTTGTTACCTTCATGCATTCTCCTCCCTTCTTTCCTGACCCAGATCTTTTAAAGATAAAACTTTACTGTTCCTGACACTTTGCTTTCCTCATGAACCATTCCTCAGCTATGCGCAGGTGAGCCAGCCGGCAGTGAGAAGGTCTCGTTTGGGTTCCTAAATCATAAAGCTATAATAAACCAGGATGAACAAAGGCAGAGCTGTTTGTACAGCTGCTCATTAGAGATAGTCATGAGTGGCTTTGCAGGTGGGTCGCTGAGTGTAGCTGTGTTGTTTAAGAGGACCGTAACATGCAAGGTTCACTCACACAAGTGCTTTTGAAAGATATGACCAGCAGTGTGAGGGAGTGTCAGGCTTTAATGGCTCTCTTAAGATCCATTCTCCTGCATTCCTTCTGTAGGCTGGGCCGATGTTATGGGCCGGCCATCGAAACTGTATTAAAGGAAGCACTTTTATGATACACTCTCACTTAAGTGCTGCTTAATCAGTTGTGGTTGGAATGGAAACAGAAAAGCACATCACATAACATTACATTACACATAACATTTAGTACAATATCAAATATATTGATGATATATTGTAAATTCGTTTTACAATATCCAGATTATTGCTGCTTTTTCATATATGAGAAAAGCAGTTTAAAATATTTCACATATAGCATGGTTTGCAGTTAACTCCAGAATTATTGGGACCCTTCATCACATAAGATTCCATAAAATAGCACATATCACACCAGTATTAATCTTTGTTATATTCATATGGTTCTTCACACTGCAAAGAACCCTAATAGGTTTTGATTGCATGTTTAACGTTTGGATCACCCAAACAAGCCCAACAAGCGTTAACCCTGCATAAAACACATGTTCTTTTCCAGATCAGCAGAAATGAAAGCAACAAGATTTTTATCAGCAGACGGTCTTTTCTGATCCTGTTAGCAAATCTGTCAACAAGTACCACGTGCACCTTTTTTCCACTTTGCCTTTCCAGTGAAGATGAAAGACTTTATTTCCTCTTTTCCATTCACTTTTGGCCTCAGCCTCGTTCCTCTCCTTGTCAAAACGACTTTTAGGTTGTTTTTTTTGTCAAGCAGAGAGGTGCTACTTCCAGATTACCTAAATTTGACATTTTAAGGAGATGTTTGGGGCTAGTAAAGTCCTCTCATGACTTTACTTTGCTTGAGTTTGTTGGTGATCAGCTGGCAAAATGCACTGGCATTTCAACATTCCATTACCAGCTCTGTGATCCATCAATCTTTCAGGAGAGGGAGGAGGGATTTTTAATGGAGTGAGAGAAAGAGAAAAAGAGAGAGAGAGACAGTGGAGACAGTGACATTTCGCCTAATGAGTGTTACTGGCACATGTTCTGGCTACTAATGTAGGTCCAAAAAGCTGAGACAAAGTAGTTTATGCCTTTCTGACAACATGAATTTGAATCATATACACTTTTTTGTTTTTACCCAACCCATCTGCCATAAGTGAACGCGTGTGTGCTTGTTAATGGAGTTAATGAAATGAATGCCAGCAAACAGGCCTGAAGCCTGTAAAACTAATTTCAGACTATTCTTCCTAGCTCATTCTCTAACATCTGGAAGTGCGCTAAGGAAAGAACAAAGCTCCTTTCTGAATCAGCCATGCGTTTGTATTCTGATAAGCCACGTTACGGTTGTTTGTTTGCGCCGTCACTATGAAAAATGGAAAGTTACCACGTGTCATAAAAACACTATACTGCTCCTGGATGCTGTCCAAGCCTGGGCTTTATCCCTGGAGGTGCTGGTGAAGTGATGTGACCTCATAAGGAGGGGCAGCAGTGTGTAACACAGCTTCTGGCCATGTTTTTTTTTTTTTTTACTGAATCGACAAGTGAAGGCTTCCGGTGAGTGATATCCACAAACAGTGACTAACGGGTGGACACGTTTGCCTTTGATCAAGTAGTATTTCGCCAGAAGCGGAAGCAAACCAAGCCCAGGCCAAGCGAAGGAAGAACGCCTCCACCACCTAACTATCATATTTCTCTCTCGTAAGAGATCACTTTTGTGGTTTGGTATGCAAGGGACTGCCAGTCTTGGCTAAACCTGTAACGAACGACCCACAGTCTGTGAAGGTTCCCTCTCTAACCAGTCCTAGTCAATGTGTTACCTCAGATTAAGATCTATGAGGGCATCAGGTAATTACGGTCAGGCGCCACAGGTGTGTACAAAGGTAACTCTGACATCAAGTGGGATGGGTGAAACAGTGGCGTAACTACCGGCAGTGCAGGGGGGGCAATCTCACGTGAGGGGGACCGTGGTGATCGGCCTTTTGACGTCTTTGGGCCCCTTATATATCAAGTTTAACACCACCTATGGCTTATAAGCAGATCCGATCATTTAATATACTTTATCAACCTCGATCGTATCTGGAAATCAGCCCTACTGTCAATTTATCTCTCTCTTATTCATAACGCATCTCCTGCATGGTAGCCATTTTCAAACGGATCGTTCGCAACTTGCAGCATGATATATTCATTATTTACACTTCTAAAATCCTAAAAGAACAAAAAAAACTCTGCTCAAAATATGCATGTGGGCCCATAAGATCCTAGTTACACCACTGCATAACAAGGCATGCCCTAGAAAGAAGTAAAACACACACTAGAAACAAGGAAGCAGAAAACAGAAACACAGCTAATTACTGTGAGCAAACACAGACATGCTGACACAAGACTCCACAAAGTGTAATGGAACCACTGGGACTATTTTAGCATGGGCATTGAGAAAACAAGGCACAGGTGCAGGCAATGTTGAACGGGCAGTTGCAGGGAGGAGGAGGAACAGGAGGAACAGGAAGTAAGCGAAGAGGGGTGAACAAGCGGTGCTGATCTTCTCAGGATGGGCTTTCTCTAACAACAGAACTACTCCAGTGCTGTACAGGTGGATTCCAGCGCAAAGCTTGTCATTAACCAATGATCAGGGTTGAGCAGAAAAAACACCAAACTGACCAGAATTGGACTGCTTCATGAGCCATTCAAAAAGTCACTGTGAATAATCCCTTCTCAACCAACAAATCATCACTACAGAAGATCTAAACATCAAAACATCTGATATCCTATAATACCTATAAATAGACCATCCTCACCACTATCACCTAATCAGCTACAATAGCTTATTATCATATGCAGATTTATTTAACTCTGTAACCTTGGTATAATGCAAAATACCCAACTGTCCTCACCACCTTATATTATTAGCAATGTTAACCTTTTTTTTTGACACACTCTCGGAAAAAAAACGTTATCTACAGCAGTCGAAAAAATAAGCAACATGGTTTCAAGAACTCACAATGTTCATGAGTGTAAGCAGGTACTTCTCTACGTGTTGCGACCCATGGAACTGCACCACCGAATCATCAACCCCCAGCAGCACCTCAATGTTGTAGGCTCGCTCAGGAGATTGACGGCGGGATCTCCGGCTCTGGTTCACACTCCGCTCTACTCCCTCGTACAGAGTCTCCAGGTCCATCAGACCTCCTAGATCAGCACCTGGATCACACACACACAAAAAACATTAGTGGGATAATGTCTGGAGGACCTAACGCACTTAGGTCAAGTGCTATTAAAAGGATTAGACAGCAATTCCTAGAAGTATACTAGAATTTGGTACTTTTAGAATAAAAAAAAAGGAAGTTGAACATAGCCTGACTGTCCACAAATATATAAACAACAATTTAAAATGTAATAAATAAATCCTATAAATTCTGTATATAGCATATAGTAAACAGGAGAGTTGGCATAAGAAATGTGACATTATACCATAGGCCACTAAATCTCGTGTCAAATGCCTCACTGCTCCCCACACAGCCATGGAGGAGAGAACATAGCAAGAAACATGCAGCTCCATCTCCATCCTCATCTCCATCCCCCTGTCAGCTGGGGGCATCATCTACCATCTGATTATATAACGTTTCCCTGGCAACCCGCTCATGGGTAAAACAATGCTCGGTGCAAGCTAATATTGGCTCGGCGCTCACTTCCTTATTGGAAGATAATCCTGGAAGTCTGACTGAAATTCATCATCTTAACACTCGTTGTCTGCCGCGCGTTATTAAAGCATGGCAGAGCGAGACGAAAACATGAGTACGCCCAAGATCCAAACCAAGGCAAGCATGGAGGTGTTTCTTTTTTTCTTTTTTTTCTTCACCGTTAAGGATTTTTTTAAGGCTGCAGCTTCATTCCACTGCCAGGTGTTCCTGTCTGCAGGGTGCATGTCAGCAGATTTTTTTCCCTACCCTTGTTAACAAAATTAACCCAAAAAAAGTGCATTCTCTATCAAAATAATTATTGCTGTTTTGCTTCAACACTTTCTTTTGTTATGAGTATGATGTAATATCCACACCATCTGTTTTAAATGATGCATTCGGATATTTTCCCTTAATGCTTATGCAAGAGGCTCTGTGGTAAACAGGTCTCCATTGTTTTTGTTTTTATTCCTTTATGACTTGGAGCCTTATTCTCCTTTGTGGTTTTATTTTGGAATGTACTCATTTATATAAGGCGGCATGCATTGTTAGCTAACTCCTGAATCTCTTGTATTTGAAAGAAAGGTTTACTGTCTGAAATATATGCTAATGAAAACAACGTGTGGGCCACAAACTGAATCTGAATCTGGAGGTTTGGCTCTCCAAAGCAGAAGACGGGATGCAGTGATGAATTTAGTCTGTTATACCACATTTTGGTATAAACGTGAAGAAGCAGAAGATTTAACACCTTCTCAATTCTTCAGCTACATGACAGCCAGAGTTCTCCACCCATCATGCTCTGACGCCACCTTCTTTTCTCTATATTCTGGTTTGATTCTGACCCCAAGTTCCTCCTGCCCAACTGTACCCTCAACAAGTCTCTTCTTCCTCCTGCTGGAGGAAATTCTGGGTGTCTATTATTCCTCCAGCTGGAGAAAACACTGGATATCTCTTCATTGTCCTGCTAGAGAAAATGCTGGACATCTCTTTTTTCTCACTCTAGAGAAGACTCTGGACAGTTCTTCTCCCTCATGTTGGGGGGGAACAATAGACATATTTTCCCCTCCTGCTTTAGAAAATGCTGGATGTTTATTTCCTCCTGATGGAGAAAAAGCTGGACATCTCTTCTTTCTCTTGCTGGACAAAACGCTGTATGTCTTTTTTTCTCCTTCTGAAGAATACCTTGGACATCTCTGCTCCCTCCTTCTGGAGAAAACACAGGATGCCTATTCATTGTCCTGCTGGGAAAAAACACTGGATATGTGTTCTCTTTCCTGCTGGATAAAACTGGAAAAGCCTTCTCCCTTCTGCTGGAGACAACACTGGATGTTTCTTCATTGTTCTACTGAAGAAAATGCTGAGTATCTCTTCGCTCTCTCTCTGGACAAAATGCTGGACATCTTTATTTTGCTAGACAAAACGCTGGGTGTCTTCTTCCTCCTTCTGGAGAAAACCCTGGATGTCTCTTCTCTCTTTTGTTGGGGTAAATGCTGGACATCTCCCTCCTGCTGGTGGAAACACTGGACATATCTTTGCTCTCCTGCTGGAGAAAACGAAGGACATCTCTTTGATCTCCTGCTGGAGAAAGTGATGGATACCTCTTAGCTGTCCTGCTGTTGGAAACACTGGACTATTTGCTCTCCTGCTGGAGGGAACAATGGACATCTCTTTGCTCTCCTGCAGGTGGAAACACTGGACATCTCTTCGCTTTCCTGCTGGAGAAAACGTTGAACATCTCTTAACTCTCCTGCTGGAGAGAACATTGGACATTTCTTAGCTTTCATGCTGGAGTAAAGGAAGGACATCTTTTCCCCTCATAGCTCTCCTGCTGGTGGAAACACTGGACATCTCTTTGCTCTCCTGCTGGAGAGAACATTGGACATTTCTTAGCTCTCCTGCTGAAGAGAATGCTGGCTGTCTCTTCATTCTACTGAGAGGGCTTTTGCATTCAGACAGGGGCAACCTCGCCCTTATCAGGGCAGAAAGCGGCTTTGTCTTTCAACCTTTGTAAATGTCAAGAGTGTCTGGGGGAGAAGGAACAAGAACAAAAAGTACAGGGTGCCAGCACGAGAGTAAGTGAGAAAGAGAGAAAGAGGTCCTGCAATATGTGGAGAGAGAGAGATGAATGAATTGCTGCATCTCCCTCTCTGACTTTATTATATGGATACATTTCAAACCTCTAAATTGGTAAGAATGTGTTCCTCTTACTAGAATTCCAGGACTGATGGAAAATTCCAGGATTTGTGTTTCTGCCTGTGTGTTTACTTATATCATCTTTAGTTCATCTTTTGGGCATATTTAGTTCCCTAGGTGGCTCTGTCTTCCTGTGCAGCTTCCTGCCATCTCACTTTATAAAAAAAGAGAGAGAGGAAATACCACGGCTTAGTTTTCCTTCAAACTAAACAGTCTTTCATTACTAAAATGTACCAAGCCAAGAGGCTTTAAAACAACTGTTTTAAGTTTCCACCAGGATGATAAAGCACTGTGGCATTGCAGAGCACTGTGTGCATGCTCGCGGTTTGAGCTGGCCTGAATTAGAAACACAGGCTCTGGGAAACAAGTGAAGACCTCAAGGTTACCCCAAAGCTCATTTTCTATGACATATTGGATACTGTTCCCCAAGGAGCAACAAGTCTGTATGGTACCAATACAGTACAGATACTGTTGTATACAGTAGTTGAGGGTCTGGAAAGTTATTATTCTATCTTTATTGCTTCATGCCACTGTGACAATTTAAACTTTCAACAATACACCACAGTTTTGCATCTTAAAATACCATAACAAGATTTACCCAGGTCTGTTTCCTGACCAATTATGAGAATTTTTTCACTGCTAGTTTTTGTTTTGTAACAGGTTTTGTATATATAGACCCTGTTTCAAATTTCTGGTTTGAAAAATTATGGTTTCATGCCAAAAATCCAAACTCATAAAATCATGTGGATGAAAACTCTGCTACTGTGTTATAGTTTGAAGCATATGAAGTAATGTGTGCAGAGCCAAGCCTAATCAGCTATTGAACCTTCAATTAAATTTATATATGTTATGGACCACACCAGGGTAACGCCGTTCTTTCCTCCTGTGAGGTTTTTCGTTAACGTTTAGGGGCACCTGGCTCTGCTGTGATTCAGACAGATTACTTTTTTGCTGAAGTGTTCCAGACATTGTCTCAGAGAGCCTGTGTGTTTAGCTCTGCACAGTCTCAAAGACACACCACAGTTCCAGAGCTCCCAAACACACACCACAGTTCCAGCGCTCTCAAACACACACCATAGTTCCAGAGCTCCCAAACACACACAATAGTTCCAGAGCTCCCAAACACACACCACAGTTCCAGAGCTCCCAAACAAACCCCACAGTTCTAGACATCCCCAGCACACACTATAGTTCTAGACATTCCCAACATATACTACAGTTCTAAAGCCCCCAACACACATCACATCCCAAACACCACATTTCTAGAGTTCCCACTAATACCCCAAGATCACACCACACTTTCAGTGCTCCTAACACACACCAGTTCCAGCTTCCTGACACACACTGCAGTTCCAAAGCCTCCAGACATACATTACAGTACACATGCACATTCATTTACACCTATACATTAAATTTCAAATATTCACTCAGCAACTGTACACACACACACACACACACAAATATTCATTCCTTATTAATGTTATTACTAACAGATGTGTTACAACTCAGGTTCTGCTCATGTAAAAGTAACAAATGAACTTCCTGCAGGTCAGCAATAGGCCCTGTCTGACCTCTAGTGACCCAGAGGTCACATGACAGGTGGAATATGTATTGTGTGGTAAAAACATAATGGCAGTAAATTCTATGACGTGTTGTATGTATGTGTCCACGTGGACGCAGATCATCCACATTTAATGGGGAAAGAATGATGCAGGTACCTGCAGATGTCTGTGTTTGTGTGTGTGCTGCTATAACACGGTGAAAGTACAGCACTGACATTATACAGGTTTCATTAAAGAGTGAGAGAGTGCATGTGTGTGTGGAGCAGCCAGCCAGCTTTGCCTGCTACTGAAGAGTGTGAGTCCAACTTGAGGGAAATCAGAGACTGCACAACATATTTGCTAATTGCCCGTTCTTATCTACTGCACTCTCCCCGTGCCTTTTAATCTTTAATGATGCGTTGTAAAAGCCAGGATCAAATTAAGCCTTTAGGACCGGGCTAAAGAGAGTTAGCAATAATATCGGTGAGTAAATCATTTCCAGCAGTAATCAAGTGTGCCATTTGATTAAGATGTACATTAATATGCCGGAAAGGATTAAATGTCTTTAAAAGGGAATATGATATTCTATAATAGTAGTCATTTTAATGGTTTAACAATGAGGGTAGAAATACCTTTAATGCAATACCTGTCCTGTAAACAAATATTAGCCCTTGTGTTCATGATAAAATAATTGAAGTAAATGCCTGTGGTTTATTGAAGTTTAGATGAAAAAGAATATAAAAGCTGGTAAGAATTCAATATTACAACATATTGATTTTTTTTTATATACACCGGGTCATCTTTCCTCATTTGGACTGGGTGCACATGAGCTATTCCTAGTTTCCTACTTCTTACACTCATCTATAGTAGTATTGTCCTCCAAGGACAAATAGCGGCAGGTACAGGCTGCTGCAATGCATCATGGGAATAATGCTAAACTGGGCTACATCGAGACATCAAGTCATTCACACGTTTCAGTTCTGGAAGGCTGCATGAAAGGAGAGATTTTATAAGAGTGGCAATGAGAGAAAGAGAGAATCTGAGAAGAAACGAGGAAGAGGAAGCACAGATCCCAAGTAGAGGAGGCCAAGCCAAAGGTGACATGCCCATTAAAACTAAAGGGGTTTGTGCCTCTTCACATTTTTGAGCTATGTGATATTATTTTGCAGGGTTTTTTTTTTAAATCAATTTGTATCTGATAATTAATTCAGTTGCATACCAGACAAGTTGTTTATTTTCTGTACAAATGTGGCAGAACCAGTGCAGATCTCGGTAAATCCTGCTCCTGGTCTATATTGTGTCCATATGAGTGAGTCACGAGCCATGTGACCTTTTTTCAGTTCACTAGAAATCACAAAAAAAGACTAAACCAGCAACTGGCAGTTTAGTAAACAGACTAACCACGATCTAGCATTATAGGACCCTAAGTTCCCAGGGTCCTGAGTTTGCTAATTGAAATTCAACTTAATTAGCTGGCAAAGCTGATGTGATGGAAAATAACAAGAAGTGAAATCACCTCCATGCTGATGAAGCGGTATAATGAACATAATTTATGGACTGTTGTTATAAATTAGCATGAAAATTAGTTCGATAACTAGCAGGCTAAACAAACAACACCTCTGAGC
>JAOUQW010000001.1:19990862-20009494 GCA_028565825.1 Olivaichthys viedmensis
TTGGTGGAGCTGAGGCTTGAACCCACGACCTTCTGATCAGTAGCCCAGCGCCCTAACCACTGAGCCACCACTGCCCCTAGTTTTCCAAGTTGTATTAAAATTGGAGTTAGATTTAAATGTACATTATTTATACTTGTTTTAAATCTAAAGTGAGTTTTAGATTTGGAAATAAACAACATTAATGTGACTGGCATAATTTTAAATCCATATAATTCAAGTGACCCGTCAATTAGGCTTAGAATCATAATAACTAAATCATAACTATAGCAACTATAACAATAGTAGTTAAAAATAATCTCCACCGTCATCATGTCTTTAACCATTGAACCCCCTGACTATACATCTTTGAGAACCAAGAGCAGATAACTCCTTAAACGTCGTGGCTTATTATTCAGTTATTAATTCTAAAGCATATTATTTAGTAACTACCAATAATTATTTTACTTAGGCACCTACATTGAAACTAATAGGAAAATTATGTAGTTATGAGAATGACGGGTTACAAGAGTGGTACAGTAGGTCATGGGAGTTTAAGGGGATAAGGAATATACTTTCCTTACATGACCTCAAAATGGACTACTGTAATACACTGCTGGCTGGATTTCCCAGGAGGTCTTTCAATAGGTCCTAGTTACTCCTAAATGGAGCTAGTGAACCATAAAGTTTGACCTTATTATCTCTGTTTTATCTCACTCTTTTGGCTGCCAAATTACTTCTACTGACCTACAAAGCTGTAATTGACATGGACCCACAGTGCCTGTTTGAACTCATGAATCCCACTCTTCAGTCCAAGCTGGTTTATACTGGTTAGTGCTGATCTGGTGCTGGTAAAGCTGGTATTGCTGGTGTAACTAGCATAGTCTTGCAGGTTGCTTGCATGCAACCAGAATTATTCTTGTCCCACTGGTCTAAAGTGGGAGGGTTTTCAGCAGGAACCAAATGTTGTAAACTGCCACATCTACAGTACTTTAATCACAAGGTGCAAGGTCTTTATCAGTACCTAATGAGAATTTCAAGCCCATTCTCAAACTTCAGTCTAGAATTGAAATCCTCTTGGTTGACTGTTCCATGTAAATGTGCAGTCCCTGAGGATTCAGGAGCATAGAGAGTGGAGTTGTTAGTGGAGAGTTGTATTAATGTGTCATAGATTCTGGTTCCTCCTTTTTAGTTGAGTAGATAGGTCTTTCAGAGTCAAACCACTGTCTCTTCAGACTATCACTATTATAGCTAGGTGCTTTTGTTGAAAGTGTGTGACCCACATATAGACCTCAGAGCGATGAATTGGCTGAATGGCTGGATTAATTTTATGGATTCCCATCCAGGTTGTATTCCTGTCTTGTACCCAGTGTTCCAAGGATAGGTTCAGGATCCACTGCGACCCTGACCAGGATAAAGCAGTTACTGAAGATGAATGAATTTTGGGATGGAACAAAAATGCGTAATGTCAGTGTATTCCCAATTAGTGGGTTGGAACCTCTGGCCTAGCAGCACGTTCTTATAAAGAAATTTATACCTGTGGGCCTAGAGATTGACACTAAGCAGAGAAAACACCAAACCATGCTGTGTAGAATTAACATGGGGCTACGTGATAGCCTGGTGGTAAGACTTGGGTGTTGGAGGTGATGACATCTTATTTCAGTGCCTGTCAGAGTGAAGTGAGCCTTCCGCCTCATTCTCGTCCTCTTTTCAGTTCCTGTTTATTGTACGGGAGGGTCAGACGGGAGATATTAATAGCCACAGGGTGAATAGAGGGGGTTTTAGAGGAATTGAGCATTGTGGGTTTCTGGGAAATATCCCTTTTGCCCAAATCCTCTTAATTCATGTGTTAAAGCGAATTTAACTGTTGCTTCAAATGATGAGTGAATCAACTTGATAAGTTTAAAGATATACAAGCTGGTGTGATTCTAGTTTATCCACAAACTGGTATAGGAGGATGATTGCATTCTACCACACACCACAAACACCCACTCACCCACACAAGAAGCGTGAAACATTCTTCCTAACACCCACTAACAAGGCCAGACACCAAAACCGCAAACTCTAATGACTGTAGTGAATCCTCCCAGACTGGTGGAACAAACATAGCTGTCGTTTCTCTGTGCATTTAGTGAGCACTGTTTGTGTTGGTCTAATTCCTGCCCAGCATCTAAAATGTTGTTCTGTGGCCTCAGTGTGTGTCACCCTGAGTTCCTCTCCTGAGGAATACTATCCCCCCCGATAAATATAGCCTTGCCCCGCCTCATTATCATGGCTGGCATGGTATGAGCAAGCCGTCAGCCACTAAATATACTGTTAGAATAAATACTCTGAGGCGCAGTGTGAGGCCAGCAGCCGTCTGTGAAAGCCTGAGCTTCGACCCACTGGAAATAAAAACGGTGTGGTGAGTTGTTTTGCGTAAGAGCGAAGTGACGGAGAGATAAATCCAGCATGTGTCTGTTGACGCTCTGGAGCAGCTCTTGTTGGGTTTCGGCGGGTTTGCGGTGTCCAGTCATGGCAGTGGTCGGACTACTGTTTGCCCCCAGGAGGAGGAAAAGCAGGAAAGAGGAAATGATGATTACAATGACCACAGGAAGTAGCAGCAGGACTGAAGTTGTAAGGTCAACCCGAAGAAAGGCGATGTGAGGAAAAAGAGGAGTCACATGCTGTCTCTATGCGAAGCAGACACTACACAAATAGCACAAATCCTTATTCTGGGTTACTATTTTCTTAAAGAAATACGCCAGCCTTTTTTCCAAACTAATCTCTATCCAACACATCTGTCGCACGTTTTCCTGTACTGAGAAACAGAAAAACGGTTTACTTCAAACTCACTTATAATGGAAGTCTGTCGGGGCGTCAATAAATGTTTTGAAATACGCAACTATATAATGCGAATTCAAAACTACAAGCATTACACTCCAACAATAAAGTGTTAGGATGACACAGACGTGACAGAAAGTCTCACCAGAGCTGTTCTTATGGAGTTTTATCCAATTTTCCAGCACTTGAATAGCAATACAGTGAAGAGTAATTCCAGTAACTTACACTTTTTTTGAAGGTTTTGTGGTATCCATGAGCCATCAGGCGGAAAATGAGGCATTTCCAACGTGTTATGTCTCTATGTTGGTAACGCATAATCACAAATTCTTCCATCTAAAAAAAGTAGTGCCATCTCTGAAAGGACAAATTATGCGTATTTAGAACTAAATTTTTACAACAACCTTTGACGTGTTGTACATAAATGTTTATTGACGCCCCAACAGCTGCCCTTTGGCTTCTATTATAAGTGAGTTTCGAGTTCCGCTCTTTTCTCATAGTAATGCGGTAGATAGAGGTTGGGTTGAAAAACGGTGAAAGTGTTCAGTACCGGGATTTGGATAAAATAAATCCATAATTAAAGAGATGACACACTGACAAAGCCTCATTCTCTTAATGTCTACTGTCTCTTTGCACTTTCTGAGGGTATCATTGGCAACGGAGTGAGTGAATAAGTGAGGAAATAAATGAGTAAGTGCATGTAAAGGATGTGTAGGTGTCCGTGCATTGGTACAGTATGTGAGAGCATTGTGCATTTGAGCTTTTCAACACCACTCACATGAAACAGTTGATGTCATTCTTTCACATCTCTGTGTATCAGTGCGTGCTGATCATATCACAGGATTGCTCACTATTGCATCACCACTCTAGGCGACCCGTCTCTAAACCATGGCGGTTCTTTCAATCAGAGTCTTCCAGCCTGAAAAAGCGCTTTCCCAGTCATATCACATGTATCTAACGTGTGCTTTCTGAGTCCAGTGTTATTTAGAGAATGTCAGTCATTTATAAGTCCCCATCTCATATGATCTCTGTCATACAGAATGATGTTGGTTAACTCCCTAGATAACTTTGCGTTGGCTGACATATGTTTCGGCAGCACATCCTTTTCAAGCCCTCCCCAGCATTCTTTGCCTGTGGTGGTCATGCTTTAGATACCACGCATTGGTGCTCCATGTGCAACCCTGATAGGTGATACATCAAAGTGAAGGAGTGGACAGTTACAAAAAAGCTGCTTATTTTTTCAGGAGCCTTGGGGGGGGGGACGAGAGCAAACAGAAAGGTCTCTGTCATACTTTCCAGAGTCATTGCCTCCCCTGATAAGAATTTTTGCAGCAAACATTGGGCGCTTCTAAAAATAGCCAATGTTGAAACTGAAACGTGTCAACTGAACTGCAACTTATTAGTTTTTTTTTTTTTTTTCAAGGATGAATGTAGTTAGACTGATTGGGTGTGGTGAACAAAACTCTACAGGAAACTGGTTAATAGGTCATGTTTGGCTGATTTGGAACAGAACTGCACCACACCAGAATAGGTGATTACACAGAGATACACCACAACATCGTAATATATTTGATTAGCATTTTAATTAAAGTGTAAAGGCAACATTTCACCTGTTTATCCAGTGATAAATGCATGCTTCTGCACACATGCAATTGATTTTGAATAAGAGAATCTCCCAGCAGTCTCCAAATGTCCTTCTACAAAAGATTGTTGAGGCCTCCACTACAGTGGCACAGGATTTTTTTTTACCCTTTATTCATGCGCTCGAATGAGTTCTGTCGGCTTTACAGTACAGTTATTTTCTGGACACAGATTAGTCCTAGTCTGGGAATTCGGACTGTAAAATAAGCCAGGATATGTTATATGTGTCTGGAAAACCAGTCCCCTGGATCCATAAGAATATAGGAATCTGGAAAGATTAAAAAAATTTAAAAAAGAGACGGTGTTTCCAGAGACAGTGATGTCTTTGTCCAGACGTGGTGTGTCTGTTTGACTTGGTGTTTAACTGTATGCTAGTACACGGCAACAGCATTATAAGCGTCAAGTGGGAGAGGAGGAGCACCCGAGTGGACTTGACCTTTCTGCTATGTGGAACTGAGAGGGGAATCCCCGGCCTCAGCTGTTTCCAAGGAGATGCACTCTCACTTTTCACATGGTAGTGTTAAAAACATTGAACAATTTGTGACCCACTTGTTACACTCTTCTGTTTACTATCTGCTAATCAGACCCACTTTGGCTGTATTCAATCAGCGCTTTGACCATTATACTGATTATAACATAAACTAACATCTTTGATATGTTATTTCTGAAGAACTCTAGCAACCTGTCCCTCTGTACCTTTGTCACAAAGTGGGTGATAACACTGGGGCTATTCTCTCTCTACACAGGCTCTCCCTTTGGCGGTGTTTCAGTCTCGGTCGACATTCTTTCCATTCCTCATTAGTCTATGGCAGAGCTCAAGAGTCCGTCCCAAAGAAGTCCCGGTAACTCAGACTGAGAGAAGTGTTCAGGCCATTGCGTCACCCACTGCCACGTCCAGCAATGTACTCTATGTGTTTTTAGGAAAGGAAACTAAGACACACACTGACACACACTTGGCCTACTGGTAACAATTTCCAATCTAGGTTAATCAATCATTTTGATTTATCATCAGCTAGACTGGTCTGGCAAACATGAGTCGCATATCCATATTGTTGTGAATTCTCATTTCATTTTAGAGATTGGTAAAAAAAAAGTTTGATTAATCAAGAGGTTTGTGTCATCCATCCTCAATTATTTAGATAATGAAAAACCAATGGTTACACTTTTGTTGCACTGATGTAACCAAACCGCAACAGGCCGAATGCTTGGTACTGCGCCACCTGGTGGTTCATTAACTTAATAAACCGCATGACTGTGAACCTCCCCTATGCTGAGGAATGTGAGAGCCTGCCCTGCCGGTTTGTTTGGCATGTTGGTTGCCTGGAGACTCAACACATCCGGAACCTTGCATTCACACGTTTCCTAATCTGCTGTGCATACCAAGTGTACCTGAGACGCAGGTAAGCCAAACTCGAGCAAGTCCATTCATGTTTCTGCCTGCTAGCGTCACCTACGGAACAGACCTTTTATGGCCTGTCCCTGAAGAACATCTCATGCCAGGGGTATTATCTTTCTCCTATTGAACAACTGAGGTAAAGTTTGTGTCTCTAGGCCTAGCAAATTTGGACCTACTGTACTCCATGATTTCACAAGTGCTAAATTAACCATGCCATGGACTCAGTTCTGCCATTAGGGCTGTGGTTGAATACTCTTTATTTCATTTGAAAACATTGGCATACATGTATGCTAAAAGCACTGACATGCCTTCCAAAAAGAGAACGCAAAGTTTTTTATTTCCACTTCGTTACATTGAGACCATGTGCCAAATTAAGTCATAGGGGACCTGTGTTCATTTCTTTGTTTTCATTCAGACAGCCCAAGCACGGGGTGAACCCTTTAAGCCTACACACTCACTGCTATCTGATCAATAACACAGAGGGGACACAGTGGGAGTTTTCATCTGCCTCTGCCCTGCATTGCAACCAAACAAGCCTGGAAATTCGAATGCAGTCATCCAAGGGTGCGGCCTCTGCATGCGGGTGGGCATGGGATTGACTCGGAGATCTGTTTGGGGAAATAAAATGGAAACTTTTCCACAATACTAGTGGACCACACCATGATCATGCCTGCCTTGTTACATGATGTCATTCTGTCTGCTTTGATGGTCCTGCTGCACCAAAAACACTGTTAGCAATCTATTATTGGAAGTATGAGGGTAGTATGAGGACAGTACCAATAACTATAATGAGAAAGGCTGTATTTCTACATCACATTTAATTTAGCCAGCAGTGTAATCAGAGACATACTTGGTAACACAAACTTGCTTAAGAGTGTGTACTTGAACTAAGTGAATGTTAAACATGGGTCACTCCCTGCCAATGTGCTTCTTGAGTTATCAGTTTATTCAATACAAACTATTCTGGCTCCATACCATTAAGTTTCCAGCACCATTTTTCTTTTAGATTGTGGATTGCAGAGATATTTAAATGTGGACAGTACTTTGAAAATGAAGAGTGAAATGTATTGCTATTTTCACTTATTGCACTTACAACACAATACTAAAACTTTCCTTCACGTTTTTGCTTATTTATAAAACAGTCACCACTAGGTGGTACTCTGAGTCTATCAGTGACTATCCCTGAATCAAGATCACATCAAACAACTCACAATTTCAAAATTGATTGAATGTTCAATTCCATGTGAACATGTTTTCCATATTGAAATTTGCTGATACTTAAATTAATTTACCACATTGTAGATTTGATCCAGTTACGCCTGGAAGACGCCAGTAAAATTCTTAAGACTTGACTTGTTCGTACTTTTTTAAAGTCTAGTGTAAAAAAAACTCTAAATATGCCAATTTATGATAAGACCACTTGACAAATTACCTGAAGATAGTGGGTCAACACACTGTCAATCAGAAAGAAAACACTGGATGGGTGAATTGTAGTGGTGAACAATTACGTTTAAATTGGTAAAACTGTGTGCATTTTGTAATTTTTTATAATTAAGAAATATATCTGCATTTTGAATCATTTTGAAACATTTAAGTCATTTTAAAGTCAATTTAGAATTGATCTCTACAAACTCATAAAAATAAATTACTTGACATATTGGGTGTGACAGTATGTGCTAATAGTTGTACTAATTATTATATTTCCCTATATAATTCACGCTCATAGTGCACTAAAACTGCAAATATACAATTGACATTCATCAAGTTAAGAGAGTGATTATCAGGGCTGTGTTAAAGGAAACCATGCTGGCATATAACAATTAGAAGCAAACACACCATGGATAAGGGTAATAGACATGTTTATAGAGTAAAGTTGAAAACTCTTGTGGCCACCAGCTAGTAATACAAATGAAGCGATAACAACCATTGTAAAAAGGCTTACCTAACATTTGTTTTTTGAAATTGCATTTAGCAATGGGATTAGCTCTGCAATCTCTCACTGCACCTTTGGAAAAATCATGTAATTCTTTTTTTTACCAATTAACACATTTTCTTCACAGCTGGACTACTTTTCATGTGTACTCTAAGTTGGATTTTTGGAAGATAATTAAGAGGGCATGCTAATGTTCCACATAATGTTCTAGTGTACATTGTTTTATACAATAGTTTTGGGATTCTGATGTTGGCCCGAATTTTGGAACAGTTTTACTGGGCTTTCAGGTGTATTCAATCGCAAGCTTCTGGTAAACACACTCTAAAAGCTTGCTTAGCACAACAGACTACAAATGCAAAATCTACTACTATTTCATGCCCTCCTGCCACCAGCAGCAGGCATATTTGGTGATGGTTTGTGGTAGCAGTCTGAAGGGGTAGAATTTGGGCTTGCATTCATTCCAGTAGGAATGTAATACATGCTCTCTAAATAGCTCTGATCCAGCGATGGGTGGCCTTTTATGTCTGATTTTGGCGCCTGGCTTGCTGAGCTTCCATATCCCATGGTGTTTTGATGGAGTGATGTGGGGACAGAGGGCTCTGGATGCCGTGGTTGCTGGGCAGACTGAGGATGGGGTGGCACAGCATAGGGAAGGTATTGAGATGCATATAACCCTGGACCATGGTATGGACCCTGGTATGGAGCGGCGGTTGGTGGATACATACCAGAATTGGACATTGCCTGCTGTGGTATCAGAACTTCCACATATTGGCCAATTTCTGGATCAAACAGCATTTTCCTCAGTGGCTGCATTGGTACTTCAATGTAGAAGTACTTACCAGTTTCAGGATCTAGAAGCATACGACGAGGGCCTTGACCATACCCAAGTCCGCTAGCATTTTCTGGGTACAACACCCCACCACCCCCAGGACCATCACTTCCATATTCATGACTAAAAGATGGTGGTAATTCTTGTGGATTGAAAAACTGGGATCTATGGTCCAGAGCAGCTATATTAGGTGAATGACTATGCTCCCGATAAGGTGCCCCACTTGGAGCTTGTGGTGAACGTTGATTACCTGAACGTCTGTCCATGTGCTGAGTGGAAGGTTGCTGTTGCTCATTACCATAGGGCTGTATGGCTGGTGCAGGGCAGGTATGTGAGTGGTGCATAGGCTGAATAATGGCTGGAGCCTGAGGTACTGAATTTTTTGGCGAGACGGATGGGTAATTTAAGGGCTGGCCATCTGGTCTGCACTGATGAGGACGGACCTGGGCCTGTGGTGGTGCTCCTGGGTATGAAATCACCTGGCCTGGTGAGTGAGGAGCTGGTGGTGTCTGGTTTTGCAAGCCATGGTAGTGCTGGCCAAATTGTGGGTGGGAACATGTTGTACAGGAGCACAAAGAATGTTTCGTGGTTGGATGGTATCTGTTCTGCCTCCTTGCAGGTAAATCAGAAAGCAGCATAGGACTGAAACTTTCTCGTTCGTCATAGCTGGGTGGATCATCTGATGTACGGAAATGAAAGTCATCTGTAGATGATGCTGTAATTGCAGGCTGCGGGTAGATATTGGCTTGTGATACTAATGGCAAGGCTTGATAATTAGATGCACAAGAAGTGGCTGGCATCACCCGTTCTTGAATGACAGTCAAGTTTTGTTGCTGCCGGCTGCTGGAGTTTTGCACTGAAGTGATAGATACCTCTTGCCTGCTTGTAGAACCTGTTGTTGATTTTTGTGCAGAACTTGACATTGTTGTAATTGGAATAGTTTGAGGTTTATGGCTGGACACAGCTGACACAGCTAATGTTTTGGCATTGCTTGATGCAGCTTCAGTGGATTGCTCATTGTGTATCACCGTTGCTGACGTCTCAATTGCTTTAACATCACTCTTTAAATGCGTTTGCTGTTTGAAAATAGATGTTGTTGGTGTGATGTCTGTTTTAGGAAAGTCAGTTGATATTGACCTAATTTCTGCAAATGGCTGTTTATAGTTGGGTTTAGGCAGCACAGATGGTTTTGATCTGTCACTGGATATTGACCTCACTTGTATGGGTAACTCAATCTCTTTGGATGTTGTCACTGGCATTGCATGAATTTTTGTATTGCTAGAAAATGCTCTCACCTCTGCCTCGCTTGATGCTGCAAGTGGAGTTGAAATTTTTGCCACAGAGTTGGCATGAACCGTCATGTCCAGTTCCTTTGGAGGTTGTAACAAAGGTCCTTGACTCTGGTTATCTTCTGCTCTTGCACTGGGATGTATTCTCACTTCCTTAGGCTTTGGTGAGCTCCTAACCAGCGAGGCACCTTGACTTGACTGTAGAGTACTGTTGATTGATGTCTTCTGTTCGCAAGGCAAAGCAGCTTCTTCTTTTTTCACTTTCTGGGAACCATTTAAGGTTCCCTCTGATGCATAGGTCTGCAAGGGGACCTCTAGCTGGTTGATATGCTTAGGTTTGGCACCTGCTCCTTCATTCATGACATCACAAACCCCAATGTCAGCTTGCATACCTTTTTCTTTCAGCAGCATTGACACAGAATGACTACTGCTTGCAGGTTTTCCATCAGGCAAAGCAGGGCTTGTTGGCTTCTGCATAGTTTTGGGTGTGACATCCTGCAGAAACACTAATGTTGATATTTCCTTACTTGAAGGTCTAGGAGGCATTTCTAGTTTTGTACTTTGTTCACAATTGCCAGAAAAGTTTGATATACTGTTGCATTTATCCAATCCAACAAACAAACCAGTGCCAGAATCTTGAACATTTGTTGTCTTTTCTTGCTTTTCCTGTGACTCCAACATTAACTTTGGCAAGGAAGCCTTGGCTGTTATTTTTGCAATACCCATATCTTGTCTCATCACTGAATCCATTTGTGGCATCTTTGATTTGTCAGCAGTATGTGCTGCATCTGGTTGGTTGGTTGATTTATTGCAAGATGCTGGCTTGTCTTTCCAGCTAATAGCTTTGCATTCAATATGCAAGAGATGAGGATGTTGCATTTCTTTCTGTTTTTCGTTAACTACATCCTCTACATGGTGAGTGGTATTTGAGGCTTTGAAGGACAGGTTGTAGGTGTTCTTTACCAACTTCCTAACATCCCTTACTTTATGTATAACAGATTTCGGCTTGTTTTTTTCCTTATCCTCTTCATTGTCTGCCTCCACATCTGTTGTGAATCTTATTCGCTCCTCAGGTGTTTCTTCTAACTGAGATTCACATATTAGATCTTTGGATATTTCCAGTTCAGGAGAGAGAGCGGCCTTCAGGGAAGACTTGTTGTCCTTGATGGTACAAGGCTTGAGAGTGATTTCAGGGGTCTTTGACAAGAACATCCAGCTGCTATCTTGTTGTTTATGGGTTTCCGGTGTCATAGGGTGCTTCATGTCTCTGTTTGTCACTCTGCCCTGTGTGCTTGCAGCTCGGGTGGGAGGAGAGTTTGTGGTCTGAATAATGGCACTTGCTGACTTACTGCTGTATTTCTCTCCCACATTATTTACCTCTTTATCATTGTTTTCAAAGATTTTTTTCTTAGGCATTTTGCTTTCAAAGGCATCATCCATTATGGGCCTTACCTGATGCTTCACTAAGGTTTTACCCTGAAATGGCACACCTGCAGCGTTGCTGTTAGGAGGTATACAGTTAGGTTTGAAGAATGGCTTGGGGGGAACCTTGGGCCTGCAGCTCCTCTTCTCAGAACAAGGGCTTCTTACCTCTTTGCCAGCAAAGTCCTCGGAGGACAAACTGCATTCAGAGGGTAGGTTAGAACTTAAACTCTGCCTCTCTGTGTTACTTGATTCTCCTGCAGAGAGAGTTTCAGGTTGTTTCTTTTTATCCTCAGATGGAGTTGAACTTCTTGAAGATTCTTTGGTGGCAGTGTCCATTTTCTTTGAAAGAACACTCTTAATAATGCTGGAAGCCATTTTAGCCTTGGTTGAGTTTTCATCTAAGGATGCTGACTTCTGCAACATCTTATTGCCAGTTTGATTTTCAGGTTCACCTTGAAACAGATCTTCCTTCATTGATGCTGGGGTGCTATGCTGACGAACAAGAGTCTCCCTTGAACAGATCTGTGTGGATAGAGAATCCATAACATTTCCTGCATTCTCAGTAGACTTTAATTCATCAAAGTTGCGTCTCTTCAACTGGATTTGCCTTTTTGGGACTGTCCTCTTTTCCTTCCTGGCTTCCTCCTTGCTCTCCACTGCTACATCCACACATTCAAAACTACCCATCTCAAAACGCTTTGCTGGGTCCAGTGTACCATGGGACAATAAAGAGGAGGTATGACATAAGAGGTCTTCATTTTCATGTAATGAGTCATGCAAATCTGCATAGGAAATCCATGTAGCAGAACCTGAACTCTCCAGTGTAGATGGCTGTGAGACATTTGTAGATGACCCATGACTTGAGTTGTAGACATCCAAGTAGTCCACCTGAGGGCTAGATAAGCTCCTGAATGCCTGGTCTGTGAACCACTTCACCTCACTGTCTGCCTCATCAAATTCACTTCCCATACTGGAGGTCTCACTAGTACATTCTGAAGGAAGACGGCCAGCACCAATATGATTGCTCTGAGAAGTCGACCTGACCCTTCTGGCACCACTCTTGTTCTCTTTTTGTAAGCTCTGTGCCCTGGGAAGACTTTGCTGCCACCGAGTTGCCAGGGGAGACTCAAAATAGCGAGCTGGAATTCCAGACTTTGGGTCTCGGCTTGAGGGAACAGGGCTGTGGTTTGCAGGCCCTTTTCTATTCCTGGTACTGAATGACAGCTCAACCTGTTCCCCTCTGTAACTACCCTCTGCTATATTCCCCACCCCTTTTCCTAATGTATGCTCCTCCTGTATCTCTCTTTTCACGCTCCACCCCTTGTTCCTGCATGACTGTCCTTCATACTTGCTGTGATTGTTACTATGTAAAACACTGGGGCTTTCCCCAGGTCTCACAGGCATATGACCAAGTTGTTTTCCACGACCTGCTGATTCTCTTTCCAACATTTCTGTTCCACTGTCACTGCCTTTCAAAAAATCAATTTCTTTTGCAGTAGGCAATGTTAACATCTTTTTGGATGTTTGCCATGGATTTAGAGAATTTGCCTTTTTGTGCATAATCGAATCTGACATGCTTTCATTCATCCTTTCCCAGCCTTCTTTCAATTGTATTACAGATAATTTGGTACCAGCGGGCTCAGATGCTAAATCCCTTATTTTCTGAATTTGACTACAAGGTACTGATGCAATGTCTGTACAATCATCCAGAGATAGACTGCAGCTTTTAAAGGACTCTTTGTAGCCAGTATCCTCTACCTGGCCTCTATTAACTGGTGCAGTTAAAGGAAGATTCACCTTCTCATTGACTGTGGTTGAAAGGTGATTGCCTCTATATTCCTGAAGAATAAAAGGTTCTGCCTCTCCCAGAAAAATGCAATGTTCTTGGGCTGATATGTGATCACTAAATCTGTCAGGGGATCTTTGATCTCTGATTTTAGGGGAAGACACTGTATCTCTTGGTATACTTAAAGATGATGGAAGGTGTGAGATTGGTGTGGCCACATTTTTTATCTCCTTTGTGGGAAGTGTAGCTGGCATAGAGCTTTCAGTATATATTGTTCCCTCTACATCAGGGGACATGGTATCTCTTGGTATACTTAAAGTTGATGGTTGTCTAGATATGCCTCCCTCTGTTGATGAAAAGTTAGTTATAGGTGAGATGGCAATATTTGTAGTTCCATCTGTGGAATTTGTAGTTGATGTAGGACTTTCCCCAAATCTTATTCCGTCTACATTAGGAGACACTGTATCTCTTGGTATACTTAAAGATGATGGAAGGTGTGAGATTGGTAAGGCCACATTTTTTATCTCATTTGTGGGAAGTGTAGTTGACATAGAGCTTTCCACACATCTTATTCTGTCTACATCAGGAGACGCTGTATTTCTTGGTATACATATAGTTGATGGTGGACTTCCTGTATCTCTTGGTATACTTAAAGTTGATGGTGGCCTAAATATGTCCCCCTCTGTTGATGAAAGATTGGAGATGGGTGAGATGCCCATATTTGTAGTTTCATTTGTGGGAATTGTAGTTGACGTAGGATTTTCCACACATCTTATTCCATCTACATCAGGAGACACTGTATTTCTTAGTATACTTATAGTTGATGGTAAACTCCCTGTATCTCTTGGTATACTTAAAGTTGATGGTGGACTAGATATGTCTCCATCTGTTGATGAAAGGTTGGAGATAGGTGAGACGGACAGATTGGTAATCTCATTTGTGAAAAGTATAGTTGACTTAGAGCTTTCAGTATATCTTGTTCCCTCTACGTCAGGGGACATGGTATCTCTTGGTGAAGTTGATAGTGGACTAGATATGCCTCCCTCTGTTGATGAAAGGTTGGAGATGGTTGGGATGACCATATCTGTAATCTCCTTTGAAGAGAGTGTAGTTGGCATAAAACGTTCAGCACATATGATCCCCTCTACATCAAGAGTTTGTGCTAGGACCTTGTTTTGCGGTAAAACAACTCTGTGTGCTACTTCCTCAATTTGAGGTGACATTGAGATTTGGGTCAGGGTGTTACATGTCATTGTTTTAATTTCAGGAGAACAGCTGGCAGATCTCAGTTCAGGTGAAGGAGCTGTAGGCATGAGCTCACATGTAAAGACATTTGGTCTGCTTTCTGGTGTTGAAGTAATGCTTCTTGAGTCAGGTGTAAGGCATAGTTTTGAATCAACTGAGGAAACAGAACCTTTAAAGTCTGTAGGTGTTAGTCTATAATCGATTTCTGGGATCTCAGGTGTAAACGCTAAAGCTTCTGGTTCAGCTGACCAAGTCTTGTTCTCGAGCTCTGGTGAAGGGCTGAGAGTGAAACCCACTGGTGAGGGTATTATTATCGGTGGCTCTGAGAAGTGAGCATCCATCAAAGAACCAGAGAGTGAGTATAACTCACAAATCTCAGGTGATATTGGTCCTTTTGTTGTGTCTGAGAAGGATGACAATCTTCTGTGATCAGGTGACAGTACTGCTTCTCTTGTTTCAGGAGAAATAGGGAGGTGCTGAGGCACAAAAGAAACATTTATTTTTGTGTTATCCTCAGCAACCAAAGTAGGTGAAGGTACAGTGTTAGGGTTTTCCCAAACTGATAGCCCTGCTTTATCATCAGCTTGAGGATATGTCTGTAACCTCATTGGTTCAGTTGAAGAACTTACAATTGCACCTCTGTGCGCTGATGTTACATCAGATTTAGAGGATTCATCCTCATGTTCTGGTGAAGCAGACATTTCTCTGAGATCACATGTTACATCTTTTACAAAAGGATCAGGTGCTGTCTTCTGGAGCAAAGTAAAGTCACAGCCTTCAGGTGAGACATTAGTTGGATCAACTGAAGAGTTACATTTTACTGTTTCTTGAACAAGCGAGCTGTTTTCTGTAGGTGAACTTTCACTCGTTATAATTTCAGCCAAAGAGATTTTTCCTTCTTCCTCAACAAAGCAGCCGAGACCATTATTCTCCTCAGGAGAATCTACTGATGTAGTGACCCCTAATGAGAAGTTACCAAAAGACTCAACTGTGTCTGTGTGATCTTGGTTTTCAGAAAATGGGCTTTCTCGCTGTTTATGCTGGCCGTTCTCCTGTGTTGAATCAGTTTCCCTTAGCTCAGATGATGTAGTGTCACGCTGCTCTGTTATACCCTTGTTTTCAGGTAAGAGGTCAGGAATAATTATCTCCTGTGTTGAATCTGTTTCCCTTAACTCAGACGAGGTAGTGTGACTCTGCTCACTAATACCCTTGTTTTCAGATAAGAGGTCAGGAGAGATTATCTTCTGTGTGGAATCAGTTACTGTTATATTAGTATCTCTAAACTCAGATGTTGACATTACTAGCTGTTGGTCAGATGAATATGTATTTTCAACTTGCACTAAGCCAGTGTCCGGAGACAAATGAGATTCTTGCTGGTTCCCTGTCTGGGACAGGTCTTTATCATCTACTGTTGGTGGTGTGGGTGAGCCATTATCAGAGGTAACTTCATTTTTGTCATTTGGCAAAGTTAAATCACTTGGTGGCGAGTTTGATTCCTTAGTCTCAGTTAAATCTAAATCTTTTGTGTCTTTTGAGTCCTCAAATGTGTCACTTGCGTCACTCAGATACTCCGAGCCAAGAGCTGTGTGATAAGATCCTGATGAATCATTCACATCTTCGGCTGGTAAGCGTTCATCCACATTCCTTTTCAGAAAACAGGTAGAGGCTGGGCTGCTGGAGAGAGGAGACTCGCAGTCATCCCCAAAAATGTCACAAAGGCAGGTCGTTTCAGATATGGCACTACGATGGCTGGGGATACTCGTGATGTCAAAGATTTCCACGTGATTGGGCCCATCCAGGTGCTCCAGGTTGAAGTTACGTGGAGCACTGCGGAGGAATGAGTAGCTGTCTCCCTCTAGAACCCAGCTTTCCATTGTTTTGCTCCAAGCACAGGGTACTGTTTCTTAACTGGCTCTGTGTTTTAGAAACGCAGGAGTGCTTCGCCTTCGCCATCCAAGAACCAAAGGTGGTTTTCAGACCTGAAAAGATCAAAAGCAAATGTACAGTAAATCATGAAAAGAATTGGGAACATTTTAAGTATCACTTTGTTAAAATCTATTGTGGGCGTTTTAGTATAAACACTGTTACAGAATACATATATTTTGAGCTTGTCCATGAATTCACCACTTGCGTTTTATTTTGTTCTTTTATAAATATGCATATAACTGTGAAAAGGCTCTCAGCAACAGTGGCTAAACGATGATGCAATGGTCTCTAGTGATGAAAGTAGACTAGGTTTTATAATCATCATGGGAAAATGCTATAGTAAAAAAGTTAAACTGACATCAGAGCTGAATCATTCCCCAACTTTTCTAATTCAGTATTTACCATCTAATTTACAATCATTGATCATGAATTCTTCAATACATACTTGCCCCTTGATGCTATATTATATCAGGCCATTTTGAATGGAATAGCGCACACCCACTGCTAAAGACAACAGAACAGAGAAAGGACATGTACTGTACCACAGAGCTGAAGATGAGGCACCAACAGGGCGGTCTGCGTTCCTGTGTGCTGCAGTGATCCTTCATCCACTCAGGTCACTCAGCACTGTAAGTCCAGCCCCCTCGGCTAACACCATAAAACTGTAGAAGAATCTCCACCTAAACCTCTGTCTGCACCCATGCAGCCCAACATTAACTGACACCACTTAAAAACAAGTGGTCTTCTTTTTACGAAACATGCACGAAAAAACCAACTTCATGAACCTGACCCAACTTTAAATAGAGTTTAGCTGTATTATATCTCTGTGCCCATGCTAAGCTTAAGAGAGCATTACAGCTAGCAGCAGGTGCTGCACCAGTACAGATACAGCAAGCTGGAATCTGACACGTAGGACTAACAGTCACAGGGCCTCACTAATTTTAGATCCATGCTAGCAGGAAAGCTCATTTATTCGAAAGAGACACAAAGACGCAAAACTTAGCATCTTAAGTGTGCACCAAGATTATTATCACCCCCCATTTTGAGCTAAACAACAAACACTTGAAATTAGGTATAGGAAGTAATATTGGTTGCACAGTTCTTTTGATTTCAGCTTTACGTGATTTAAGAAGGAGTATGCAATTTGGATGGAGTATGGATCTGTGATGCCTTCTCACCTCATCTCCCCTGCCCATATATGCATTACGTAAAGAAGGCTATTGTCCGATAAGGAAGGAATGCTTAGCACTTCTAAAATGCAGCCTAATGCTTTACTGTGCGGTTATGGCTAATGACTCAAATCCAAAGCCATAGCTTAACAATACCTCTAAAAATAAGTTCTGGTCAGCTGATGGACAAATCATTGAATGCAAAAAAGAATGCTCACATAAATAGTGTGTTTTGTGTTTGGATCAAATCTGTTAACACAGCGCTACATTCACTTTTTTTCCATTTAAAACAGAGACTTGATCAAAACTTCCGCAAGAAAAAATTGATTCGGAGAGTGTAATGTATATGCTCAGTTTGTAATGTCATGAATAAAAAAGCTCCACAGCTTGGTTCCAGGAAGCTCTTAGCCACGCAACCTGCATGCTAAGCTAGCTATCTAGCTAATTCAGCTAATGATGAAACTGTATATTTCGACAGATTTGGCTACTGTTAAATGAATTGCTGAGAATATCACAAAGCAAGTTGAAACTTCGATACTGATATTTCCACTCATGTCTACTTGTGACCAATGCGAGCTAGTTTACTAGCAGTTAGCCAACCAGCTAGCTTTTTGGGTGGCAGGATGACATGGGGGCATTTCACATCATGTATATTCCTAGATGCTGGCTTTTGTTTTTGTGAGGGCAGATTGTGCTCATTCATGTAGTCAAAACACAGAGTGCAAGGGTAAAATATTAAAATAATTAGAACAGATTTTAATGTCTATAGGGAGCAAAGTGGACAAAGATGGAAACAGGAAATCCATGAGACAGAAACATGAGGTATATCTCTATACTGAAACCTTCTAGGTACAGTTTTTAGATTCTATTTTTGACAGATCTCCAGAGGTCAGAACTGTCTCGCAAGTAAAACACTCATCGGTTCCAACTATTTTGTACACGAATAAGCATTTTAACATAATGTTAACGAAACAAAACTGAAAATGTAATATACAGTGGGGTCCAAATGTCTGAGACCACATTGTAAATCTGGGAATTTTTTTTCATTGCCACTGTATGGCACTCTAAAACTGGATCAGTCGTATCCAAAGCACGATCAGACGCAGACCAAACGTGACCTCACCATCAGAAGAGCAACACATAAAGCTTTGTTCACTGAGAGAGAGAACAGCAACTTCAGCACAGATACAGAATGTG
>JAOUQW010000001.1:20011806-20025481 GCA_028565825.1 Olivaichthys viedmensis
ATTATATTATTATTATTATTATTATCATTATTATTATTATCATTATCATTATTATTATCATTATCATTATTATTATTATTATTATTATTATTATTATTATTAGTGCCTTTCAAAAAGCTTCCACGACTTGACCGTTGTGTTTGAAAAGTGTACTTCCGGTTCCGGTTGCTGTCTTCACTAATTTTTTTCTCAGAATCTACCCGGAAGTGCGTGAGACACGCTTGTAAACAGCTAGCCTTCCCGCTGCACGTGTTTTCTACAGTATGAGGCAGATTGTTTACTAACCACAGCTTTACCTCGGCCTTTAATTTCATCCATCATCGCGTGTCCAGGTAAACATGTGGCCTGAAATCACTAATGTTCCTGCCCATCGGAGCGGCTCGTCTCAGTGACGTCACTGAGGCTAGCTAGCTAGCTAGCCTTGAAGCTAACGGTGCTTACAAATGGGATTTAAAGGAGCCCTTACTCGATAAGTAGCCCGGTTAGCTCATGTGTTTGTTGCCTTTTTACATAGTTTTATGTTGTAGCTGATATTTAGCATGTCGAATAATAGCACTGTGTCAGTCTTAGCTTAGCTTAGCTTAGCTTAGCCACACTTGAACAACTCAGTATCCTCTTCCCTGTACTCCTGTCCTGACGGAAGTGATGTCACTGCGGCAGTTTAGACATTTACACAGGGCTGTGTGTGACTAATCTTACTCAGGCTCTTGTGTTTAATGTCCCTGTGTTGGTGAAGAGCAGCTTCCTTCCACTGTGTACACGTTTATGGATGGAGTTACAGTCAAGATGAACTTGACCTTCACCCACAGCTGGCTTTGTAAACTGAGTGTTCCTGTGTGCCTCTGTGCTTCAGGTTGGATCGCGTCCCTGCACCGGTGTCACCGGCCTCCAACGCCATGCTGCAAGAACCTGAGACCAGCGTGGGTCAGGAAGGGGTCGTGGACCTCGAAGAACCCAAGAAAATGACCCGAGAAGACTGGAGGAAGAAGAAGGAGCTGGAGGAACAGAGGAAGCTGGGCAACGCTCCTGCCGAGGTCGACGAGGAGGGAAAGTACGCGAATGAGGGGCGGAATAGGCTCCTGCACTTGCGCATGCGTAATGTGGTCCGACGTTCAGATTTCTAAGCTGTTACACGCGCTTCAGATCCTTCACATTCTTGCTCATGCCCTAGTCTCATCTTTTTCTTTTTAGGGACATCAACCCTCACATCCCGCAGTATATTTCGTCCGTGCCGTGGTACATCGACCCCTCTAAGAGACCCACGCTCAAGCACCAGAGACCTCAGGAGGAGAATCAGTACGAGTTCTCGACCATAGGAGAGTGGTATAAGAGAGGCGTGCAGGAGGTAAGCAGCTTCCTGTCACCACGTTCCGCCATTTTAGTTGCATCGAATGTTTAGTTTAACTGAAATCGGTGTTGCATTTTTACAATCCTGCTCCTGCAGAAAGCCGTCAGCACAAAGTTCAGAAAAGGGGCGTGTGAGAATTGCGGTGCCATGACGCACAAGAAGAAGGACTGTCTTGAGGTAAAGGAGAACTCGATGCCTTGATGTCATCCCATAAGTGTGTGTTATTTAATCTTTTATCTGTTCTTTTATTATTGTTGTTGTTGTGAGGATCGGCGATTAAAATCCTCTTCCCTTCATGTAGTCCATCAGGCAAGCCATGTTTCTTTTGTTTTGCATTAGTCCTAACGTAGCTAACAAGTAATGAAAGATGATGACGACCAATTAGCCTTGTGCAGACCGCACGCCAAAATCATTACACAACAGATACGTTAGCAAAACTCAAAAAGGTTAAATGTGGACACCAAATATGTCTCGTGATTGACTGTTCGAGATATTGACTGTTCGTTTTCTGCAATCTTTCCTTTAAGTGATATCAATGTAACGTTTAATGTAATATCAAAAGTTGATATCCATTCAGCCAGCTTCAACAAGGCAGGAAGCGTGAATTTGAGCCATTGATGTTTAGGATGAGGATTTAAACATGAAGGACTTGAATTTACTGGAAAAATGGCACTTTTTGTTAAGAAGTGCTTAAAAATGCTTGAATTAAACACCTCAGATATGTAAACATGTCATCATAACGTCAGGTTGATTGTCTGATTTTGGAAAGTCACTGCAATATTAGAGCTGGGCAGTGATCCAGATTTTTACAGATACAGACGTTTCATTTTGTTTTATTCATATTTCTTTTTAAAAGTCAATATTGTTGACGGTTTCATTGTCGATGTTCAACTCTTTTAGAGCGTAGTCAGTCCGTCCGTCCGTCTCTCTTTATCTGGCTACCAGCAACCAATCATTTATTCTAGGAAAATAAAAAACTCTTAACCAATAAATAAATAATAATAAATTATTATTATTATTATTTTTTTTTTTTAACAAAACCACTATACATGAGCCCTGTTTTAAAACCTAGGCCTTCGTGTTTGGATCTTGTTTCTCCCCCCACAGCGGCCCAGAAAAGTTGGAGCGAAATTCTCGTGCACAAGCATCGCCCAAGATGAGCACCAGCAGATTCAGCTCGATCTGGATTACGATGGGAAGAGAGACCGCTGGAACGGCTACGACCCCGAGGAACACATGCGCATTGTGGAGGAGTACTCAAAAGTTGACTTGGTAAAGCTCATTGGCTGGCTGATGATGATACAAAAATGGAGGAATAGGTGGAACTGGCTTGCGTCTCATTTTTCTTTTAGTGGTGCTCTCAATTCTGCTTTTTCTCTGTCACAGGCAAAGCGCACTCTAAAAGCCCAGAGGCTGCAGGAGGAGTTGGCCACTGGGAAACTGGTTCCAGGAGTACGTACTCTTACTTACTTTTTGCTCTGTAGGTTCTCTTTCTGATTAAAGACTTGCGTTGGGAAGATACAAGTTGAGCGCTTTTGAGTAGAATTACAAATATTTTAATCCTGTCTGTCTGAAAGCATTCTGAAATGTTTTATAAGCATTTGACTGCAGACACCAGTTATTAAAGCAGATGTATATCATTATGCAGCCTCATCGTTCAAAATGTGCTGCTCTGGGTACAGGCTCGTGTTTCCATGCTAGCAGCAGTTACACATCTGATTCAAGATCAAGAAACTTAGCAACTCCTACACTTTGAATTTGTAGAATTAAAATAAGAGGACAGTGTTGTGTAACTAAGCTAACGTGAGCCGGCTAACACACACCAGTTATGCCATTAATTCCATAAAATAGATCAATAAGTCCACCATAATCCTAGGCTTATTTCCTGCTCCATCGCCTAGCACGTCCCTGACCAACACTCGTATGGGCTGCCCGATTTTATTCACAATAATATTGACATGCAGAAAGAACCGCCTTCTGGATGAAAATTTTCCCGATTTTTTAAATTATTATTTAGTATTTTTCTTCGCTCAGAACATTATTTTAGTGAAAGCTATCAGGATATAAAGACGGTTTCGCCAAAGTGTTCTTTAAAAAATTAATTCCAGCTGCTTTAACTGAAATTCTGATATCAAATTGATCAGCCAGACAATATTATTCAGCTTCAATCTTATTCTATTGGCATTTAAATGAATTGTATTTATGCATGCCTAATTAGGTTTGTACATAATTTTCTTTAAAAAAATTAATAAAAATTTGTATTATATTTGATTATGATTATATAATATATAGCTGTCTGTTATCGAATAACATGGACAAGTAGTGAAATTGAAGTGGGCATTAATATTAAAACAGCATCATGGCTAATAAGGTTTTGACGTTAGGACACATGACTAAGAGATAAAGTAGCTTTTCAGAATTTCCAGCCAGCCCAGGTTTTGTCAGATTCAAAAAAATGAATAAATAAATCTTTCCAAATGTGTTTTGCATTGCAAAAAATTAAATCTGGAACGTAATATTTATTTTGCATCAAATTGAGAATTTATTGTCGCTAAATTTGCTGGCTTTGATCTTTATTCATTGGCCTCATGAATACTGAAAGCATGTGTCTGGTCTGTGAATGTCCGAAAGATTGCAGTGTCCCGTCCTCTGCAGCCGGTCTGTGTTTCCCTTAGAATAAACCCGAGTTCCTCTTCCCTCCCACAGGAGCGAGAACACAACAGTGAGGATGAGGACGAGGACAAGTACGCAGACGATATCGACATGCCCGGGCAGAACTTTGACTCCAAGAGACGAATCACCGTGAGGAACCTGAGGATCAGAGAGGACACGGCTAAGGTGAGCACCCAAACATCATCATCATTATCATCTGTTCAGAAGCATTTCAGAAATCTCATCGTCCATTCACCGTAAAAATGTAATGTTGGGCAATTCCAGCATTATGATTATAACATGAACTCGTATTGATAAGATTAGCATCCATTTTCACGCTACTTCGTTAAGATTTTCGAATCTGACACAGCTGTTTTGTTGCAGTACCTGAGAAACCTGGACCCGAACTCTGCTTACTACGACCCAAAGACCCGAGCCATGAGAGAGAACCCGTACTCCAACACCGGCAAGAATCCGGAAGAGTACGTTTCAATACCGTATCCCAAACAACAACAACAGTGCCTTACATAAGCTACCATGTGGTTTTTAATGTACACTTAATCCTCACTAGATCTGTGAACCTAATGAACTTGACAACCCTGTGTGTGTGTGTGTGTATGTGCATGTTTGTACACACGGCGTCTACACGATCTAGTAAGTAATAAACTGGTTCCGATGTCGATGTTCGTGTACCTGTCCTGATCAGGTAGACGCAGGCACTCGTGCGAGAGAAGATCATGTGCCGCACACCATGTGATGTTTGTGAACCATGCTGTTGTTTCTGGCAGGGTGGGGTACGCTGGAGACAACTTTGCCCGCTACACTGGAGACACGATCAGCATGGCGCAGACGCAGCGTAAGTAGTCCTGGTGCACGTCTCTGTTAATGCCTCTCGTAGAGTTAGAGCTGTAGAGCAAAGTTAGCTGTAACGGGAATGTTAGCTGAACTTGGGCTGTTAGCAATGTATGCTAATGTCGCTCGTGCAGTGATGGTGATGTAGGTAAGCTAATGCAGGGCAAGGTCTGTCGTGAGAAGAACGGATTACTAGATCATGAAAGCTTTCAAACTTAAGCCAGGGTTATATTCGCTTTTATCTACACGCACATCCTGCCTTCATTTGGCGCGTCAATTGCGCACGACCCAAAAATAATTGACGCAGCACGTGCGTGTTGTGTAATATCAACGTAAACAGCGGGGGCAGTATGAAGCAGCGCGATGGTGCGTCTCGTCGTCAAGTTCTCCCATCGGTAAGACGAGAGAAATAAATTCTCCGTTGCCGTGACGAGATTGGTTTAATGGCCTGATGCGCCGTCTACGCCGCTGCCGCTGTTTCCGCCGTTTTCTCAAGATGCACGCCGTCATCATCACAGCCTCCTCAACTCCCGCCATCTTCACTGTTTACCTCGTTGTGCAAAATCAGAGGAAGTGGTCGAAGATGATATTGCGGTGCTGGCGAGATATGTTTCGGCTCTCACCCGCCCCCTAGTGGACAGAGCTTTTAATTCTCCAGATGTACGAAAGGTACGCAGGCGAGTATGTGAGCAATGACGTTCGCGTAGCTTCCACGGTCAGACGTCAGTTATAACCCCGGCTTTAAGGCCTGCAGGCCGAGAACAGACCATCGCCACATTTCATTCGGCCCGTGCGACCTTGAAAAAAAGCATTTTCACATTAGTGTAATCTAACGATTGACTGCAAGTCCTGATCTGCACAGCACCGAGACCTTCGCTTTCTGTATGCACTTGTAATAATAAGTTAAAGAAATGATTTACAATTTATGGCCCTTGTGGTCCTGACACAACCTCACCCCACTGCACACATCTCATCTTTCCTGTGCTTCCTGTGATGCGCGTTCTTGTTCCGTGTCTCTGCAGTCTTTGCGTGGGAGGCGTACGAGAAGGGAACGGAGGTGCACCTGCAGGCTGACCCGACCAAACTGGAGCTGCTGCACCAGTCCTTCAGGGTCAAGAAGGACGATTACAAAGACAAACAGAAGGAGAGCATCCTGGAAAGGGTACGGCCAAAACGCAGTGCATGCACCTCCTTCTTTTTTTTTTTCCCTTCTCCCATGCAGCCACAGTTCCAGCGTGCGAGCTCTGTTTCTCTCTCTCTTGCCTGCAGTACGGGGGTGAGGAGCACCTGGACGCTCCTCCACAGGAGCTGCTGCTCGCTCAGACCGAGGATTACATGGAGTACTCTCGGCACGGAGCCGTCATTAAAGGCCAGGAGAAAGCCGTGGCCCGCTCCAAATATGAAGAGGACGTCCATATGAATAACCACACCGTGAGTAACGCTGACAGATGACGGGATATGATATAACGTTATGATATTTCATTGATTATTTTCATGCACATGTGGGTGAAATGATTTCTTTCAGTGTATCTGGGGCTCTTATTGGAAAGACGGCAACTGGGGTTACAAATGCTGCCACTCGCTGGTCAAGCAGAGTTACTGCACCGGAGACGCCGGCATAAAGACGGCGGTAAGATATTGTCTGGATGCAACCTGCAAGCCATTTAGTTTTGATATAAAAAATAACTGTCTCTCCTCGTGTGAAGTAAGATTTTACACTAATGTCTGTCTGCTGATTTCTTTCACAGAACACGTCGTGCGTCCCGTTTGACGAAGGGCTGGAAGATGATCAAGAAGAGGCCCCGAAGACGCTTTTAGAGGTGCAGACACTTCTTCTGACTACTTTCCCTCTCCATATGCTTCTGTGGAACCTTTATTTTTTGCCCCCTTTTGGATTATTGATGCTCTATCTGATCATTGTGGATACGTATATAGAGAAATGTACGTGGCCCATACGATGTGCTTGGTCTTTGTAATGTTTTGCTAGATGCACCAGGAGAAGTTGAAAGAGAAGAAGAAGAAGAAGAAGAAGAAACATAAGAAGAAGGGTGCGGACAGCAGTGACGAGGAGGACGAAGCCAAAAAGAGGGAGAAGCTGAAAAAGGTGCCAGGCTATTTTAACTGTAGTTGAACTATAGCCCTATTCAGGCAGTATTAGTTTCCTAGGATGACGTTTTGTAATGAAACGTGTGCACACATCCTCCGTGACACAGCTCTCGCACCCGGATGGGACGAGTGAGGTTTCTTTTCCTTCAGACCTGGATGTTTGCATTACACATGGCTATATGATTAAATAGGTCATGAAGATACAGACAGGTGACAAATGAGAGGAAAAACACAAGCAGAGAAAACGTGTCAACAGTCTGGATGGGGATGGAATTACCCCCGGCTCCCCATGTGAAACATTTTCTCCCTCCATCCCTGTGAAAATTAAAGCCCCGACAACAAACCCAAGAGTGGGCTGATGGTTTTAGTCCCGCCCACATAGACATTTCAGATTTTAAAAGCCGATGTTGCCTCTCGTGTTTTTTGACTGCTGCTATATGTAGTTCTCTCTGTCATATCCAGATTTTCAAATGCTTTGGAAGCATCACTTCCCCTCCCATACTGTCTTCACTGGGAGCGTATTACACTTTACAGTCCCATATGAAACAATATTGTGTAACTTGTAGTTCTATAAATACATGAATATATAATTATGATCATATCACCATTTGGAATGCAAGATTAGTTCCAAAAAAATGTAAAATAGGAAAAGAAACCCTTTGGAAAGTCGTGTCCCGTGTCAGGGCTGGACGTATTGATTCACGTAAAAGGTATGCAGGGTTTTTTTTCATGAACGGTATTTTTCCGTTACGTATTAAAAGTCGCTCATTACAAAAATATGCAAGAAAATATTTCCATTTAACAACATTTATATTAAGGATAACTTGGAAGTTTTTATTTTATTTTTAAACCTCTGTTCCTGGCATTTTCTTGGATTATTAAATTTTTGTTTACAAATATATACAGGCAAAAATGCATGTTGTTTATGCTTCAGAAATGCATTTGAAAAAAAATGATTTTTTTTTCTGTCATTTTTCTTTATTCAAATGTTTTGTGATTTAATCATGAACCCAGTTTTGTATTTTGGTCATATCGCCCAGCCGTACCCCGTGTTAATTAATTCACAGCCGTGTGTGTGCAACAGTTTCATCACAGACAAGATACACAAATATTCTGTTACATACGTATTTGGTAAGAAACTAAAACCTTCCGAATAGGGCTGATGTTAACTGCGTGCATTACCGCTGCGCTGACAAACTCAAACAATGCTGATGTTGTCTTTGGTAAGTGCTGAAAGTTTAAAATCTGTGTGTGTTCTGTGGCAGGCGCTGAGCGCTGAGGAGCAGCGGCTGAAGCAGGTAGCAGAGATGATGCAGATAGATGAGAGGAAAAGGCCGTACAGCAGCCTGAAGGAGGTGCGTGAGCCCACCGAGGAGGAGATGGAGGCCTTCCGGATGAAACGCAGCCGACCCGACGACCCCATGGCCTCCTTCCTTAATCTGGGATCAAACTAAACGGCTTCTGCGCTTATTCCACCTTTGCCCTCTTGACCCTTGCTGCATAAGTTATACAAGTTAGGCGGTCAATCCAGTCAGTTCATGTCAGGGTAAAGTGTCGGACTTGATAAAACATTAGCTGAGGTTTCACAACGTTTGTTCTTTTTTTTTTCTTTTTTTTTTTTATATTGAGAAACCTTTATTAAAACCTGTAAATACGGTGTGTGTGTGTGGCAAAATGCGGCATGTTAACTCGATGTATTGATCATCTGTCCTCTTATCTGTTTTTGCAACAATATAAAGATCCGAGTCAAACGATTTTGGTTTTCTTTTGTTCTGTGAGGTAGCCGTGAATCAGGCTTGGCATTGATCGCTCATTTAATGCATCAGACCTAATAGTGTATATACACAAAACATCATGGTAATAATGCTGCCAAATATTAGCATTTTGTTTTGCATAAAAAGAACCCGCTGGCTGTATGGCAGGTTTTGGAGCTGAATTTCAGCAGTTGAATTTTCATGGTTCCTGCAATAAATAAAAAAAAGGTCCCCTCCTCCCGAATCCAATCTGTTACATCATGTCCAAAGCATCTGGATGAGTGCGTCAAAACAGGGTGGATGCTGCTGCTGTTGTGCGGAAGACGTCGAGGATATCGGCTAGAGAGCTTGTTTTGAGCAACTTTCAAATTTGCTGAGGGCAAATGGGTTCCGTCATAGCACGAGAACGAGACCTGCGGTGAGTTATTCTGCAAACACATGTCCTCCTGTATTTATTCAAAGTGTAACTTGGCAAAACAAAAACACATATTTTGCAAAGTGATAGCACATGTTGTAACGCAAAAGAACAACGAACCGTGAACAAGGACAGCGATTCAAAATGGTGGGACTTATTCCAGTTTAAAGCCAGTGCTAACGTGCACATCTAAAATGCATGATTTTCTGTAATATGCAATGCAATGCAAAACTTTGGCTCACACCTACATGCTCATGTGATGTTTTCCAGGCGCAGCTGCATCGTGCATCGGCTCTTGCTGGCCACATGCCTGCTGTGTCTCTCGTCTGTTCTAACCGTGAAATCCGCCATAAAGAAAGAACACAACTTCACCATCCACTCGTCTCAGCTTGCATGCAGTTTGCCAGGGCCTCCGGGAGCACCAGGCATTCCAGGGCCTGCGGGGCCCAGCGGTGGTGCCGGCCGGATGGGTTCGCCTGGCTCTGATGGGCAGGACGGCAAGGATGGGGACGTGGGTGAGAAAGGAGAGACAGGTGATTCACAACACATTTTATTTCTCTTATAGGGTTTCGAACATGTTGTGATTTTTAAAGAAAAAAGTTCTTATTAGGATGGTGGAGGAAGAATCTTTTCTCCAGTGGTTTTAGTGGAAAATTTGAATGATTGTATTTTATACAGTCATTTTGGCCCATTGTCTTGAAGGGTGCCAATAATTCTGGAGTTCACTGTATATCAGTACGTGACAGATATGCATGCATTTTTGTTAAGACTGAGCAAAAGGATGCCTATGCAGGGTAAAAAAAAAAAGACTTGCAAAAGGTTTCGCTAGTCTTTTGCCTGCTCGTGCTCTGGAGGAAGGAAAAAGCACCATTTCATATTTCGTGAGCTCAGATCATGTTTTTTAGAGCAAGATAAAAAAATGTGTGCAATGCATCACCACACTCAAGACTGGCACTAACGTGCCCTGTCGTATAATTAATAATTCCGTGCGTAATTCAAATGTATATCTTAATTGCAGGGCAACAAGGTCGCACAGGCAACCCTGGAAAACCAGGAGTGAAAGGTCGCCAAGGAGTTGTGGGGAGGGCAGGGCCGAAAGGTCTCATGGGGACACGAGGGTCACCTGGTACGCGCGGGCCGGGAGGCATGAAGGGAGAAATGGGGGATTTGGGTGAATCTGGTGTTCCCGGTGGCTGTGGTTGTGGGACGCAGGCGCGCTCGGCCTTCTCGGTCGCGGTCAGCAAGAGTTATCCCAAGGAGCGCATGCCCATCTGCTTCGACCGCATCCTGATGAACGAGGGCAGCCATTACAACGCCAGCAGCGGCAAGTTCACCTGCGCAGTCCCGGGCGTGTACTATTTCAGCTACGACATCACGCTGGCTAACAAGCACCTGGCCATAGGGCTTGTGCACAACGGGCAGTACAAGATCAAGACTTTCGACGGCAACACGGGGAACCATGATGTAGCGTCAGGCTCGACGGTGCTCCGGCTCCAGAAAGGAGACCAGGTGTGGCTTCAGATCTTCTACTCGGAGCAGAACGGCCTGTTCTTCGATCCGTTCTGGACTGACAGCCTGTTCACGGGATTTCTCATCTACGCAGACCAGGTTCCTACTCCAAGTCCGGGGAACATCACTGCCAGTTCTGGGTCCTCCTGATGGAACCTTTATCTAAATAATCCCAAATCCATCCTTAATCCTGAGCCTAGCAGCTAAATGTCTGTAACATATTATCCCATTATTAGATTTTATTCTGAATCGGTATCCTCTTTTAAAGGGATGTCCCAAATGTAGTCAATGAGCCAAAACATGTTTGGTGTCTGAAATCCGCTGCTTTTAGTTTGCACTAACTCGTAAGGGAAGCTTAAAGCTCCTAGTTTAGCTTCATGAGAACGGACCCCAAATCATCACACAGCTGTTAAGGAGTCGTTCAGTGTCAAACAGACTCGCTGATGTGCTTTCTGACCCTGTGTGACACCCTGTCATCTATAAACATGGGAAAATAGATGTTGTGAAGCTAGAAACAGTTGGGTACATCTCAAACATCTCAAAGATTAATCTTATTTTTTTCCTCAGCACACATTAAAAGTGATTCGGCTGATAACATGGTTCCAATTTTGATTTGTATGTTTAATTGCATATTAAAAACACAAACTACTTCTGCTACTTCATGTAGAGGTGGCATTACTGAGCCAACCGATGTCTTTTGAGGAAAGTGTGCCAGAAGACACACAGGCTGGATAATGGACAGACGAAAAAATTCATAGTACAACATATTATATATAAACGCACGAGACTTTATGGCAACTTGCACAACGAAAACGGTTCTGTTGCAGTGCGCTGCTTTTTTTTTTTTTTTTTTTTTAATTGAAGCAAATTTAATTTCTGCAATATTTGGTTTGGATGTGTTTATAAAAAAAAACAAAAAAAAACTGACTGAGCAAGTATTAAAAAATAAAATAAATAAATAAATCACATGATCTTCAGTTAAAGATGGAGCCTTGTGAAGATTCCTTGTAGGTTGTGGGGTGCCAGAATTTTTCAGCAGCGATTCTGATAGCTGTACTGACCTACAGAAATACACCCGGTCAAGTTTCCCCACAATTCCCCACACTTTTTATGTGTTTTAAAATCGGGCTGGTCCGAATAACGGCGTTTTCTCAGACATTATTGCGTAACAGCTGACGAGTCTTCTTTGGAACTACGACTCACCATTTTTATGGAGCTGTGATGTAGAAATGATCTTTTTACTGCGAATCCTGATTACAAACACATTTTCCCACTGAGTCATGCACATTTTTCCTCATGCATTTAACAAATAAAATGCATCCCTTTTGGTGTGCAAAGGCCTTTCGACATGCAGTTTGCGTGATGCTAGACTAGAGCCGATAAGCTTCCTTTACATGTTAGCAACATTAGCCTCATAGCTCCAGTGCAAAACTGAAAACTAAAAAAATAAATAATAAGACATGAAACATGCCTTGACTGATTAACTGGGTAAAGGTGGCGGAAACGTTGTGTAAATTAGATTAGATTTTCGGCCGAATCAAGTCTAAGACTTGTGGAAAGTTGGTGATGATCGGGTTTAAATCTGTTCCAAATGCGTTTACACTTCCATTTTTTATGTGGATATAATCCTGATCCGGATTATAGAAGAAACTGCTTCTTCCGTTTCTGACTGTCTCTATTTCACATTTTATAATATTCAATGCCAACGAAGAGACGATCCAGTTTAAACACGTGGACACCCTCATGATGACAA
Source organism: Olivaichthys viedmensis (assembly GCA_028565825.1). Lineage (NCBI taxonomy): Eukaryota > Metazoa > Chordata > Actinopteri > Siluriformes > Diplomystidae > Olivaichthys > Olivaichthys viedmensis. Next base: position 20,024,196 of record JAOUQW010000001.1, read on the forward strand.
ACACAAACATGATCACGCGCGCACACACGACACACACAAACACAGACTTTGGTCTAAGCGTAAACAAACTTCACAGGATAGGGGATGTTTTCAGTTTAAGGTCATGGATCACTGCCATGAACCGTTTCCAATAATGCTGTGGTGTTTTTAAAAAATACTGCCCTCGCCATCTTCCCCTATCCATTTCCTGTCGCCTTTTTAATGGGCGTTTCGGTACTTTATGAGGTACTTGATGAGCTCCTGAGGGCTGCAGGATCAAGACAAGATCACTGTTGACCTCACGAGCAAATTTACTCAGAAAGCTTTGATGCAACTGATGCCATGTCTTTTTCAAACCCAGCCAAAAATAGGCCCTGTCCCAAATGGTGAATTTTGTAGTCCGAGTCCACAAGGGCTGGCGAAAAACGGTATTGGAATCGAAAGATATTCTATAAAAGTGACTTCTACATCACGACCACGAGTCAAGATGGCAGTGTTTGATACTTGGTGTTTGTCGAGTTGCAGCCTAGTCGTGAGGCTTTGGTAAAGGTCAGCACTTAACCTTGCCTCTAGTTTGGCTATGCAGTCAGCACATTTAAATCTAATTTCACTGGGCTGTTCATAAATCTTCTTGTGCTGTCTGAGGTGTAATGGTTAAATGTGTGCGCTCTGGTTTTATATCCCCAACCTATTGGTTGCTCTTAGATTTCTGGTTCAATGTGACTATGAAGTTTTTCTCTGAAGTCGTTCCACAAACAAGCGCTCCTTTTCCAGGAAGCAATACCTTCCCACAACTTTTCTGCACACGGGTTCTACGTTGGAACCACGAGCTTTTAACCATCAATACAAAGACGTTGTTTATTCCTTAAGTGCCTTTAATACTAAGTACGGCGTGAAGACTTGAGCGTAAAGGCTGTAGCACGGTGAGGCCATTTCAACTGCTTTTCAGGGACTCATTGAAATTTAATTTCATAAAGGGATGTGAATATAAATCCAGTCCTTTTATATATTTATTTACACCCAGTTGCTTGGGTGTAAAAAAAAAAAAAAAAAATTTTTTTTATTTTATTTTTTTTTTTAACTCATTTGACTAAATATTTATCCATCTCGTTTAATCTTCTTCTTTCTTTTCTTTTCTTTTATCTGCGGTACAACACGCATCAGTGCACCAAACAACAACAACACAACAACAACAAACAACAACAACAAACAACAACAACAACAACAAGCGGAAACATACATTTATACATCAGTCGTGTTCTACAGCACAAACATAAAACAACAACCTCCATCTCTGACGGCCAAAA
>JAOUQW010000001.1:20026916-20038177 GCA_028565825.1 Olivaichthys viedmensis
CTGTTCTCTCTCTCAGTGAACAAAGCTTTATGTGTTGCTCTTCTGATGGTGAGGTCACTTTTGGTCTGCGCCTGATCGTGCTTTGGATACGACTGATCCAGTTTCGGAAAAGCGTTTTAGAGTGCCATACAGCGACAATGAAAAAAAATCCCAGATTTTCAATGTGGTTGAAAATTTTGGACCCCACTGTATATAGTACCCAGAATACAGTAAATCTGAGTCTAACTGATTGAGCTACAACATTAAGATCAGAGGGGGAAGCTAGCATGTTGGCTAAATGAAGTGCTGCTGGGTCACTGGGTGGACGAGGCGAAGGCGAACAAATACACAGAGAGTGAAAGAGAAGTTCTGTGGTATGCAGTACTAGTGCATGAAGTGTCAAAGTATGTGTGTAATATAACACACACACCAAGGAGGCCTCAAATCTACATACATCCTGACCAGTACTCCCTTTCAACTCGTTTTCATGGTTTCAAATTAATTCAGTGGTTATCAATTAGGATCATGCAAAAATGATAACATACATGTTGCTTTGCTGAACAAGCCCCTTCATTGTACAAGTTCCAGAGCACCTGAGTGTAAAAATGCCCTCTTATAGTCCAGAAAAGACTGAAATTCCATAATTTCCTGAAATTCCATAATTTAATTGAACAGCTGAGGCCCAAACACACAGGAATAACCATGGAGTTGGAGCTGAGAGAAAAGGGATTGAATGAAGTGTGTGCACTTTGAGTGTGTTTGAGAGTGAACGGTTGAGTATTTACCGAATGGGAACTCGGGCAGGTCGATGAAGCCTTGGCAGCTGCAGTCGGGGGTGTGGTAGGCCAGGGGCTGAACCATGTAGTGAGCTTTGAGTCCGGCCTTCTCCACTGCAGCTTTCATCATGGCCACCGCCTTGACGCAGGTCATCGGGTCAAAGTGGCAGTTCACGCCAACGATGTTGGCACCTGGAGCAGGAAGGGAACGAGTGGGTGAGGCCCAGCAACGAGCCAAGAACAGGATAGTGGGCTAAAGCACAAAGCGTTTCTCAATTTACTGTGATTAAGCAGAGCAATTGCTTTAAGATAGTTACATAAAAAGTTTGTGGTTAATTATGCAAGAGGCATCAATTAATAGCTTCGTGAAAGGAATAATAATTCCACCAACAATGATGTTGTCCATCAGCCAAGACATGTTTGGTCCTGCAGGTAAGGGACGCTTATAGCTACCAATTTAGCATTGTGCAAGCCGTATGCATGAATCACATCGCTTCAAGCTTTGTCGAGTTGTTCAGTATCTTAAAAAGACTTGCGTATGTGGTTTCTGACACTGTATGACACACTGCTATCTATAAAAATGGAGAATAGAATGTCACAGAGCTAAAAACAGTCGTGGCTCCGCCTTTCTTTACTTTCTTATTCAGAACACCTCAGACTCAGGTAGGAGGCGTGGCCCAAAGTTTGAAGGAATTGTACGTTAGAAGTGATTCAGATGAAAATATAGTTCCAATTGGATGTGTATACTTTTTAATACAAACTTATTCAGCTATTTTATGTATAAAATGTTATTACTGGGCCAAACAGTGTATTTCGAGGCGAGTATGTGAGGATCTAGACATGCAGTTTGCTAAACTCAACTGGTAGCTATAAACTACCACTTTAGACACCAAAAGATTGGGTGAATTTCATTTTCGACTGCACTGTTTCTTTAATATCTAAAAAAAATGACGATAAAATGTCACATCTAGGCTAATCGTTTGCTTCTCTATGCTTTATTGAGACGTTCATATTCCAATTTGAATCATTATAACTTGACTTTTTTCCGTTCAAAATAAAAGTAACACATATGTATGCGAGTGAGAGGGAAAATGAGGCATACCAGCCTTTACCAGGCGGACGGCACACTCTCCGGGGCTGACTCCGTGCATGTCTCCCATTGGTCCGATGCACAAGCTGGCAGCGACGGGTTTCCCAGTGGCCTTCAGGACTTGGACGGCCCACTCGGCCTCCTCTACGTGCTCGAAGTACTGCAGCAAGCACCAGACCAACAATCAGCTAATGCCAACTCGCTTATTACAGTTCTGTGTATATTTCATAATAAAGGCATGACCTCAGTCATTTATTGGTTGCTACTGCAGCAGAAGCACCTTTAGAGGTACTCCCACAGATCAGTGTTTCCCACTTAGCTTTTTCTGTTTTAGTGTTTTTAAGGTTAGTGACTGTAAGGTTGTGAGCTTAACTCTCAGGACACCCAGAGTGCCACTGTTGGGTTCTTGAGCAAAAACACCTAACCCTCAGCTAAATGCTTGGATTGGATTCTGTCTTACTTTTAAGTGCTTGGCATAAAAGCGTTGGCCCAATGAAATAGATGTAAAATGCAAAACAAAACAAAAACAAAAAACCTTTTGGCAACTCCACAGCTTTTTTCCAGATGCTTTTGCCCAAATATACCCACATTAAACATTATGAAGTTAACAGAATAGTTTCCTCCTTTTATATAACTAATCAGCCAAGATCGACTATATGTTTGGTTTCTGACATTTGCTTCTTTAGTTTTGCTAAAAAGATTTTGGGTGACATAGACTTCTAATACTTGTTAGCTACATTTACCTTGTAGCTCCAGTGCAAAACTAAAGAAGCAAGCTTCAGACACCAAACATGTCTTGGTTGATCAATTACATTTGTGGTAAAGGGGAACATTGTTGAAATTTTAACTGTGGCCGAACTATTCCTTTGCTCAAGATTTTAATAATTACATATGAACTGAATCCATGACCCCTGAAACGACTGGCATGTCTGGCCACATCACTCGCTCACCTCGGCTATCAGGAAGTCCACGTTCTTCTTGATGAAGACGTCCATTTGCTTCTTGAAGATGGCCTTCACCTCCGTCTCGCTTTTGCAGCTCAGGTAGGAGGGGGTCTGAGAGATGCCGCCCGCCACCAAGGCATCGCCCTCATTGGCCACCTGCCTGGCCAGGTCACAGGCCGCCTCATTGATTTGCACTCCCTGTGGGTGGGGAAAAGGACTTATTTCAGTGCAACATACTGTAAGTCCACAGGTATATTCTAGTTTACAGGCTGATCTATACTGTATATTTTTTTATTTGACCGCTATTGCTGTTCTATCTGACCTCATTTCTGGTGTTCCAATGTGTAAAATCATAATCCATACATGTTAATTGTTGTTTTAAGCTTGAATAGTTGGAATGTTTCTTAGGTTATTACATATCGTCTCTGTCCAATGAAAAGCATGTATCTCCAAAATTCCAATTTTTCAGGAACACAAAGAAACACTTTTTCATATTATTAATCATACACAATAAATCTGAAATTCACAGTGTGATTTATCAGCTTTTCATTGGTCATTTAGATGTTAACTGCTGTGGGGTAGATAGAAGTTTTTGCCCACATTCCAATATAAGCGACGATATATTCTCTAACTATGCTATATACAAATATGCTTCAACATAAAGGCTATCCTTTAATTGCCTTAGTCTTAAAGCAATACTTGAAATTTACACAGTTGTCCCCTTACCCCCAAATTGAAATGTAGTCCATCAGCCAAGACATGTTTGGTGTCCAAAGTTTGCTTCTTTAGTTTTGCACTGGAGTAATGGAAGCTTATAGCTACCAGTTTAGCATCGTGCAAACTGCCTGCCTGCATCAATATTTTCATGGTAAATGCATCATGCGATTTAAGATTCATTAATCATATGTTTTGTCGTGCTTCCTCGCTTAAACATACCTACATATTAATACTCTGCTAGTTCATGAAACCGTTTACAAATGGCATTACTAAGCTAAGCAATGTCCTTTGAGGCAAGTGTGTGATGATTTATGCATGCCGTTTGCACAATGCTAAACTGATGGCTATATGCTTTTATTACTTGTTAGCTACAGTAGCCTTGTAGAGCCCGTGCAAAACTAAAGAAGCAAACTTTGGACACCAAAGAAGTCTTGACTGACCAGCAACATTTGGTGTAAGGAGATAATACAATAATTTGGCCAAACTGTTCTATTAATATGTTACTACACTTGAAAATAAATAAAAGTCATACATGTAATTTAATGTTTCTGTTCCTTTGAGGTCACAAATAGACAAAGAGTATCAGAATGTATTAACCTTGAACTACAGAGCTGAGAGACCCTGTCAGAAAATCTCGAGGAATAGAAGAACGTCCACATTTAATAGCGTGTTATATTATATCAGAAAATCTATTTATATTCTCCATGCTGCCCCATAACACTGCAGTTATAACCCACTTCCGTTCAAAAGTTTGGACTCACAAAATGTAGTGGATCTAATATATCTAACATAAACCAGACACCAAAAGGTCTTCTTTAGAAGGTTTGTTTGGTATTTAAAGTATTTTTGGAAAAAGTGATTTAAAAGTCATTTAAAAAAGTGAAATGATAAAAATGTAATGATAAAAGAGAAATGACTCTACATAGATTATTCCACTTCAAGATTTGATCACCGCTTTCCAAAAAAAGAGGCATTCTGGGTATTAATGATTATATTAACATCACTCTTGATGCTATAAAACTTTCATAGTGATTTTGGAGTCATCATTCTGGACACATGTTGTTTTACAGCTTTCTACAAATGATCTGAAACATAAAGAATCATTTTACAATCATTTTATAGATACAAAACAAAATGGAGTTTATATGAATGAAAACACTGATTCCACACTTTTGAACGCTGGTGTACGTGTAAGTGTATTTGGAAATCACATGTGTGGTACTGCTCCGTGTTAGAAATTTTCCCGACCAGAAATACACAGAAAATCCTATTTTTTATTATTATTGCTACCTGTAATTAAGTGTTTTACAGTGCTGGTAATCAGCTCTTCAGCGTCGCACACTTGGGTCACTGCAACTCTCAAGACATTTTATGTATTTTGTCGGAAACATTTTAAACTTGCTTTTATTCTCTCTTGTAATCTGCTGTTTAAATGTCAGTCACTGTTAAGCCTATTGAATTACATTCCAAACCAATGAGGCACACGTTCCTCCTCATGGATGCCATTAGGACAGACTGGGCAGTTCTTTTTGCCCACGTGTGTGTGTGTGTGTGTGTGTGTGTGTACATGCCACCCACTTGTGTCTCGTTATGTCCCTCTTGTGATTTTCAAAGTGAACCATTGTGTGGTTATGGAGGTTCAGACACAGTGGGCTATTCAGGAAGCTTCTGTGGAGGAACACACACACGCACACTGTTGCATCAACACACACACACGCGCACACACACACTGTTGCATCAACACGCGCACACACACGCGCACACACACACTGTTGCATCAACACACACACACGCGCACACACACACTGTTGCATCAACACACACGCACACACACACACTGTTACACACACACACACACACACACTTGCATTAACACACAGCGGATGCTTTGCATGCTTCTCTCTCACACGCTGCTACATTGGCTGGATACCGAAGCTCATCTGGAGCGCGACATTCGCAGAAACAGAACATACAGCAGGTATCGTGATAGGCATGTGAAGGGAAACAGGAAGGCTGGGGTTCAACGAATAAGAGGAAATCTAAGGGATTAAGGGTACAGGGTTAAGGGTACAGGGGCGTTTAACTCCGATGTGGACAGGTTTTCTAAAGGGTTGCTAGAAAGCGTGTGAAAGAGCACCTGAGGATCGAAGAAAAGTGCAAAGTTCAATTCAACGATGGTCAAAACATTTCAAAACACCGCTGAGATCAGCCTTTTCAGTGTAAACACGCAGACGTTATATAACTAATATTCTCGTAGCTATTGAGTAACTAGTGTTTATGGGGCTGCACTTCTGTGATCACGTGTTCATGAGTTCAAGTCCAAAGCCTTAGTACTGATTATTCTAATACGTAGAATTGTTCAGTACTGCATTACTCCAGAACAAATCAAACGATCAGTAAGAATGACTTTGTTGTGTCGCATTTTGTCAGTTAAAAGGACAGCTAGCTGTTTTCACACGCTTTTTAAAAATGACTAACTAATAATACTGTACATTCTGATGCGTTTGTTGTTTCCGGGGCCTTCAGGTATGGACGGATGAGCACCAGGGCTGCATGATATCAGCTAAAATGATCATCACGATTATTTCAGCTCAATATTGAAACCGCAATTATTTTTCACAATTACTCAGCCAATTCAGGAACAAAATAGTTTGAAGGACATTTTATGATTTTCTAAATAACAACAGAAAATAGTCTTTTCCTTTACACTGCACGTAATAAAACTTTCACAAGTCTGTATCCTTTCAGATGTATAAATCTCTTAATCACAATACGACTGTAGAGTGCAGGGCTTTTAGAGTATATTAGATTTAGAGGGAATGAGTGTGTAGGGTTTAAGGGTGTAGGGTATAGAGGAGTCTATAGGATTTAGGGGATAAGTGTGCTGGCTATAAAATAATAATCAGGATTCCACGAGAACCCATTCCTTCTCTCATCTCCCTCACACACACACACACTTAGCGGGTCTATTGGAGCGAGTAGCTGGGAAATACGGAGGTGCATGGTAAGCACAGTGTTTCTCTAACTAGACTGACTGACTGATGGTCTGAAGTGTTAATAAGCCGTTTGTTTCTCTGTTGTTTCAGGGTGAACCAGAGTGAATGTAAGCCGATACCTAACGTTAGTTTAACGAAGCTCACCAATATCGTTTTGTGTGTGTGTGTTGCAGGGTGTTTGATGGGCAGCGGCAGCAGCGGCCGTCTCTTCAGTACTCTGGCTCAGTCTCTGAGCAGCGCGTCGCTGGAACACACACACACGGACGCTGAGGAGGGTGAGCTCGAGCGGGCCGACCCCGAGACGCTCATGCGTGAGTGTGAGGAGGTTCTGAGGAAGCGACCGCCGCGGCCGCACCGAGACTTCATCAGGACCAGAGCCGGTGCCTCACACAACCCGCAGATCCGCGTCATGCAGTGGAACATTCTAGCACAAGGTACCAGAGTGCCATCGCCTCAGGTTCCCTCATTAAGCGAATACTTTAAGACGTCATTTTATATATATATATCTCCGATCCCTGCTCTAATAAACCGCAGCTCATCATCTGATTAACAAGTGTTTTGTGAGATTAAATTTAGAGCTGGAGAGAAAAGAAAATCCTAAAAGTAGCAGCACAGGGGAACTCCATAAACAGGATGAGGAAACACTGCCTTAGATATCAAATGTTGCTGTAACCTCGTTGATCATTTGTGTTTGACCTGCAGCTCTGGGCGAGGGCAAGGACGGCTTCGTGCGCTGCCCAATGGAGGCGTTAAACTGGCCCGAGAGGAAGTACCTGATCCTGGAGGAGATCCTGACCTACAGGCCAGACATCGTATGCCTGCAGGAGGTGGACCACTACTACGACAACTTCCAGCCCGTGCTGTCCAGCCTGGGCTACCAGAGCAGCTTCTGCCCCAAGCCGTACTCGCCGTGCCTGGACGTCCGCGGCAACAACGGCCCCGACGGCTGCGCCCTGTTCTTCAGCAGCCAGCGCTTCCGTTTGCTCCACGCCCATCACCTGCGCCTCTCGGCCATGGCACTCAAGACCAACCAGGTGGCCATCGTGGCCATGCTGCAGTGCCGGGTCACGGGCCAAGTCTTCTGCGCCGCTGTGACGCATTTGAAAGCGAGGAGCGGCTGGGAGGCTTTTCGCGGAGCCCAGGGTGCGAACCTTCTCCAGCAGCTGAAGGCCATCAGCAGCAGCAGTAAGTCCGGGGAGCAGGAGGAAGCCGTTCCTTTGTTAGTGTGTGGAGATTTTAATGCCGAGCCGGGCGAAGAGGTTTACCAGCGCTTTCTGAACTCTCCGCTCGGCCTCGACAGCGCGTACCGGACACTGAGCGCCGACGGCACCACCGAGCCGCCCTACACCACCTGGAAGATCCGGCCGAGCGGAGAGAGCCGCTCCACGCTCGACTACGTCTGGTACTCGCGCCACGGGTTCAGCGTGGACGCCGGACTGAGCATGCCCAGTGAGGAGCAGATCGGCCCGGACCGCCTCCCCTCATACCACTACCCTTCCGATCACCTCTCGCTGGTCTGTGACTTCAGCTTCATTCAAGAGCCCCATAGGCTCATGTGACTGTCCATCAATGCAGCCCCGCCTCCAGTGGAGTTTCAGAGAAGCTCACAACATTCCCAATGTGTTTCAATTGTTACGGTACATAACGAACCTTGACCTACTGAAACAGGACAAAGGTCTTTAAGTACCTCATCTCGCACATGTACTCTCCCGCTTGATTGAGACTGATCATCTTCCTTGGTTTGTTTCTAGAGATTCTGTGCAATATTCCTTAATTAATTATTTTGCTGTGACGTAAGATATGACGATCTCAGGACAGACGTTCTTAAAGGAGGAACCGTTCCGGACGTTCCACATGCTGCATGTCGACTGTACCATTTCGTTTTAGATAACACTGTAATTGTATGCCATAATTTATATGCCATTGACGGGTGATGCAAAAACAATGTATTATTTTACAAGCATATATTTTATTCTTTTAATGAGCTATAACAGTGACCTCACTTCAATTTAATAAACTGCCTTTAATGAGTCTGCATTTCTCTTCTATAAGAGCTGAAACTTTGCTGCAGGGAAAATAAAAAGAAACAAACTGTGATTTACGCTCTCTCACTTTCCTCGAACAGGGAGTGAAATATTTATTGACTCATTTCAATCCCAACAATTTCATTCTGTCCCAACCCTACGGTAACATCATCAAGCGTAAAACTACTACGTACAGTGCAAAGGAGACCGGTGTCCGAGACGCGAGTGTCAAACTCATGACTTGCAGAAAAGAACGTGATGTGTCGTATACCAGTACCCAGCATTTTTACATTAGAGCAGCATTAATGTAAGGAATAAAACACTTCAGGACGTGCCGGTACAGGAAAATAATCAGTGACGAGGTGGTGTGATGCGGTGTGAAAGCGTCACCGTAGCAACATAGCAAAGTTTTTCTTCTTAACAACTTTTTAAATGATGTGAGCGGCCGCCATACAAGTCCCTGTGAATGGGTCGTCACTATAGCCAGTGTGATTGATTTCTTTGTAATGAAATACAATTATATGTCACCTTTATGACACAAAGCCAAATGTGGTAACCTGACTCCTGATCAGAAACAGCTTCAAGTTGGAGAATTCAAAAAGTGGCCTTGACAAACAGCAGTATTAAATATTAGCCATTATTAAATTTTAATAGTGCATACAGTTAAGTCCATCTTTTAACCCGTCTCCTTTATGGGCCGAGATCACTGATGTAACCTGGTAATCTATAGAACAGATGCACTAAAAGTTAATAAAAGGTAAAGAAACAAATTAGCCCAGGCCATAATTTAATACACCACAAGCTTTCTGTATCTCCATCTGGACCACAGGCTCCCAACAGCACTAAAGCCCAACCAGTATCATGTTTTTAACAACACAACACTTGTACATGCTGCATGTGCCAATGTTTTTAACTGGTTATTAGACATCACCACGATGATAAAACCCAGACGTCTCACTGCGCCCTGTTCAAGTCTTTACGCCGATTAGGAAAGGAAAGTGCTGATCCTATAATCTAATATAATTTGGACTTAATCGCCCAGAGCTCTGATCACAGTGGAAATGAAGAACCTTAAGGTACACACACACGTACAGGATGCAAGAGTATAAAACAACCCCCTGGCTGATAACTAGTAGGCTCGCTGTATTACTGTTATGTAGCTAACCATGTCTTTGTTATTAGGAAGCAAAACTATAAGACCCTTCCGAAGACACCATTGCTTTGTTTTTGTTTTTTTCAATCTGGTACTAAAAAGCAAATCGCAGGACTGCAAGAGCGCCACAAGGAAACTAATGACAAAGTTTCTGCTTCTTCCGGTGCATAAACATAATGTATGAAGTCCAATTTTAAACCAGGTACCAAAATAATGGTTATATGGCAAAAAATCTAATTTACACAATTTGCCACTTTAAGTTTAAGTTTAAAAGGTGAACTACATCATCATCTGCATCACTTCCAGCTCTCCAGTACAATCCCGCCTTTAAACTTTTGAGAGGCTTGCGTGAAGTGATACCAAATTGCACCAAGAAACGTGCAAGAGCGATTCTGGTTGTCCAAGATGGCTGCCCCTATAACGTTCCGGTGTTCAGCTACACAGTGAAGTTTTGTTTATGTTTATAGATGACAGGAAGTCACACGGTGTCCTGAAAACCTTATCAGCACGTCGGTGTGACATCACTGAACAACTGGATGCAGTTTTAGGCAGATATTTACAGAATACATTTGGGTGAGATAGACTTCCATTACTTCGGGCACTAAACGTGTCTTTGGTTGTTGGCTTACATTTGGGGCGAGAGGACAAATGTGTAAATCTAATTTATCGCCAAAATCACTCCTTTAAGCCAGAATTTAGTTTAGATGTGCACTTTGTGTAAGAAATGGCCTAGTGTCTTGGTTCCTTGGGTTTGCCGACTGAGATGGGGGAAATCTGAGATGGGGGGGAAAACACCATGTCCTTGCATGCCTAGAGCCCAAATAGTGGAAATGTGAGACCCTTGGAATCCTCAGATGTACCAGATGCTCAATGGCTGGCATTAACGTCACCGGTATGTAATTCTGTCCCTGTCCATCAACTCGGCCTGTGCAGATGTGATTTCCTAACATGCATGAATGATAGACTTCCTGAAATGACTCGTAATGAGATGTGGCACAAGAACAGCACCAGGAGATTTCAGCACAGGGGTCAGGAGCAGATCCATTCCTGTGGCTTTATACGTGTGCAGGTACAAAATCTTCAAATGCAAAGAAAACTCGTGACTGTGTACATACGGCTATAAGAAACACAAGAATAACTGATCAATACATGGGGTTGTCGAGGATAACATGACTCTTGTTCATTAAGTTTTGGAGTCTAGCGCTGTGTCTGAAATCGCTCCCGCACTCACTCGTGCACTATTTACTACATAGACCGTTCTGCACAGAGCGCTATAGAGACGCGCTATAGAGACCGTTCTGCACAGAGCACTATAGAGACGCGCTATAGAGACCGTTCTGCACAGAGCACTGTATAGACCGTTCTGCACAGAGCACTGTATAGACCGTTCTGCACAGAGCGCTATAGAGACCGTTCTGCACAGAGCACTGTATAGACCGTTCTGCACAGAGCGCTATAGAGACCGTTCTGCACAGAGCGCTATAGAGACCGTTCTGCACAGAGCGCTGTATAGACCGTTCTGCACAGAGCGCTATAGAGACCGTTCTGCACAGAGCGCTATAGAGACCGTTCTGCACAGAGC
>JAOUQW010000001.1:20093589-20106580 GCA_028565825.1 Olivaichthys viedmensis
ACACTAGCCTTAAGGAAACTTTATATACCTTATCAATATTCAGCAGACTGATGATTCAGAAGAGGATTAGCAAGACATGCCTTCAGTATGTGCGTATGTTACAGTGAACTGTACCATTAATTTAAAAGGTTATCAGGAAAATGTACGATGTTAATGTTCGTTAGCTTTAAAGAGTCTCCATTTGATTAGCATGGAAATTAGCTCTAAAATACAGTTCATCTCTGCACATCTCAATAATGTTGTTGAATCTTTAGTTATCTAGTGATTTATATTTAGATTTGACACATTGTTAAGTGTTTTGCTAATTATTTGAAGTTAACGAAGTAAACGGTAAGCTAGCCAGCCTAAAATTTGCTCCATCGATCAATTCAACGACTGCTCGCCATTCGTTAGCTCAGAGAAAGTAAACTTTTCAGACAAATTACAAAAAATGTTTAAAAAAAATAAAAATAAACTTACCTTCTGATCAGGTTTTTCACTCATGAACGTCCAACTGCTGCTATGATTCCCTCTTTTTTCTCTCTTACATCAGTGCTGAAATAATCGCTGATCAATTCAGTGAGTTTTGGTCTGTTGGCTAAATTTCCCATATTTTCATTAGGTCATTCAAACTTTTACAACTTGGTCCGCTGCCGTCTTTACAGAGTTTACACGCGCTTTTCTCTGTTTTGACGATAATGTAAGGGAGCATGTGCATCGTGGACAATTTTACAGCTCTTGTTTACAAACTGAATCGATTAGTGATATGGCTGTTTCGTTGTGGCACGTAGCTGTCGAACAACTTGATTAAAACATAAGACCTGCACTGCGTGAGGAAAGCACAATTAGCTAGCAAGGTTTTAAACATCTTTAGACAGACTGTTTTTACTATATGGCGTTTATTAAACTGGCTTCAACGCGATCTTTGCAGGCAGATAGGCAAGGTTAAAAAAGTAAATAAAAACTTTTCCACGTCGGTTTGGTAAAATTTATTTTGATTTTCTTAAAGTATGGTATAGGCAGAAAAACTACATTTTGGTCAAAACCCGATTTTTCGTCCTTTTTGGCTTTTTGCTAGAATTCAGCCACAGCGACATCTGACGGGCTTTCCCAGGCCGCCACACATATATGTACTATGTATTATGGCTAATCACATTCCAAGCGAACACATGTTGTTTACGTGGTTGAAGAATTAGTTTTTTTCTCTTCTTTATTTTTGGTGGAAAAATTCGATTTTGCACAAAGCAGAAGTGATGCATAAAAATGCACAATTCATCTGCGGTTTGAAGGGAATTTGTCTGTGTAAAAAAAACAAAAAAACACCTGCAATGATGACGTTCCCCCAAACGAGCCCGGAATCGATCATAGGTGTGCACTCGGCTATTTGGGACAAGTGTAAAAACGCCCTAAGAAACGACAACAATGTCAGTCAAACCTCCAGTTGATGTTTCGCCGAGCCCAGGTCAATATGGCCCTCTTCATCCTTTGGCCATGAACCTCAGTATCTGTAGCTGACACAGGGCCGATCTGACTGCTTTCATCATCTGGAAGTGAACAGCGAGGAGTCTGCATCAGTCTCAGCGTCCCCTCGTCTGAAAAAGAGAGAGAAAGAATAAGAGATGGGCCGTTCATTGATCGCTGAGTGACAGGAGAGTGAAGTGAAACAGAGAAGCGTGTATTCCTACCTAAGGCTCCGGTGTCGTGTAATCCAGCGAACCTCTGCATGGCCTTCACTGCGTGTGTGACTGCTGACCAGGTCTGAAGCTGACCCGTGGAGGGATCAGGGTGAGGCAGGTACCCATACTTTGTGAGCCAATCCTATCAAACCAGCAAGAGATACATCAATGATCTTAGACATGCTTTGAGTTTTCACAATGATTTGGACTATTAATCAAACAATAACATTATTACCATTTTATTATATTTGGGTCCATACATATTCTGTTTCTTCATTTTTATTTTTATGTACTTCAGTCATTCATTAATTAGGCCAATTTCCTTATAGTACTGGATATAATGTGAAATATTGGCTCATTTGCAGATTATCAATGTTTGGCTTAATCGTTTTAAACAAATATAACCAATTTTGGAGGTTTATTGGTGGTACAGTTTCATGCGCTTACTGATTTGATCCTTTTTTATCACATGTTGAGCACTTAGGCTACACTTGCACTTTATCAATCTTTATTGTATGGGATAAGAATGTTCACTGAAGGAGTAAAGTGTAAATTTACAGGCAAGGAAACTCCTTTCAGTGCATCTAAATCTCTGTCCAAGCTAAAATGATCTGACTAAATGATTCATGATGTTTTTAACACACAGGATCGAATGTGTTTGTAGGCCGTGGTGCTAAAAACTCCAACAGGTCCTATAAGAGAGAGAAGTGTCTCACCACTAGTCTTGTGCTCTCATCTACTGTGGGCGTTACAGAGGGAGGGGCTTCAGGCGTTACTGAGAGAGTGGGCAGAGTCAATGGGACAGAAATGGCCCATTTCGGTCCACACAGGCTGAGTGCAAGCACTGACCACAACATCACCTTCATACTGAGAACATTCAAGCTCAATTATAACCGTCACACTCTGGATTCATATGTATAACGGACGGCCTGTCCTCAGTCAGGGGGAAATTTTACAGTTTCCATCTTCGCTGGATCCGGACTTCAGGACAACTGCACAACAGAGATGTTCGGCACAGAATTAGAAGTGGGCGATATGGCAAAAATCTCACATCACGATACTTGAAGACATCTTCATCGATACACGATATGTATCACAATATATAACTTTGCTGAGGTTTTGCTAACTAAACGCCAACAAGGGCCACTATAAGTTCAGAGATTTTTATCCAACATTTATAAACATTTAAAGTATTTCACAAGGAAAAGAAGGGAATTTTTTTTTTAATCTAACATACAATCAGTTTCTTGTTACAGTAAGTAGCAAAGGAGTTATAAAAGCAATGACACCTGACGATAACAACAATACTTAGAAAAGTGTATTATGATGTTAATATATCACAATAGCGATATCATATCGTCATATCGCCCAGCCTTAATGTGAATACAGTCAGGTCTAAAAGTCTGAGTGCACTTCCAAGAAGTGTTCTTTATTCAACTCATTTAATCCCACCGCTCACAATTGTGAGCAAAATTTAGTTTTGACTTTGTACAGCTCGAAAAGAGTTGTTGATACGTTTTTTTTTTTAACTGAAAAGTAAGCTATAAATTCGATTATAGGTCATCTTGATTTTATATGAACATTTTTAAGTGGGTGGTGTAATGACCAGAGCCATGTACTTTAAGCATGCACCTGAGAAAGAGTATGCATTATTCTGCATTGGAGATCATAAATGGAAGTAAGTAAAATATGTTAAAAAACAGATACAACTCCCACATTTGGTACATTTTGTCTTTAAAGGGTCTATTATTGATATTTTGATAAGACTGTACTGCCACATTTATATCACCCTCACAAGAGATGTAAAGGTGAACGGCTCGGATAACACATGGTTCATTGCAAACATATATTATGAACTAATTTTTGTAAAAAAAAAAGAAAAAAAAAGTTATTCAAAGTGAAAATAAATTCTGTGCTTTCATTATTTTTGCTACTGTATGGTTTTAAACATTTTTTAACAATTGGGTGTGATTGATAAACTGACGCAACATTTGACTCGCAACTATAATAACTCGTGCACTTTTATATAGAGAACAGAAACCTCATCACATCTACACATGACTAATCTAGTAAAAAGGCCTCTTAAGGAAATGTCCCTAATGGTGCCGGGAAGTTTGCTTGTAAAGTCGAGTAAATGGATTGAGACGGAGGGCATCAGAGAGAACGATGGATTTGCATGACTGAAAACTGGAGGAGGGAAGATGAAAGGGTGGGAGACGGAGATGGTGAATTTAATTTAAAGGGAAGAGCATTGTATAAGGGGGCATTGAGCGGCTTGTAGGATGCAAGGGTTTAATTAAATTACTAGGTATCATTTCATTAAGGGAGAGTGCGGGGTGCCCGGCAGGGTGGATGACAAAGGAAGAGAAAAGAAGAGGGGTGAAAAAGCGACAGCAGAGTTATGGAATGATGGAATTGAAGTAGAAAAGCATGTAATCTCAGAGGAGAGTGAAAAGGGACAAGGTAAAAGGGACAAGGGGTGTGATGGAGGGACAACGTTAAAGGAATTGCTGTAAAGAAATACACATACATTATTATTATCATCTATTACTATAATTATTGCACGTTAACCGTCTTTGTCCTGTAAAAATTAATCGTTTGTAGTTTGACTGACTGATTTGTGACTAGTGTGTGTAGAACCGTTGAGAACAAGCACTTACTCCATCCCTTATGTTTACATGTCCTGCACTTGTTTCTGGTTAATTGGTGGAAACCTGCAGCACATACATCACTGTCAGCTCTTTTAACAGTTCTGTGCTTGGATTAGATTCTGCTTCTTTGGATAAAAGTGTACAGTGTAAGGTACGTAAAATATGTGCGTGAGAGGAAGGGGTAAGTTAAAAAAAAATTCTAATATTTACCAAGCAAACGGAGAGAAAATGAAACGATTGGTATCAAATTGATATGTTTTTTAACATTTATTCAGTACTTATCACGGTGAGTAACAGTAGAGATATAAAAGTTAGAAACGCACTGACACCTGACGACAACCACGGTACTCAGAAAAGTGTAAAATAATGTATTTTACTGATATTAATATATTACATCGTATTACATATTACAGACTGACGCTAAGTCTTTTCCAAACACAGATCTGCAGACCGCTCGTATTCTCTGCATTAAAATACACAGCAGGTCGCCAAACTTAAACGACATTATTGCACGTGTCTGAAAAGTTGTAGTCATGTCTGAAAACACAGCGGAGAGTATCCTGTGCACTCATTAAATCCCACAATGCACTGCTTTGGCACAAACAGAGGAATTTAAAGAAAATTACGTTAGTTCCTGAATGCATTGAAATGCTGCTAGATAGTTAGTTATTTCAACGCTCCAAAGTGTTATAAAGGCTTTGTAGGCTATTTGACACAAATTGTGAACGTTAAGACATCGTCATTTGTGGAATTATGCTTTCTGGCCCTTTTTGTAATCACAACGGCCTGTTGACTAAATTTTCTAGTCAATTTAAGTTAAAATGACACCAGGTGTATAATGTTAGCGAGCAGGGAATCACTTAATACGTAGAAACCGAACCTTGCCACCTTCCAGTGTGTAATGTCCTGTGCTAAGATCAGATTAAAGAGACTAACTGCTAACGCTATAGTCATCCATTAACCCTTGTGTTGTCTTAAGGGTCAAAAATGAGCCGCCACTATGTTTAACAGCAGAGAAATTAAATGATATTTTTTCAACTTGAAATTTGGTGACTCTACCTAGAGTGACCCTAACATTAGAAAAAGTGAAACATTGCCTTTGTTTATATTTCCATGAAAGCAGGGTATAAAGATTGTCTTAGGGTCATTTTTGACCCTTAGGACAAGGGGCGTATACAGAATGTTAAGACTACACAAGGGTTAAGAGAAGTAATTTGGCGCTGCAGGCTCAGTGGAGAGACAATACACACAAGGAAACATAACTAGTTGCAAAATGGAAATGGAAAAATCAAGCATCCGTCTCGTCGTTTATTTAAAATGTTAAAAACTTTAAACCATAAAACTCCATTTTTAAGACTTTCAAGCATCTGTGCAAACCCTGTCCCTACATTATGATACATGCCAACTTACCAAACCTAACACGCACTTGTAAGACATCACAAGACACTGAAAAGAGTTTGAAAAAGCAGGAAAATAACAGAACTTCTAATTCAGGAAACGTGGAAGACAAGTGAGACCTTACCTTCCCTCCGTCCTGAGATCTCCGTCTCTTTTCGCTTTAGCTCGCCCACTCTGTCCTTTACTCCCTCGGTCTCAGTGTCTCTCTGAACAGATGTGTCCCTCTAATCTCCTGTGCGCTCCCCCCTCTCCTCTCTCATGGCGGCCCTGCAAACACAATGGTCCCTTAAATATCCCCCGAAAACAGACTGCCCCGCCTCAGCAGAACACACTGGGCAGCTGTGTGTGTGTTTTGTGTGCGAATGTAGGAAGATATATCAATATAAAACTCTCGTTTTGTCCAGTAAGGAGACTTCAATCTGATTTGACCTCTTTCTCCTCTCTGATATTGTATTCATCACATTCTTTAGAGTATATATATCACGATACAACACAAACTCACGCCAATGACATATCAGTGACATGCTGTATAATATATTATACTCTGCGGCTTTCGAAAGCGTGCATGTGCGTTTATGTGATCTCACAGACGAATGGTTACTTTTTTTTTGACCAAATCCTCTTAACAAAAGGATTAAAACCATCAAAGACAAAGATTTAAGCAGATCTGCTGCATTATGGCTTGAATTTCTCGTGCCACTGAGATACACACTAGGCCATTTGACAGAGACAGAGAGAACGAAGATGATTGAGAAAGAAAAACTGGGGTTGAACGCAGAGGGATCTGGAGATAAGTGCATTCACGCATGCTGGAGTCTTACACGCTATCTTGGACGGGTTTAGGATTATAACAGAAGGAGAGGAATTCCAGATGTGCAGATGTGCAGTCGATCTCTCTGGCAGAGCAGAACTGCGCGGGTCCGAGGGGAATGACTTGATCAGAAAAGCACACTAAAGACAGGCCGAGCGCTTACTGATTACAACGCAGCTCGACCTCCCTTATCTGCTAAACGTCTTTATGTAGAACCTGTCAACAGGAAGAGCTACTACACAACTACACATACAACAACGCAAGCTAACACTTTTTAATATTTTTTACTGAACAACAAACAACTCCTTGGATCAAGAGAGCGTCTGGGTCATTCTACAATTATGTTGGCAAACTGAATGAATTTCTTTTTTGTCAAAATTAACCCCATAAACTTCCATCTTATTATTCAGTTATTCATATTAAAGCCTATTTTTCAGTAACTTATATGAATTATTCAGTAACTACAGTGAAACTGAAAGTCTGGGAGTTTAAGTGGTTAATATGAGGTGAAATTATGTGAAATTAAGAAATGAGGTGAAATTAAGATTTTTTTTTTTTAAATAAATGCATTTTAATTTCACATCTGTTGAGTTCTACCTTTTCAGAAATGCTTGTACAGGATAATTGGAATGTTTGCTTTAAACTTCAACAACAACAGTAACTTAACATCTTTTTAAAAAAAAGTATTTTTACGAGAAGTAAATTACTTTTACTTACTGTCCTGTCAGTGGTGTAACACCACAGCAACACCACTGACAGTAACACCGTTGACAATAATACACAAATCTGGCCTTTTTTCAAAATGTATGCAGCAGCCGACTTTAGTTTCCAAGTCACAAACCATTTGAAAACCAATAAAAATATATTTTATGAATGACATTATATGTGAGTTAAAAAACAGAGGCTTTTATTTTAAAGTAGTAACATCACTGACACTAATTAAGTGCAACATCTTAAACTGAGAGGTATTTAACTACATTTTTAAAAATCTGTAAATGAGTTGTCACTTACCTTCTGCTCAATGTTACTTGTTTTACTAATGGTTCAAAAAAAAAAGAAGACCTTGTATTTTTAAGGGGATGGTAACACCACTGACATTAATTTTTTTTTTAAATAATAAAGTAATAAAATGTTGTTGTTTTTTAAATCAACTGAAATTATATGTACACTCCTGAAACACTATTTTAAATTCTTACATATTGTGTGCAAAACTAATTAATTAATATATGTTTTGTCCTTCGTACAAAAAATAATAGCTTACCTTTGTGAGGACCTTTGTGATTTTTTTTTAATTAAAAAATATATGGTTACAGAATTTAGCCACCGCAATTGTAAAATGATCCGTCTGGAAAATGCAAGAGGGCACATTATTGTTCCTGTTGTCCTGGTGACAAGCCTGACCCAGGTCAAAGGTCAGCGCCGGCTGGAGGGCCAGAAGGGTGGTGTGCACTGTATTTTAGGCCTGTTAGAAAAAGCAGGATGTGTGTGTGTGTGAATAGGGTTGTGTGTTAGAGACAGAATGATGGACAAGCCACAAAAAACCCCCCATGTGAACTCGTGTCCCCCTAACAACTGAGAGGGCTCTCTGAGGAACTCTGTAGTCATATAGATGGGCATTGTTAAAGTCGCATGAAGGCTCAGGGAGCATGTTTAGGATCCTATACGACGACGAGGGCGAGTGAACGAGACGGATGAGTCATGTAGCTATTGCTGGTTTGTAATCGTGACGGCATAGTCCAGCATTGTGCATTTATTAGTTACAATATGAAAATTCAGCTGGATGATGTGTTCACGAGTCAGGGACCTTTCTGGAAATAATGCCATACATTCAAACAGGGTTGTGTTCATCACACGAAGATTCCCGCTCACTTTTGTGCTATTCGCCAGTATCTGAATTTTTCTGATAGCTCTGAGTTTACAGTTTATAACGCAACGTTGACGTTTCTCACTATGGCAGAGCTCACGGATGTTTGGGTAGCAGTCGATGCTGAGTGGAATTACAGTGTAATGTTAGTCATACAGTCTTTTCTTAGTGATTTACCAAAACATCTGAGGGAAATAT
This sequence comes from Olivaichthys viedmensis, assembly GCA_028565825.1. Taxonomy (NCBI): domain Eukaryota; kingdom Metazoa; phylum Chordata; class Actinopteri; order Siluriformes; family Diplomystidae; genus Olivaichthys; species Olivaichthys viedmensis. Next base: position 20,102,167 of record JAOUQW010000001.1, read on the forward strand.
GGATATGCCCAACGGTATTGTCTAGTTTCCATTGTAACTATGCCTTTGCATACAAGACTTAAAGGCTACATGCTAGCATGCTACATCATCAGCCTCAGTTATGACCTTGCTTATGCTTGGCGTGTCCATTTTCTTCCAGCTGTGCAGCAGTGTTTTTAAGACTTTAACCACCTGAATGTGTTCGCCTTTGCATGTCGAAAACATCAATTCACGAGCACCCTATTCACTACATAGAGAACCATTTTGGGAATCTGCCATTTGGTCATCACAAAAGCACAGTGGAGGATTTACAGTAAACTGGATGAAATCCCACGATATACCTCAATAAGTAGTGTACAAACGATGTTACCCTAGTGGACATGGAATACCCATAATGCACTGTGCCATTTGAAGATAACGTGGAACCTTCAGGCCAAGGCCTTCTTCCAGTGGGAAGGAATTTCCACAGACCCCCTTATCATTGCTGCACAGTTTTATTTCAGAATATAATCCAACTTTTTTTAACAGTTAGACAAATATGTATCCTCATATTTAACCCCAGAAAAATGTAGATTCAAAACATTTTGCGTCAAATGAACATCACTTTTCCTAGTTTTATTAAAGTTACGGTTAGATCCGAGTTGATATTTACGCTGGCCTGCAAAAGTATTCAACCCCCTTGAAATTGTCACGTGCACGACCGCGTGGCGCGGTTGCCATGAAGACGGCGCCACGCGCTTTTGTGCATGTACTGTTATGTCATTAGTGATGTCACCTGTGTTCCAGCTGTTTCATGTCAGTTTCCCTTGATTGTGTTTGTATAAATATCCCCGCTGTGTCTGCGTCCCATGCCATCGATTGTGAATGTCATGCTGTTTTGTAGTTCAGTATTTGTTTGTGTTTCATGTTTTGTCATCTGGAGAAATTTGATAAATTTCAAGGGGGTTGAATACTTTTGCAAGCCACTGTATACAATTTTTGTAGTAGGTAAGTTACTGAGCTTTAAATTAAACCCATTCAGTTCAAGAGCCAAGTTTCAATTAGGCTTGTAACTATGATGACCAAATTATAACTATGAGAACCATAACAGCTTTGGCAATAGCTGAAAGTGATCTCCACCATTGTTAAAATAAATAAATAATCAAACTGTGGACCCCCTGGCTATACGTCACACCCCGCTTTGAGAACCATTAAACCATTGCGTTAAAACTCAACGTGCATTTTGTCAGAGACACCTGAAAGGTAGCCAATGTAACTGTTTGACCACCACTGGCATTGTAGATAGAGCAGGTCCTTGAAAATTGTGTATCATGTGTTCCTCAGGGCTGACATAACACACATTTGTACAAAAAAGAGGGTGGGTGGGTGGTTCTAAGTGAGTGCTTCTGGCCCGTGCCATTGCAGCTGCTGCACACACGTCGGCTGAAGACAGTAGCTTTACGTGAGCAGACTGTTGTGAGGTTGAGGAGAAGAAATTAACGAGCCAAAGAAGAAGACAAGTTAATATTAGAGAGACATTTGCACGCTGGACAACAGGTTTGAAAGGAGATTCCAAACAGATGTGGGAATGGCTTTGTCTTTACTTGACAAGTCAGCCTGTGATAAGGTGATCCTGCCAACCAAACGAGGGTGCGGGGCTAAGCACAAAAATGATGGTTATTCATCGCAGGGTAAATAGGGCCGCTTTCAAGAACATTCCAGAAAAGGAAGGAGGTTTGCCAATGTTTTTATGAGATGAGAAGTCATTTAACAGGTTTCACAGGGATTGCGGTAATTGTGAGATAACCTCAGGCTAGAAGACGTTTGTTTACAACATGACGTAACACACTGCCAAGTAGAGGGGCTTTCAATAAAATGCAAAAGTCAGAAGCAAATCATTAACATTACTGTAATTATGACAGGACGTGAACACAATATAAGGCCTTGAGGAAACACAGTTTTTTTTTTTTTTTTTTTTTTTGTGGTAGAACATCTAAATAAAAAAATAATAAATTATTATTTTAAACAATTTTAAATAACATTAGATTGGTGCACATTAATAAAAAATAAATAAAATAAATAAAATAAACTTGGAGATGCCGGGGATTGAACCCGGGGCCTCATACATGCAAAGCATGCGCTCTACCACTGAGCTACATCCCCACCCGTGAAACCCTCACCGGCACTCGTATATATATATAAAAACACATACAAATTGGGTTAAACGCTAATTCGTCACTATAACCTACTTCTATGTCTCACTATAACCTACTTCTATGTCAGAGACGTAACTAGCTACCCACACCTTGGATAGACACCTCCATTAACTAGCTGAATCAGTTTAGAGGAAGCCGTTTCCTCCCGGGCAATTCACGTTATCACCTGGCTTGAGGTGAGCTAATGTAGCTAGCAACCAGGAGCTAGCTAAACACTTTCAGTTTGACGTCTCGAAGCTAAGCTAAGCTAAGCTAAGCTCCGCCCGTGTTGCCGCTGCTAGCCAACCGGTTTCCGTTGTATGAATTCAGTCTTTGGTTGTTTTTTATTTGAATTTATATCGTATTTAAAATATTTCATTGCGCGTACAGAATTGACTTCGTACTAAAAACAACAACAACAACAACAACAACAAAACCTGCTAGCTAAGATAATCATCGCTGGATATGTTCGACCATTAAGCTAAGCTAAGCTTTGACTTCCGTTTGTGTGTGTGTGTGTGTGTGTTGAGCTTTCCAGCAAGCCATGGATTTCCAACATGAACTGGTTTAGCGCGTTTGTTTCTCGGCTCAATGGTTTAAATTGGAAATGTAAATGATGGCCGGTGTTATTTCACTCAGCTCGGGCAGCGAAGAGGACTCGGATATTGAGTTTGTTGGCACTTATAGAGACGACATCGCGCACGCCGTCCCGTTTATCCGGGCTGAACTGCTGCCTGTCACACCTGTGAGTCCCAGCCTGCTGGATCCATGATCCATGATCCATGCTCTCTGCTTGATCCATGATCCATGCATTCTGCATGATCCATGCTCTCTGCTTGATCCATGCTCTCTGCTTGATCCATGATCCATGCTCTCTGCTTGATCCATGATCCATGCTCTCTGCTTGATCCATGATCTCTGCTTGATCCATGATCCATGATCTCTGCTTGATCCATGATCCATGCTCTCTGCTTGATCCATGATCCATGCTCTCTGCTTGATCCATGATCCATGATCCATGCTCTCTGCATGATCCATGATCCATGATCCATGCTCTCTGCATGATCCATGATCCATGCTCTCTGCTTGATCCATGATCCATGCTCTCTGCTTGATCCATGATCCATGATCCATGCTTGATCCATGCTCTCTGCATGATCCATGATCCATGCTCTCTGCATGATCCATGATCCATGATCCATGCTCTCTGCTTGATCCATGATCCATGATCCATGCTTGATCCATGCTCTCTGCTTTATCCATGCTCTCTGCTTTATCCATGCTCTCTGCTTTATCCATGCTCTCTGCTTGATCCATGCTCTCTGCTTGATTCATGCTCTCTGCTTTATCCATGATCCATGCTCTCTGCTTGATCCATGATCCATGCTCTCTGCTCTCTGCTTGATCCATGCTCTCTGCTTTATCCATGATCCATGCGCTCTGCTTGATTCATGCTCTCTGCATGATCCATGATCCATGATCCATGCTCTCTGCTTGATCCATGCTCTCTGCTTGATCCATGCTCCATGCTCTCTGCATGATCCATGATCCATGCTCTCTGCTTGATCCATGATCCATGCTCTCTGCTTGATCCATGCTCTCTGCATGATCCATGATCCATGCTCTCTGCTTGATCCATGCTCTCTGCTTGATCCATGCTCTCTGCTTGATCCATGATCCATGCTCTCTGCATGATCCATGATCCATGCTCTCTGCTTGATCCATGCTCTCTGCTTGATCCATGATCCATGCTCTCTGCATGATCCATGCTCTCTGCATGAACCACAACGCCAGCCAAGGCTTTTTAATTCACTGTGGCACAGACTTAAAGGAGCCACTAAGCAAGTGTTGGCTCACGAGCTTGGATTTAAAAAAAAAACAGTAACCTTCCTCTATCTTAAACCTCCATGGCAGGTGTAGGTTGGGTGATTCACACACGTGCAGCCTCTTTTCATTCTGCTGTTATGTGTATTTTTATTTATTTATTTGATTGATTGAAAAACACAGCCCACTTCCTCTTTACCCGTCAAGCACACCTGTCTGTTTATTTAGCTAGTGCCATAACAGCTGGCAATTTTCTAGCAAAGATAAGCTGATGCGTAGTCTACCTTCCAAGTAAATTATATTATATATATGTATCGCCGCTGTATTTGACTCTAAAGCGCTTTGCTGAAAGTGGATCGATCGTATCCAAAGCACGATCAGGCGCAGACCAAAAGTGAGCACACCATCAGAAGAGCAACACATAAAGCTTTGTTCAC
>JAOUQW010000001.1:20179226-20191810 GCA_028565825.1 Olivaichthys viedmensis
CCCCCTCCCCCTCTCTCTCCCCCTCCCCCTCTCTCTCTCCCCCCCCCTCTCTCCCTCTCTCCCCCCCTCCCTCTCTCTCCCCCTCTCTCTCCCCCTCTCTCCCTCTCTCTCTCTCTCCCTCTCTCTCTCTCTCCCCCTCTCCCTCTCTCTCTCTCTCTCCCCCTCTCTCTCTCTCTCTCTCTCCCTCCCTCTCTCTCTCTCTCTCTATCCGCTGTAACTTTCCTCCTCCGGATCCTGAACTCCGTCTCTCTCCCACCTGCGCAGTTCGGAGCTGCCATGAATCCCGCCGCCGCGTTTCCGATCTTGATCTCCGCGCTGCTGCTGCCCGCCCACGGCCTCTACATCGCCAGTAGCCTAGGTACGCGCTTTATTCTTCTACTATCCGCACTTTTTCCATCCTCGTGGATGATCATGATGGTGATGGTGATGGTGATGGTGATGATGATGGTGATGGTGATGATGATGGTGATGGTGATGATGATGGTGATGATGGTGGTGGTGATGGTGGTGGTGATGGTGATCGCTCGCACCGGGCGAGTCTTCCTTCTCCAGCTTGCATGCAGCGCTTCAAGGAATTGCTTTACTTCTCCGTGTGAACTTCTTGCTCAGAGATCGGCGCAAAAGCTCTCCGAGAGCGGACTTTCCCCACTCCTGCATGCTGTGTCATCACTCTTCGCGGTGGAAAGTGTGCGCTCTGGTCGCACCAGGACCCGTTTCCGAGTTCTCTCTCTCTCTCTCTCTCTCTCTTTAATTTCATTTCATTTCATTTCATTTCATTGGTCAATTTGCAGTGCAGAACTTAGTTACCTGGTGCAGATATATAGCTTAATGGATCGCACTGTCTGCGCGCAGTGCGCTTTAACGCGCTCCGGTGTCCACATGGCACTGCGCACCGCGCGCCATGGAAATGAGAGTACAGAAACGAGACATGTTCCTAACGCCAGGCGTCAAACCAAAAGTATACTAGCTTTGTTTTTATATCTCTGAGATCATGCGTTTGGCTGAAACGATGCTGACAGGTATCCAGTAGGTTGGTGGTGATGATACACGGAGATAAGCTGCACTTTTGCCCATAGGTGTGGCTCTTCACCTCAGTCCAGTGTCAGCTCTGAGAAAGTGAGAATTAAGCCAAGCAACACATCCAGGCGTGCTGCAACCGGGTGTAACCGCGCATGTGGAGCGGGTGCCCAGGACACGTGGCAATGTTTGGAAACCCAACAGTGAGAAAACATAATAAAGTGCTGTGATCGCCTTGGCCTGGGAGGAACCTCTAGGGTCCATCACCGGGAATAAAAATAATACAGTTAGGGTATACTGATCGCCTAGAATCACCAGTTTATTATTATTATTATGCTGTTTATGACAGTAGTCTACTGCTATCTATCTATCTATCTATCTATCTACACTGTCAGAAAAAAAGGTACTGCAGAGTTACATTTTTTGTTCCCCATGGCACAAACAAAAGGTGCAATAGTGGTCCTTAGGGTCCAATTCTGTGTCCAATATCAGTTACCTGCAATGCCAACACTGATTCTACTCTTGCACTACTTTTTATCGGTAGAGTAGATCAGTTTGTGCAGTAGGAATAAAATAGCTGTCATTGTGCCCATATAAAGACGATGCATGCATGCACCCTGCTCAGACCGTGTGTGCGCGCGCACGTGCCCAAGCATCGTTATGCGTTACTAAGGCTGTCTCATAATCATGTGTTTGGATCATGATTCTTTATCTTCTGCGCTGAAATAATAAAAGCAAAGCAAAAGTTAAAAAAAACAGTGTGCGCGTGTGTGCGTGTGTTTGCAGATTCCCTGCAGCACGTGCTGGGGGACTATGGACTGGTGAGGCCCGTGCTGAGCGACGCACACGGCCGCTTCTTGTCGCACGCGGTATCGGCAGGCGCAGCACGCGGGCAGTTCCGTAGGCGCTGGCGAAGAGAGGCGGAAACGGCCGACGAGCCGCGAGGAGACGGCGAGAGGCTCTACTACAACGTCACCGTCTTCGGCCGGGAGTTCCACTTGCGCCTGCGCCCCAACACGCGCCTGGTGGCTCCCGGAGCCAAGATGGAGTGGCAGACGTCGGGCGGTACGCGGTCCGAGCCGCTCAACACCGACTGCGTGTACGTGGGCGACATCACGGACGTACAGGGAGCCTTGGTGGCTATCAGCAACTGCGACGGCCTGGTGAGTTCACACCGGCTCATGCTGTTTTATTTAAGGATTTAAGTGATAATAATTTCCTAAAGCATATCCTCTCAAGGCTTAGAGGGGCAATATGGACTCAAACAAGCATTGTGATATTTTTCTAAGGTTTACCATATTACAGTTTTTCACAAATGCTTACACATTGTTGTTGCACAACTAAAGGTCACTGGCACAAAACCTAACACATTTCACTGAAAATCCCTCTTATTACAAACTCCGTAAACACATTTTCCCCAACACACTTCACACAGTGCTCCACCTCGAAGCACACATTTCATGATAAACTTTTATTCCCATATTTTGGGAATACTGAGGCATGAACACCAACCCTACCAGGACAAGCACTAAAAAACTTTGCTCTTCTTTTCTGTATCATTTGCCACCGAATGAGACAAATTAAGTCAAAATGTCATTTTCTTATAATGGCAGAGATAGACCCAAGTTTTGGAAAGTATAATGCATTAATGGATTTTTTATTTTTTATGCAGAAAAGTCACACAATAATTTATTGTATGTAATGGCTACACCTGCCAGCCAAGTTAAGCCAACTATGGGACTTACCATCTGCTGTACGATGGAGAAGGTTGGAGGAAACAGAGGGACAGGAAGAAGAGAGTAAAGAGATTGTGCTAGAGTTGGAGGTAGAGACAGAGGATGAGGACGTGTCTCTGTTATAGTGAAGGTGCTGGCCAGGCTGTGATGATGTGGTTTTTGCCTCTGTTTGTGTGTCTGCATATGGGGACGTGTATGCATGTTTGCTCGGTTCATATATCACTTGAACAACTGTGTGACCTTAAGGTCATGTGGTCAAGAGGTCGTGTGATGTGATGTCTTAATTATACCTGCTTGTGTTTTTAGAATTCTTTATCAGGCTTACGTACTATTGTGTACTTTCTGAAACAGGCACGTGTGAGGTTTTTGAACGCAGGATAAAAAAAGTTGCATTAGAACTAGAGTTCTCATGTCCCGTTCTGAGGACTCACTGCTCAGAGGAGTCGGGAAAACTTCAAACTGTTCGGGGCAGTGTGGACCCCCAGAGTAACTGTAGGGCCTTTGAGCAAGACCCTTAACCTTTAACTGCTCAGCTCTATTTTTGCACTGGATTCTACCTCACTTGTATGTCACTTTGGAGAAAAGTGTCTTCCAAATTAATAAATGTTTAAAAATGTACTATTACTACTAAAATATTATTCCTCAGTTGGCGCAACAGTTGTGCCCACCATGTTTTCAAACTTTAATGTATCCTTCTTGCCTTTACATTTGTCTGAAATTAAGACGCCTCAGGAGAGCTGAGCTCACACAATATTGTGTATGTTGAATGTCACGGTATATATTGTATAACTGATTATCGGCACATGCCTACCCTGATTCTGGTAATCTGACATTCAAGCTCTGAACAAGGATGAACTGAATCAATGCATTTCAGTGACGGCGGCCAATTAGACAGTTTAGTTCAGAATTAAAAGGGCAAAGGAAGAGATGCATAAAGTACTAAAGAAATGGAAACTTAAAAAGAATTGCGACAAGTCCATGGCTGACAAGTGTGAGCAGTAGAGATTCGAGATTTCCACAAGTCTAAGGCCCCATTTACACTTTGCTTACAGTTTTTCCCCAATTGAATACACACATTTCTCAGAATACTACACCCATTTTCCAAAAATACAAACCCAAATCCCATATACCCTTTTCTCAAAACCGTAAAAACCAAGAGGTAAGACTTACTCCTCTTTGAAAAACTCTACACACCGGCTTTAAAGCCAAATAATCCAGTCAGCACACATGCCCCACTGAATACGACACTGCACGCTTGTAAAAAGAACATTCTCAAATAAAAGGGGTTCTTGAGGGTTCTTTGGATGGTTAGCTTTCTAAAGCGGTTCTACTTTTAACCAAAGAACCCTTTAGGGTCCTAGATGGAACCATTTCTTTCTGGAACCATAGGATGTTCAAACACCACAAAAAACGCAAAAACCACAATTTGCTCATCCACAAATTGTTAACACCCACAAAATAAAAACAACTGAGGCATTTTCCACAAACGCCGTTTACTGTACTGTACAGTACACTCTTAGAAAAAAGGGTTAAAAATAGAACCATTAAGGGTTCTTCATCTGGTCTTACTGGGGGAACCCTTGAGGATTCTATGTAGAACACCATTACAAAGTGTTTCCCCATCAGATAAATTTCCAAGTAGAGGCCCCTTTAGGAATCTAAGAACTCGGAATTGCCCAAAGAACCCTTGAAGAACCCCTTTTTACTGGGAGTGTATGTATATCATCATAAAAAATAGGTAATTTTTACTGTGGTTAAAGTCTACCCAATAAAACTGAAAATATACTCTTTTTTTGGATGGTTAACAGTTTTAGCTTTCTAAAGCACTTCTACTTAGAACCTTTTCTGAATAAAAAAAACGCTCTGTTGTAGGATTATAAATAAAACCTTTAAGGTTTCTCCCAGATGGACACACAGAGGAACCTTTTAGGGTGCTAGATGGAAACTTAGAGTGCAGTATCTTGTTGATCATGTGGATTTGGCCACAAAAACCCATCTACATCCCATGAAGCACCTAGAATGATGGATCCATCATATCTTCACATGCATTGTTTTAAGAAGACTCACTTGTTCATGTGGGTTCCAATCATATACCTTCCTTATCAACATCTGAAAAATTATTCAGTTGGATCGAGGAACAGAGAATATGGTTGGAGGACTGTAGCATTGCGGAATACTAGAAGGAGTGCTGTATTGTATGAGCCAATAGCGAAGTGGTGATGGACAACCCCTGTAGACTGATAGCAGCACTGATGGTTACATTACCCCTGTTTGGCTAAGGACCTCTATTGTTTCCATTTTGTCCTACACTCTTAGAAAAAAAGGGTGCTTCTTGCACCCCTAATTGTTCTTCATTTTGTCCCTCTGGGAATCCCTAATGGTTTGCTATAGAACATCTACAACAGAGGTTTCCCTTTCAAATAGAACCCCTTTAGGATGCTAAGAACCCTTATCTATTCAAAGAACTCTTGAGGAACTCTTTTTTGGTCTGATTGAAGCCAGCATGGTCTACATGCACATGTTGTACTGGGTCAGAATTTGCATTAACCTCAAGTATTCTCTGAAAGACGACATAACCATGTAGAAACATACGATAACCACAACACAGTGACGTACTATGTCACTGAGAGATACTCACTCGTACATGAACTCTTAGAAAAAAAAGGGTTCCTCAGTGGTTCTTTGGATAGTTAAGGTTTCTTAGCTTCCTAAAGGGGCTCTACTTGGTACCCTCTCTGAAAGAGAAACCCTCTGTAGCCTCTGAAATCCTCATAGATGCTTGTAGGGTTCCCTCAGAAGGACAAACCCAAGAACCCTTTAGGGTGCTAGATGGAACCTTTTTTCTAAGTGTGTACACCTCTTGGTGGTCCTTCACACATTCAGAGTTCCTCTCAAAGGGAACTTGATATATTTGATTCATGAGTCTTCTTAGTACAAATTGGCAACATTGCTTATGTTATGGAATATACCATTGTCATTTATAATACATTACTGCAATGTTAGAAAAAAAGGGTTCCTCAAAAGTTATTTGGATTGTTAAGATTTCTTAGCTTGGAACCCTGTCTGATAGGGAACACTCTGTTGTAGGGTTTTACATAGAACCTTTAAGGGTTTCCCAGAGGGACAAACCAAGGAACCAATATATATTTTTTTCTAAGTGTGTAGATTTCTCAAAGCCTCATGCTGCTATTTGACAAAACCATGTTGACAACTGCAGCTTCTTGATCTTTGAGTAAACAGATGGTTTCTCCCTGCCATAGATGATCCTTCCCACAATCCTGCAGAAAAAAATGACGATGAAAGTGTGTCTTCCAGACCAACACTTACCTATTCAAAACAGCACTCGCTTCCCTCATGCTTGTGTCATGGTAGATAACACCATCAACGAGAACTGCTCTTATTTCATTAGAAATATTTTTTTGTCCTCCTTGTTGCGCCCTTCCCACCTGTTCCTCTTTGTGGGCTTTCTTATTCCATTGTTTTTGTTTTTCTGAGCCAACGTGTGACTTTATATACTTGATACAACAGTAGAACTGGGTTGATAATTGTGGTGAAGGGTGTGCGATGACACAGGTGCGATGTGTTTAAATTCATTAGCACACTGAGTTTTGATCGGTGCCGCAAATGTGCATAAAAATGCGACAGGTGTGCTCACAGTGAGAGTTGTGTGAAAAGTTTTGCAAAAGTAGCGCACCAGATTTGCAAACTGTGTTGATGCAATGAGAATGTGTTCCAAAAATGGCATAGGAATGAATTACTTGGGCCCTGATTTTCTAAGATCTCTTCCATGTTCATTTTGGGTTACATTAACTACATTGTTAACACGTAACCACAAATTCTTACTGCTGAAAAAGTAGTCCCATCTCTGGAAGGATGAGTTATGTACATTTAGAGTTTAGTATACAAATATCTTTGACTGAAGAATTCACGAAAGCTTTCTACAAAAATATGATTCACATAAACGTTTATTGACGCCCCAACAACTGCCCTTAGACTTCCATCATAAGTGAGTTTCGAGTAAACGGGTTTTCCATTCTTTTCTCATTACAGGAAAATGTGCTGAAATTCTTGTTTGTGGTATTCCTTTAATATCAGTGCAGCCACAGACCATGATGTATGGCTACAACTGTAGATATCATCAAGTCACTAAGCAACAGGCTCCCTATTTATACATATCTTTAAATTAGACCTAAATATTTAGTTAAATGCATCAGTTTAGTATCATGATCCTTTTATTTCCTCTTCAATATATATGTTTATGGGGGTATAAACCTGCTCAATGGCAAGCTCTATGTTAATAAACAATATTGTGTAGGTTAGTGTGCAGCAGTGTGTGTGTGTGTGTGTGTGTGTGTGTGTTTGTGTTTTTGTTGGAAACTGTTATGTGATATGTTCACGCATGATCGTATGTATGTAAGTGTGATGTGTGTGTACATTTGTGTGATGTGTACGTGTGATGAGTGAGTGTAAATGTGTCTCTGTGCAAGTGTGAACACACTTGTGTGTGTGTGTGTGTGTGTGTGTGTGATGTGGAGTGTATATGTGATGTATGTGAATAGGTGATGAGGGTGGATGTGATTGTACACGTGTGCATTTGTTTAGTTGACACCCTGGTGTGATGGTGTATGTGTGACGTGTGTGTGTGTGTGCGTGTGTGTGTGTGTGTGTGTGTGTGTGTGAGCCAGGTGCCTTCAGGCTCAAGCCCAGTCTTCATGCTGTCCTTCAGCTTCAAACCCTCAGGGTCAGACGGCGCTGCTGCTGAGGGCCTTCCTGCATATAGAGCAGCTCCAGAGCTTCACTCACACTCACAGCCCCATCCTTCTACACACGCCCAGATATTTCAGTCAAACTATTTTTATTTTCCGGCCAAAATACGGGCAGGAGGAACCACACTATATGAAATAAAACATATAATTATGTGGTTGGCCTCTGGTGTGGGACGGGCTATTTTAGCGACCGTAGGAATGCTGAGTGTCTGAGAAAGCCGTTTATTTAGGTGAACAGCTGGCCGTAACATCTGCTGAAAAGGAAGCTTTTGTTTCCCTCGAAGCAAATGTAAATATATTTTGGTGATGGTGTATTTATTAAAAGAAAGGTTTGCATAATGATGCTCATAACTAAGTTATGGTCATATGGCAGAAATGATAATATCACGATACTTAAAGACATTTTCATGATACAATATGCAATATTTAGCTTTCTTTGACAGCTTTTTATGACAGTAAAAAAAGCCTATGAGAAACTATGCATTACATTTTTCATTCTACAGTTTAAGCTATTTAACAAGGAACCACATCACGTATCGGACAGCTGGTATATTAAATAAACAATATGAAATAAGATAACGGCCTGATTTGCGAACAAGCTACTTGTTGCTATGCACTTTCACTTCCACATCAATGCCTGTCATTAGCCCGCTCGCTATGATTGGTCTAAATCTCTTCTATGAAGTTGGTCAGTGTCCTAGTACCGACGATTCCCGTGTTACGCTCGGAAAAGCGTATCCTGATGTCATTTATTTAAAAACTAACAAAACATTTTGTCATATCAGCCACACCTACTCATAAAACCTAAACTATGGATCAAATCTATTAAGAGGAACTGCAGTGAAGAAACTCTGAGATTCCTTTTCCACCAGAAACAGGCAGTAAACAGATTGCAGGTGTTAAAGTCGGGATAGCTTTGTGATAATCAGAGGTTGTGTTCAGTGATAACAGGGGTGAATTGCTCAGGCCATAGAGGGGTCATCTGTGTTAAAGAGACTGGCTTTCATAGAGCAAACTCACAGAGCTAGAGCCACAGAAAGAGGTGCGTACTAAGCTTCTTCTGTCCGGTTTACGAACAGGCTGATGCTCAGTTATATTATGCAGCGTGTAACTCTTAAGAGTGTGGCAAAAAGTTCTAAGTTCTGTTGCAGAGGGAAATATGATTATGTTTCTTAGTTTTTAAGAGTGTAATAATTATTGACTGCGAATAATACATCCACCATCTCCTATTGAAATTGGATTGAAACACATGGCTCATAATAGATCATAATAGCTTAGCTGTAAAGGTTCTGTGCCGGTGATTGGCTTGTTGTAGGTTCACATCTCAGGAAAAACGAACAGCCGCTGTTGGGCCTTTCAGTGAGGCCCTGAACCACTTAAACTCCTGGCTTATTCAGTTATTCATTTTAAAGTGCACAATAAATTAATTAATCAGTAATTACAGTGAATACTTGGGATATGTAATTACGAGAGTCAGGAATGCACGGTTGAGGGCAAACGTTTGCATTCCCCATGGTTTTTGAATGGAAAAAAGGATTTTACAATCTATCTACCAAAAATAGAGTTCCAAAACGCAAAAAATTTAATGTGGGTGTATCCTGCAGCAAGACAACAATCCAAAACATAAGGTGAAAAAAATCTTTTTTTGTCTTCTTCATTTTGTCCTAAGGGTATGCAAACATTTGCACTCGACTGTAAGGCCAGGGTTATACTTGCTGCATGACTACGTGTATGCGCGCGGATGCGTCACATACTCGCTTCCGCAACGTCCGTATATCTGATCTGGAGGATTAAAAACTCTGTCCACTAGGGGGCAGGTCAGAACCGAAACATCGCCAGCACCAGACCATTTCCTGATTTTGCACAAGGAAGTAAACAGTGGCGGGAGTTGATGAGGCCATTACAGCGTGTATCTTGAGAAAACGGCAGATACAGCGGCAGCGGTGCCGACGTAGATGGTGTATCAGGCTATTAAACCAATCTCATCGTGAAAAGAGAGTTTATTTCTCTCGTCCTACCGATCGGCGCATTGCTTCACTATATTGCGTTAATTTTTTGGGAAGTGCACAATCGACGTACGGAATGAATGCAGGATACGTACGGCCGCCATTTTAAACGTCCGTATACGTAATTAACAGAAAGTATAAACCCAATCTAAGTCTTTAAGGGTTAACCCTCAACTGCCCAGCTCTGTGATCGGATTGAATTCTGCATCACTTGTATGCTTTGGGTAAAATTGTCTGCTTAGTGAATGAATGTAAAAGTGTAAGTTTTAAAATGATTGAAATAATACGTATGTTTTGCTGCCATGCCGCTATTACATGAAACAGCAGCACCCAGGAATGCATGGCTTCACTGTTCTTGCAACTTTGAAAAATGGGCTCTAACCACTCACAAGATGATGCACCATAATTTTCTGACTTAAGCAGAGACAGTAATCTCAGCAGCAATGACCGTGCATAAGATTATATGTTTTAAAAGATGGCACATTAAGGTATTTGATACTGCTTGTACTGGTTATCTTGATATCGCTCTTTAAATATTGTTTAGCGTTATGCGTTGCCTCAAAGGCTACTTTCACTTTTCCATTTATCAAATATAATCTACACACAATGTTAATGTTACATCTATTGTACTCAACCCACAATGTTAATGTTTTTTTATTCTCCACATTTGTTTTTCTACAGGACACCCTTGTAAATCAGACTTATTGGGATTTTAAAGTATAAAGGAGCTACTTTTATGGGTTGTATCATGTAATGTTTGAATTTTCTTGGTCAGTTGGTGATGTCTGCGCTGACACGGTTCTCCATGATCCAGCTTGCGAAAGCAATTGGCCATCAGTCCAGGCTCATAGACCCTGGGGTTCAACAGGGGCGTATTAACGAACCATTCACACTTCGCAGACCGCTTCTGTTTTCCTCCATTCCTCTGTCTTATACTGGGAAGTAGATGTTGCTGACAGCCCTTGGAGTGAGACACAAGGCAGCAGAAAATCATAAAATCCATTATATGCCTCCTAGCTTTAAGGTGCTGCTGCATTGAATGTATGTACAGTATATAAGTGATATATTATAGTATGCATCCATTGAATCTGTGCTACTAATCAAGGGTGCGGGTTGACCTCCTCAGAGTTAAGATCCTCACTCATTGAATTTCTTTCTATCCAAAAAACTCTCACTCTGTGGTCTTGTATAACTGTATACAGTCCTGTTTGGTGGGTTAAATGGAAATACAGGAGATTCTGCAGAGCAAAAAAAAAGCATCAGCACACAGATCCCCAGGGCGACTTGGCTGGTAATATTGCCCAAGTAATGAAGACAGAGACAGCGCTGAGCGTATCTGTCAGTAAGAGAGCAAGAAAAAGACAGAACCAAGGCGGTGACAGCGAGCAGGCAGGGACAGGATACTCGCTCATGATGAATGGATACTGCTGCCGTGTTTGTTTCGGTACACAAGCAGGCCGGGACTCTGCCTTTCCCCAGGGGCGTTGCTCTTTTATACGGGTGCGCCGAGGAGTATCCAAGGCCTGATCCTTTCACACACTCCGCCGCCCCATGCAATTATACTCTTATGCTCTCCATCAGGCCCTTTGTCCATTGGCGAACATCACAGCACCACTGCACTCAGCTCCAACCTCTCTAAACTCCAACACAGAAACGAAAAGCCATTCCAGGAGCCTTGCAATCGCTACAAAACCTTATGGTTGCCTCAAAGGTGTTACACAGCTGAGGCTCGGCAAAGAGCGTGGCAGTAGCTGCTTCCGCTGTGGAGAATTTTGTTGGTTTGGAAGTGTGAAGAGGTTAAACAGCTAGATGAGACACAAATGTTTCGGGTTATTTGCTCATCAGCAAGCGATGTACCTTATGTTATCGGGGACAGCAGGGGATTGTGGGAGCAATGAAGCGTCTGTCAGCCCGCATTAGAGTGGCTCGTCTGGCTCGACTGCCTTCCTTTTGAGTTCAGAAGGAAGAGAAAGCTTCTAGAAACTCCCTAGACGCCATCAGTCACTATGAAGGGGGCTGAGAGATGATGGATCGTCAACTAGAAAGTCCAGACGGTGTCCACGACTGCCCTCTTTTCTGTAGCCTGAGAGGGTCAGGTATTGACTAAACTGCCCTCAGAGATCATATATTAGCCATAATGAGTATGTATGAGTATGTGGTTTAAAGTGAGTCTTATTGTTGATGTGGCTGTGAGGTATATTTTAGACAGATAAACTGCAGATGTTTATCTGTCTTTATGCCTGCGTGGGTCTAACCACAGTAGTGAGGCAGACCGAGCCCAGCTCAAGTACCATTACCTTTGAGTGTGGTTATTATATCAATTTTGTACTGAGTGGCTGTTAACTGACCTCCTTTGGTGCTATTTGTGTGAACCAGAAAGTATCAGAGCATGAATGGAGGAAAGATTGCGCTATCATTACGGACTCCACCCATCAGCGTGGCCCTCGAAACCCACAATTACTCAATCAAAGGCCTATTATCAACCAGTCAGTGTCGCAGCGAACGCCATGCTCCAGACCTGTAATTACCGACTCTTACTCACGGCAATCCTGCAGCCATTACCCAGACTGCACCTGTGCTCATGACACAATGGTTAAAGCGAGCAGGGATTTCCCTAGCAGGGAAATCTAGTGAACTCAGAAAAACGACACAATCAAAGTGATGCCATTTTGGTCCTTAAGTAATTCCAGGTTTCTTCTGTGGGACTGCCAATATAGCTATACCTCATGAACAGTGAAGTCAAAGTATCATGTAATGTGACCAAGAATCTTAAAAGATGCTGGTATCTTTGTGGAAAATCACATTCTCTGTCACTCATGTTGAGTTTACTTGAGCTACGTTACCAAGGCATTAAAATGCATGTCCGTGAGAAAGGTACAAACAAGCCATGGTTTCAAAATGTTTAGAAAAAGAGGTAGCTTTTCCTTGGTCAGTGAGTAATGGGGCAGTGGTGGCTCAGTGGTTAAGGCACTGGGCTACTGGTCAGAAGGTTGTGGGTTCAAACCTCAGCTCCACCAAGCTGCCACTGTTGGGCCCTTGAGCAAGGCCCTTAACCCTCC
>JAOUQW010000001.1:20205799-20218582 GCA_028565825.1 Olivaichthys viedmensis
GAGACGCTACTCGTCCTTTGAGACCACTACTAGCTAGCCTTCTTTTGACACTACTTTTGCTGATCTCTCGTCTCTCGCTCTTTATTCAGCACATTCTGTATCTGTGAAGTTGCTGTTCTCTCTCTCAGTAAACAAAGCTTTATGTGTTGCTCTTCTGATGGTGAGGTCAATTTTGGTCTGTGTCTGATCGTGCTTTGGATACGACTGATCCTGTTTCAGCAAAGCGTTTTATAGTGCTATACAGTGGCAAGGAAACAAATCCCAGATTTTCAATGTGCTCTCAGACTTTTGGACCCCACAGTATCAGATCGGCTGAAGAATGTGCCTTGTTTCACGACATCTTTACCTTTCCTCACTTCTTTTTTTAATTTTAGGATTATTTTATTTTATTTTAATTTTATTCTAGAAGAATAAGAAGAACCTGCCTATGTCCTTCTCAAGAGTGATGAACAAAGCAATTGAAGAACTTTAGCCAGCTCTGATTCATTCTCTGATCATGTCATCTCTGCACATCTTCTAGGAAACAGGAATTCCAGGAATTATAATATCAAGAGTAGATTAGAGGGGCTGGTGGAAAGAGCTCGGTCTAATCTGATTCAGCATGTAGTTCCCGAGCTTATGCAGAGCCTTGCGAAATACGTCAATGGAATGAATTCAAAAATAAAGGAATAATATTAAAAAGGGCATATCACCATGGTCCAGACATGATATTCAGGCCATCACGTCACTTAACATGGAACTGGAGCAAGAGGGGTTTTTCAACCTTTCCTCTCTCACATCTTTCATGGCGGTGTTGAATTGTTGTGGGCTTAAAAAAATGCTTTTCCTTTTAAACAGTATCTCCTTACTGTCTCGCCACCTGCCCAACAAACAACTAATTTATTCATTTCATTTAACTGCTTTGATCTGTTGTTTAAGAAGATGTGAAAACTGAGAGAGAAAAAAACCTTCAACGTTCAAAGAGGCATGAAAAATGTTTCTCTTTGCTTTTCAGTTTCACGAAACTTTGACAGATTTAAGCTGAGGGTAAGGAAAGGGAGACTCGAGTAAGAGGAGATAAATAGCGATGCTGTGAAAAGGAAGGAGAGGGTGTAAAGAGTTTTCTCATCTACAGATCACAGGCGTGGAGCCCGAAACAGGAGCTGAAGCTTCGACTTGGATCCCAGTTTTTGTTTGATTTGCTGAAAGAGAATTGAAAATGGTTCTAACGTTAATCGCGACTGCATGTATTTCCTTGGTTGGCAACGATTAAGACACCAGGTAAGAGATAGTGACCAACAAAATATCCTGATATCAGAAAATAACGGACAGAGGCAAAGGACGGCAAGACACCATCAAATCTGTTCTTGTTTTAATAGCGGGCATTTTATCTGACATTCTACACTCTTAGAAAAAGAGGTTAAATCTAGTACTCTAAAGGGTTCTTTGCTTTGTCTCTCTGGTGGAACTTTTTTAATGTTCTATATAGAATCCTACAACAGAGGATTTCCCTTTCAAGGCCCAGTTTTCCAAAAGCATTGTAAAATTATGATCACCTTAATTTAACGATGATCTTTGTGCAGCGATGCCGTTGGGAAACTCAGCCCAGAAAGGGTTAATAGTGCTTAAAAAGAGGGTTTTACATATTTTGCTTTTTTATAATGGAATGATATGACGATAGCAATTTATTTACTGCCCCCTCACATATCATGAAGCTATTATGTGATTGTTGTTTTGGTAACGTTTCGAAAGGCATTATATCGCTGTGTTCTTGTTGCTTTAACTAAAACATTTCCAAGCAAATAATTCCCTTCTGTGTAAATCTATGAGTCATTTTCCTTATTTTTATTTAATGTGCCCAAAGAGAACGCGATAACGAAGCGTGAATATGGACCTAGCTTAAACCAATATTTCTGTTTGTTGTCATGGTTACATAGTATCAGGAGCATTGATTTAGGACTGTGATTAATATTAGTGATCTACATTAGTGGTGTTTTCGAATCCGATATAAGAAAATAAAGCACACCTGCCAGCCAATCTGAAACGAGTATTTTCCATGGCCGTTGTATAAAGAAGGATAAAGTTCATTCTTCTGTTTTTGGAGACAGATTCCATATCTGTCTCCAAAAACATTATTACATTATTACAATATTACATTTGGTTACATATCTTTTCGTGAGTGCAGGCGATTCTATTTACAGCAAATTACTTTCAAGTGTTCTAAAAAATGCATGGTTACATAAGTACAGTTTCTGCTATGAGATTTAATCTAATGCCCAGTACAACTAGCGTGTTTAAATAAAATCATTCAAAACACATTTATCACAAAAATCTGATTATATAAAGCAACTCTGTCGCCCTTGTTGACTTCCACACCTCTTTCGTGCATATTTGAATTCAATTGTGTAATTATGATTAATTGGTGTTAATACTAGCACCGAAAAAGAAGACCAAAAGCCATATTGGGTGCTAAATGATATCTCATTTTTTCTTTTTGCTGCTAATGACCTAATCACTAATGCACAAAACACTACTTAGTGTTTATACTGACCTCAGCTTAAACCCTAATACTCGTAAAAAAAAAAATTGTTGTTGTTGAACGCTCTTGCTGACAGTGTATATATGCAGGAGAAGCTGTCCTTGCAGACGGCTTATTAAGCAGGGACGTCTGGTTGGAAGTGGGCGGCACAGCGGGGGTTAATTTGTCAGCGAGGGAGAGGGAGAAACGGAGCGATTGGGCTCTAATGAACCAGCCGGAGGTGGCATGACTGACCATAGTATTGGTTTGATTATGAGCCGACGCTGGCTACCCTCGCTGTGTTGTGTTACACTGTGAACTAATTGTGTGCGGCAAATGTGTCCAAGGCAAACGTGTGTTAGGCTGATGGAGGAATAAATAACCCTTGTACCTGGTTGTGAGTCACAGCAGATGCAATAGATGAATGTTCTCGATGCCGGTGCACAGTTCAGGACAGCGATGGCCGGTTAATACCTGTGTATTGAGCGATACCAGTGTCTGATACGAGTGTGTTGGGTTTATCAGACACACAAGCATATTAAAAATGCAGACTTTACAACAGTTGAGTGACAGAATTGATTTTAATAAGATCACCAAATGGGGGAATACGTGTGTTATGAAGTGCCCGCCTGTCAGTGAGAGTATGCGTGTGTGTGTTTGTATGCTATATCTGCACTGATCTTGTGATCTCTTCCTCTTGCTTGTAGGGTGGGGCTGGGTGTCTATGTGTGTGTGTATGTGTGTGTGTGTGTGTGTGTAAGCGACACAGAGAGAAAGATATGCATCTCAACAGGTCCTGTGAAACTCACAGATTGGTCTATCGATCCCCTGGGAGATGAAGTTCCTTGCGTTTCATTGGCTGTCAGCCTCCAGCTGTCACTACGAGGGAAGGTTGAGGGCGGGATGATATCTTTCCCTGTTGCTAGGTTACAGGTGTACCTGATGGGGCCGATAGAGATGGAGGGGGGAAAAGAAAAACCGAGTGAAAGACTTGAGTGAAGACATTCCTGAAACTTTTAGTATTTGGTGGTTGGAGCAGAATCAAATAATTGTCAATCGATCTTTTTGTGTAAATGTGTGTTGATTTATGTGTAAATGTCAGGATTATGATTTAGGGTTCACCATGATCCAAACATTGATTGCCTGTACAGGAATTAACAAATAGTTAAACATTTATCACAGCCTCTGCTTAAATAGAACTCATTCCTCATTGCTGAGTGCCACCCAAATTACTGCTCCGAAACAGTCAATCTGGGATAAGTGAGGTGATCGATCACCACCACTTCTGCTCTAGAGCGAATGGGGATTGATGAATCAGTGCCATAGCGCTCTGGTTTCAGTGCCATGGCTTCAGAGAAGCGTCAGGCCATGACGGAAATGTGGAACGGCGGCAGAGCAGTAACCCGAATCCCTAACAAGAAACTGCTTAGCAATGCAAAGACCATCGTCACTGATCAATACAGTCCTGTCATCCAGCGCCCAAGCTTTCCTGGGGCACAAAGTTCTGCTGTAGAGTGGCAACAGATGAGGAGAAAAACACATGATGTAGCCAGAAGATCTGGGATTTCATGATTTGGTTTGGTGGTGGTGATGATCGATTTTTAGTTACATCCTAGGGGTTGATGAATGCATGAATAATTGTTCGAAAGCATTGGTAAGTATGTTCGTAATGATGAAGTGATGACACCTCATACCCGGTCGTATGGTTTGGCACAGATTTCTTGAAGAAAAGTCTAACAGACGCTCAAACCATAAACCATAAAAACAGAAGGATTTCTTAGAAAAGGCTTTAAATTCTTGCAGTAACACTAGCAAGACTTCACAAAACACAATGTAGGGATTATAACAAAACAAGACACATGTTTAGAACAAAACTAGAAACCAGAGGGCATGGCCAGAGAGTAGCTTGAGCGGGAAGTGAGGAAAAACATCATATAAACAGGAGGGTTCTGTGCCAAGCCGTAACACCTTCATATGTGATTGGTGTGACAGAGATAACATTATGTTTCTTTTTCCAAAGCTCAAGCATGTGATGTAAAATGATGGAAACCTCCAGTCCCCCATGCATTCTTCCTTGTCGCTATGCAATGATGTAGTTCTTGTGCTCTTTCGCTTTTCTCTGAACGGCAGATGGAACAGCCAAATTGACCTTTAGAAGAGGAATTTACATTTGCTTGCAGGATTGGGTAATTTGTCAGCCTGGTTATTGGGCTGCAGATGAGACACTTGCGCTCTGGTAAACTATCCTGTTCTTGCACCGTACCTCTGCTGAATGCAAGTGAATAAGAAGGCCTGCTGACCATAACGGCTTCAAGAGGGGTGATTAAGTAGAATAATCATAATCATGACATTTCATTTTCTTTGGAATGATGCTGATTTTCTAACGGGATTCTACCGAGCAAGAATGTTTTCGTCGTATGTCATAAAAATACGGCCAACAGATGCTTGGTGGCCACAAATCTCAACCTGAAGGTTGCAATCTGTTTGGCTCTCCACACTTCCCTTTCTGATGGGAAAACAATCTCTTGAACAGAATGACACAATGAACTTAATGGGCCAAGATATAGTCACTGTATTGCAAAAAGGTTCACAGCATCCTGTCTTTAAAAGTTATTAAAGAATTTTGGTTGAAGCAAGTATACTTTCGTGTTTTTGCCAACGGGCTTCGAGAAAGTTTGTGGTTGGTTGTTTGCAATGTCAATCAAATGGCCTTTTCCTGTGAAAGTAGGTGATTACTGGCCACGTTTAGTGACAAAAAGTACCAGACTCTCTATCAATAGCTAGAAGTCTGGCTTGTGAGACTTTGGAAAAGCTACGACTGCTAACCCTAAACCTTAACCTTCCATAACTTTTCATGAGTTGGCTAGTGTGAATTCTTACGAATTGGAAAAAATGATATCATGGTTGTTCTAAACAAAATTTTGGGTTTTCATAAAAGGAGGTGAGCCATTGATTTTTCAAACCTCCTTTAATATCAAAGCAAATGACGGAATCCTCAATGTGTTTGAAGCTCTGCACATAAAGTATGTATGCATGCTTACCCCAAGCAAGGAATAGGCTACATATACATATGCAAACAAGAAGAGCTTCCACAGCACCAGCGCTTAACGCTGATTTCAACATTTCCATGATGGCATTCGTAATTAAATTGCACTAATGACTTTTCAGTGATTGTCCATTGATTTTCTGTTTTCCCACTTTTTTCCCCTCAAGATTACAGACTGGGAAGGTGACAGCTATGAGTGATTTGTGATTTTCGACCAATATTAAATCATTCATATCTACAATACATTTCAATCTGAATTGTGTGCTTTGAGCACAGCCCTATTAATTAAATAAAGACTCATAACCCGCTAGTGAAAATGTTTAAAGAAATCCTGTTATTCTGAAAGGTGGGAAGTGAAAATAAGGTATCAGTTAGCAAAAGCAGACCTGTTATCTGAGACTTGGCTGAGGAGAAGTGATAGTCTAGATCACTGCATCAGCTTTCTACCTTCCAGCTACCACTTATGCCATCCTTCAATTCCTCTCCTTTTAACCTCCATCTTTTTGTCAGCCTCCATCACCAAGTCCCTACACACACACATTCCACAGCCTTCAATTTCCAACAATTTTTAGTCATTGCCATGTCTTATTCTAAAAAATCTCCAAGAACTGCTTGATGTCTTAAGAGGAAAGGCAAACATGTTATCAATAAACAATCATTTTCACTCTGCTAATTGGAAGCTGGCACTGCATCATTCATCATTATTGCGATTTGGGCCTCTGTTTTTAACTAATCTCCAAAAGCCCAATTAATGCATAGTAATCAATAGTGTATGCACATCAATATGAAGCATTCCTTGTTATATACACTGCTAATCATCAGGAATAATCTTTACACTGAGGCCCTGATAAACCGTCTGGGGCAGCAGCTAGATCAAACACATTTTCCAATACAACCTGCAGCTGACAGGAATTAGCACCACTTTAAGACTTATGCTAAAAAATAAATAAATAAATAAATAAATAAATAAAAACCCCACCAAAATACATACACTATGCATGCTTTATAGATTCGGTTCCATAAGCGAGAACAGAGCAACAGCATGTCTAGTTTTCATTTGATGTTATAATGCCATACATACAACAATGTCATAGAACAGTCGGAGTTGGGCCAATTACAACACAGTTTACTTATAGGGGCAGTTAGTAATTTTTAAGCGCCCCCTACCGTCTGTGAGGTAAATTACAATTGCTATGAAACGTTGACAAACCCCAACCGACCCCAGCACCTCTGTTAAAACTTTGATTATTTACTGAAGCGCAGATTTAACAATCAGAGAAGACGTCCAATGTCCAGAAGTTCTCTTCTTCTCCATAAAAGCAACGTGCAAGTGGAATTTATGAAGCCTCTGAGAGCTGATCTGTGTATACAGGTGAAGACTGGAGCTCTCTCTCTCTTCCTTTCGCTCTATGTCTCTCACCCACCTAGCTTCAGTCACCTGGCTTGCACACTCATTCAGAGAATGGAGCTTAAACTTAAACAGTAGAGTTCAGCCAGATGCCTGCTGATGTCACTTTTTCCTGTGCCAGATGTGGCTGTGTGTGTGTGTGTGTGTGTGTGTGAAAATGTGTGTGTATTACATCAGTAATAAAGAAGCTCTGGATTTTTGGAGGCTTTTTCGTGGCTCTGGATGAGAGGCAGACAGTAGGACAGTGAGGAAGTTTGTGTGAGTAAGAGTGATGTCAACGCTGAGATCTTTGTTTCCGATGGAACGGCACCGGGTTGGCCTCGGGCTCACGACACTAAAATCTTTTACTCGAGAAATTGCTGTGACATCTGGCTGAGAAATTATGAGTCTGAGTCGAGGAGTGGAAAAAAAGACGTGTGAGAGTGCGATGTGTGTGAGATGTGTATGTGCGTGTGTGTGTGTGTGTGTGTATTATTTGGGTCAAATAAACCCAAGCTGCACTTATGAGCACATGCATACTTAACCAAAAATACAGTGCAGTCACACATACACACGTCACGTACTCACATTTGTTTTTAATCTTTGTTTGTGTCTGTTGCACTTGATGATAAAATTCCTCTCCTCGTGACCCTGCTCTGTTTATTTCTAAGTGTGTGCGCGCGCGCGTGTGTGTGCGCGCGCGCGCGTGTGTGTGTGTTTATGTCTCGTCCTGTTCGCTCGCTGAGGGCTCCTTTTCTCCTTGTCATTTTCTGGCTCACACAAAGCGACGTTCTCTCTCGCCAGATAATTACTGCTGGCACAGAAGTGTGTGTTTTCAATTAAAGCTCCCTCTAAATTAATTCTCGCCCCTTCTTCGGTATTGCCTTTCTCTGTCGCTTCTTCCTGTCTGGTGGTCAGAAGGGCCCTTAAATCATGCCCACTTCCCCGTGCATGGGAGATCCATGGTGAAATGGGATTAGGTCCCTTTCAAAGTGACCACAACACTGACTAATATTGAAACTTGGTTATCATTTTTGTCTAGCTTCTTCTTCATAAAGTTACTGGAGTATCTCTGTGATTTTAGTCCTGTCTGAATCGGTCATTTTTTTACGGACTGCACATTCCCGTGTCTGGAAAGACTATCCGTCATTTACCCACTATAAAATGACCTGCAGAAATAACCCAGGTAATATATTAACATGTGAATTAACATGTTGGTAAAGATTCCGTCATATCCTGAAGGAAAAGAGTTTTCGCGCTTTTAGTATGGAAACACTTCAGAAAGTGGTCTTTTGCATTGTCCTGTCCAAACCAAGCTAAAACCAAGTATTGGCTGAGTTTAAAACACAGAACAATAAAATATAGACGACTTGTCAGAGGAGCAACGCTTCGGGTAAGCAATTGTGTTCCTAGCACAGGTATAGCCACGTTATGGGCATGTAGCCTACTAATTATCCAGCCCTACATCAAGCGCTTATGATTAAAAAGTTTGTAGAAATGTATGTATTGGGCATGGAAGAAACTTTTTTTGCTGTGACAACAGTGCATACATCGTGTAGACACTCCCATCTTATCCCATGCAAATTGGTCATAATTGTTACAGACATCCTCCAGTAACTGCATTAGCCTATTTGTAATATAGCCAATATCTTATTGTTATTACAGTAGTTGTGCTACTCTAGCAGTTACGGAAAGGTTATTATCTGGGGGCTAACATAACATTTAAAACTTCATAGCTATGCTAACAGAAATGAGCATTATTGCCGCACCAGTCTAATAACTAATTAAATTTAATATAAGATATAATGGGTACATTATACATTACAATAAGTGTATTGTGCAAGTGGGACATTGCTAAGTAGTGAACACAACAGAAAGGTTAAGCATGTTTGATTTAGCTGCGTTCGATGCTCCAGATTTACTTTGCAGACGCTTTATAGCTGCAGCATGCAGTATCAGGGGCAAAATAACTGAGACAAATGGCCTGGACAAGTTATCATTTGTACATTTATTCACTTGACAGTCACTTTTAGCCAAAGCTGCATACAAATGTGGTAGAATACAATGCAAGCACGGAACCGTGCAGTTGAGAGTTAAAGATCTTTAACTCAGTGGTACTCTGGCTGTTCTGGGAATTGAACTCACAACTTTTCCGGTCACTAGCACGGAACCTTAATGACTAAGCATATCATGAATCTCATACATCTCACAGCAAAGCATTGTTTGTAGTAGTGTGTATCCTCCCCTTAATCAAAACAGAAAAAAATAGAAGTGTTAGCTTTAAGGACTGGAAGACAACACCTCCTTCACTGGGACTGATGGGAACAGAGGCCACGCCTCCTTCACTGGGATTGACAGGCACAGAGGCCACACCTCATTCATTGGGACTGATGGGAACAGAGGCCACGCCTCCTTCACTGGGACTGATGGGAACAGAGGCCACGCCTCTTTCACTGGGGCCAACAGGCATAGAGGCCACGCCGCTTCACTGGAGCCGACAGGCACAAAGGCCACGCCTCCTTTACTGGGACTGAGCAACAGAGGCAACGTCTACTAGCCTGGGACTGACAGGCACCGCCATATCATAAATATTGAGACTGGTGCACTGATTTGAATCGGTGAATCTTTTTGTTAAGCTTCTGAGGACTGCAGCGCTATCGTCTGCCTCTGCATGTTTTTGGTGTGTGATTAATATGTTACGCTGCTATGGCACTCATTGTCAGCCACCCCACTGCTCAAAGTCACTCAAAGTCATGGACTTTTTTTAGACACCTTGAACGCATAGGCGGCGTCATGGAAATCATCACGCCGACCTTACACCTTGCTCTCGCATGCTAACAGGCTTGTTCATTAAGCAGACAAGAGTTTCAGTCTAACGCACGCCTAGAGGGTCTTAGAGGGCATATACTATATTCACACACACACACACACACACACACACAGAATAACGCATTAGGCAAGACAGGGTCATATGATGAAGTGTTGTGGTGTATGAGAAGGATTACTTACACCACATTCTTATAATTCTTCATTTGTTTCTTGCTTCAGTTTGCTTGTGCACTGTTTATTGGTACGAATGCAAAATGTTCGCCTGTAAAATCTATTCCACACACACAAAACAACACGATGCAGACAATAGGGTGTTATGACAAATGTTGTCAACTAAACATGTGCAATGTGCTTGACAAATTACCATAAGCTTCAACAATTTGAATTAAACTGCCAGCCACTGCTCAGTGGGGATACTTAAGCTACGACAAAGATGCCACACACAGAAAAAGTAGTTAATGTCCCAAAAACTGTATCTTGAAAGCAGTAACATAACTACTTTGAACCTATTTCATCTGAAGGATTTTATTGAATGAAATTGAGTACAGTATAATAGCCAGTAACGCCACACAGGGATCACTGAATGGAAAGTGGCAACTCTCTGCTTTAATGGCTTAACTATATGAATAATAGAAATAATAAAAACACTGGAACCTTAGTTGAATAATATATAACTAGGGCAATGGCTATAATTACATAATGAAAGCAGCTAGTGAAAAAAACAAGCAAACAAGCACACACAAACACACACTCCACCAGCTATCATCAGAACTAGCATGAACATTTATTTCTCTGGAGGTGGGTTATATCAACAAGGATTACATTAAACAGAGTGTCGAGCTAATCAAAGTCATTTTCTAAAATTCAAGTTGTCGCACCAAAACATGGCTTTACAAATCACCAATTAAAAGTTTAACCTCTAATTAAAATCTTAAACTCTGAATAAAACCTTGACCTGGGATCAATTCTGATTGGCTACCATGATGGATTTGCCAGTCTAAACCAGTCAACAACAACAAAGTTAGTCTTAATAATAATCAAACCCTTTTTATTTACTTTTAGGGAAAGCTAGTGTATGATAGTCAGACAATTTATCCTTGTTGTGGAATTTGTATATTTACCCAGTTGTGTTTTTTTTTTTGCAAGAGAACTCATGATAGCTGGCTAGTGACTAACGGGAGGTGTTTGTGAGTTTCTCTGTATTTTTGTATTTCAAGCTCGGTTATATCAGGTGAGGCTGAGTGATTCGAGCCCTCAGTGTCTATATTTTTCACTGATCCTGTGTCTTTTTATTCTCTGGTCTTTTAGCTAACGCTATATACATGCACTGACTAACCTGGGGCTAATATTCGAGTGTCTTTATCAGATTTCTTGAGTTCTGATAATGTTTTAATCCTGCATATTATAGTATGACCACTTGAATAATCCGCTGAAATCAGATAAGAATCGTGTTATTAGTGTGCATGTAAACGTATTCATTGTTGGTCATGGGCCCGTATTGAAGCTCCGCTGTATTCAGCAGATGAAACACGATGAGCTGTTTACGGTGCTTTAACAGTGCTGCGCAGTCTACATCAGCTACACATGTTTGCAATGCAGATTCCCTCAAAACACTTGAATGCTTGAAGACTCGCCAACTCTCACTGAAAGTAAATCGCCAACTCTCATTGAAAATGAATGACTTCTGGCTTCTTTGTTGCGTTGTGTCGCTGCCGGTGTGAACGCAGGGTTGGATTGGATTCTGACCCACTTCTAGGTTTCTTTGGGTAAATACATTTGCCAAATGAATAAAAGTAAGTGCAAATATTTTTGACTTTGCATCTCCAGAAACAGTTTGCACCACCTTAATTAAGGCCTTGAATGCCCCTTAAAGTGTCAGTCCTTTAAAAGTGAAAAGTATTTAGCCATAAACTCCAACCCACTAACAGATTTGCTTGAAGAGGAATGCTTTATTCGCTAAATTCGCTTTATTGCATTATTCGCTAAACCAGCAACAGGCGGCCATATTAGAGGATTGGGACACGTCCCTGTGTCTGTCTCTACCTGCCTGCTTAGTCCCTGTCTCTTAAATCCAGCCTTGAAAGTGAACACTCTGTTCTGTTCAGCTCCAGAAGGTCCCTGATGTTTTATTCAGCAGTTCCTCTGAAAGCGATGGGGACATCACAGCCTTGTCCCGTCCCCTCCCTCTCTCCCTTCCTCGGATCGATATGTCCGTGTCTCAGAGTCCCTCTCGTCATCTCTCCTGGCTGACACGTCTCTCCGCTCGCCCACTGCTTGGTATTCTGGAGCAAGAGTACCTCATGCGCCGCAGCGTACATCCATCAGACCGGCCCGAGATGAAGGGATGAGGAGAAAGAGAGAGAGATTGGGAGGTCAGGGCTAAGTCTCTGTCTCCGTTCTCTTCGCTTTTCCTTCCTGAACATTCCGGACTCGTATTCGGTTTCTTTGAACTTTGAGGGTTGACCATAGGGTGGGGTCTAAAAAATCTGAGTCCACTACTAAGAACAGTTTATATAACAGTATATAAGAGTTTTTCAGCAGTTATCAAAAGGAAATACAAAGATTTTCCTCAGTTGATGCTTCAAGAATACATTATGACAGAGGCTGTTTACACCCAGGTAAAAATTGCTAAAAAAAACTTGCTAGCAAACTTGGCAACTGGTTCATACAATATAATTAGCCTAAGGTTAGCTCGCTTGCTATTAAATCTGGCTACTGGTTTACAGAATATTAGTTAGTCTAATGTTAGCTAGCTTGCTACTGCTTGGTTTTATTCATTCATTCATTCATTCCTTCATTCATCTTCAGTAACCGCTTTATCCCGGTCAGGGTCACAGAGCTTATCCCAGGAATAATAGTTAGAATAGGGCAGTGGTGGCTCAGTGGTTAGGGCTCTGGGCTACTCATCAGAAGGTCATGGGTTCAAGCCTCAGCTCCACCAAGCTGTCACTGTTGGGCCCTTGAGCGAGGCCCTTAACCCTCCCTGCTCCAGGGGCGCTGTATCATGGCTGACCCTGCGCTCTG
>JAOUQW010000001.1:20218682-20256925 GCA_028565825.1 Olivaichthys viedmensis
GCGCTGTATCATGGCTGACCCTGTGCTCTGACCCCAGCTTACCAACATGCTGGGATATGCGAAGAATCAATTTCACTCTACTGTACTTGTAGATGTGACAATAAAGGAGCATTCTATTATATACTTAGACTGTTGTTGGTGAACTTGGCTAGCTAAAGTCAAAAAGCTACTGCTGGAGAGGTAACATTAGCTAAGCTAACTACTTAGCTGGCAACATTAGGGCAGTGCCGAGTTTAGTTAATGTTCGTAAGTAAGGACTTTTTTTTTCTTCTGTTTTTTTGGTGTTTAAGGGTGCAAATAGCTGCACTAAATCCTTGTACGAAATTGAAATATATCTGAATATGCTGTTTGCCCAACATTTGCATCCTTTTTTTAAAACTGCAGTCATGATTCATTTAAATAATAACACATATAAGCTCCCAACACACTGTTAATTATTGCCATCTCTTAGCTACCAAAACCTAATATTGACTTATTGTAATTAGTACGCTAGTACGCCATGTGTTATTGTCTCTACCACGTTCAATCAATAAGAACACACTTTTTTGAACTGATATTGGTGAAGGGTGATGGAAACTTTTATTAAGGAATTTGGCAATTTCTTCAACAATTTCTTCCATATTTGATTAAGTAAAAACAGTACTTCCTAGTGGAATGAGACTTTTAAATCCTTTTGTAGCCTATATGCGTTCTAACTTTTCTTTTGCCATTCCAATGGCAGCACCAGACTTTTCAAGCGTGGTTTTTACACTTGCAATTTTGTAACAATTCACACAACTCAATCCTTATGAAAAGTTATGAAGGTTAAGGTTGGGAATCAATCAATTCATATAATTTTTATTGTTGAGATCAGCTTCTTATTTACAGCTAAGGTTATGTTAATCATAGTAGACCAAACTGCTGCTTCCTGTAACCCAGCATTGCCTCAGATTTATTAGTAATCAATGAGTGACTGAATGAGGCAGTGGTAGCTCAGGGATTAGGCTTCATGCTAGTAGGGGTGGGCGATATGACAAAAATATATTGCGATACTTAGACATCTCGATGATACATCATATGTATCATGATATATAGTTTTTGATGAGGTTTTGCTAACAAATCAGCAGCAAAAGAGTGGAGCCATATGATAAAAAAAAAAGTTCAGAGATTTTTTATATTCAACATGAACAAAAATAAAACAATTGGTAGAAAAATTAATTTTAACGTCCAATCTGTTACGTGTTACAGTACATCACTGACACGTGACGCTACCCACAATACTCAAAAAAGTGTATCGTGATGTTAATATATCGCAATGTTGATATCATATTTTCATATCACCCAGCCGTTGTGAGTTTAAATCCCAGGACTACCAGAGAGCCACTGTTGGGCCCTTGAGCAAGGCCCTTAACCCCTTAAAGCCTCAGCTTATTATTCAGTTATTCATCATAATAATATGGATTAAGTAGCTACTATTAATTATTGAGTAACTACAGTGAAACTAATAGGAAAGGTATGTAGTTACGAGAGTAAGGAGAGTAAGTCTGGGCCCACCAATGGGTCCTGACAGTTTAAGGCCGGGGTAATACTTTCTGTGACTACGTGTACGTGTGCGGATGCCGCAGCTACGCGAGCTTCATTGTTCACATACTCGCTTCCATACCATTCATACATCTGTAGGATTAGAAACTCTGTCCACTAGGGGGCAGATCAGAGCCAGGACCAGAATTTCTTAGTCAACCACTTCCTGATTTTTCACAACGAGGTAAACAGATTGCGGGAGTTGAGGAGGCTATGATAATGTGTATCTTACGAAAACGGCAGATACAGCGGCAGTGGCGTCGACGTAGACGGTGTATCAGGCCATTAAACCAATCTCGTCGCCACAACGGAGAGTATATTTCTCTAGTCCTACCGAGCGGCGTGTTGCTTCACTATACGCAGGTATAGTGCCCCTGCCGTTTACGCAGGTACTGCACCACACGCATGCTTTGGTATGTGCACAGTCGACGTGCCGAATGAACGCAGGATACATGTGGCGGCCATCTTACGTATACGTATGCGTAGTTAACAGCAAGTATAACCCCGGCCTAAGGAGTTAACTTGCAACTGCTTAGTTGAATGCTTAGACTGGATTCTGGCTCACTAGAAATCCCCTTTGGATAAAACCCTCTCCTAAATGAATACATGTAATTATTCAGAATGAAATATATGGCATCGCTAATCAGTAATATAGACCTGCGATTGTTAATCCTGGCTGTTTTCTCCAAATGAATGCGATACATAAACGATTCTGGTGTGTAAAGATATGAAACATATTCAACTGCTTGAATGGATATTTTTGCTACACTGCTGCAATGTCTTACGTGCTTAATAACATGTAATGTAACATGCTCAGTAGTCAGAGATAGTTTTGCTCACTCCCTGGGGCTTATAAACTCCTAAACATGAATGTACTGGAATCACTATGACAGAAATCCTGCAGTAAAGTTCGCATCTATTCATCTTATTGCGCTCCAACAGCAGCATCATTCATCCTCTGTAGCCTTTCAAAATGAGAAGCAGGAGCGCCTGTGTGTGGAGCGTGTCAGTGTGTGTGTGTGTGCATGCTCCTGCGTTGAGATCTCCCTCGTGGATGGTTCGCTGCGGCTGTCGGGAGGGTCGGTAATTATCAGTTGTCTAAACGGACAGATGGAATTTGGGAGATTGGCGGACAATTTTCTGATCACTTGTTTCAGAGCAGAGAGACAGAGAGAGACAGAGAGAGGGAAATGGAGAGAGGAGAGATGGGGGCGTGGGGAGACTGCATTAGTGCTTGGACTACACCGCATGGCCTTATCTCATTCTACTATTACTGGCACAAGGTGCCACTTGCTCACCCTTTTGACAGAGTACATCACACCCTATGGCCTCCATTCCTCCATCTCTTTCAGTCTTTTACTATCTTCTTTTTGTCTTTCTTTCTCTTTTCTCGTGCAGTGGGGACGGTCAGTCCGGGTAGACGGCCTTCCGAGGCCTCTTACATAACTCAGGCTGACATATGGATCTCTTAGCACGTTTCTGCACTGTGATCTCCAGTCATGCTCGACTGGGGCGGCGGCGCTGCACACATACATGCATATACATAAATCTGCAGCTGACATGAGTTTACCAATTAGCACATATACAACCTATAAGTCTGCATGGTAATAAATCAATGCATTCAAACAGTGGGCTTACTATTTTCATATCATGATAATTGTTTAACCTTTTGCGATATTATCTCAAAATTGTATTAACCCTTTCATATTCATGCTTCAAAACCTGTGTGTAAGTTGCAGACAGACTTTATTGTCACAAAACTAACCGGCATGTCAACTTCAGTTTTGCCTCGTGTATTTTGACAGTTGTTAAAGGATGTTCTCGCTCAGGTGTAACGGGGGGGGAAGGGTAATTACATTTGTATGAACTGCTAGTTTTCCAATACGATTTTCTTTCGGATTGTGACTGTACTTACATGCTAACTACACAGGAACTGTCAGTTTATTTTAAAGTGTACATTTTTGGACAGTTCCTGTGTAGTTAGTATGCAGGAATTGTCAAATTACATCTAAATTCCTTAGGCTAGCATGTTACAACACAAATATGGTACAGGAACTATATAAAATGTCAAGCTACATTTGTGTACTTGCACAGGCGAAAACCGAAGTTGATACACGTGCTGTAATCCATCTGTAACAATACACACATCCTCATTACTTACATTATAGTTGCATGAATAGTTTATGTGGAATTTAATATAGGGTTAGGGTGACCAGATGACCAGAGCTACCAGAGCTCATACACCTTCAGTTTTCAAACTTCTAAATTAGGCACTCTGAATGACTTTGGTGCGACCTACTAAAGCCAAAAGATTCAAAAACAGGTCTAAATCATCATTGTATATGTCACCAACAAAGACGGTGGATTAAAACTGATCTGTATACATGACAGTACAGCAAGAGATGCACCAGGCAGCAGGACAACCCATCTCTTTTTTTGATTAATTTCTGCGGTAGTTTGATGATCGAAGGAAATGATTCACATTGACAAACTGCAACTCGCTAGTGATCCACAAATGTAAGACAATAAAGCGTATGCACTATATTTGTGTTACAAGTCATGTTCAGAATTTCAAATTTTACTATGGATTTGCGATTCTTAAAATAATTTTTTGTGATGCATTCACATGAGACAGCAAATTAGGTCCTTAGGCCAAGTTGTATTAAACTTTACATACAACAAGATTCATCATATTTTGTGAGAAATCTAGTAAACAGGAGCACGCATAGTGGGCAAATACAGGTTTGATGAGGCAAATGTTATCCATGCTCTCGCTTCTCTATGTGTATTTCTGCAGCCAGGAACACAAATGGAGGTTAACACGCTGAGGCTAACATAATGCATAATACACTCTTTATGTTATATTGTACTCTGTTCCCACTTGGCCTTGTTTGCCTCTTTTCCTCTGTGTCTTATTTTTTGTAAGGAAGTTACATAGATTTCCAGGAATGTTAACTATATATTCCCCAGAGGACTTTTAGCTGGGCACTGTTTATGTTGGCAATGTTCACTATAATATTTTTGGAGCTTCAGAAACCAAGTGATCGAAAGAAAAAACTTGAAATTGCTCATTCATGTTTAGAAGGCAAAGTGATTTTGATTGTCCTGCAGGAGGGCTTCATGTAATTATGTATACTTACTTACGGTCTCTCACCTCTGTCTTGCTCAGGCGGGAATGATCCGAACCGAGCAGGAGGAGTTCTTCATCGAGCCGGTGGAGACGGGACATCATGTGATGGAGCAGGAGGACGGAGGTGGCGGCCGCCCTCACATCGTGTACCGCTCTGCTGCCGTGAAGAAGCCTCCCGTCAGCCCGCTAGCTGCAGACCTCCACTCCAAAGGTCAGCCTTGTTCTGGACCTTTCACTTTCAGCATCTGTCTTAACGTGCAAAGCTGCTATAGTGACATCTTAGGAGTATGTGAGCTATTAGAATAAGCTTTTTGGCAATATTTTTAAATACAGGGTCACTTTTTATTGTTTTGCTTACTTCAAATTCAGCACTAACCTCTTCATTCACCTTTAACTGGTCTGGAATGAAAGTATTAAAAAAAACTCAGAGCACTTAATTTGAGCGTGACCGAAACAGTTACACACTACCATATACCAAATATCACTCTGAGTGTTTCACGCTGGATTAAAGGAATACTCTATTGCTTATCACGCTAATCTCTATCCACTGCATCTGTAGCGTATGTGCGATTACCAGAGACAAGAATTTCGACACATTTCCCTGTACTGAGAAAAGAACAGAAAAAAAACACTGACTCGACATTCAGTTATATTGGAAGTCTAAGGGCAGTTGTTTACCTGGTAAACACATAACCACAAGTTCTTCCTGTTGAAAACGTTTCTGAAAGGATGAATTATACAGATTTAGAGTTGAATTTACAAATACCTTTGACTAAGGAATTCAAGAAAGCGTGCTACATAAAATGTGTTTTGCATAAACGTTCATTGACTGCCCCAACAACTGCCCTTCGAATTCCATTATAAGTGAGTTTTGAGCCAACATGTTTTCTGTTTTTTTTCTTAGTATGTGGAAACATGCCGAATTCTTGATCGCTATGTTGCAACAAATGGGGTGTAACGAGATTAGGTTAAAAAAACTCAGGAGTACCCCTTCAAGGCTCTGAGGAGGACCGAGGTCTCATGCATAAACAGCCTGGGTTACATCTTGTGGCGTTATTGCTCCACACACAGAGGAATCATTTTTCATGTTGCGCGTAATGGACTAGTGCACTAAAGAGGGGGCATCCCCTGCCCCCTCCCTGCATGTGTAACACAGTAAAACTGAAATAGGTAAATCAGGGTTCTCTTAATTATTCAAAGGAGCATTATTCAGTCCAGTGGCTGGCGTGTTGTGCTTGTGCTGTATAAGACAAAGTAGTTTCAATCACCAGGTGTCCCAAAAGCTTTCTGCTAATGTTCTACAACACGTAATTGTATTTTAGGACGCATATGAAGCTGGTAAAAGTCGCGTATCATGTTCGGGTGTAGTACAGTCTGTTCTACTGAGATCATGAGTGTGTCTGGGTACCATGTCGAAAAAATACGACCTCAGCAAATAGGCTTAACTTCCTATAATTAATTCCATGACCAGTAAATCACTAAGAGTGCTTAGGGCCATGATACGCTTCTTAAATGGTAAAATGGAGAGATTCTTTTCCAGAGATTCAGTCATGAGACGACTCACTGTAGGCTGAAGTAACTCAAAATAAATCAACATCTGGCTGGACACGGGCTAAAAGAAACGCACGCTCACATGTACGAGATCCTTGGTGGTATATCTGTCCAATGCTACTGTAACAATAGCTTTTTTCTCGTTCTTTTCATTCCCCAGTGGCCTTGAATATGCGAGCAGATTCATTGGCAGAATAAAACGCTTTCTGAAACAGCGTTGTGCGAAACGCCTCGTGTTCAGACGGGCAAGTCGACCTGTCCTTGGCTGCGCCAATTTCTGTGCTGCGCTGTGCATCTCTCCACCAACGCAAGGGACCATAAGCTCTCTCAGCAGTTGACAGAAATGAAGAAAGGATTGGATTATGTGCTATTAAGCCGCAGTGTGTGTGTATGAGAGTCAGGAGAGAATGAGGTATTTGGTTTCAAACATTTAGCCTATAGGTGAAGCAGGCCTGTTTCTATAGAGCTCGCCGGACTCTCACTGCGCCTGATCGATGGTGTCGACCAGCTCAGAACGCGTCAGCCTTCACACTTCGTTTACGATCCTGCATGTTAAGGGGCAGAACATGAGGCGTGCTGCAACATGATAAAGTAATCAGAGGGTTTCTAAACGATGGGGAGGGCTTAGATTTATTGGATTTAAGAGAGGATGTGCTGAAGCTGTTCAAACGAATGGTGCCTTCTTCAGGTGGTCAGGCATTTATCATTCATCCAAACCTGTCAAACCGGGATCTGAAACATATTCTGTCTGTGCCGAACCACCCTAGTCTGTAGGTCTCTGTAATAGACAGACGCATACAAAGATACTTACGCTATGAATAAATTCAAGCATAAAGTATTTTAAAATAAACCAATCAAAGGAATCCTTGAGAAAAGAAAAGTAAGACCAAAAAAGAGCCTTCTCGAACATCTTGAATATAGACGGATTTATCTAATATTTAATATCTAATATTTCTTAATATGAGTATAATAATATAATATAATTTAAGTACTTCTATACGTTTTTATTAATTTTAAGCTTGAAATGGTCTTATTCTATTGGCGAATAATTTAAAACAAGTGCTTGAAAAAAGCAAACTTATCTATCCAAGAGAATAAGACAATTTCAAACTTGAAATGAGTAAATATGTCTAGAAATAGGCCGAATAATCTCATATTTGTTTGATAATAATCTCACAATTAGAAATATTAGATACATTCGCCTATATTCAAGATGGTTTCACTTAGATATCATTTTTCCAAACCTGAGTAAACAGGGAACTGAGTCTCATATCTAGATGTGTAAAACGTTTTGTAAAGGTGACAGAAGGTACCATTTCTCCAGGACTGTGAGGAAACCATTATTCTAGCTTAGCATCTGATAATTGGCAGATCCCAAGCCCCGCCCATGCTTGGTTACTGTAGGTACTAGCTTCTGAAAAATGGAGGCCGAAATAATTGAGTTAAGTAGGCTGTGACAAGACATAAGAGATACATTCTGGGAATCAGGTAAGGTTGTAAGTCGAAGCTGGCAGAAAGGCTTTCACTACACATTAGAATGACACATAAACGACGTTAAATTACTTCAACAAGCAAATGACGGCCAAACAAAAAGAAAAACTGACACCAAAATTTGTTTACTTGATAAAGTTACTGCATAGCTGCTTACTATAACTATACTATACTATACTGTAACGGATGATGAGGCAAAGAGAAGCTAGCCCACTTAGCTAACTTTTATGATACCAGCTAACTTTGGCTACGTTTGGGTTGTTAAGGATGTGGCATTTTACAGTAACTTCATTGTTCTGGTGTCTCTGTTCAGACAGAGACACCAGTCTGAACAGAGATGACGACATTTTTAAAGATGACGACATTTTTAAAATTTATTTTCTGCTTTGGAAATGGCTAAAAAACCCATCACCCTCTACTCTGTCAAGGTATTGGAGGTCGCATGTACAAGCTCCCCAAGCGTCTTTTGACCATAGGCTGTCTAGAACTCAAAATATATCCATGGGAAACGCTGGCGCACATGCTAACAAGCTAAAAGCTTGACTGAGGTAATGGTGGACGGTTAGCAACGGTTGCTAAGCAGTGAGGGGACAGCCAAGAAAATAAGGTATGGCTATGGATTGGTCAATATGCCATAACATTTCTTGCTGTTTGCCTTTTCACAAAAATAAGAATAAATGACTGTATACTGTAATTATTAAAATTCCACTACATGATTTTGCCCAGAAGAGGATGGGGGTTCCTTTTTGAGTCTGGTTCCTCTCAAGGTTTCTTCCTTATTCCATCTGAGGGAGTTTTTCCTCGTCGCCTCTGGTTTTCTCATTATGGATCAAGATTTCTGCAAAACTGTATTGTGACAATGTCTATTGTTAAAAGCACTATTCAAATAAAAAGAATTATAGGAATGGGAGACTTGAATACTCAACTTCACTCAACAACACAATTAATGCCACTAGTAATAGTTTTTATTCATTATATATGAGTTTCAACAATGGGTCGGAACTGTGCTGTTGTGGAATTCTGTATTTGTGCTATACTGTGTGTGTTGTGCAGTGTCACTGTTGGAATGCTAATTACTCCTGAAGTATTCTGGTGTATTTATGAGTTCTGCATTGTATCGGTTCTGTGCATTGTGACTTCCGCATTTTGTTGTGTGAGAGCAATGTGGTGTCAGAGCAATGCTACATCGCTGAGCAGCATCAGCGCTGTGTTATGTTGCTGTGTGGGTCCAGGTGTGTGTGTGTATGTGTGTGAATCCAGAGGGGGGAAGATGGATCAATCTATTCTGAGCGCGAGCGCCTGACTCCAGAGCAGCCAATAAAGGAGGAAAACGCCCAGGAGAAGGGGAACGGCTCTGAGTTTCCATAGGAACGCCTAGCTCAATGGATCTGGATCTGAAAAGAAGGCAGGACTCGGTGGAGAACGGCGGCTGTAGAGCTTTGTTATTGACTCCTGGCGCTAGCCTCCTCAGTGGCTGGGCTGGGAGGTGTGGTTAGACACACCGTGTTCTGCTTTTAGAGATGCTCACTGTTCTCACGGCCAGATTGTCATGTGACCCAAAGCCCACATGTTGTTTTCCTCCGTCTATGAGTTTGCTTTTTTCTAGACTTTATATTTCTATAGTGCTTGGTTTGTGCTTATCACAAGGTAAGGGGGATTATCATGTTGTAACACTTAAGATTAAGCCACTGTTAGTGTATTTTCTGGAATTAACGGAATAATCTAGCATTTTATAAGCTAATCTGTAGCATGACCTGTTTCCCTGTACTAAGAAAAAAACAGAAAACCTGTTTACTCTCAACTCACTTACAGTGTAAGTCAAAGGGAAGTTGTTGCAACTGCACCCAAAGCCCGACAGTTCATCCAGAGAATAAAACACAAGACATAACAGTGCAATCACATTGCGTTTTTCGTACTGTCTCCCATTTATTTTCTGAGTGAGAGAGGTGCCAAGCAAAACAAGCTGGAAATAAGTGCATTGGTTTAAGAATCTAATTTATTCAATACACAAACGAGCATTGAGCGGGAGATAAATATATACACTAGCCTCCAAAAGTTTGGAGTCACTGCTCAAAATTTAGGAATTAATGTTTTCAGTGATATAAACTCCATTTAGTTTCAGATCCGTCTATAAAATGATTATAATATGATTCTAGTGTTTATGCACTTTAGCATGAGTTAATATATATATGTTAATATAAAAATTAATATCCAGAATGCGATACTTAAATAATAAACTGGAATGATCTATGTATAGTCATTTCTCCTTTATCATTACATTTTTATCATTTAACTTTTCAAATAACTTTTTCCCAAAATACTTTAAATACCAAACAAAGCAAAACTGTTGGCGAAGGAAGCTCTTCACGTCGTAGCAGTGTGAATCCACCTTAAGATGCTTTTTTTGAATGGTTGATGAGGATGAAGGGCGGAGCCAATGATCATAGCTTTTCCTATTACTTCACTTGCATGAAATCCAAAAAAATCACCCTCACTTGCTGGAATTCCTATTAATATATTGTGGATTTGGGTTGGATCCGGACGTTTAATTAGTCACAATGGATGGAGACAGCTGCCTTCTTTTACTAATTTTGGAGCAGATCTGTTTCTATGATCAATTATTTTGGTCGGGAGAAGTGGGCGGTGAGCAGAGTATCCACCAAAACCAGTATAGTAACACGTAATTGTCACATTCACTCAGTCCAGATTTGTAAATGCCATTTGAGTTTGTGTGTAACACCCACATGAGCAGTAGATAATAGTGACTCATTAATCATAATTGGCCTGTGTTTTCTTTCATGTGGTGTTCCTCGGTTGGACGAGGGCTTGCACAATACGCCTGATTCCACAATCGCATTCAGCAGATTCATTTTTTGTAAAAATATACTAGCATACGGTGCATGTCTGTGATTTTTATCATCATCACTGCAAAACCCAAAATAAGACACTTCGAAGAAAAGCAGACATATAGTAAAACCATTCCATATATCTGTTTTAAGAGCAAATGTGTCATCATAAATACTTTTCTACTGCCCTAAAACATTTAATTGCGAGGATAAAAGCACTTCATAGCCGTTGATCTCGGATCTACTCGACTGTTGTACGCCGTTTCTCTGCGGCTCTTTTTCCAAACTGCTGGAGGAAAAAAAGCAGGCATTTAATCCTCCTGCTAGACGTCTCATGCTAGCGGCCTCCCACGCCGAGACTACCAAAGCCTCCTTCTTTTATTGAAAGAATAGTGCACTTTAA
The DNA here is from genome assembly GCA_028565825.1 of Olivaichthys viedmensis. Classification (NCBI taxonomy): domain Eukaryota; kingdom Metazoa; phylum Chordata; class Actinopteri; order Siluriformes; family Diplomystidae; genus Olivaichthys; species Olivaichthys viedmensis. Next base: position 20,229,664 of record JAOUQW010000001.1, read on the forward strand.
AGGCAGAAAGAAGGAAAGGAAAACAGGAAATCTTTGGTTAGAGCCCTGCTATTTCACTGAGGTCAATGAGAGGTCAATATCTCCTGCCAGTTTGCTGCTGTGGCTTCATCTTTTTGAGTGTGTTGTGAAGGAACTGGCTGTACAGGCTGGGCCAATAGGAAAAAAGATACTTGATGTTGCTGTTTCAAGGGCTTGTCGTGACTTTTTAACAAATAGAAGGAACATGATGTATGGGAGAAATGAAACAGACTCTCCCGCCCGCATGAGAGTAAAAACCACCCGCTCCCGCCACTTTTCTGTTGGGTTCCGCGGGTCCCGCGGAATCCCAGTTCTGATGCACACCACTACGTTGAATATAAATTTCTATTCATTCTAATGTCCATGATTCATTTGGTGAGTTTTTTTCTCTTATTCATGTTTTAATTAAACACTCTTGACCAGTCCCAGAAATAGTCCCGCAGCTATTTCTGTTTGTACCCGCCCGCGATATTTTCTAAGCTTCCTAAACGGGTTGTACTTGGAACACTTTCAAAAAAGGAAACTCTGTTGTAGGGTTACACATGGAAACTTTTAAGTGTTCCCCTGAAGAACCCCTTGAAGGTGCTTTTTTCCCTAGGAGTGTATGGAATGCTGGGAAGGGGACATGTTTGATGATATTCACGAAGTTCATTCTCTAAATAATTACCCAATTACTTTCCAAAGGCTAGGATCTAGCAACAGTACTAACTCCCCTAGGGAGGAATGAATTTGGAAAACTCCCCGGAGGCTTGTCTATCAGGCACGAACTGAAGCATTCATCTGGCAAGACACTAAGAACACCATTCAGACTCACACTATCTATTACAGTCGAAGCTAATCCATTTTGAAAGTAACTCACTACAAAGAGGCTTAGTTAGTTTAAGCCCTCCTGATAGTTTTACATGCATTAACACTTTGTCTTGTATGCTAATGGCAGGCCTAAAAATATACCTTTTATCATGTAGTGGTGCCAGTGGTAGTTATAAAGAGATGTTTTCACAGTAGCTCTCATGCACCTGTTAGATTACACTTTGTCCTGCTCCTTTTGGCTCTTTACAGTGGAACTAGAAAATTGCAGCTCCATTGTACTGCGCTTTGCTGGTTTGTGGTAAGAAAAAGGATGTGTGACCCCCCAACACACACACACACACACACACAGTGTATTTATTTCCCCACATGACTGAAGTACTTCCATGTTTAGCTGAAGGTGTTTGGTTTGGCTTTCTGGTGTTTCATACCACATCCAGTTTCTGCAAGAGCTTAGCTTTTCTAAGTTGTTGTTGACTCAATATGTTGCATTATATGTACTTCTATGACTGTCCCATTAGATAACATTTAATGACCATTTTGAGCAAGTGAAAAACGCAGGTTCCATAAGAGAGAGGGTTATATCATTGATAATCCTTAGACTCAAACACTTGCGTATCTAAAGAAATCTCGACTTTTTGAGTTTCATTGCATTATTTAGCATCCAACAGTCTTTTTGATGAATGTCTACATTGTTGTTGGAGGTCAAACATTCTCTCAGATCCATCGCTTATATAATCTCAGATTCAACGTGGCACGCTTTTGTCCTTGCGCCCGTTCCTCGACCCCTACAGCTGCTCATGTTGCATCGGAAACAGCGTACGATTCTTTCTTTTCTTTAAAAAAAAACATTTTATTGGGTTTTACAATATGAAGATAAACAATACACAGACAGTATAAAAAAATCAGTATGGCACCTTCCAAGGGTCGGGGAAGAAAATAAGGGCATCAACCAAGCACACGATAATTTCCGTCCTGCTGAGTGTTTTTGTAGCTGCTCAGTGGATGTGTTTGAACTGGACAGATTACAGAGCAGCACATTTTAGTGGTTCTTTTTTCATGGATTCTTGACTCCATAACATCTGTTCTGAAAGGCCTAATATTAGAGAATAATAGCACGCCCAGTCTCGCCGGAGAGAAACCCAGTGGACATGAGAGGAACAGGAAGCAGCTGGTTGTAGCATTTCCTTCACCAAACCTCTATAATTTCCCTCTCCCTCTACCACTCTCTTTGTCCCTCTTTCTCTCTCTGTCCTCCTCTTAAATTTAACACCTGGAATAGTAATTGATTGATGTCTATAAAAAATTGCCAGTAGTTCATCCTTTCATTTCTGTTTCACAGTTCCTGGAGTTCCTGGGGCTGTTGTGCTGTGTATCAATTTCTATGAAGCCCTGTATTTATAAATCACATAAATCACCTGCGCTTCCTATTCTTTGTAATGAAGCCTCATAAATCTCCAATAAAGTAATTAATCACAGGACGACATGTTGTAACATCAGTGTCACTGTTCATCACGAAGCCATGTGACAGACTGCACATTACCTGACTGGCACTGACGGCATCATTTTAAAGTACCTTTATATATATATATATATCTATATATATATATATATATATATATATATAGATATATAGATATATCTAGTGTTATAAAATATAAAGTGAGACAATCCAAACTATTACAGAACTTGAATAACACATTATTGCAGTTTAAGAAAAGTAGAATAACTCTTAAAAATGACGAAAATCCTTACGTATGTAGGGTTTTTGTTAGCTGGCAAATACCGGGATGTCTGTTATGAAGCTAACGCCGCTCGCTACGGGGGTTTGTTTGAGGGACAGACTCTCGGAGAGTCTCTGGACGGACAAGTGATTTCCCAGTACACTAAAGATAGGAACGCCCACTAGTGACCAATGTAGAGTGATTTGAGCGACGCGAAGCAAGAAATCGCTGCCGGTGTGAGCGTATAGGTGGAACTTTCTGCTGACCACTTACACAGAAAATCCAATTCAGGTATAAATAGTTTTACTTGAATAGTGTCATTCTTGTACAGCCCAAAATGTCTGTGTTTTGTGCAATAGTAGTAATTAACTCCAGTAATAGCATGTGATCGGAATTTTTCCCATTTGTCCAGTAAACTGAATCGCTCTCGGACACCGTGACCAGCACCAAAAATTCCTAGCGGAAACTCTGATATAATATTTACTGTATAAGCCATCTCTATAAAGAATGTTTCAGATCTCTATTTGAAAATTTTCTTCAACCCATGATGGCACGTGCTACAAACACAACACACACACAAACACACACAACGCATTACTTTCAACCATACCTTACATTTCATTTGACAAAACTGCACAACTGGTTTTAAGATAACAATAGCTTTGGCACCTTTCCCTGTTGGGGGTTTTAAGTGAAGCTCTGATGTGTGTTAGCTTCTTTTCCCTGCGAGTGTGTTTTTGAGCTGTAGCTCTCAGAGCCACACCACTATCATTACTTAGAGAGGAGAGTCATGGGAAATTGCAGCGTGACTCTCCGGATGAGTGTCTGGGTTAAACACGGAAATTGGTGATTACTGCCTTTGGATATAACACACGCACAATGTCTTTGACCCTGAGGTCCTCCCACCACACACACTCATACCTTGTGTAGCAGAGTTATAAGCTGAATTAAACCTCATTGAAATGATTGTGGATTCATGTGATATTTCATAATCTTCTTCTTTCTGTGAAAGTTGGTGGTTCTTGGCCATGTTTATTGACGAAAAGAACCAGACTATCTAGCAAAAGTTAGAAGTCTGGCTTACGAGAGTAGGGTCAGTTGGACGTATTTACAAAGTCTCTTTGTTTGGTTGAATCCAGACATCATGGTCATAGTCCATGGACATGAGCAAAACACAGGCAGACATATCCATCATACAGCTACAACATGATCTAAGGACTGGGACACAAGGAAGGAAATTGGGAGACAAGGAAACCTGAAAACAGAGCTTGGAAATGCTGTATAGAATACAACTGCAGGACCTACCAAGGAACCGATACAGACAAAAGACACAACAATGCCAATAATAAGAAACAGGTGTTAGCAATAATCGGTGGAGGGTGGGAGTGTTCAGGACAAATCAATACTACTGGATCTGTGCTACTACAGCCTGCTCTGGGAGAAGGTTGGACTTTTGGTGCAAGTTGTAGAGCATTCGTTCATAATGCAAATGGCTCAATTCCCGTTCCAGTGGTGCCGTGACCCGGAAGAGTAGCCTATGTGCTGAACCCTGGCACTTGCTGCTAATCGGGTGGAGATGAGTGTAACAGAGTGAAATAAGTCATGACAAGACTATAATAAGAAACCGGTGTTCGCAATAATGGGGGGAATTCAGGACAGATCTGGATCTGTGCTACTACATCCTGCTCTGGGAGAAGGTTGGACATTTGTTGCGAATTGTGGAGCATTCGTTCATAATGTGGAAGGCTTTAATTCCTGTTACAGTGGTGCCGTGACCCAGAAGAGAAGCCGATGTGCTGAACCCTGGCACTTGCTGCAAATCAGGGTGTAACCGAGTAAAACTGTAAAACCTGCCTGCCTCGGACTGCATAAATGTGCACTATGCAGCACTGTATGAGTTTTTAGAGTAAATAGTGGAACGTTTGGTTAATACAGCTACACATGCCTCACTTCAGATTTTATACACATCTGGTAAGGTGTGAGTGGTTTTAGATCATTACGCAACATCTGCACACTCATAGCACATTCAACAATGTGCCGCATAATGTAGTGGCAGCTTCTCGTTGTTGCTGTACCTTCTTTTTTTCTTGCTGTTACTTGAAAATAAGGAAAAAATTGCAGGAATCCTGAAATTAGGAAGGGAGGTATCTGCTATGGCCCTCCATTTGGGATTTACTTGAAATACTGCTTCTAATTTTCATTCCACGTTTGCCGCTTTTGCACATGTTGTTTTGAGAGGCTTCCCTCGTCTGCACACGCGTTTCATTGTGATTGATACATATGGCATGTTTTCTATTAAAGATTCACTCCGCAGTGACCAAGAGCACGGCCGTGTTAATAGATGTCGCCATGCCCTTAATCAGAGATGCTCCAAGGTAATTGTATGCCCGTCTGACACCTCTAGCCCATCAGAATTCATTAAGGCATTTTGTATTAGCATTCACAGCTTTCTCTGGCAGCATCAAGAGAGAAAATATTTTGAAGCCAGAAATTCTATCACACATTTTAAAGATGAAGTTTGTGTTTAGATGTGTTTAGGATGCCTTGATTATAGGCACCAAAAAATAAATAAATGAAGGGGCTAGCTAGGGTGAAATCTCTTTGAACTATTTTGCCAACCAACATGCCGTTAAATGCGGTGTGTAAAATTGTGTGTGTTACATCCTGCCACTGAAACTGTATAATTATAACAGGAATCATGCTGAGGCACTGCTGCTATCAAACGTAAGAACATTTCGATTATTGATCCCAGATGGCTTACTCACTCTGATGAGGGATATCATGTATGTGATTGAGACTGTGGGTGGCGTATGCGGTTTCAGAATGGTTTCCTATGTATAACCAGATGCCATATAATACACTTTTTAATAGCCAATGTGATGTATATGTGGTGGTTTATGTACAGTATACTTGGAAACTCGTCAGTAAATATGCACAGGAAAAGTAGAGTCTGCCTGCACCACACCTGCATTCAAGACTGGAAGAAAAACATGTAGCCAAACCAGGCAAATTGGACAACAATGCTATAGTAGATATGCCCCGCTTCAAAAGCCTACAACTTCTTATCGAATGTCCTGTTCATCAGTGTTACGTTTACTTTTGTAAATGGGACCATTTTGGCACTGTGCGACTGTTGAGTGATGAATCATTGCACTGCCATTCAACCTCTGTGAATTTGGTGTGACTTCCGCATTGTCTAGAACAAAAAGGAAACATTTGTTTTAATAGTTATTCTCTTGCAATAGATAATGAATAAAGACGCATAACCAACTTGTGGTATTTCGCTATTTTTTGCCCTCTCAATGCAGTGCTGTTCTTCTTATATACTGTATGCTTATCAATTACCTACTATAAGATGTCAAGCAATGGCGACCCTGACCGATTGGATAGCCTGCTTTAGACACTTACAAACAGTTAACATACCATCTACAGCCTGTCATAAACCAGCCTATCACCAGATTCTCACCATTTCAACAGATGTTTCTTTATCTTTCAACAAAATGTCATATATTACATCACTAGAAAAATCAACAGCCATAAACTGGACTATCCAAATGAAATGAACACAAAAGGGAGGAGTTGATCATCTACAGATTATCTATTAAACATCAACAGCCATAAACTGTTGACATGTTGTTGAGAGTCAGTTGATAGTCTGGTTCGTGGCAGTCACCTGACAGGATCTTGACAGTCTATAGATAGTTTGTAAAGCCAGGTGCATAGAAACAGCCTACTCACTTTCTAGGGTATCTTTTATATAGGGATATTACCTGTAATTTGCAAATCATGCTTTTGATTAAATCACTGGCAATTTAAAATTACTCCTATCGCTTCTCTTTCGCATGAGTTCATTTGAAAGAGACTTGAGCATTTCAGGAGTGCCTTTACAGAACACAGAAATTTTCCTTCCTAGGTAACCGCCTATGTTGTCAATACCAAAGTTGACAAGTAGTATTCAAGTAATACTCCTTGTTTTTAGAACAAGAGTGTGTTGCAGAACTGAAACGTTATATATTGTAATACATGTATGTATTAATACCCCTCATAAACCGATCCACAGGTAATATCACAAAATTTGATGGAAATGCCCATGTTTTGAACTGGCTAATTATCTTGTGTAGGCTCACTTTCGATTGTATGAAAGAGAAACCATCCTTGAAAGAAGACAGATTAATCCCCGAACAGAATGGATGTAATAGACTAATTGGAGAATTTGTGCTCATTATCTAGGAGGAAAAAAGTAATACATGCAGAAAGTATCAGTGAAGTAGAAAACTTTTGCTGTAGAAATGATTTGCAGATCGAAGGAAAGATTTGCTCTGATAAATTGGTTCTAGCTGATTTGTTTTTTAATATCTGCATTGCAGCTGATCTCTGGTAATCATGGTACTACCAAACATGTATTGACTCTCAGGGTCAGTCAGGGGCAATAGTTAAAACACATTGGTCACTGATTAAACAATGATTTGTAGCAATTTCAGGAAGCTGATCTTCTTTTGCTACGGGCACAACTAATTCAATGGGGTCAAATTGAATTCTTTTTTTCTACCTCTTTTCCTCTTCAAAGTCTACAGCAGCCTTTAGGCCAGATAGCGACTTCACACATTTAGATTAGAACTGCAGTCTTGGAAGTCTGTGTTTATGTTAACATTGTACCTGGTCAGTATATAGAAACATGTTTCAGATTGTGTAGTCTGACGCAACACATTGGACCATGCAGATTGGCCCAAACATGTTCTGTATTAAAGGAAAAGAAAGTGGTCCAGAGCTCCAGGTCAAAAATACTAGTGCACATGTAGACGAAGTTTGGAGTTAACAACCAAAAAATTGCAGTTTGTCTTAGACAAGGCAAGTTGGACAACTAACGCTTGCAGTCACCCAGTACTGAGGAAAGTCCAGATCAGCTGTTTCAGACTATTTAATAAATCACAACCCAAACCCATTTTTAACCTCGCAAAAAAAAAAAAAAAAAATGGCTACATGATTACATTGATATTTGTATGCCTTTGGTTTACCCTAAAAACCCACTAAGGGATTTTGGTCCTTGCTACTACATTTTCTAAAATTTTAGAGGAAGACAAGCCTCTGACCACAAGAACCCTCAAGAACCCACAGTTACTGACCTAAAAACTGGATTTATTTACCAGCTTTAGATGGTTTATTTATATATTTAATCATTAATTATAATAACAGCTATGTCAAAACCTATTGCCTTGGCTCAATGAAGGAAGAACATTGTATTTCTAAAATGAAACATTTAAAAGGTATATGCCATAAGTTCTTGAATTTTGTATAAAATTATCTACCCCTAAACTCAGTGGCCACTTTATAAGGTACACCTAGCTTATACCTACACTACCAGTCAAAAGTCTGGACACTAGACTGAATCTATATTTTTCATTGTCTTAAAGACATTTTGATGTAAGGCTTATGGTTGAAGCTTCTTCATGAAGCTGGTTGAGAGTGTGCAAAGCTTCATCAGGAAAAACTGTTCATAATCTCAAATAGAAACTAGTTTTGATTTGTTTAACACCTTTCTTTGTCTCTACATAATTACATATGTTCTATTTCATAGTGTTAATGTCTTCATTATTATTCTAAAATAGTATGAGCAGGTGTGTCCAAACTTTTGACTGGTAGTATATATTTATTGGTCCTTTTATCAGTTACACCTACCATATAGGTGGTATGCACAGTTTGTCAGCCCCCCTCTATCCCATACATCTATGGAAAGGAACCACCATAGAACCACTCCTGATATAATTTGGGTGGTGGACCAAATTGTGCATAGCAACACATGGGCTAAAGGCAGTACCTGATAAAATGGCAAATGGATGTAGGTTCAGCTAGGTGTACCTTATAAAGTAACCATGAAACTGGCTTAAAAAGTGACTGTGGACAGCAGAAGTGAAGGATTTCCTAATACAGAACCCAGCCTGCAACACACCGATCAATTTCAGCCCATGCTGAGACTTGATTTATTTCCACAAGTGTGAGCCACTCACCTTATTGTTATTCTTTATGTATTATTATTGAGACCCATATGGTGCTTTTTTCACATAAATATTTTTAATGATGTTGCCTTTTTACATTTATTGTTCAAAAGGGTAAAACTACATACTCCATTATACTGCTCATAGTGATTGTGTTTTCTGAAAACGTCATGCAGTGAGGTAGCACCAGCTCTGTGGTTGCATGAGATTTTCAGGTTATCTGCAATGCAGCTGCAGTACTTGTGTTCGATTAAAGCAGATATCAAATGGAATGCATGAAAGAGCGCTTAGGATATTCACTGTCAAGCCGGTGTTATGAAAAAGGACAAGGCTATCCAACATTCAAACTCCACTCCATCTCAAAAGCATGCTGCGTGTCTCGGCTCTCAGAGCGATCCGCTGGTCTGCTCTTCATGTTCATCTTATTTGGTGCGAGCTGTCATCATTGTCAGTGAGGCACGACAGACTGGTTGAGTCATGTTGAGTAGATTTATCTTTTCAGTCTCGTACTCTGCTTCAGGGTCACTCGGATAGACCAGTTGAGGACAGGCCGTTCAAAAATATTATTGGTTTATTATGCTGTGATATACAGCTTCCTACTGTATGTCATGAATCTCTCTTTTTCATTCTTGGGGCTCCAGGCCAAATCAGTTGTTATCATGTGTTTTCCAGTTGATCCTTCAGCTTTGGACAGGATATGAGGGTCACAGCATCTCTTCCCCTTACTTCAGATTCTTACAACCTTGTATTTAATATTAGACTGCTATCATTATATGGATAAAATCATTTTTACAGAAATCCAAATCATTCTAATGGTTCTCAAACTTTTTCTCAGAACTTTCTCAGAGCTTAGTAAACAGGAAAGAGAGGCAGGCTCTGCTTTAAGTGCTTGGCAGCTTAGCTGATAGTAATGGACCATAATAGGTAGCTATAACACCTGTCACTGTTACTTAGAAAGACTCTGAAAGCTATAAAGAGCACAAGTTTAAGATGAGAGCCGGATCTGTTTATATTCATCACTCAAATCAGTGGGTCCTATATGAGATAACTGTGTGAACCAGCTAACAATTTTTGGTTTGCAGAACGTTTCAAGGACGTTCAATCAAAGTTTTCTGGATGTTTTTACATAATGTTAAAAAAACAAAACGTTTTTACAACGTTGCTGCAACCTTTTTAGTTTTAGGAACAATAACACTAACGTCTCCATAATGTTTTTTTTTGTTTTGTTTTACTGAAAACGTTGTGTGAGCAACGTCCTAATAACATTGTAGAGTGAAATTCTGTCCCTGGCATCCCTAACATCGTCCCCACCTCATCCCACATGCTCCTCATTATATAAAGATATGTCTTTTTTGTCCAGTAAATAATTTTTTCGTTAGAGGCTACTTGCATATACTTGTATACTATTTGTACCCAATTTGTTCGTTGTCAATTCTCAGCTGCTAGTTAGGTCTTATTCCATTGACACCAATCTGGTAGGGTGAAGGCTAAGCAGCAAGCTTGCTACCGATTTTAATCTAGCATGCTAGCAAACTTGGATAATGGTGTTAATTACACAGGCTAGCCTAATAACATAGTTAGCCTAATGTTAGCTAGCTTGCTAGCGAACTTGTATAATGGTTTTGATAATAAAATATGATAGTTGTCCTAATGTTAGCTATCTAGTGAACTTGTTGTTAATGATGTTAATTCTAGCTAGCATGCTAGCTAACCAACTAACTAATACAGTAGTTAGTGTAATGTTAGGTGTTAAACTTGGCTAGCTACTAGTCAAAAGTTACTCTAGAAGGTCGTTTTTATGATGAACGAGCGATTGGATGTCGGCGCTAAACATCTCCATCATTGTTCGAAGCCAGTTAATGAGTCACTTAGAAAGAGTAAATATGGTAGGCCTACTTTAAACCATACTTTACTCATCTGCATAGTAAAATATGACATCTTTGCATGAAGCTAATCTCATTTGGAATGATTGATTTTTCTCAGGATGGTACTGCACAGGTGTGTGGTATTGAATTTATGCACCAAGTTTGCATTTTACTAGCTACACCGACCTTGTAGCTACACTCATTGGTCAATTTACCGTATTGGTGAACTTTGTATGCATACAATTTCTGATGGTAGCCCATCTGTTGCGGTGCACACCATCCATCAGTGGAAAGGGACCACCATAGGACCACCACTGACCAGATATTATTTGGGTGGTGGGCCATTCTCAGCACAGCAGTGGCCTTGACATGGTAATGTGTTTGATTCCAATGCACAGTGTGTGTTAGTCGTCCTCTAGCCTTCATCAGTGTTAGGTCATGACAGTTGGCTGGAGATTTGTGGTTGGCAAATTGACTGCATCTTTCTTCCAATATTAACCAGACAGTAACCAATCACAAGGTGAAAGAGAGGCTGAATGGCGGTTTTGTCTGCTTTCCTATATAGATTTTTATGTTTCCCACCAAAGGGCCGAGGTGAGTTAGGTGGGTGGTAGATTCTGAAAGGGCAAACTCACTACTTGAGTTTTTCAGAACTCGCCATCTCTCTTGGCAGCGCTGGATGCCCCTGTGGTGCTCTGCCCTGGCAATGCTGCCTTTGTCCCAGACATTGAGCCTGGCCACTAGACTGCTGCGTTTGGCATTGCATGCTGCCAACACATGAGTCATGAAAAACAGAGCCAGACTCTTCTGTCTCTACCTGATGATACTGTACGCCACATGCATAGTGTGGTACTGTACTTTGCCCTTTGTACTGTACAATTTAAAGCAATATTCTATGGATAAAACCCTTTTTTTTCTGACCATGTCACAGTGTTTCCCACTGATTTAGATAGGTCTGAAGTGCATTGCACAACTTTAGAGTCCACATGCACTTTGTATAGGCTTCCAGTCATAAAACATTTGCTTTTAAAACATGAATGATCTTGAATGAACTCAAATGTAAAAGCACCTGAGCAACATCATGGTCAGGAGAAGTTGCATTATGTATTTGCATGTTTATGCAATTATTGAGAGAGAGAGAATGTGTTGTGTCCTTGAGCAAGGCCCTTAACCTTCAGCTTTACACTTGGAATGTATTCTATCTCACTTGTACTTTGCATACAAGCATCGTGTCAAAAGAATAATTGCAAAGGAGTGGAGTTTCTAGAAAATTCTTTTTAGATGCATGTTACGATCTCTCCTTGCCTGCTTTGTGTCACAGCTCCCATGGCAACAAGTGCCATGTGCTTTTGTTTTCATTTTAGTTTCTGTTTTGATCCTGTCTCTGCCCCCATCTTGTTATCGGTTTCTTCCCTGTTCACCTGTTCCTTGTTTCCTGTTCATTAGTTTGTTGATTTAAACCCTCTGTGTTTCTCTGTGTCTTTGCAAAGTCTTGTGTTTCTTCCACGCAAGTATTGAGCCTTTCTTGTTTGTTAATTCTGTCTCATCTGGTTCTTGACTCTGTGCATGCTTTCCTTCTTCATGATTATGGATTATCCTTCTGTGTACCTGCCCGCCTGTGTTTTGACCCACACTATGAATGACGACCATTACTGGATTACTCTCAATAAAGATGCTAAACTGCATATGTTCTACCTCTCTGCCTCATTTTTTGCAATGCAGTTAAGGTTTTGAGACGGTGATTGTCATGGCCACAATTCAGAAAACCTCAATTGTGACTCAAGAATATGTAAAAACAAATCAGTCCATAGTACACAAGATGCAGTAGTGTGCAGTAGTCTCTTAGCCATTGTTAGAGTAGAATAATACATGCGATAAGCAGAATTTATGCTGTACAATGTTTTTAGTGGCCTAAATTCTACTAGTTCAGTCGGGTATAAGCGGCATTAAAAATGGACGTAAACAACATTCCTTTTGTCCTTTCTTCTTTCTTCCTTGCCTCCATTCTTTTTCATTCTTTTCTTCCCTCTTTCTTTCCTTCCTTCCTTCTTTCATTCTTTCCTTCATTTTTTCTTCCTTTTTTTTCATTTTTAGAAAGACAGCTGGAATGAGGGAACGCAGACACTAAATGTTAAAATGATAATTAAGCCTCGAAATGGCCGAGCGTGTGACTTGACAAGTGAAAAATCCCCTGGGAAAGAGAACCATGTTTTGAAAAATACTCACAAGGCTAAAACAGTCTTTTGTTGCTTTTCTGTGTGGCCAATAAAAACACAATGTCATCATAATCGAGATCACAGTCACGCTTTGAGGGAAATGCAAAGGATTTTTATAAGTTTGGCTGCATCCTGATCCTGAATGTTTTCTTTGAGGATTTTAAAGCAGAAGCCCTATTAAGGGTCGTCTCTCTCTAAAACGCCTTCCAGTATGCGCCAATGGCAATTAATAATAGATGATTCCCACCACAAAATTAATTTAACTCCAACAAAGACTGGCAGCTTATTTGCTGATGAGATTATTAAACACACACAGACATACTCTCTCACACACACGTGCATGTCCTGTTGACTGTCTGGGTGGTTATGCCTGAAATTGTCCATTAAATGGAATGGGCTCAGCATTTGTCCCCGAGCATATAAAAGATTTTGTCCTGGCCTCTGATTGGTCTAGCGGATAGCCGTGAGAGAGAAAGTCACATTGTTACAGTAATAAATAAAGGGCCCTTACCTTTTGGGGTCTTGGACTTTTTTTTTTTTATCATACGGAGCTACTTTGCAGTGAACCTAATGGGCTCAAGTGCAAAATAAAACACACAATCCCACTGAGCCTGTCATGTTAGACACATACTGTAAAAAAAATAATAATAATGACATGGTTAACAGTGACACATATAACACGTTTGCAAGTAAATCATCAAGGGATTAATTATGGTTCTTAAGTAGAGATTTATGGAGCATTCTTATATCTTAAGCTTACAAAACATTGTTACCAGATTATTTCTTTGCGTCTTTTCAAACAGTACAGAAGCTGCTCTTTTGACAGTTGTTAACGACCTCCTAGTTTCTGGGAATGCTGCTGCTCTTAACATTCTCCGCCTCCATGACCTCAGTTCAACCTTCGATACAGTAAATCACGATGTACTTCCATTCCATCTCTCCTCTGTTGTTATTGTTGGTACAGCCCTAGAATAGTTCAGGACATATCACAGACAGACAACAGTTCATCCTCATAGGCAAACATACTGCCTCTGTCACTAAAGGCATACCCCATGGATCAGTCCATGGTCCCCTCCTCTTTATAATTTATATGTTACCCATTGGTCAAATTATTTGTGACCATAGTCTCAGTTTTCAGTGTTATGCTGATGACTTTCATATATATTTCACCACGGACTCCACCACTACGTCTCCACTGCAGGTTCTGACAGGTTCCAATATCTCTGATCTTGGATTGACAAGCTCCAGCTTCACACTAGTCTTCAGAGTGAATGGAAAAGAACAATGCTGAGTGCCCAAACACACACATGGAATGCATACGGAATATTTGGGGAGAGAATTTCAGGAAGCTCTTGTTTGTTATTCGAGCGAGTCGCAGTCTGACCAGATTGCAGTGGAAACTAGATATAGCTGATTGGCAGAAGCCCAGCCTTTTCAAATTTGAGCAACGATCAGGCCGTCAGCTCAGTGCTACTCCTGATTAAACCGATTAAGAGTGTGTGGGGAAGGGAAATAAATTCTTCTTATTAATTACTTATTTAAAAAATGAATGCCATTATTGTTTATTTTGTTCAGACCCAGCCTTCTTTAACCATGTAAAATCTTTGTTGCTGCTACCTGCACGTCTCGCAGACGTTTGTGACTCAGATCTGGGCATATTTCATTTAAAAGGTGTTAGAGCACACAGCTTTTCATTACCCTCTTGTCTTTAGGGAGACGGACAAGAGGGTATTTTATGACAAACCCAGTGCGATTCCATACAAAACGGAGGCTTAAGATGCCGGAATCCAATATCTTTTGGGAGCTAGTGTTAGTGCTAGCAAGATTGCAATGAGGTGAGCAGTGATGAAGACATGAGCTGACAAAATGTCATTATGGTTCGGTTGATAAACTGCGTAGCACAGCCCGTTGATGTCTGTTTTAAAGGTTTACCAAAGCTCTTTAACAATACTGATCAAAATCCGATCAATACTGAAAAATATTGATTCACGCACAAAATGAAGGCATTTTGACAAAGGAAAAAAACTTTTAAGATCCGGCGCTGAGTTTCCAAAAAAGCATTGCAGCACTAAGAACAGTTTTTAAATGGTAGAGCGAGCATTACATTGAACACTCGCGCTACCAGTTAAGACATTCTGATGAGATATATGAGATGCTTTTGGGAAACTGGGTCCTAAATAGGTCTTTACTGATTGCCAGTTTAATAGTTACTAGATGATACCTTAAAAACTGGCAACTCAGTGTAAATAGCAATGGTGATAATATCCTTTGTAAAGAAATCTGGAAGCAGTGACAAGGTCTCTCACTGAAGGCGTGACCTCTGTGCCTGTCAGTCCCAATGAAGGAAGTGTGGTCTCTGTGCCTGTCAGTCCCAGTGAAGAAGGCGTGTCCTCTGTGCCTGTCAGTCTCAATAAAGGAAGTGTGGTCTCTGTGCCTGTCAATTCCAGTCAAGGAGGCGTGGCCTCTATGCTTGTCAGGCCCACTGAAGGAGGCGTGGCCTCTGTGTCTGTGAGTCTTAGTAAAAAAGGCATGGCATCTGTGACTGTCTGAATTGGTGAAGGAGGTGTGGTCTCTGTCTCTGTCAGTCCCAGTAAAGGAAGGCGTGGCCTCTGTGACTGTCAGTCCCAGTGAAGGAGGCGTGGCCTGTGTGCGTGTCAGTCCTCGTGAAGGAGGTGTGATCTATGTCTTTATCAGTCCCAGTGAAGGAGGCGTGGCCTGTGTGCGTGTCAGTCCTCGTGAAGGAGGTGTGATCTTTGTCTCTGTCAGTCCCTGTGAAGGAGGCGTGGCCTCTGTGCTTGTCAATCCCAGTGAAGGAGGCATGGACCTGTGTGCTTATCAGTATTAGTGAAGGAGGTGCAGCCTCTGTACCTCTCAGTCTTAGTGATGGAGGCGTGGCTTCAGTACCTGTCAGTCTCTGTGAAGGAGCCGTGGCCTCTGTGCTTGTCAGTATTAGTAAAGAAGATGTGGCTTCTGCACCTGTCAGTCTCAGTGAAGGAGGCGTGGCCTCTGTGCTTGTCAATCCCAGTGAAGGAGGCTTGGTTTGTGTGCTTATCAGTATTAGTGATGGAGGTGCCGCCTCTGTACCTATCAGTCTTGGTGAAGGAGGCGTGGCCTTTGTGCTTGTCAGTATTAGTAAAGAAGGTGTGGCTTCTGTACCTGTTAGTTTCAGTGAAGGAGGCGTGACCTCCCACTCCTCAAAGCTAGATTTTTTTCCTATTGAACAATACTGTATCTCATTGTATTACATGAAAACAGCTTTCTGCATTCAATTGTTGGTTACTTAATAAATGTATCTTTTTATACATCAGATCGCACATCGTAATGTGTATTGTATCATCTCGGAAGGAGAAATGCACATCACTAAGTAGCATCCATAATTTTGCCACAGCATTGAACTTTTATTCAGTAACCTCTGGGAATTGCCTGCATGGCCAGTGCAGTCAGGTTTCCCCCATTCAGGATGCAGTTATGAGCGACCATGGCTTGCCCTTCTCCCTTTGTCTGACAGCATTATATGGAAATGATCCTATTAGCAATGTTCTAATGTGTTCCCCAGATCCTGTACACTGAATTTTAATCTGACTGGTGGCATCAATTTTTCATTTATTCAAATGTGCAACCACATTATCTTACTCATTTACTCACACACTCTGGTAACTACCTTCTTGGAAGCTTAGATGTCAATAGTTATTCAGAAATACACAGAGAAAAGAGAGCGGTTAATAATGTTAGCAGGATTAGTTATCAAATCTACCTGTTTTAAGCTTACAAACTTAATTGCATTTGGAGTGAAGAAGGTTTATTACATGGTTAATAAGTCAGCATCTTACAGTATATGAACTGAACAGATATTAATATTAACAAACCTTGCTAGGAATATAACTTTAGGATAAATCCTAAAATAAAAAAAAGTTCTTGGTAGTGGATGCAGACTTTAAGAATCTGTTGTATGAGTATATACCTCGCTTAAGATGCAATAACAGAGTAAAATGTAAAGCCTCTTAATCCGTAATTCTCTTTCCTTGCAGCCTTGTAATACTGGATGTGAAGCTGCTATGCCTCTAACAAATATAATCATCACCGTGCTGGCACAGTTCTTTAACATTTTCAGACTTCCATTAAGGCTTTACTGCACTTGCATATCTTTGTGTTTTGCATGATCATGTCATTTTTGTCAGCAATTGTCACATTTTATATAAATGCCTTACCTGTTAATTAAGAAAAAAGCTAAACCTCCATCACTCCTGAATCCTTTCTCCTCTTATTATAGTATTAGACTGGACTCTCTCGCACGCTCTATCCCCCAATTGGCTGATTCTTTTGTGCCTAAAGTTGTGGTGTGATGGTGTTTGACCCGACACCCCAGACACAGGTCTGAATGGGATTTACTATTACAGGACTGCCAAAGCACCATTTTTTTGAGTATTTTTATCCCCTGACTCAATAATGATGTGTTTTTTTGTTTTTTTCCATTTTTTTAACCAAAAAACCCTACGCACTGTGGCTTTAACCTGTAAAAAAAACGAGACTTAAAAAAAGATTTAGTGGGCAAAAAGGTTTCTTCTTGATTAAAGACTGCACTTCCTCAAACCTTTGTAAAGAGATGACTATCTGTCAAAAATTGGTTATCTTTGGACATTCAGTCTCTCGTGGGACTTCGATGTGACAGAATATTTCCATTTTGTGAGTTTTTACTTACTTGTTTATTCCTCATGGTGGCCGGGAAGGATGACAATCTGCTATCGGGAGATGTATGTAGTGTTTTTCCTTCAGAGTGTGGCGTGTATACGGTGCTGTGACTGTGGATCAGCAGTGTTCCCAGCTCCACTCTTACACACTTCCTCCCTGGCTGTCTCCACCAAGCTGGCAACAATAAATCAGCTCCCTTAACAGGCGAGGCTGCTCCATTAGCCGCGCTGCCTCGCCTCGCCTCGCCTCACACAGCTGCAGTAATATTAGCACCGTGCTAATTGAAGCACCTCCTACACCATTGACTCACTTAGCAGTGTGTGTGGACCATCACTGCTTTGGGCTGAGAGCTTCACTGAGGCATTGTGTTGTACTGTGAAAAGGTGTGCTGGTTATTATAGCTGCTAGTTCTCAACAGCACTGGTGATTTTTGATGAATTTTATGAATTTGGATTAACATACAGTAAGTTATGCATGACAGTAAGTGAAAGGGAAGTAAATGATTACATACGTATTAGACAGGCTAAATAAAAAAAAAAAAAAAATTCAGATAGGATAGCATTAATGTCCTCCACTCTGTCTGTGTGTACATTTACGTGTAGCCCTAACTGTTTTTAAGATGCTCATGTTTGTGTCTATGGGGTGTTTGCTTAGCTTAGTGTGTCAGCTGTGCTTTGTGTGCCGTTTGTGCAGGGACAGCTTGTATTTGAATGTGTTAATAGGCCGTGTGCACACACACACACAGGCCCAACAGGCTTCAGACCCACAAACACAACCCACAAGTTTAGGACACACACACACCCACACATGATCATGCAGGGACCAAAAGGCAATTTTCACTGCCACCACAGTGAGACCCACTTCATTAGAATTGGGTAGCGAGTGGTGAGCCGGCTCCTTCAGCGCCACAGAAGCGAGAGAGCAAAGGGAGGAGGGAGAAGCGATGAAAGAATCTGATTCACTCTTCCTTTATACCCTTCCTTTCTGCTGGACAGATAAAAAAAAAAGAAAAAAAAAGCAGCGAGCAGAAGAGCATCTCATTACGTCACGTCCCCGAGGTTCTCTGTGCTGGTTTCTGGCCACAAACCACAGCTACAGCGGTTCAGTGCTAGCTGCGAGATTAGCGTGTGTTTGGTGCGGTGTAATTGTGAGGCACCGTGCTGTTTTCTGAACAAATGCATAGGCCTCGTTTGCTGGCACTGTTGGGTTATTGTTCGGCTATTGTTTGACTGTGTGAACGAGTCTCTTTAATGAACTCTTGCGGGGATTGGAGCGCTCTCCGTGGGCCCTATCTGTACCGCCACAGTGACTGATCTTTCTGTAGCCGACTGGAAAAGGGGAGGGGCAGAGCACTCCTGCTCCAGTTCAGTCTGACAACGAAGCAATGACTGATAGTATTATATTGTTTCAGAGTTTCAGATCAAAGCTTGGTGGTTTCCACTCCTCTGTACATGTCCTGTTGTCAGCAAGCTTGAGGACTTTACCTGACCAGTTTGGGCGAGAACATATCAGTGGTGACCTGTCATATCAAAGTGCAATGACATATTCTATAAGTATACTGCATGAAAAGAGGAAAAAAGTTTCCAAAAAAATGTCTGGACCAGTAAACTCATAAACAGTATAATTCTGGAAAGGCTTCATTCTATCTGCCCATATGTGTACCAATACGTAATATCCGGCCTGTATCACACCCTTTGCTGGAGGATGTCTATGGGTTCACAGACTAAAGTTGTAACATGCCGAGCACAGAACAAGAGGCTGGACACAAGTGCGTAATCTCAGTGGGTTTATTAGAAGGGTTAATCCATGAATCGTAGTCATAGTCCAAAGCATAGGTCAATGTACAGACAGACAGGCGTAGTGTAGGCAAATCCATATGCATAAACGGAAAACAGGCAAGGGTCAAAACTACATGAAAAGGAAACACGGAAAACCAACATACCCAGAAATAAGAACACAGAGACTAGGAAACTTGAAATAACACTCGGTAATGACAGTAAGAACACAAGACTTCACCATGAGGGACAGCCACAATGGGGTTTAAATGCACAAACTAATCAATGGATTAACAGAAAACAATTGTGAAACAATCAGGGTGAACCAGACAAAGACACATATGAAAACGTAAACACAAAGCACATGGTTACACAAATAAATGAACATATAACCATGGAAGTACTCTGAGAGAAGGAGTTCATGATGGGGAGTTCGTGACAAAAGTCTTTAAGTGCAAAATATTTGCAAGCAAGTACTAAACATGAGAATAGTTCATTTGGTCCCCTTAAAAGAGAGTCTATAAAGGGGCTGTGATTCACTCTCTATACAGTATTGTACAAAAGTATTAAGCACATGTAAAGAAATGCTGTAAAGCGAAAAAACCTTTTAAAAATAACGAGATTAAAAGTTATATATTAAAAAATAAAATAAAGTATAAAGAGCAGTAAACAGTAAAACCAGCCTTTGCCTTTAAAACTGCATCAGTTCTCTTAAGCACACTAGGTTGGTAGGTTCCAAAAATCTTGTCACAGTTCTTCCAAATCCCAGACAGCCTTGATTATGGTTTAATCTAAAAAGTGTTCTATTAGTTAATATGTTACTTTCTTTAATGACTTCCAAACATTTCTCTGTGACATTTATGAGAGAGCAAAGGGAGGAGGGAGAAGCTAAAAATTTGCTCTTTTCTAATGACACACTAATGCAGAAGACATAAAATAACATCTGACAATACAAAATGTATATAAAAAAATTTAGGGTGCCTAAAACTACTGTATATGTAAATACCTTCAAGTTAAAGCTGCCCTTTTGCCAGTATTGGGCAGTAACATTGCTACAAGTAGCAAAGCTTTTAGCTTCACTATATTTCCCAGGTGCAAGGTGGTGGTGTTGCTTTTTAAATCAAGTAGCTTGTAAGTAGTTAACCTATTATATTTAACAGCCGAGTAGCAAAGTAGCATATACAGTATATTTTGATCTATCAGGTTATGTATTTCTTGTCGGATGGTTTTAAGCACGGTTGATTACTGGCTGCTAACAAGTCTGCTTTCTCTGATATTGACCCTGGAGCTGTCATTTGTATTTTTTGGAATCTGTGAAATTCATGTAAATGAATGAGTGCCATTACCAGATCCAGGTAAAAATCAGATTGATTCTTATCCACGATTCCAACTCGCCCAGTTTACCTCAGTTGAGGAGACTTTGTGGCCGTACCTCTCAAATTTTATGAAACTGAAAGAGGCAGCAGAAAACGAACTGGTGTCTCGCTGTCGCGAAGCACGCAGGTTTGGATGCAAGTGCAGGGTTTATTAGACTTGTAACAGGCAGACAGATTAAAAGGGTTAGGCAGAATCAAGTCACAGGCAATGGTTATCGGCAAACAGGATATCAAAAGCAAAGGCAAAATCGTTAGTCGTGTAATCAAAACAGGTCATGAACATAAATCGCTATATACTAAAACGCTCAGAATTGCCGCCGTAAACAGGAGCAAGACTTCGCAGTGATGGTAATGAACTTCCGGGTTATATAGGGTGTGTGGTAATAAGGGACAGGTGTGTGATCAAAATCCAGGTGATTCGGAACACGGAAGTGAGTCAGGTGGTGTGTCAGGTGATGCAGGGGAATTCTAGGAAATGGAATCCGTGTTTCTGATCGTGCATGTAACACTCGCCACTTTTCTCTGACTCTATGTCAATGCAATAGGGCTGTTTCTTATGGAGGGTCCATAGCACTGATGCATAGCCAGTGCTTATAATAATATTAATCATAGTATTAATAATAATAATATGTGAGGAAATTGTCAGGCAGAGTCTTTTGATTATTTGTACATAGCAGAAAACGGGACAATCGATCAGGGATGTAGCTTCAGTGTAGTTAAGCTACTTTTGCAGTGTAGCCTGTAGTGTAGCAGCTACAGTTCTTTTACATTTTCTGGAGAGTAACTTGTAGCTGAGACAACTACGTATTTTTGCCCAATTACATTCTGTACATTCTGCACAAACAACAACTGTGTCACGGTCCAATTACTTATAAACTCCATCGTATGTTTGGCCAGGAAATAGGTAAAAGTTTGGCCTGATGCTTTCGCTCTGAGATTTCCTGCACAACTTTTTGACAATGACAGTGACTTCCTTGTGTATGAACTGTATGAACTGCCAGCACGTTATAAATGAGTTCGGTATAGAAGCCACCCACGTGGAGGGTGCAGAGGGAGAAACAGTCCTCATGATCCCTGAGGAGAACACACTCGGGCCCTCGTGTACCGTCCTAACTTTAATATGGATCATTCCTGCACTGCTTCTTTATTGTATTTTACTCGACTGTTAGTCCTTTATCAGTAGGGTTGCGTTTTTGTTTCTTGCTTTCTTTCCTTTCTTACACTTGCTCACTCCCCCTCCCTCTCTCCTTCCTTCTCTCTATCACTCTCTCTCTCCCTCTTTATCTCCTTCTTCCTTTCTCTCTGTCTGTGCAGCTCTGTGATTCACCGTGTTGTTGGATTAGAGGGCATTACCTGTGCAGTGGAGTGAGGAGAATTAAATAACGCTTAGTGTCGTGTACAAATTAGAAGCCGGGGAAAAAAAATAACCGGTTATTAAATTTCATCAGAGAGAGATAAGCCCCTGCATTTTCTCTCTTTTTTTTCCCCTTCACCTATTATTCCCTGTTGACTTTGTGTTAGCATAACATCTTCATTATTTTCCTAATTTCTCCATGCATTACTCTTCAATAATGCCCACGTTTATGTAGATGATTAATTAGAAAATGTCTTCAAGTGTTTTTTTTATTTTTTATATACTCTGCTGATCTGACACATGTGAAGGCTTTATGTGGCACTAGGTTTTATGTGATTCTTGGTTTCTAGGACTTTATGGTTGATAATGCTTATTTAGCACTATACTTTACAAGGTATAGTGCTAGGTCTGACATTTTAAAATGCCATCCATAATGGCTTCATGGAAATTGTTTATAACACCTTTGTAATGTATTCAGTAAATTTGTACTTCAGCCAAGTGGGAATTTGATCCCCACCAAAAAAACTCAGAAATGCCTCTGAAACCCTGTGGGGGGAATGACACACACTGGACATCTGCTGTGGTGCTGCAATTCGCCTGAGATAATCCCATTAAAATGGCAGTTCATTAAAATGAGAAAACACAGTGTGAGAGATTGGGTTTCTCCACACTGCTGGAGGAATATACCGTTACGGTGGAGTGGGGACGAAGAGCACATTGATTAATGTTGGAGCTTCCTTATAGGGTCCAAAAGGGATGACCCCCCCCCCCCCACCACCACCATCACCCACTTATATTGTATTTTGCAGTGTTAGGTAGAAAAAACTTGTGTCCAAGAGGCTGGCGTGACCTAAATTTAACACCGGATGCGACACGAAGTGGTGCATGCACATTGTAGAGAAGCGGATGGTTTTTCATCCTGCCTCCAATTCATTTTGTATGGGGAGGGGCAAAAATACTGCGCAAAGGATTGTGGGAGCGAAAACGATGCAATGACAGTGGAAAAAATGTTGATAATTTCATGCAAAGGAGGAGCAAATAAAGCCAGGCAGCGGGAAGTCAGAATATGGTGTGGTAGGGATTTTCCTCATGTGTCTCACCCACGGTCAGTCTGGACAGCTAAACTTGCTTGCAATATAGCAACACACCCTCAAAGCATCCGACTGTTAGCAGAGTAAGTGATTTGCTTCGCTGCAATGTGAATGCACCGCAAGCGACACGTCTGCGCAGACGGAGCATAATCAACCATCCAACCAATGCGTTCTGTCATCAAGAAAACGCCCACATGTACAGTACATCAGTGTTAATATAACATGGGGGGTGGGCGTAGTTGAAGACAGTTTCCTTAAAAACATGACATGAGACAGTGGGACAGTGAATAAACAGTGTATTTGTGTTTATTCTAGTTCCCCGTGTTGGTGTAATGAGTGTCATTACTGTGCAAACACTTTGCTCTGCAACTACAGGCCACACGATTAGAACATTGTTGTAGATTATGATTTTGAACATAGTTCACAGCGTATAGAAAGTGGAAGTGTGTGATTTGAATTGATTTCAAATCACAGTTTACACTGCGTCTCATGGAGCTGGTGTGGATTGAAATGTTGGTTAAAATGGAAGCGTATCTGTTCCGCAAGAGACGTAGCTAAAAAAAAAAGCGCTTCAGAAACGTGATTGGTATAAGTTGGTCTTCAAAGGATTGATTAGCATTTTTGAAATTGTCAAAAAAAATAATATTGAAAGCGTCGCCACAGCGGTGCTGACACAACGTGGCGTAAAATGGATTTGGAAAGGTGAATCTATAGTATTTATAGCTTGAATTCATGTGAGTCTTTTGGAACTGTTTAGGCGGTTTATGTGCGATCAGGTGGCTGGTGCATTTGCAACAGCAAAAGCTTTCAAGCAGTACAAACTATTATTTTGGGCTTTTGGTAACAACTGGAGCTGTTTAATCCGGTCAAATATGTGAGCTTACCTCTGATTATTTTTAGCCAATTTATTTACTCAAATGTCTCCTTGTGTTAGTTGTTGCTTGCGAGGTCTAAGGCTTATATTTGCTTCCTCTGCTATTTGTGTAGCCAATTTGTGTGGTGCATCTTTTCGAGCTGCTGCTCATGCAATGTTGTAGGACAGCTGAATAAGCTGAATAAGCTTGGACCCTCCATAAGTGTCTTGTTCTGACCTGATGTCCATAATTGGTCAACACCACTCTGTATTGGCAGGGAGAATTAAGCCATTCTTCTTCACCAGTGGATAGCAATGGCACTGCTGGGAATCGGGGTACCTGGGCTTCAGCAATAGGAGCAATCTTCTTAGCCACTTGTGCCATGCATGTGCCGAGCTTGGCACTTTCTGAGACAGAGGTTGTGCACGAAGGATGTCTGTCTGGTCTTTTTAAAAGGTTTATCTCTTAGATATCTGACAAGCCTGTGATTTCTGCAGTGTGGGTGTGGATACTGTATAGATGCTGTAAAGATGTGAGAGCAAAATATCTTTACTGCAGTAGACGCTTTACCGGAACATCTAGGAATCTACCTATGCCTTGAGAGGATTGCACTATCGACTGCTTCTGGTCAAATGTTCTAACTGCTAAAGGCTTTCATCTTTTGCCCTCCTCCTCCTCCTCCTCCAACTTTCTTCTAAATGACGGCCCTGTGCTGTGCAGTTACAGAAAACCATACTTATACCACCGATATACTGCTTTCCAGCCTCCACCAGTGCACGATTGTATTTACAAACAATGCAATTGTGTGTAAAAAGAGAGATGTGATAGAGTAATAATATGTCATTCACCGCAACACGTTTAAAAAGTACTAATAAAGAAATCAGCAGGAAAAAATGGCTATTTAAAGTCATTTCTGATTCATAAGCTTGCATCCTCATAGAGCAATTCATAGTGTGGAGGAAAACGCACCAGAGTCTCCCTGGCTTTATTTGATTTAGCGTTGAGTTTTTTCTTTAGTTTGCTGTAATAGCACCGTTTGTCTCCATCTGAAAGATGGATCAGGTAAACAAATGTAAGTCTTCATTTAAAAAGAGCCTGGTAATTCCTCCATAGGCTTTGCTCAATTAAAGAATATAAGTGGCCGATGAATTTCCATAAATCATAAATGGTACGTCCATATTCCTTGGTGGCGCATCCAGACGGCATCATTTGCATACATATTGTTCCACACCTTTATGATTTTCTTTTTCAAACCTGTTCTCAGCGGCAGAGCGAGCAGGGTTCACCGAGAGATGGCTAAAGGAAGCTACCTCGCTTGTTTCTACAACATGAAATGAAACTTTGGTAGATAAACATGCTTATTGAAGTACATTGAAATACACAGATATTCCAGCAGTGATGTCTTATGTCAGAAGCTTTCCTCATTTGAGCCCTGTTTTCTTCGGCGTATTGATAATTTGGTTGCCCGTAAGCAAATTTTTTCTTCTGTTCACCTAGTTGCTATTTTCATGGTCAGAAATGAGCACGCCTGCAATGCAAACTACTAACTAAATACAACAGACTGAATTATTATATTCATAACAAATTAGAACAAACAACTCAGATGTGGCTACTAAATGTAAATCAGACAGTTAAATCGTCATTACGCACAGAACATCATATAATTATTATCATTAGAATGTCTAACAAAACTAATTAAATACCAGACTTAGCAGACCAAAAATGATTGCCATCACAGAGACGAGGAATTAGCCGATTAATGTTATGTTCTAGAGGCTCATACTGTACGTACACTAGCGTTCAAAAGTTTGGAATCACCTGTCATATTTGATTCTATTCACAAAACTGTTATACAATGTAGTAGATCTAATATATCTTTTATAAACCATACACCAAAATGTATTTTTAGA
Source organism: Olivaichthys viedmensis (assembly GCA_028565825.1). Lineage (NCBI taxonomy): Eukaryota > Metazoa > Chordata > Actinopteri > Siluriformes > Diplomystidae > Olivaichthys > Olivaichthys viedmensis. The sequence continues at coordinate 20,255,336 of JAOUQW010000001.1, forward strand.
GGTTTTGTTTGGTATTTAAAGTATTTTGAAAAAAAGTTATTTAAAAGTCATTAAAAAAGTTAAATTATAAAAATTAAATGATGAAGGAGAAATGACTTTACATTGATAATTCCAGTATATTATTTAAGTCTCCACTTCAAGATTTGATCACCACTGTCACGGTCTCCACTGGCAATACCACCCCACGCCGCCAGAGGTCTCAGTCACCAGAATTCCAACACTTCCGGTTCACAGCTCACACTCCAGTTCCTCTTTTCCCCGCCATCACTTTCAGTATTTATACAACTCACTTACTTGGACACTTTGTCATTTTTCAATGACAATTCTGAGCGTTTCCCAATCGTGTTTGGAATGTGAACGAGGTGCCCTACTGGGTAAGGTAGTGGTCATCTACATAGATGACATTCTCATCTACTCCAAGACGATGGAAGAACACATCCTCCTAACATTATCACCCCTACGTGCATAGTGGCCCCCATCCGTTGGGAGATCATGGAGGAAATCCAACAGGCCATACGCTCCAAACCTGCTCCAGCATGTTGCCCTCCTAACAGGGTGTATGTACCACAGGCTCTCAGACCACAAGCACTCCAGTGGGTTAACTCCTCACTCACTTCTGGGCACCCAGGGCAGCAAAGTACTCGGTGGCTAGTCACCAAGCAGTTCTGGTGGCCCGACCTCCGACAAGATGTCAGTAACTTTATCAATGCCTGCACCGATGGCACCCAGTCCAAGACAGACCAACATCTCCCCTTAGGCCTACTGGAACCTCTCCCGATTCCACTTGGCCGTGGACTTTGTCACCGATCTGCCAGCATCCAATAGTAACACCACTATCCTGGTCATCAAAGACCAATTTTCCAAGGCCTGCCATTTGCACCCCCTGCCTAAACTCCCCACGGCACTCAAAACAGCGGAGCTATTGTTCCACAATGTGTTCTGACTATACGGACTCCCCGAGGATATTGTGTCTAACCGGGGGCCCCAATTCAGCAAGCGTTCTGCAAGAAATTCAGTATCAACGTCAGCCTCACGTCAGGGTATCATCCGCAAGCCAACGGCCAAGTCGAAAGGCTCAATCAGGAGGTGGGAAGGTTCCTCAGAGCCTATTGTAGTTCCTCGCAGGAGGAATGAAGCCGCTACCTCCCATGGGTCGCGTACACTCAGAACTCCCTCATCAACTCTTCCACTGGGATCACACCCTTCCAGTGCGTCCAGTGGGTTACTAACCCCCACTCTTCCCCTGGTCCGGTGACCCCTCTAACGTCCCCTTGATCGACAAATGGATGAGGAAACGTGAGGAGACATGGGCCGCCACACATGTACGCATCAGACAAGCCATTCGATGCCAAAAGACCCAGGCGGATCGTCATCGCCGTCCAGCACCGCTCTTCCACCCAGGCCAACGCGTATGGCTGTCCACCAGGAACCTGAGATTGAGACTCCCATCAAAGAAGTCCTAGGTTTATTGGCCCGTTTAAGATTGTCCGTCAGATCACCCCTGTCTCTTAGCGTTTTACAGATTTCTACAAATGATTTGAAACCTAAAGTGCATAAACACTAGAATCATATTACAATCATTTTATAGAT
>JAOUQW010000001.1:20283358-20303511 GCA_028565825.1 Olivaichthys viedmensis
CTTTATCCATATGAATAGAAAATAAACAACAAGAGGTGAGTCAGAAGTTCAGAAAGCTCCAGATGAAGAAGCAAGCTCCAGATGAAGAAGCAACCAAATGACTTCCAGCAATCTGCACACACAAAATATGACTATTAAACACTAAAGAAAATTATCTATGAGACAGCCAGTTGGAGCACCAGTTCTGTCTGTTTTAAAAACTTTAATAAAACGTCTCAATGAGATTGCCTACACCAAGAAGGACACATTTAATGTTGTCTTCCAATTTGGAGTACTTTGGAAGATTACTGCCTCATGCTGCCCTTAAAATGGGAAGATTGCTGCCTTATGCTGGCTTTTTCTCAGGAGTGCTGGCCAAAAATGCTATCTAGCTAGGTGCGCTCATCCGGTGAATAGAATTATGGGATTGCCTAAGAGTAATTAAAGAGATTCATTTGAATGGTAACTTGGATATCACTATTATAATTGTCATTATGATTATGTGACCCCATGATCATGCTGTCCATGCCCAAGCAGAGTGATAAGCCATTCAATGAGCCATTACATTATTATATGGCGTATTTCTGAAGTTGCAGGTCCCAATTGGACCAGGTCCAACTTTTTTGACCTTTGTAACTAACCCACTGACCCTCTGTAAAACCGCAGTACCTGGGACATTTTAATTGGATGTGGGCATCCCACAGTGCCTGATATACAGTATGATGTGATACCATGGTCAACCTTGGCAGTGAGGAGTCGTGGTGTTCATTTTGAGAGTGGACGAGCATGCAGAGCGCTCGGGGCAGATGGCATCTCATGTGCTGATATGAAGCCAGTGTCCCACTGGCCATTTGTTTCTGGATTAAACAAAATAACTCAAACTGTCCCACATTTACCTTCAAGCCAAATCCAACTCTGCCTCTGTCTTTCTGTCTAGCACTCTCTCCAGAGTTTTCTGTTTCTCTCTTTCTCTCTGCTATCTTCCTCCAAACCTTTAAACCTTTTGGCCCTTTCTCTCTCATTCTCTTCTTATTTTATATCATATCCAGTCACACATACTGTACCTGTCTTCCATGGCCTGTCTCCTTCTTTGCCTCCTCGGGCCCAATCAGCACGCAGCCCCGCCTGCCTCACCAGCAGGCTGTCCATCATCCCCAATTACTGTGGCAACCGTTGCCGCTGGCAGCAGCACAAACTGATCAACCGAGAGACCCCGAGTACCTTAAACAAGGTTCCTACATCGCGGCTTCGCCTACCCATCTGCTCTTTCACCAGAGAGAAAGAGAGTGTCCTTGAGCTGACACATTATAGAAAAAGCCTGGGAAAAGATGAGAGTGTGTGTATTTGACAGATTTGAGATTAACAGAGATTAGGAGATTAGAATTAGTGAGATTAGGAGAAGAGTTAAAGCCAATAAGATCTTGATCAGAGCCATGTGTGTTTTCCCAAAAAATGGTGAATACCAGAGAAAAGCTCCTTATATTCATAATTCTATGCAACATGAATCAAGTGTCTCATGAAAACCATAGAAAGATTTCAGTCATTTTATCCGATGAAACAATATCATTAAACATCCACTGAGTTGCCAGTTTATTAGTTACCAGATCGGTATGCAGAAATAAACTGGAAATGCAATGTATTAAACCATTATATGTTTAAGTCAGGCACAGTGAAATACCGAAGAATCTAGTCTTTCGGTTAATATATTAAATAATCACTTACTAAAATAGTCCTCTGCTATTTTAATAAGTGATGATAGTGTGATTAACACTATGAGTTATGTTAAGAGTGACAGCTTCGTTGGTGCAGGTTTCAGCACTTCGCTTCAGACGCCCTCACCACCACAGCAACGTCTCTCTCTACTGGCCAAACGAGATCACTGCACTCATTTTCAGCGTTCAGCTCTCGAGGTTCATGAACTCGATGGAAAGTAGAAAGGGAGAGAGGCAGTTTCAGGACACACATCTGGAAAGGATCTCCTGCTTATGGTGGCCACGTCATAGCAGAAGTGAACGAAATTCCTGTCTCTTATGTTTTAAATCCATGAGTTCAGTGCTCTTCAGCCTGGGATGGCAGCCTGAGCTGTTTTTCAAACTATTTACAAGTGTGTTGTTTTCAAGTTTAACATTAGCGACGGCAATAAAGTAACTGCCAAATGTTATTCTCTTTAGACCTCGTCTCTAAACTAAGCTTTAAGAGATGTCTGAATGTGTCATTTTTTGGATGTGTACTCCCTGCGGCTATAAAATCAGTTTTAATTATGGCGCTGTACAAACTAAGAAGTGTTTATTTGATTTACAGATTTTATGGACGAAATTTATTATAGTCCTCGAGCTTCATTAAACACTTGTTATTCTGCTCTTAAGAAACTGAGGGCATGAAAAGCTGCTGGGTATTATAGTCACTGAGCAACCTACATATTGACAAAACTATTGATTTTTCGAGTTCTATCCCATCGCTACTAAGGGGCAAGAACAAGGGAATGTGACACCTTGTAAAACTTTCACACATTTTTATGATTAAGCTTTATCCAGGACAGATTGATTTCGGGCTTGATGGATCACTGTCCTTCCAGATATTATAAAACAATTTGGGCAGCTTTTATAATGAGCTTCAGTTGTGTCCTTCCAATCCTTATTATAGAGGATTGGTATTGTGCTGTGTGCAGTTTATGCAGACTTGTTCAGAATCATTGTAAGTGTACTAGTCTTCCAGACCTTGTGTCTTGTTTACATTGACCGTACTTGTCTTGCTTAAATTTGACCATAACAACGATGATGGGTTTTGCAGCTGAAAATACAGGTAGCAAATTCAGTCTAGAACAGTAACTTTTGGCATTGACAAGAATGTATTCACTTGGTTCAGAATGTAGAACCGTGGGCAAAAAAGCTGCAAAGCATGTCAATGTGTGTTTGTTCCATCTGATTGCAGTCTGATTGAGACTAATCAAATTGCGGAACCTGTTGGGAAGTCTGTTCGGATGACTCTGATCAGAGTTCTCTCCTTTCTGATTGCAGGCCATCAGAGAATTGTCCATGAGTCTGCATGAATTGGAGAATATGTTTTTAGATTTTTTTTTCTTGTCTGGTTGCAGTCTCTGAGTCTGATCTAACTGGTGACTATTTCAGAGTCTGATTGCAGTCTTGGGCCAGATTGAGCTGGAGTACCTGTTTAGAAGTCTTGTCTGTCTGATCAAATAGGGGAACCTGTTTGAGAATTTTTTGCTGTCTGATCAAATAGGGGAAGCTGTTTCAGAGTTCTCTGTCTGATTTCAGTCTACGAGTCTGAACGAATTGGGGTTGCAGTTCAGAGAGCTTCTGATTGCAGTTCATGTGTCAGATGAATTTGGTGAACCTGTTTTAGAGTTCTCGCCTCTCCTGATTGGGGAACTGAGTCTATGAGTCTGATCAGAGTTCCCTGCTGTCTGATTGCAGTCAGTTGAGAAATGTACATGAGTTTCAGAAGTATTTCCTGTTTGATTCCAGTCTGTAAGTCTGATCCAACTGGTGAACCTATTTAAGAGTCTGACTGCAGTCTCTGAGTCTGATCTAACTGGTTCAATATTTTCTTCTTTCTGATTTCAGTCCATGAATCTGATCGAATTGGGAAACCCATCTCAGAGTCTGGAGAACGTGTGCCGCTGGGCGTTCGAGCAGCAGAGAAAGGACACCACTGACAAAGAGTACCACGACCACGCCATCTTCCTCACACGGCAAGAATTTGGGCCAACAGGGATGCAGGGTACAGAGCACACACACGCACACACACATACACACATACACACAGGCCTACCTTAACCTACGTTTTCTCTCTAAGTGTACACTGTGCATCACGTCACCAGCAAGTTTGTATACTTGTATTCAGACACACACACAAACACACACACACAAACATCACACCTATATACATACATCCCAGAGGAGCCTTTGCTAAAGTCACTGACAGCTGTAACACCTTAAAGCGGCAATGAGGTGTTTGTATATGAAGATGTCAAAACACTTAAGCTGAGTCAAGTGGTCCTGTGTTTTTCTAGGTTACGCTCCTGTGACTGGCATGTGCCACCCGGTTAGAAGTTGTACTCTAAACCATGAGGACGGCTTCTCCTCTGCCTTCGTAGTGGCCCACGAGACCGGTCATGTGTGAGTATCATACCCACCCTGTGAGTGCATGCATATATCTTCTATAAACACTATAAATAAATGTATGCATTAATATATTCCTTTATCTCAGGGTTAATTTGTGAGGTGTGCAAGTGCATTGTCCTTGAACCGCTCCCAGAGAACTGAAAAAAGAATTATCTTTGTATTGTGTGTTTTGACTCTACCCCACACACAGCTACCCCCTTCCCCTGTTAAGTAATGACAGATTTGTTAAAATCATGATTTCTTAAAATCCTAATATACAACAATGTTACGATTGTGCAGCCTGTAACTCTAGAACAAAATGTTTGTATGGTTGGTTATGACACTTAAACCTTATCCTCTGTCATTCTGTCTATATTCATCATTGATCTTTTGCCCATTTTCTCATTTATGCCTTTTGATTTCTGGATTAGCCTGATATCAGTATATTTGATGTCTTGCAGGTTTTTTAACTATGATTATGGATTTTTGGACTGTTGGCTTTCAAAACTAAAAGCACTCGCATCTGTGTTTGTGACACATTTGTTGTAAAGTATTAATGTGAAATCTACAATGTCACTGCGCTGCACTGCACACACTCAGTTTTTTAAGGGAATGAGGGGAGTTGATTTGATTGGATATCGCAGCAGCAGGCCTAACCACACCTCTTACTCATGTACTCATTGTAACCCATCTCCTATTTACAATTTACGCTGCTTTTCGCAAGGTCACCTCCTGCGCCGATGGTCACGAAAACGCTGGGAATACATACACCTGCGATCTTATGCCTTATTTAATGCGAATCACAAAAATAGACGTCTAATTCAGATTTTCCAGTGAAATGAATCATAATAGAAATGTTTTATAAGGTTTAGGCTGACTGTAAGGCTCCTCACGTGTGTGTGGATGTGTGTGTGTGTGTTGCAGGCTGGGAATGGAGCATGACGGCCAGGGGAATCGATGTGGCGACGAGGTGCAGATGGGCAGCATCATGGCTCCCCTGGTGCAGGCTGCCTTCCACAGATTCCACTGGTCCCGCTGTAGCCAGCAGGAGCTAGGCCGCTACTTACAGTGAGCTTTACAAACACACACACACCCAAACACACACACACACACACACACACCTCTTCCACCCATCCAAATGGATTTGGGCTGCTAGTTACACTGAATTTTACAGAAGCACACACACATACACTCCACTCGTCACACTGTAGCCCACAGGAGCTGAACCATAATTCACACTGAGTTTGACACACACAAACACACCTCTTCCATAGGTCAGTACAAGCCGGGCTGTTACAGTGTACATACAGAGAGGTGCTGCTCCAACACATGACAACAGGAGCTCAATCCCTAATTCTGCTTTTATCCCTCTGGGTTTTTTATTGGTTGTTCCATAAATTTGATCAACTTTTCACACAGTAATTCCATCGTGTTTTATAGTTTTCAGGACAAACTCAGCTATAATAATATGGAAACAGTAAGTAGGTTTGGTTCGTATGAGTTTTGTAAACTTTCTTTAAAAGCATGCAAATTATGCGCTGAAATCTTGTGTAAACCCTCGTTATCCGATGGGGAAGAATTGTTTTGTTCATCAAGGTCAAAGAGATAAATAAATGACTAAAATGTAGGATTTAGTTCATTAAATATTAAATGTAATGTCTACAGACATTAAATTAAACTCTGGACATGTTTCACTGGGTGGTGCTGGTTATTATACCTGCTTTTTTCTTGTGAAAGAAACTACAAAGATCTTTTGTAGCTACATAGGGTTTGCTTCGCAGTTAGTAAAGGTCGACTGTCCACTACATTACCAATGAAAAGCGTGCATTCTTACCAGGGTTGCCAGATTGTGACTCGCAAGTTGGGACATTCCTAATCCCATTTGTATGGAAACAAATAATCATGTACTGATATAATTTATATGTAATTTGGCCACAGTTTGAGATGGTTTGTAGACAATTGCAGTCAAAATGTTTTAAACCGTGATTGGATTTGAAACAGTTATTCCAATCTAGCAACCCTGGGTTCTACATAACCACCTCGTCTGCACATGTGTATTAGACAGAACCTAACTTTGTTGGTTTGACATGAAAAAAACCTGAGCCATCTACGGCAACATATGTGTGTAAAACTCAAATATGGGCCGAATTAAATTATTGATAATAGCGATATTGTATAACATTAATCCAAAGGGGACAAAAAAGGGGGCAGTTTTAGAATAGGGATGATTTTTGTCATTTCGTTTAGCCAGCAACATGACCTCAAATTGATCCCAGGTTACCATATGAATAGAAGGGGAAGAGGTTTTTGCGCTGAGCAGCTTCTGAGTAACGTGACTGTATTTTTGGTCTAATTAACCAGTTTTTAAAATAAAGTTCATGTCTCTTTTTTATTTTATTTTGCATTTGTGTGATTAAATCTAATGAAGTTATGAAGCGAAAAAGACAACAAAGATCATCTGACCTTGCCATGCTTCGCTCTCGACCTCAAAGAGTTTTGTTCATCAGCATTGAGTTAGCCAACTTTTGTGGCTTTGTGATGGAAAATAACTAAAAGAGAACATTTGAGAGGGAACTTCACTCATATAGATAAGTGATAACAACTGTCCTTGTAGTCCATAATCAGGCGAAAGGTCCACACATGCCCAGATGTTTGCACACACACAGACATATGCAGCCTACATACTGCAGAAAAACACACCCTAAATCATTTTAAATACATAATATTATATAATATATATATATATCTATATTTCATATATCGTATAATTCTTTTCCACAGCTCATATGACTGCCTGAGGGATGATCCCTTTGATCACACGTGGGAGGAGCTACCCCAGCTGCCCGGCCTGCACTACTCCATGAATGAACAGTGTCGCTTTGACTTTGGCGCCGGATACATGATGTGCACAGCGGTGAGTGACCCGCTACCCACACACACTCTCGACCCCGACGCCAAAAATGCATTATGGGGTGCTCCTATGGCATCATAGGACTGCTGTAAGCATGTATAACTCCACAGCCACCATCTGATCATAATAGCTTTTTTTTTCATTTTGATTCAGTCATGGTTCATCGTAGAACGATGACGACTGATCACACAGCGATGTTATACATGCTGCCACTAATAATGCATTATTATGCGTGTTGTGCAACCATTTTGAGCTGTTGTGATGTCTTAATATGTGGCTTGAGATCGACGGTGGTTTTAGGAAGCATACATGTTGGTACAAGGATTTAACTTATGATCTTAGGGCAAAAAGTCTTTGTAAACCATAAAAAAACCCACACACACTAGTTGTACTGGTCCCACTGCAGGAACTGGGCCTCTACGTCCAGTGAGTTTTAATACAGTGAATGTGACTTCTTCAAGTATAAGTCAAGTGTAAGTCAGCAGGTCTGTAGGCGGAGCCTCTGAGACTGAGACTAATTAAGAGTGAGAATAGTGCAAGGAACATACTGATGACATTAATGGCAGTGATTGGTTAGAAATGTTTTTCCAGGAACATGTCCTACTTGAAGAAGTCATGCTTACCAGTTATACCCCCACACACACACGTGATACACACACATGCACAGATGTACACACACACACACACACACAGACATATGTATTTTACATACCGCATAGAAACACACATGTATAATATATAATTATATCTAATTTAATATTATGGTTTTGAGATAGGGTTCTCTAAGTGATGTTGATTAACCCAGGTTTATGACTTTAGCCTTTTTGCAGTCTGAAGCCTGTTGACTTCATGTCTAGCCCACTGCTTGGAAAACATGTACAAGTGCTTTTTTTTTTTTTTTCATTGAGACAAAGCAGCCAGACGGAATGAAATCCACATGGTGTGGCTTTCAGAATTGGCCACCGTTTAAACTGTCATTTCTAGGGCTTCTAACTAAGTGTTCTCAGGCAGTGCACACTTCTGCATGGACTGTGCTTTACTCTCTTGTCAAACCGTTCCCTTAGCTGCAAAAGGTGGGGTCATCAGGAGCGCAGGTAAGGGAACCCACCGAACAGCTACATGGCCACGCCTCCCTCTGTCAGTCCCAGTCATTATTTCATGACATGTTTTGTTTTTGTCCATGCATTTATTTGTCACATTTCAACCACGTTGGCTGCAGGTTGCTAACATCTCCAAACGTAGCCCTCTTGTATATTACTCATACTGTTTCCAATAACAATGTTATTGAGGCTAAAGTCTCATGTGGCCAATTTATTCACAGAGTTCATTTATATTTTAGAGCGTCCTTAGCTTTTATACACCTTCTCTCCAGCAAATCTTATTCTACATGATACATCTCTGATGATTTGCGATGCACTGACATGAAAATTCAAGGCTAAAGCAGAAGCTAAAGTTTAAGAAACTCTGGGCCAAATACAAAACACTGAATATCGAATTCCAAATATAATTTTTTCCATTTACTTGTTTTTGTACTATTGCATCAATTTTGCTTGCTTTGTATGGGTTTTTTTAGTTTTTTTAACTAAAGGTGAATTACAAAACTACAAGGTAATGCAAAAAAAAAGAGTAAAAATTTAAACCTATAAACTCTTAAACCCATAAACTATTGTGCATCAAGTATCTTTTGTCTTTTGTCAATCTTTTGTGAAATCAGCGTTCATCCACTGGGTCGTTAAAGATAAAGTCAGAGTTTTTGGCTAGCTGAAACTAGCTGTTTTGAAGCTCAAAAAAACAAATACAGTCTCTGCCTTCAGTGTTCCCTCCAAAGCAACGCCCCCGAAACACATGTACCTGTACATTTGCGCTGCCTAGGCTAAAACCCCTGAATGCTAGTGCAAGTGGCAGAGCTTTTTGAACTGACAGACAATATCATTTACAGGCAAGTAGAGACGCCTCCTTGTCCTGATTGGTTGGATATTGGGGGTCGACCTCATTTATTTTTTCTTCCATTTACAGAGACTAAGGTGCCACAAAGAGACCGAAAGTTCTCCTCTGAGGAGAACTTCGCAAAATATTACAAAAAGTGTTCTGACTTCAAAATGACAAAATCATATGTCTATACCTGTGCCATACTCTTTCTATATGATGGTCAAAATACCTTCTACAATTGGGTATGTATTGTATCACCTAATTAGTCAATAAACTTTACAGCACAGCTAGTTTGAAAAAACCCTTTTTGAATTATTTCTTGGGTTTACGATCTTGTGTACTACCAAAAAGGCCAAGGCAGACTCATTCCAGCAGCTGAGAGTTTCACGACGCTCTGTTGTGGCCCTATGGAGAAAAAGCGGACAAACTACTAGAGCATTCAACAGAAAAAAAAAAATTCAATTTGTTTTCATTCATTTATTCATTTTTTGCTCCCTCTTATGGTTGGACCTAAATGGTGGTCATGTGTCACTGCTAGCCAACGTTTGTATGCTGACTGTGGTGTTGGTCGAAAGCTGTGTCAGAATCGCCATGACTGAAAATCGTTTAAATTGTTTTTATTTTTCATCGCTTTGCTTTGGTTTGCATGAAACGGCCTTTTCGTATATATTCTTCTGGAAAATGTCTTCCATACTGTATGTTCATACTGTTAACTCAGACAGTAACTCTTTAAAGTTCCCTGTTATTATAACCAAATAATACTGAGTAAAACGGGTCATTCTGTAATTATATTTTAACCAGAGCAGGTAACCTTGTTAATCCTAAATTTAGATTTCTTTTATTTGGTGAAAACTGTTATTCAAAGGGATTTTTAAGTGAGGCAGAATGCAATCCAGTCATTTGAACAGCGGCTCTCCGGCAGTCCTGAGAGTTAAACTTAAAAGCTTCAGGTCACTATCACAGAACTTTAATCGCTGAGCTACCACTGCTTTGATAAATTATTAGAATTCTCAATTTAATTAATTGAATTTTAACTATATATATATAAAGAGATACGGCACACCAGATGTAATAGATGTTTTTCATTATCTTAAGGACACCTAATGGCTTGTACTTAAAAGGCATAAATAACTCATTTTAATACCTAAATAGCTCATTTTAATCTATAAATTAATCCTTATTTTAAAAATGGTACATGCATGTGGAGACTCATTAACATATTCTAACAGATTGCCTTAAAGTGTTGCTGTCTTGTTATCTATTTGTTATTCTGTCTTTGTATACAAGTGCATTTCTCCTTTGCTATATCCAATTTGACAGCCTTATCTGACCTGGATTCGTGTGACTATTTCACTGGCCGCTGAGTCACTAAAGAACGTGTGTGAATAAACTCGCGTGTGCTTGTTCTCCCTCAGTACCGTACCTTTGACCCGTGTAAGCAGCTGTGGTGCGCTCATCCAGACAATCCCTTCTTCTGCAAGACCAAGAAAGGGCCCCCGATTGATGGCACTATATGTGGGGACGGCAAGGTGCTTATGCATGCCCACTTGCACACAAGTATAGCTGTGAAGAATAACGCTCTATTATCACACACTCAGTATTTTGAGTATCTCTCGAGCTCTCGGTTTACTCTGTGTGCTTCTGTCTTTTAGCACTGCTTCAAAGGGCACTGTGTGTGGCTGACTCCTGACATCATAAAGCGGGATGGGAACTGGGGCATGTGGAGTGAGTTCGGTGCCTGCTCTCGGCCCTGCGGCAGAGGCCTGCAGTTCCGCACCCGTGCTTGTGACAATCCACGGTATGTGTGTGTGTGTGTGTGTGTGTGGACACCTCATTAACCTTATAAATCTTACATAATATATGCCAGAGTACAGGCACTCACCAGTGTTTTTTTCTCAAAGAGAAACTCTTTTGTTCACCTTTTAGAAAAAAAAGGTTAAATCTAGAACGCTTAAGGGATCTCCAGTTTGTTCCTCTATGTAGAACCTTACAACAAGGTGTTTCCCTTTCAGAGAGGTTTTCAAGTAAATCCCGCTTAGGAAGTTGAGAACCCTTAACTATTCTAAAAGCACCTTTAAGGAACCATTTTTTCGAAGCCACTTAAGTTTTAGTAATTTTTTCAGAGGCAGCTTTTGCATAATGACAAAGTCAGTAATTACTATCAGTCTTTATAAATCGGAATAGGATTGCTACGTTCATTACAGTAATCTCCACCCAGTGTTTTGTGCTCCCCTAATTATAGGCCACTTAAATTGGTGGGAGTTACCTCTCACTTTCTGCCAATAATTAGCCAATTGGAATCTTATTAGACCGTTATCCCTCTTCCTTCTTTCATATTCCGCAGTCCTGCTAATGGCGGACGCTCCTGCACAGGCTCAAACTACCAGTTCCGGGTGTGTAACAGTCATGAGTGTGCGGACCCGTATCAGGACTACAGGGCCGAGCAGTGCAGCTCGATGGACAGCAAGTTTGAGTACCACAACATGAAACACCACTGGCTGCCTTATGAGCACCCTGACTGTGAGTAACAGGCTCCAAACAACAGACAATACACTAATAGACACTAATAGGCATCAAATATTAGTCAGACGAGACACTACATACAGTATATAATGCTGATTTAGACAGATTTTGTACCTTAACACGGCAACATATCCTAGGAGATACAATTAATACAATCCAAAATAAGTGGCTAGTGGCTCTGAACTATGGGGGAGAGAGTGTAACGCCATCCTTCCCACTTAGAGAGCAGAGCCAATTATGCTCTCTTGGACTCCCGGCCACGGGATTCGAACTTGCGATCTCCAGACAATATGGCAAATGCTTTTCTGTTGCACCACTCGGGAGCCATATGGAAAAAACAGACATTAAACACTACACACAAGACTATTAGATACTACAGACAACACAGTACTGATGCTTTGCAGACACTAGAAAATACATACATTAGAAACTATAATAACAGGAAAAATAGAAACAACAAACACAACAGAAATAAGACACATCAGACACCAGACAGTAAAGTAAGACAAGACATTGGCACTATAGAAACCAGACACTAGATACTACATAAACCATGTACAGTACACTATTCTGCTGTACAAGGGCAAAACACAGTGACTACTAGTTTTGATCAAAATTCAGTTGTAACTGAAAATAAAAGCTTGAATGTCTGTTTTATCCTTAAATCTGTCTACAGCACATTTGGCATGTTGGCTCTTAAAGAGCAACTCCAGCGGCCTTTTTACCTGTTGTCATGCCCCTGTGTACACATAAAAAACAGCCTTAGGGAGTTTGAAGACCATGGCGACACGTGCAGCAGTTTCGCAAGAAGTTATATATTAAGCCAAATACATCAGTTGTCTTAGACGAGTACAAAGATTTGTTTTGACAACGTGGGAATGAGATAAGCCCCGCCCCCAGTACTAGGTACTCGCGTCTAAGGCCAACCCCCAACTGTTTTGTAAAATACGATTGTAACAGAAGATTACTTTTGTTTAAAGTCAGAAATGATCAAAGTACGAGATAATACGGTTGAAGATCATGTTTTTTTTCGTTACATTTTTCAAGAAATTCGCTGGAGTTGCTCTTTAAAAATTTTGGCGCGTTACCTTAGTTACTGCTGTTTGCCTTTTGAAGGGCAGTATTGACAGCAGAGCCTATACAAACACTAGATAATAGACACTACAGAAACATATTATACACCAGACAGCGTATACACAAGAGATTAAACAGTGCAGACCCCAGACTGTACAGGCACAAGACATTAGATGCTATAGAAGCCAGACACTAGACACTACATACACCGCATACTGTATACTACGAACGCCAGACAGTTTACAAACCCTTGATAATAGTCACTAAAGAAACCAGACACTACAGACATTAGATACAATAGGCACAGGAAAACTAGACACTATGGTCACTGGACACATCAGATACCAGACAGATAACAGACACAAGAAATTAAACACCGGACACAACATACATCACATACTATACACTACTGACACCAGACACTATACAAACAGTAGATAATAAACACTACAGAAACCAGACACTACAGATTATTAACTCATGCAAGTTTTTTTTATCAGATCCCTGTTTTTTTTCCTGAGTTTGGGTTGGCCCTGACAGATGCCCATAAATCTGTCCCTGTTACATGTTTTTAGCTTCAGAGAGCTGTTGTAAATTATATTGTGTGAAATGGTGAAAATATTACCGCAGTTCAGCTGCCAGATCTAATACCTCCTTTTGTCTTTCATCAACTTCTACTGCATGCATGAGTTCATAGAACAGGCTGTGCCTGTAGCATGCGTAATCTCCAAAGAGTCGTTGGCTCCTCAGCTGTTAGTCCAGAGCTCATGACCACAGCACGAACAGCCAAAGTGGATCTTAGCTAAGCGGGGACTTTTGGAGTCAGACAGACTTGACGCCAAACAGCAGAATGTGTCTAATCAAAAACAGATGAATGGATTTTTGAAGGGACTCGGTTCCAAGAATGTTAGCAAATCTACAGGGTTTGCCTTCTGATCAACAGATTTGTCGACGCTAGATGAGTTCTGCAGATATATATATGACATTGACATAGTTATTGTTATTTTAGCGGTCTACCACAGCATATTGGAGTTGAAATTAAATAATGAATATTGGCTCAAGGTGCAGACTTGTGCTTTATTTTGAGGGTATTTACATCCAAATCGGGTGAACGGTGTAGGAATTGCAACCATTTTCATACATAGCCCACGCAGTTTTAGGGGCTCAAAAGTAATTGGACAATTAGCTGATCAGTTGTTCCATGGCCAGGTGTGTGTTATTCTCTCATTATTTCACTTACAAGTAAGCAGATAAAAGGTCTAGAGTTTAATTCAAGTGTGGCGTTTGCATTTGGAATGCTTTTAGCTTTCAATATGAACTCCAAAGAGCGGTCACTGCTAGTGAAGCAAGCCATCATTAGGCTGAAAAATCAAAACAAACCCATCAGAGAGATAATAAAAACATTAGGTGTGGCCAAATCAACTATTTGGTACATTCCTAAAAAGAAAGAACGTACTGGCGAACTCAGAAACACCAAAAGGCCCAGAAGACCACGGAAAACAACTGTGGTGGATGACAGAAGAATTCTTTCCCTGGTGAAGAAAAACCCCTTCACAACAGTTGGCCAGATCAAGAACACCTTCCAGGAAGTAGGCGTATCTGTGCCAAAGTCAACAATAAAGAGAAGACTTCACCAGACTCAATCCCTACAGAGGGTTTACCACAAGATGTAAGATCAGATCAGATAAGATCAGATTAGAGTTTGCCAAAAAAACATTTAAAAAAAAGCCTGTGCAACATCTTAATGACGGATGAGACAAAGACTTGTACCAGAATGATGGGAAGAGAAGAATATGGAGATGGGAAGGAACTGCTCATGATCCAAAGCATACCACCTCATCTGTCAAGCATGGTGGCGGTAGTGTTATGGCGTGAGCATGTATGGCTGCCAATGGAACTGGTTCCCTTGTATTTATTAATGCTGTGACTGCTGACAAAAGCATCGGGTTGAATTCTGAAGTGTATATAGCTATATTATCTGCTCAGATTCAGCCAAATGCGTCAAAACTTATTGGACGGCGCTTCACAGTGCAGATGGACAATGACCCGAAGCATACTGTGAAAGCAACCCAAGACTTTGTTAAGGCAAAGAAGTGGAATGTTCTGCGATGGCCAAGTCAATCACCTGACTTCAATTCAATCGAGCATGTATTTCACTTGCTGAAGGCAAAACTGAAGGAAACAAGCCCCAAGAACAAGCAGGAACTAAGACAGTAAAGGCCTGGCAGAGCATCACCAGGGAAAAAACTCAGCGTCTGGTGATGTCTATGGGTCCCAGACTTCAGGCAGTCATTGACTGCAAAGGATTTGCAACCAAGTATTAAAAATGACAATTTAATTTATGATTGTTAGTTTGTCCAATTACTTTTGAACCCCTAAAATTGTGTGGGCTATGTATGAAAATGGTTGCAATTCCTACACCGTTCACTTGATTTGGATGTAAATATCCTCAAAATAAAACTGAAAATCTGCACTTTGAGCTCATATTCATTATTTAATTTCAACTCCAATATGCTGTGGTAGACAGCTAAAATAACAAATACTATGTCAATGTCCAAATATTTATGGGCCTGACTGTATATATAGTATATATTGGTGGGGAATAGTAAAGCGTCATGGTACATTTTCCGAGATCGATTAGACTTTTTCGCCCACGATGATGAGTGGCTTGTGAGTCCAGCTAAAACAATGTGTATTACTAATGATTTGTACAACAGATGAGGTTATTGTTGTTTGGAGAGAGAATCCTGGAATAGTGACAATTGAAAAAATTGAAAACAAACAAAAGGATTTTATTGATTGATGTAGTCTGTACTAAAAAAAAAACTCCTTTATTGTCATTCTTTGAAAGTAATAATCTCACTATTATTTCCAGGGAGTTCTTTGGCCAAGGCTGGATGAAGAATGACAAAAATGAAAAGACACCCTACATCATGAAAACGACAAAGCACTTCAATGATGTACATATCCATCTATGGTGACTCTGTCATGTACAGCAGTACTGTAATTCTAGTTCAGTGTTTCCCAGTCCTGGTGCTGGCGTATTGCTCACTGTATGATAATTGCTAACAGTTATTTAATAAAAGGCTTGTTGATTCATTATTGAATTAATTTGTTAATTTGTCTCAATATAAATTTGCAGGTCAGGAACCAAGATATGGAAACACTGTCCTAATACAATGTGTATCTAGGTGCAGACATTCAGGAACAAATTTTCAGACCAGATTTACTCATAATTTGTATAAAGTCTTAATTAAAAATCACTATATTGCATTTACCATAGGCAATTGAATATTGCTGTAACTCTTAAGCCCTCTTACTCAAAATAATATAGTTATTTCCCCTTTAAAGATAAGCAACCTGATTGCATCAGAGATTCTGCGCTGTGAGGACGTGAACACACGGGTGGCCGTGATGGAGAAGTGGGTGGCAGTAGCTGACATCTGCCGCTGTCTCCATAACTACAATGCTGTGCTGGAGATAACCTCATCCCTCAACCGCAGCGCCATTTTCCGCCTCAAGAAGACCTGGCTCAAAGTTTCCAAACAGGTAGGGGAGAGCACAATGCCCATTAATATAAAAAAAAAATTAGCATAGGAGAAGTGGGAGAGCATTTTCTTCTACAGTACACAAATTTGGAAACAGCCTCCCAAAAAGTGTACAGTTACACTGGATTAAAAAATTATTTATTTCTTTAAATATTATTATTATTATTATTATTATTATTATTCCAAGCACGAAGATTACTGTAGAAACCTACTTTATTTGGCTGGGCCTTGGCATAGCCGATATAGATAGCTGTCAAGGGCACAACTAAAAGGGAGGCGGCATTTTTTTACCAAGTCTTCAACTGCATGCAGAACAATATTCTGTGCTTAACAGGCAGCCAGCGTCAAATGTACCACGGCCAACCTGTCTTGGTTGCTGGGTGAAGGGGTAAAGCTTGCCTAGGGTGCCAAATGTGTTAGGGCTGGCCCTGGTTCCAAGCACAAGTACTGGAAACTTTATGTAATTGTTCAGATTTGTTTCGGTGCGCCCTTCAGGCTTCTACAGCAGTGCCTAAAGGGTGCAATAGCTTGTAGCTTGGACAAAATTTGGCATATGGTGAACACTACACAGAGAAGTAGAAATTTCCTGATTAGTCTATGGGGGGTCTAAGTCAATAACTTCTGAACTGTAAGCGGTACAATTAAAAGGGTAAATCTTTGGCCCCTCCTCAGATGGTACTACCCTGATTTGCCTTACATTGCCAGCTAATGAGTTTCGTATAGTGGAAAGAGATTATTAAATTCGTTGCCAGGCGGTATGTGTGTTTGAAGTGTACACAGGCAGAAGAGAAAAAGAGAAAGCAGGTGAAGAGAGAAGGCAATATTTAACAGGTCAGCTGTCACGGTTTCCCCCTTCACTTCGTGGTTCCCATGGCGACAAATGTCATGCAATCTGACGGGGCGGATGCAGGCGCGGGCTTGTGGGGAGAAGGCAGGAGTCGGAGAGAACAAGAGGGTTAGGCAGCTTCTGCCAACGGACCCGGGACCACGGGTTTGAGGAGGGAGACGTGGAAGGTGGGTGAAGTCCGATACTGAAGCAGCTGGGCGAGGCGATATAACACCTCGTTGATCCGGTGAATGATCTTAAAGGGGCCTATGCATCTGTTCTGCAACTTTCGGCAGCCCTGGCACACACGCATTCCCTTGTTGAAAGCCACACGTGGTCCCCAGGTTGGTATATGGTTGTCGTCCCCCTGTGCCTGTCTGCATAGGCGCGCATTCTCCGACCGGCTGCCACCAAGTGTCTGTGTGCCATCTCCCATATCCCTTCGGCCCTGCGGAACCAGTCTTCAACTGCAGGCGCTCCTGCATCTGCTGCATTCCCAGAGAGGAGCGGGGGCTGAAACCCCAGAACACACTGAAACGGGGAGAGGCCCATGGCTGAGTGGCACAGCGAGTTCTGGGCATATTTGGCCTAGGGGAGGAAACGTGCCCAGTCTGTCTGGTTCTCAGTGCAGAACGTCCTCAGGAACCACCCTACTTCCTGGTTGGCACGTTTGACCTGGCTGTTGGCCTGAGGGTGATACCCTGACGTGAGACTGATGGTCACGCCTAGCTTCTCCATGAACCCCTTCCAGACCTAGATGTGAACTGGGGGCCCGGTCGGATATGATGTCCTCCGGGACTCCATAGTTGCGGAATATATGTTGGAAGAGGCTTTCCACAGTGGCAAAGGCACCTGGTAGCGCAGGGAGTGGAACTAAGCGCAACATCTTAGAGAAGCGGTCGACTAAGACCAAGATAGTCGTCTGACCCCCTGATGTCGGTAGGTCCGTGATGAAGTCCACTGCCACGTGCGACCATGGGTACTGGGGCACTGGCAGCGGCATTAATTTTCCTACAGGCAGGGCGTGGGGGACTTTGGCACGGGCGCATGCTGAGCAGGATCTGACGAAACATTGGATGTCCGTCCAAATCGTTTCCCACCAGTATTTGGGCGCGTCTTTGCGACCCTGGGGTGTCCCGTAGACACTGTTGTGTGGGCCCAGGTGATGAGCTTGTCGCGGCAAATTTGAGGGACGTAGGTGCTCCCCTCCAGGCACTGGCGAGGTGCGGCGCGTGTGCCCTGTGCTTGTGCAATGTCCGCGTCCACTTCCCATTTGATGGCCTCTACGAAGCAGGTAGTGCCAAGAATGGGTTCTGGGTCTTTTTCCCGTGGGGTAGCGGGAAAGAGACGTGACAGTGCGTCCGCCCTTGTGTTACGTGATCCTGGGCGATATGCCATGGTGAATGTGAAGCGTGTGAAGAAGAGCGCCTACCGCGCCTGTCTGGCGTTGAGTCTCTTTGCGCTTCTAAGGTACTCTAGGTTGTGATGGTCTGTGAATACGACAAACAGGTGGACTGCCCCCTCCAACCAGTGTCTCCATTCCTCCAGTGCTTGTTTTACGGCCAACAGTTCTCTGTTTCCTATGTCATAGTTGTGCTCTGCTTGTGACAGCTTTTTGGAGTAAAACGCGATGGGGTGCAGCTTGGGTGGCGCTCCTTGGCATTGTGACAGCACAGCTCCTACTCCGGTCTCCAACGCGTCGACTTCCTCCACGAAAGGCTTCTCCGGGTCCGGGTGCCTGAGGATCGGCGCAGTCATGGAAGCTTTTTTCAGGGTATTGAAGGCGTGTTCCGACGTTCCAGGGTCCACTTCAGAGACCTACTCCCTCCCCTGAGGAGTGACGTGTGAGGGGCACTGCCACCGTGCTGAAGCCCCTAATGAACCGCCGGTAAAAGTTCGCAAAGCCTAAGAACCTCTGCACATCCTTTATCACCCGGGGGCGGGGCCACGCTGTGACGGCTGACACTTTCTCCATGTCCATGCACACTCCATCCGCGCTCATGATGTACCCCAGAAATGCCACCTTAGGGATGTGGAATTCGCATTTCTCCAGTTTTATGTAAAGGCCGCTGTTGAGCAGTTTCCTAAGCACTTGGGCGACGTGGTTAGCGTGTTCTGCCTCCATCTGAGAATACACTAAGATGTCATCAATATAGGCGATGACTGTCCTTCCCAGGTACTCCCTTAGTACATCATACTAATAAACCACTCCCCACTTCCTCCATCCAATTGGGATGGCCCTGTCAGTATCCTGTAACTCCCAGGTTGAAACGGAATCTCACTTCGGCCCTGCCTTTAAACAGTTCAAAGTTTAAAGATTCATTCAGACATTGGGTTTGATAAATATAAAATGAATGCCTCACACAGTCTCTCACTCTGCCTTGAACATTTTCAAACATCATAATCTATTTTCTCCTTCACAATGTCCGATCTTCCACAAACTTGACAAGCACTTGTACAAGTAGCATTAGTCTCTGGTCTTTCAGGTTATTACTTTGTATCTCTGCGCCTTCAGCTGTATAAGAGCTGTATAATTACTAAATTTAAAGCTGTAGTGAGCAGCATTTTTGGTTAAAAAGGAAAAAAAAACATGGTTATTGATTCAGAGGAGAAAAATACTCTGTAACATGATGTTCCTGAGCTGCTGTGAGTCGCCCTGGCAATCCTGTAACAGTAATTCACAGTCTGAGCTGTGGCAGGGGTGTCGGGTCGGATTTGGCGAGAGTTTTATACGTCATGCGCCAGCTCAGATATGTCAAACGTCATCATGTCCAACCTGAGGCACGAAAGAAGTCCGACTACACAGTGACAGGCGAGAGCCGGCAGCCAATTAGGGGAAAGAGAGTGAGAGTGTAATACTATAAACCAAACAAAGGGAGTGAGAGAGTAAGAGACTGCAAGCTAATAAGAGGAGAAAGGATTCAGGATTGATGGAGGTTTAACTTTTTTCTTGCGGAACAGGTTTATATGTTCTCTAATTGGGTGGCTAGTTAGTGAATGATTGTGAGCTGATTTATCCTCATTGTGGAATTTGTATTGTTACCCAGTTCAAGGTTTTTATTTGTCACATACACAACCATATAGTGTACAATAGTGCAGGGAAATGCTTGGTTGCTGGCCAGATAACTGTGCAGAGAGAGAGACGGGAAAAAAGAAAAACAAGTAGTATGCTAAACGAATGGGTATGATAAGTAGTACACTGAATAGTCTGTATATCTATATGATGATCTATATGATCT
>JAOUQW010000001.1:20303611-20318234 GCA_028565825.1 Olivaichthys viedmensis
AACAACATAGAACATTCAACATAAATACATACGTCTTACCACTTAGCAAAGAAAAAGTAAAAAGCTGCATTTTTGTACAGCTCTATTGCATTTAGCACAGTATCTTTAAAGTCCGAGGGAACACAGTGTAAATTATTTAAAAATATTGTATTAACATACCAGTGTTATGTTAAAATGGAAATGAAATTTATATATATATAAAACACTTCTCAAAAATCAGCTGAATTCACTGACCAGAGCAATCTGAGAACTGGGCGTGGCTTAATATTCTAATGAGCACGCTTAATTGACGTCTCTCAACCTGCTTCGGCACTCAAGTGAAACTAAACACAATGCCACAAGTGACGAGAATCGGAAGTGTTCAACGCGATTTCTAAGCTCTTAGAAAAAATGGTTCGTCAGGGGTTCTTTGGATGGTTCAATGGTTCTAGCTTTCTAAAGGGGTTTCCTGTTGGAAGCCTCTGTTGTAGACATAGAACCTTTAAGGGTTTCCTCAAAGGGACAACCCTTTAGGGTGCTAAATTTAAGATTTTCTAAGAGTGTACGTGTTTTCTAAGAGTGTACATGTACAAACACATCCATTTATAGAATTATCACAGTAGTCAGTTAACTTTTACTCACTATTAGCTTTGACCTCCTAGCTTGCTTCCATTAGCTACGTTGCTCACACCCGAAGAGACCGTTTAAGTGTGAACGCATAGTTTTAATAAAAGCTATGCGGAAGGAGCAAACAACATCAGCCTTGCAATAGGTGAGGGTTAGGCTGCGTTTACAAGGAATTTTTTTTAATGTATCTATCAAAAACACACCTCTTGCCATCAATTTTAATACGAACAATGCACTGACGGACAACACGTACCAACACATGCCGATGCGTAAACATGACGCTCTGTCGTCTGTTAAAAAAGTTCACCAGAGCTAAATTTTCGACAGAACGTACTCTGACGTGGCCAATGCGTCAGCCAATAGGAGACGCTCTGGGGAGGGGCTTCAATCATTCATACCGATGTTGGGCAAGATGGAGGAGAAACTAATCGCAGTTGTCAGCTCACATCCAGAGCTGTTTGATCCAGCGCTAAATATCTATAAGGACAGCTCACGGAGAGCATCAGGTTAGCACAAAATACATACATTTCACCTAAAATTGTTCTCCTCCCACAAACACGCCTACGACGAATCAGCAGCACATATCAATGCGTTTTCCTTGTGAGCGTAGCTTAAGTCTTACACAAACTTTACCCATGATTAGCCACGCCTACCTTACATCAAAAGGGGAGAAATCCTGGTGATGTACATGTAGACACTGGATGGTCACCAATTATTCATACTGCATATTGTGGCCCAATTGGAAAGCCATCTGTCACAGTTTCCCCCTCTTTGAGCGCATTGCAGTTCCCAAGGCGATGAGCGTCATGTGCTTTTGTTTTGGTTTCGCCATGTGCTTTTGTTTCTGTTTTGGTCCTATCTCTGCCCCCGTCCTGTCATTGGTTTATTACCCTGATCGTGTTCACCTGTGTCTTGTTCCCTTTAATTAGTATGTGTATTTATACCCCGTGTTTACTGTTGTTCTGGAAAAGTCTTGTTGTGTAATGTTGGGTACTAAAACAATTACAGGACGGGGGCAGAGACAGGACCAAAACAAAAACAAAAGCACATGGTAAAACAAAAGCAAATGGACGCACATGATGCTTATCACCTTGGGAACCGCAACACGCTCAGAGAGGGGGAAACCGTGACACAATCACAGATATAGGTTTCCTGGGACTTTAAAATAGCACAGAATGTTTAAAAGATGCTTGCAAAGTAATAGGAAACATAAAAAGAAAAATCCAAAAGTCTTTTTTGTGTCAGGGAGAGTTAGGTGTCATTGCACAAGACATTGCACACCCCGGCTCATGCTTATGCACATGCATATGCATTCATTTGCTAGATCCGGATGCACGGCTCGGCACGGGTGAAAGTGTCAATAAAATACATCACGGATAATGACCGGCCGAACGACAGAGCCAACGAAAACAACATGGTGCCCGACAATGCAGTGCCCTACTCCTGGGTGGTGAAGAGATGGACCCCCTGCTCCAAGACCTGCGGGGCAGGTATTAGATCTTAACACCACACACACACACTCACACTGACCTGCTGGCTGTGGCAAAAAATATCTTTATTAGTGCACTATATAGGGTGCACTATCCTATAGATTACAGCATTTAAACTTTTGTTATATGAATCTTCACACCATGGCCCTGATTTACAAAGATCCCAAATAACGAGTACTAATTTGTGTGTTTAATCGAATAAATTGTGGTGGGCACGTTGAGGGTGACATACAAAGAAGAACTGCGCGAATGACGTTGCATGCAAAGTAGGGGCAGAAAACAATATGTAAATTAGGTTTTTGCGTGAGCTGTTTGTTCCTGATAGCCGCGGCAAGTTCGTATAGCAAAGAGACTCCCGGAAGAATGATATGAAACTCAGTATAACGTTGAAAAACTTTTGAAATTCTGATATGAATGTAAAATAAAATTGTGTCGACATGAATGTGCATTTTGTTAATAGGGTATATGTGAATGAAAACCTTTTCAAAGGCTCTTTAATGCTGTCTTTATCGGAAGTGCGAACGTGCTGCGAATATCTAATATGAAAACTTTATCGCGGCAATAATAAGTCATCATTTTGAGAAACTGATTGTTTTGAGACACGAAGGCGTAATTTGGATAAACGTTCTCATTATTAAGACTCAGTAAATGGTATAATTTTGTCTTCAACCGTTGACAACGGGCTTCCGCAAATTTAATACTTTGGTCATACTAATTTGTGCACGCAATCTCCGTTCCCGAAGTGACATTTAGGCTTAGTCAATCGCATTGTGTGTGCAAAATGAATCAATTTGCATTGACACCAATGCAAATTGGTGTCAATTTTTTTGCACTTGTTTTTTGCACCTTTATGTAGAAATGCCCCAAATTGCATATTCATTAAGGCAAAAGCGCAAACCGGACAAGACGTGCTATTTTGCTTATGTGAAAGACGTGATCCTCCATAGACCCTGTTACTAAATTAGCTTGCACGGTTTTTGTGGGTGTTATCAAGTTTGCACGTGTTTTCACACATACAAACCTTTAGTAAATCAGGACCCATGTGTTCAGGGTTTTTAATGACTGGTATACAGTAGGCAGAAACGTGGGTAAAGAATGAGAATCGGTTTGAAACCGTAATGTGTGGGTGTGTTTACCTCCCCATGCAGCCACTGCATACTAAACAGCTCTGTGTGTGTGTGTGTGTGTGTGTGTCTTCCGTTGTGTGTGTAAGGCACGCAGATGACACGCTATGGCTGCCGCAAGAACGCTGAGATGAGGCTGGTGCACCGACGCTTCTGTGAGAAAATCAAGAAGCCTTCGGTAATATTCAGAGACTGCTACCTACGAGAATGCGCTCAGCCCATGTACGTAAGTGTGTGTGTGTGTGTGTGTGTGTGTGTGTGTGTTGTGCTTTACACTGACAATGTTAAATAAGAATGATATTGTTCAACAACAACAACAAGAATAATAATCAGTATTATTATGTGTAATAGTACCGCATAGTACACAGCGTTTTCAGAGAAACTGTACGACACAGACAAAAGTCCTTCATCAGCTGTGTGTGTTTTTAAAGTGCTTCTGAAGCTTGTCATTCCATGGGGTTCTAAAGTTCCGAGAGTGTAGATGAGTTCTTTCTTCTTAAGTGTCCTCACTTCATTGCTCCCGTAGCAAAGTCTGACATCATTAATGCCATTAATTGAAATCCTTCGTTCTTATGGTACAAACATGCGCAACAAATCAAGCAGCCAATTTTCTCTTGGTTTCCCCGTTGTACACCTGATTGCATCTCATGCAGGAGAGACAATAAACAACTCCTGCAGTGATGCGTGAGGAGTGATGGGTGAAAAAAAAAGATGATTTAGGGCCTGTGATTGTAGTGGCTGTGTTAATAAATTTCCACATGAAGGACTCTTGTCCAAAATGACCTGTTTCTTTGGAAACTCCAAGTACTACACTGCAGTCTCTAGTAGCGCTGCATTTATTACTGAAGTACACTGAAGTAAAATACGCCACAGTGATTCATTTGTAATAATAATACAAATAATAATAATACTAAAAATAATAATAATAATAATAATAATGTGTTCAATTTATATAGTGCCTTCCGCAAACCCATGGTCATAATTATTTTAGTTTTTATTTATTTATTAATTATCATTTTTAACATTTGAGGTTAGAATTGTAATGTGGACGGTTATTCTTAATGACAGTTTTGCACTTTAATATGTGTTTTATTTTATTTTATTTTAATAAAACCATTTATCTGACAACATAGAAGTAAGAGTGGAATAATATAGTATTTGTTCCCCAGTGTACAAACAATTTATAGTGCTCCTTAGGGTCCAATTATATACCTCAAAGGTGTTTTAAAGTGCACACATTTATATTCCTATGTGAGGCATGCATACAAGGTTTAGTACCTTTTTTCTGAACGTGATAATAATTGTTTCCTATAATAAATGCCTTGTCTGTGCCCTTTTACTCTGTAATCCATCAGGTACTAAGTGAAAGCATTTGTGTGTGTGTGTGTGTGTATGTGTGTGCTTGTGTTGTAGCTGGGTGACTGGAGAGTGGGGTGAGTGCAGTAAGTCCTGTGGCAGGTTTGGGACTCAGACGCGCTCAGTGCGCTGCGTTCAGCCGCTCGGAGACGGAAAGTTCAAGTCGATCCGGAGTCGATACTGCAACGACGAACGTCCCGAGGCACGACGCGACTGCAACCGCATGCTCTGTCCTGCTGAGTGGAAACTGGGGCCGTGGTCACAGGTGCCATAACACACACACACACGCACACACACACACACAGACACACACACATACACACACACATTACTTCACTCATGGTGTCCAACAGGCTTTTGAATACTGGTTTGTGCGTCAGCTCAGACAAAGCAAAGAAAGAAACCTGTTGGATTTTATACTGTAGATGTTTTTACTTTCTTCGTAGTTATAAGTTTTCAGGTTTGTGTGTTTGTGTGCAGTGTTCGGTGACTTGTGGTAATGGGACTCAGGAGAGGCAGGTGCTCTGTCACACTCGCGACAACACCATCGGACTGTGTTTGGATTCCAAACCTCTGGCACAGAGAGCCTGCAGCATTGAGCTGTGCCCAAGTGAGTCCACTCTTCCTCTTGCACAACCTACAGGAACCAAAGTGAGAGAGAGGTTTTCCAAAATTTAAGCCCCAGAGGGGAAAACATCTGCAGTTCGCAGACCACAGAAGGCATGTCTTTAAGTTCGTATATGAAAATAAGAGCATCACTGGGTCCACATATAGAAAATGAGAGCGACTTGAGTGGGCGTGCCTTGAAAGCCATAGATGTGAATATGGGCATGTCTTTGAGTCCATATATGGAAGTCTTCAAGTAGGAAGAAGGCCATCATTAGCATTCATATAAGTGCATGTATTTTCACAGAATTTGTTAGCTAAAATAAACTGAACTGACCTGACAGGATTTCGGATTTCTGAGGGGATTTTTAAGTCATATTCCAATATTTCCATACTCTTTACTGCTAACACTAGCTAACTGGCTAATATGAGTTAACCTGATGGGATTTCTGAGGGTTTTTTAAAGTCATTTTTATAAATACTTAAAGACACGCCCACCTGTCCCATTCAAAGACATTTCCACCTGTGCCACTCTAAGACACGCCCACCTATCCCACTCAATGACACTCCAACCGTCCCACTCAAAGGCACGCCAACTTATCCCACTTAGACATGTCCACTCAAAGGCACTTCCACCTTTCCCACTCAGACACGCCAACCTGTCCCACTCAAAGACATGCGCACTTGTCCCACTCAAATAGACGCCCACATGTCCACGAAAAGTCACTTCCACTTTTCCCACTCAGACACGCCCACCTTTCCCACTCAAAAACACGACCACTTGCCCCACTCAAATAGACGCCCACCTGTCCCACTCAGACGTGCCCACTTGTCCCACTCAAAGACACGCCCATATGTCCCACTCAAAGGCACACCCACTTGTCCCACTTAAAGATACGCCCACTCATCCATGAAAATTGTCCACGAAAAGGCACTTCCACCTTTCCCACTCAGACACGCCCACCTGTCCCACTCAAATAGACGCCCACCTGTCCCACTCAGATGTGCCCACCTGTCCCACTCAAAGACACGTCCACATGTCCCACTCAAAGACACGCACACTTGTCCCACTCAAGGATACGCCCAATTGTCCATGAAAATTGTCCACGAAAAGGCACTTCCACCTTTCCCACTCAGACATGCCCACCTTTCCCACTCAAATAGACGCCCACTTGTCCCACTCAAAGACACTTCCACCTGTCTCACTCAAAGACACGTCCACCTGTCCCACTCAAAGACACTTCCACCTGTCTCCCTCAAAGACACTTCCACCTGTCCCACTCAAAGACACTTCCACCTGTCTCACTCAAAGACACTTCTACCTGTCCCACTCAAAGACACGTCCACCTTTCCCACTCAAAGACACGTCCACCTGTCCCACTCAAAGACACGTCCACCTGTCCCACTCAAAGGCACTCCCACCTGTCCTACTCTGACACGTCCACCTGTCCCACTCAAAGACACTTCCACCTGTCCCACTCAAAGACACGCCCACCAATTTGCTTTGTTGTTTCACTGACTATTCTTTCTCTTTCTCTCTATTTCTCTCTCATTTTAGAGGGCATGTCGGACTTTAACAAGCATGGCAACTTCCTGATTCAGTGGCTGTCGCGTCACGACCCTAAGTACCCGGTGCAGAGGTTCTCAAGTAAAGCATCTCTGTCAAGCCGAGCCGTGCCTCTCTTCTCTCTCTCCTCTTTCGGCTGGAGCATCACTCTCTCTCTCTCCTTCGCTCTACTGGGCAAACTCCCTTGATCGGCTACAGTGCCCATGCTCATTCGCTTCTCTTTTCCCGGGTGGTGGTCCTCTTTCTCCGGGCGTCTCTGACAGGGGGCAATTTCTCTGCTTCTCTCTGTCCCTCTCTCTCTCTCTCTTTCTCTCTCTCTCTCTCTTTCTCTCTCCTTTGTGGAGCTGTGTTGTGAACGCTGGCCAGTCAGAAATTGTCTAAACAATCTAAACAAAAAATGTGAAGGCAAAAGTTTGTCAGAGGAAGGGGGTAGGGGTTCGCGGTTTGATCGGCAGCCTGAGAGGTCAATTGATGCTGAGGATTATTCGGGATGGAGCTGCCCATCGTGAGCTGCTCTTTTGCCATTGGCTACGTTTGACGGCAGCCATGTTGAAGCGCCGACCGAGCTGCAGGCGCGAGAGGACAAAAAAATTACAAAAGCTTTATTGTGAATGTAAACTTGTCACAATGAGATCAAAAAAAGAAACTTGCTAAATGATCATTTCGCATCTTAGTTCACTCTCAGACTGGAAAAAAGGAACAGACATATATGATGTAAGCTGTAAACATGGGAAGTACTGTTGAAGCGTCATGCTACATGCTGGTGTCTGATGGTGAACATGAGGTGGAACGTCCAGGTGAAAATAAAAACAGGGTCGCTTTACAGCACACGATCGAATGCCACACCACCTCATCCTCCATCCTCTCTGACTGTTAAAGAAAACATTCAATAAATGCAGCTTATTTGTGCTTGCTATCTTTAAATATATATATATATATATTATAAATATATATATATATAAATATATTTGTACTTATACATACCTATAAATCTATATGAATATCAATAACATAAATGAATAATTTGTTTTACCATGAATAAGCTGTAGCTTATTTGCCTACCCTTTTGACTGCTATTGATTGCTTTAATCCTTGACTGTTATGTGTAATTTTTAAAATTTTACATGAATACAGAACTAGAAGTATTTAATAACAGATGTAAAGTGTTTGGGGGGAAGAGGGTAGATCTATATTATGCAGGACTTGCTCAGCCAGTTGCCTCCATTTTTTCCAGAGAGAAACAGTTTAACACTTTTACGTTGTTGATGTCGTTTCATTCATTTCTTGCCGCACCGGTGAGACGATTGCTCTGTAGATCAGGCACATTTCACACCCCTCACACATCGACAGTGATGAGAGTGTGTCATGTCTTTGCTTGAGTGTATATGTATGTGTGTGTGTGTGTCTGTGCGTTTCTCTCGGTTACTGACGGACTCACGAAAGAAAGTGATCCATGAAAATACCTCATACACCTTCATCTTCATGTATGTTTTGAGACACTAAGCGGAAGAACAATGCCTTACACTGGATTTGAATGTATCGGCATTTTTATCTGCGAAAGTATGGCTTTACTCATAGAACTCGTATCGTATTGTGTTGTACTGTATCGTAACACACGGAACCAGAGGCAGCTTCTACCAAACGTAATAGAACCAAGCAAACCGAAATACATAACACACACCCTAAAACGCCGGCTACCCAGTGGGTTTGGGGGGGAAAGGTAGAAAACTGACACTTGGCATCTCTTTATCACTTCAGACGTGTTATTGTATTGTGAAACACACATTTCTGTTGTGACTATGTAGCGAGCTATCCGAAGTTTCGTGCTAAAAAGCCGTGCGGTGAACGTGGGGCAAAGCCAGACCTCGCAGTGCGATCTTGTAAATAAACATTGGTGTTGACTGTATTTAATAAAGTTTATGACTGTTAACTCTTTACTTCTCAGAAAAAAAAGTTAATATTATATCCTATGAGTAACTGTTGAGTTACTTCAATCGGCCTGCTGCGTCTTGGCTGGCTAATGTGGGGAAAACATTCAGATGGACTTTACGTGCACTGCGTCTATATGCACTTTGATTTATCAGGGAATCTTTATTAATGTTTTGTAAATGTTTAATATATACATATATATATATATATATATAAATATATGACACTTACGCGTGCCATGCCAGTTTTTACATCTTCATCGAAATCCTGTATTTTATTTAACCAATGACCGATTGATTTATTTTTGTGACTATTGGTTTGATTTACCAATGGATTGACTGGTCTCAAAGTAATGAAGTGTTTTACCAAAGTTACTGTGAACTTGTACCTTTCGATACAGTCAATTTATTTTTCTTAAGAGAACAACTCTATATCTATATATTTAACGGGGGGAAGTGCATCTCATTGTTTCAGTTTCTGTCATGAACAACTGCAAAAGTAGGAATAAAAAATGTGTTCTAAAAAAAGAGAAACTGACTGGCCTTTCTTTGTGTCCTTCTCACAATTTGACCATTTATTTATTATCATTATAAAACATTTAGTACGCTAAATTTCAAATAAGACAAGGCAAGCCCTAGTTTTCCTGGACCACTATCGACTTTTAGCATTTTACTGCCAATACTCTGTATCTACGATGCTCCAACTATTTAAGGAAATCTTTGACAGGATGATAGAATTTGATTGGTCTTCCATATTCAACTACTGGCCGATCCTAGCACAGAAAGCGGGAATCATTGTAGTGCAAAATGGGGTGAGGGTTGTTGGAATATGGGTGGGAAAAAGATCCTTGCAACTTTTCTTCTTCGAGCTTATTGATGGACTGCTAGTCCACTTCAGTCGGTTTGTGAACAAAAATGTCTTTTCAAGGCCAGCCTGCTTGGCAGTCAGGCAAAAAGATGGCAAACCAAAATGCGATTCATTGTGTGTTTCTAAAAAAGAATTATATCTAAATGAGTGCCAGCCAAACACACACAGTCATAGATGGACTGGAACACACACTTGCTCTGTCATCCTGTCAAAATAGTCAACGATTAGCTTCTATCACTCTTTATTGCATCTTCTCTTTAGCCACCAATTTTTTTTTACCTCAGCCAAGCCTGAAACTTTTGTACCTATTTTTCCAAACTTCTAGTGTTTCCATTCAAGTTTTCTTGTGCCAATTCAAGAATGCATTAAAACATGTCGATGGAAACTCTCCTGATTCTGGTCAGTGATCCGTTTTCGATTATTGCTGAAGAAACTGTCTTCTGTTTCCCATTCTCTGCTTCTTTCTGCTATGCTTCTGAGTTTGTTCTGCTTTTAATTTTTTTTTTTTTATTTCCTTTCACTCAAGTATACTGATAAGTATATAAATCATAGTTTTGGTACATGCTTCCTTCCCCAAGTCTGATCTCTCCACTCTGTTGTGTTATAGGCTTGCGGTGTCGCACCGACCGCTCTGTGTTGTGCAAGATGGCGGTGCTGCAGCAGCATTGCGCGCTGCCTGCCTTCCAGCGCATCTGCTGCAAATCCTGCAGCACTGGCAACACAACAAGCACTGCTACACCCGTGGGTCGTCCGCTAACTACGCCAAGAGTGGGCACCAAAAGCCCCAATGCCACAGTCAGGAAAACCACAACGCCTCCATCTGCCAAATTCGCAAGGACCACTACAGAAACCATTTCACATACAACCACAGGTTATAACACCTGGGCATATACATCATTTGCAACAGGCACTAATGTGGAAGCTACAACTCCCAGCATTCCCATAAACACACCAAGCAGCTTCTTAACAGATCCAAGCACATCTGCAATGCCGATTGCCATCACAACCCAGAGTGCAAGTGCTAATGTCACCTTTTACATCAGTGATTATGTGACAGAAAACACTTTATATACTGATGGAGCTAATGGTGGCAACACTGGCTTGGATGAGGAAAACCTCACCCTGGTGACCAGCACCACTGCTGAGTTTGATGAAACCCAAGTTAGCAGTGGTGCTCACTTTGAAGAAGATGGAACAGTGATCCAAATCAGTGGGGATGAAGAGCTAATCACTTCAGGTTGGCACGAGGTAGCAACAGTCACCAATATCAGCAGAGCACTAATAGTGACAACACTAATGCCAACCATTGAGGGAACGCCTACACCTGAAGAAATTATGGAAACATCATCCATCATGACAACAACATCCATGACGATGCCAACCACAACGGCCACATCAATAACAACAACAGAGAAGAAGACAGCAACCAGGCCACAAAACAAAGACTATGAAAACAACGCTATTGAGGTTCCCTTCCAAGTTGCTGGTGTAGACAACGAGTTCCCCGAGAACAACATCATCCCGAGACGAGGGCGCATCTTCCTGCGTGAACGAACACGCAACAAGCGCATCCAGGAGCTGCTCGAGGAGAAGAGGAACTTTTTACGCCGTATGAAAAGAGCTCAGGGCTTTTGAGCCTGCTTTCTCTTATAGAGAGATATGGCAATGGTACTTTTAACTCCACACTCCATATTGGTGCTTGGGTCAAGTACTGGAAAATGGCTTGTATCCCTCCCACATTCACTTTACATTACAGGGCAAACTGAACTTTGTGGAGCCAGAACCACTAGAAAATGTTTGCACAGTTGCTTTGAGCACAAAGTTCCTTTGGATCAATTCTCTAAAGGGACCTCGGTTTAAAGTGATTTTTTTTTTTGGGGGGGGGGGTAACCTGCAAGTGAAGCCAGATCACAGTTTTGAGTGAGATTGCTCTCCAAAAGTTTCTCAATCAACCATATACTGGTTGACCATATACAGGCACATATTTTTCTCTGAGTGGTTGCAGATCAAATTGAATACATACAAATATGGGTATTAAAATGTAGGTACTCTGTATTAAGATACTGTGCCGATAATATTAATTATGCACCTGTTTAAAGCATGCATGTAGCCACGTTGGTCTAAGAAACAACTCACACACAGCATTTCATGAGTTCATTTTTGGTGTCTTGTCATTGTTTATTGCAGTGCTCACTAATTAAACTAATGCTAACATTTAATGTTGGATTCACGTCATCGATATGCACAAAAAATCTATGTAGAGTGCAATATATTTTTTCAATTTGTTCAAAACTAAAACACAGATTTT
Source organism: Olivaichthys viedmensis (assembly GCA_028565825.1). Lineage (NCBI taxonomy): Eukaryota > Metazoa > Chordata > Actinopteri > Siluriformes > Diplomystidae > Olivaichthys > Olivaichthys viedmensis. Next base: position 20,315,465 of record JAOUQW010000001.1, read on the forward strand.
GGCAAGTTTATTATGATTTTTAAGGTGCTATAAAGATTATATGTTCGTTGTAGAAAAAAATAAGAAAACCCACACAAAGTTAAATTTCTCCACGCCAAGACCTGGAGACTTTTTAATTTGGGAATTAGTAGGCAGCAAACCCAAGCACTCCTCAGTATAAATTTCAAAGTGGTCAAAATTAACGTTTGGCAAAATCAAATCATATTTTCCCACATGGCCAAACTGTATTTATTCTAAATTAAAATGTCAGTGGTTTATTCTTAACGATTTGTCATTTGACATGTACAATTCAGGGACTTACCATTTTATTTTTTACTATGGGCTTATGTTTCATATTTGTTGATGTGCACCTTGTGTTAAATTGTTACAAAAACCTGATCAAGCGGTTGTATATTTTTATGTTTGCCTGGTCAAGATGGACGCAATATATCCACAAGTGACACCTGTCACTGATTTTGTATATATTATTTGCGGAAAGCACGAAAAAAAAAAATCTAAATAAATTTTATCTTCTGCAAAATAAAGTATTTTTGTAAGCATGTTATTATGACTCAATGCTCAGTATTTCAGAGAGAACATGGGTCTAAATGTGTTTGTGCTTTATACTGGAACACGGCCACTGGATGGAGTCAACATCCACAGAATGGAGTGAAAGGAGATGCTTTCTGTGTATGTTCTTCACACTTCACACTCTATATTCAAACAGGTAGGTGGAAAATTGAGACATATGTAATGAAACTGCTGACATTTTAGACTCTCTCTGATAAGTGTAGTGCATCATGACTGTCAAAGTTTGCAGTGCTTAAAAGTGGTAACTGTGCATTACATGACAGAGGAAGTAACTATAAATCCAGCAGATGGAGACGTTAAGCAGTTTGCTTTAATTAATTCAGCAGACACGTATATTCAAAGTGAATTATAAGTGAGACAAAATCTAATCCAAGCATAGAGCTAAACAGTGTTAAGGGTCTTGCTCAAGCGCTCAACATTGGCTCTCTGGCAGTCCTGGGATTTGAACGCACAACCTTCTGGTCTCTGGCACAGAAACCCTAACTTATGACAATTCCTGGTCTATAGGCCTATTTTGGACAAAAAACTCATTTTGCATTTAGTTTTATATTTTTTGTTAACTGAATTTCGGTTTGCATTTACATTTGCTCAATTGGCAGAAGCTCTTATCTAGAGCGACTTACAAAAAATCTGTAAGGATTCATATCCTGAAGGACTAATGTAAGATGTTGCATAAGTGCATAGACAATACAAACAAAAAAGTTCAGAAAACAAAAAAGTAATATAAAAGACAATCAATGCAAAAGAAAAATAACGAAGTGTTATCCTAGACATTATCTGAGGAGGCAGGTCTTTAGGGACTGTTTGGAAAAGAGGGGGAATCTATTTTTCGCCACTAAGGAGCTGGGACACTAAAGCAGCAAGATTTTGTGATACCACCAAGCCTGGATCTCAGAGAAAGACACACCAGGTGTCCTGAAGTTGAAGACCTGAGTTGGCCTGAACCAGGGTACATAGATAATATGGAGCAGAGCCGTTTGAGGCCTTTGAATGCAAGGACAAGAGTTTTGAATTTGATTCTTTCTGCAAAAGGAAGCCAGTGGAGTGACCTTGGTAAGGAAGTCACATGAGAGAACTTTGGGAGGTTATGAACCAGGCAAGCAGCAACATTCTAAATGCTCTGTAGAAGATATATAGCATATGAAGAGAGACCAGCAAAAGTTATCAAGTCTGGAAGTAACAAGAGCTTGTATGAAGATGTTAGCAGATTCTGTCGTCAGGAAAGGTCGTATTCTTCTGATGTTGTGAATCTGGTTGATGATCTGGTAGTTGATATGATGTGATTGGAGAGGTTGAGCCTGTCATCTAAAATCACTCCGAGATTCTTAGCTGTGTGTGCTGGATGGACTATGAGTACCAGCTTAGGGGAGTTCTTAGCCAGTAGGCAGATTAGTTCTGTTTTGTCAAGGTTGAATTTCAGATGATGAGTCTTCAACCAGAAAGAGTTGTCAGGAAGACAGTTTGATATTGTCTAAGAGACAAGGAAGGTGGATGGAGGAAAAGAAAAGTAGTGCGACATCAGCATAGCAGTGTTACATGAAGCCATAAGATCTGATCACTAACCCAGAGAGAGCCACAACAAAACACAGGAACTTGTTAGAGCAAGTGCTGGTATTTAGCAGTGCTATGAACACTGGTCACAAAGATGAGCGCTGATTAATGAAATACTAGTAAATGTAGCCACCAAGCAGAAAAGGTGACAACTTTTGGTTTAAATCAGCACACGCACAATCCTCATCAAGTGTTTACTGTTCCATCGCCCCTTCTTCCATAAAGGGATTGGCAATCAGCTGATTCATCACATCAGTGTGTTAGAGCAGAAAAGTGTGCAGGGTAGTTGGGGCTGAGGTTTGAAACATGATGTAACATCTGACCTACAGTGATTCCTACTGGGCTCTGCTAAATTTTAGTGATTTTGCTAGAGTGATTTAGAAAGCTTTATCAAGCACAGACCCATCAAAAGAGGTTTCCTGCTGTGTGTTTTGAGCAGGAAATGGGGCAGACTCAGTTCCAAAGAAAAGAATCCTCTACTCGCTTTGCCTACTACCTTCCACTTCCACACAAACATTTATGGCCTTCTGTATATACAGTCAAGCTGGAAAGTCTGCACACCCCCCTGCACACCCACGTTTCATTACATTACAGACTTATTCTACAGTAGATTGAGTTCATTTTTTGCCTCAAACATCTACACACAATA
>JAOUQW010000001.1:20318334-20335576 GCA_028565825.1 Olivaichthys viedmensis
GCTGACAGAAAGGCTACGCTAACTCAGATAACCACTCTGTACAATTGTGGTGAGCAGAAAAGCATCTCGGAATGCACGACGTGTCAAACCTTGAGGAGGATGGGCTACAAAGGGAGGCTCTACACAGTATTAGTATAGTATTCCTAATAAAGTGCTCGGTGAGTGTATATTACAATACATGTGCTACTGTAGTACGTAAAGTATGTTCCAATACATCACAATATACTGTATGTTATATGTACTGTATGCTTTGGCCTAATGCTGTTGTATGATTATCTTTATAACACAAAGATACAAACATTAAAATCTCATACATGAGGTGATACATGAGGCTTCAATAATTATCATGCTTGTCAACAAAAACTCAGGTGGCCATAACAAGCAGAAATCGCACAAATCTAAATAAAAAATATCTTGTGATAGCTTGCAGAAGGGCACAAACATATTGTGGTCGGCAATGGTAAAAGCTTAGGAATGATGTGTCATGTAATAACTGAGTTAAACAAACCACACATCAAAGGGGAAAAAATATGTATGTCTTAGAAAACGTAATTGTTTATGATGTATTTTATGGCTCTCTTATTTAATAACTCCACATTTGGGCTGTAATTGGAACTGAAAGTGTCAACAAAATGGTTTTCAGAGCCTGGGTTTGGTGTCTAAAAAATGACATGGTTCTGGCACGCTTTCATTTTCAGGCACTCTTTACCAGTTTATTTATTTTTTTAGCAGGGGCTGTTGGGGCATGAAATCCTCAAAAGTGGAAAATTAAGTAACCACATTATACAAAATTAGGATAATGGTATTCTCCACACAAATTAACCATGCCTCTGATGATTATTTGGCTTCTGCTGATTAAAAAATGCTCCTCATAAAATTATATCTCATGAACTCAGCTTCTTCCCCGAGGAAGTCAGGCTCCTCAACACCCAACTGAACTGAACTGAACATTCCTCATCAACCAGCACCACCCACCAACAATGACTAAACCTGCACTTTATAACAAAATATTATCTTCTGAACTGTACTCATGTCCATATGGATGTGATGCTTACAATGACAATTTACAGCCTGATATTTTGCACAGTTTAGTTTCTGAAAATGTATTTGCTGCTATTTAGGACTTTATACCAATTTGCACAGTTTTGCTAATCTCTTGTCCAGAGTCATCTACATGATACTCCTGTTGTTCTGTGTAGTGCTCTGTCCTGTGTATCTATTGCATTTTACTGTGCTGTATATTTATTGTATTGTCATGCACTGTTTTGTTCTGTGTATCATGCTCCTGTATTCTTCTGTGTTGCACCAAGGTCCTGAAGAAACAACAATTGCCACATATACAAGTACAGTACAGTGAATTTTATACTTCACGTATCCCAGCATGTTGGGAAGCTGGGGTCAGAGCACAAGCTCAGCCATGATATAGCATCCCTGGAGCAGGGAGGGCTAAGGGCCTTGCTCAAGGGCCAAACTGTGCAGTGCTGAGGCTTGAACCCACACCCTTCTGATCAGTAACCCAGTGCCCTAACCACTGGGCCATGCTAATTTTCGTGCTAATTTTGCTTTGCTCATTAGTATGACACTGACGTTTTAACGTGAAGTGCACAGTGTGGGACAGGCTCGAGTGATTGCAAGTTCGCCCCATCATTTTAAACTGAGCCATTTTGCTCCACAAGTATGAATTGCGTTCACTCTTTGGTGTAAAACAACAGCGTGTTATTAAGTGGAATGGATCTTGTGAGCAAACCGAGACTGTGTGTGCATCTAAGTCGTCTAGCCATCCTCGTTCATGATTAACAACCCCCCCCCCTTTCATCTGTCAGCTGCAAAAATGAATTGGACAGGTGTCTGAACAAGCAGACTAGACAGTGCAATATCTGATGGTTTTCTACCGGCAATTCAGACAGACGTTAAACCCTAGAAGACCCTTAGGCACCTTTTCTTACTGAAAACACTGATAATCAGAAATGCTATAAGAAAACTTGGAATTTTTGAAAAGAAATGTATACTTTTGCCCAGCTACCTGGTGTATTGCCTGCTTTATTGTTTTGTATATACTCGAGAATTATTGGCACCCTTCATGAAAATGAGTAAAGGCGAATAAATATAATGTGTGTAACACTTGCAATGAGTGGTATTGCAATTGTTTTCTGCAAAACAGTGGTTTCAAAATTACCGACACCCTCACAATTAATATTTGGTGAAGCCTTCCCTGCAGAGAATAACAGCACTAAGCTTCTTCCTGTCTGACCGGGTCTAATCAGGTTTGAAGAAGAGGGATCTTGAACCACTCCTCCATACAGAACATGCAGCTCCTTTATATTCTCAGGAAATATAAGAGAAACAGGACATGGTCAAAGGCAACACAATTTTTTACAAAAGACAATTGGTTTGCATTTATTAAAAATATTCTTTAGAGGTGTCAATTATTCTGGAGGCGCCTGTATGTAATGTGTAATGCAGGCATTTTCACAATACACATGGACCCGTTCTCATTCTGTTTCACACACACGCTTTAACACATTTACATGAGCATATGAACATATTTACATTTACAGTTGATGTAAGTTTATCTCTGTTTAAGAGCAGCAATCATTTCCTCAAAATAGTTTTAATGCATCCTAGAACTTCTTCAATGACGCAGTCACCTTAAGTCTGACCTTTCAAAAATGTTTATGTGTAAATGTGCAACTTTCTACTATAAAGCCAGCCTTGCATATATTAAATAGTATAAACTAAGGCACCACAGTTCACCTCGACCAAGTTGGAGACAGAAAAGTAGAACAGGAGAAACACTCATTTATAAAAAGAAAGGGTAATATCAACAGACTAACTGGGGTTTCACATTGACAGAATGTTTCATCAAGTAATATATCATGTACCCCTGAATCTCTCTCACACTCTCTGTACCTCTCTTTGTCTCTCGCTCCAGGTCTTTGCAAAGGAACCGGTTGAGGAAACTGAATGCTGACATGTTCATTAAGTACCAAAATCTTCAGAAGCTGTAAGAGCCTGCGTTTCCCCCTTTCATTTCACTGCAAGGTTCTCAGTATTAACACAATTTTTGTTTTCTCGCTCAGGAGGCCCCTCAGAATTCCTCTCCACGGGACTCAAACAATATCTATAAGCCTATTCCAAATGTTCTGCTTGCGTAGCGACAAACAGCCTCAAAGATACAAGAACCAAACCATGCGCAATGTTTCCCAAGTCCATCACAGTTCTAATTTCATTTTCAGGACCAAAGAGAAGAGATTGTGTTCTTTTCTCATTTCTCAAGGAATGAGTTGTTTTAATTTTCTGGCTGTCTGAGCATATATTTCACGCTGATGCCCCTACCCTTTGTTTGCTTTCTGGTCAGTGACCACTTATTTTGGAGTCCGTGTTGAGTGTTATGGAAGTAGCCCCATCCTTGATCTAGTTACAGATGAAGGATCTGTCATGCATATAAAGTAAATCTATAAGTGCATTGTGGGATTGAACAGAGAAATCCCAGGTGGTAGGTAATTAAGCTGCTGCACGCTCTCACATTTTTTAATTTAGCACAAAATAATAGCAATACCACTAGAGACAGGGGGAGATCATAGCAAAGGGAATTAGATACCTAGAAATTGACATCTTAATAAAACACCCATAACTTCTTGACATTTTTAGAGTATACACTTCATGACATTAATCTAAATCTAATTATTGTCTAGTTAATTGCCCAATGTTAATGCATTTTTCCTGCACATGTTGTATACTTAATCTGTTCTGTTTAATTGAAGGCTCGGCCTCAAATCAGTCTCACGAACATGTTCATGCTCTGTCACTCAGTCTGTGCCGTGTAAATACTACTGGGTTTTCTAGCATGTTTCTTAAATTGAGATTATTTATCCACAACCAATTTTGAATAGAGACCTCACAAAAGATTACAGACTTGTGACACCTATTTGTGACACCTATTAATTGACATTTGCTTCATGAGGGAGTTTCACCCAGGAGGCTTTTCTTAAAACTTCCTAAATAGGCTGAGCGACTTGATGTTCTGCTTCTCCTAACGCTCTAAATGAAAACTACTACTAAGTATTAAAAAATACATTTTGCTTCAGAAATAAACTTATACATGGGCATTAACTTCACTATTTACATTTGTCTTGGAAACAAATTCCAAACATAAGCCCTTTGTGAAAATGTCTTTAAGACAATGAAAAATATGTATTCAGTCTAGTGTCCAAACTTTTGACTGGTAGTGTATTTATAGAAAAAAAAGGTTTCATCGAGTACCCTTAAAGGTTTTTTAGTTTGTACCTCTGGAACAACTCTTTAAGGTTCTATGTAAAACCCTACCCTACATCAAGGGTTCCCTTTCAAAGAGGGTTCCAAGTAGAACCTACTGTACTGCTAAAGCTAACCAGTAGCAGTCCCTGGCATGTTGTGACACCGGCACATTGTGTTCTACTTAGGCACTCCTGAAATCGGCTGATGTTTCTGCACTCGCCATCCTGCCCCATTAAACAACGCTGCTTATTGGTTGGCATCTACCGCTTTACCCCCCCGGTCCCCAACAGTGTATGCTCAATCAATACACAGTGCAACTTGCAAGAGCGCAAGTTATCATCAAAGTTGTCAGAAACAAAGCATTGGCTCCAGGCAATCAAATACGCCCCATCCTAAACTCCCTCCAAATGAACTGAGAAAATGAGAAATGAGAAAAGGTAGGCGTGATTCAACATCCTGTGATTTAATCAAAACCGTGATTTGCAAATTACATGTCACAGGCTCATATAAAAAATAACCTACAAGTTACACTCTTAGAAAAACAAGGTTGAATCTAGAATCCTGAAGCATTCTTCAGCTTGTTTCTCTGGGGGAACCCTTAAAGGTTCAATGTAAAACCTTACAACAGAGTGTTTCACTTGCAGAGATGGTTCCAAATAGAACCCCTTCAGGAAGCGAAGAAATATTAAAAGAAGCATTGAATAACCTTTTTATCTAAGAGTGTCCACTACCAGTCAAATGTTTGGACACACTAGATTGAATATATATTTTTCATTGTTTTCAAGCCATTTTGGTCATGTATACATTTATACATGTTTTTCTTTTAATAAGTAGTTTTCACTTAAAACAAGTAGCAACTTTTACCAAGTAGCAAGTATCAAACAACTTTTTTCCTCTAACAAGTAGTTTTCATTTAGAACGTTAAGAGAAGTAGAACAAGAAGTTGCGCAGCCTATTTGGGAAGTTTAAGAAAAGGCTCCTGGGTGAAGCTCCCTCATGAAGCTGGTTGAGAAGATGGCGAGAGTGTGCAAAGCTTCATCAGGAACACTGTTAATAATTTAAAATTAAAATAATATTGATTTGTTGAACACTTTTTTTGGTCACTACATAATTCCATACATGTTATTTCATAGTGTTCATGGCTTCATTATTATTCTAAAACAGTGGACAATAGTAAAAATTAAGAAAACCCTTCTATGATCAGGAGTGTCCAAACTTTTGACTGGTAGTTTGGGTCTATGCACCTGTCTACTGTCAGTATGCATAAAATGAAAACCTAACCAAAATCTAGATAAATTAAATTAAATAAAATCATCAAAAAACCCAAAAACAATACTATACACACTGCCAACTGTGCCCAATGCAACTATATGATATATATTTTTATTGACTTTTAATATGGCCAGGAGGGTCAAGTTTTAAACCAGTTTGACTCCACACTAAAAGTTCCCTCAGGGTGCCATTAATAATAACTGATGTTATCCATAAAGCAACAGTGTGGCCTACTTTTTAAAGGGGTGAAAATTGGAGAAAATTAAATTTGTCCACTGTTCTTTGATAAACTACTAAAGGGGAAGAGTGATAAGTTTAAAACTACTCTAGCAGTTTCCTAAACTAATAATTGAACTCTTGTGCTGCTGCTTCAGTATTTATGTCATTTTATATCGCCCTCTTTGAAAATGTGAAGTTGTGAGCACTGTGTTTCATGTTGTACAATTGAATACAACATGAATTTTTCATAATGTTCCACCCCTCATCTCATATCATAGTGTAAGATTTCAGAGAGCGAAAGAGATTTTGCTTAAACCTGGCTGTGATTATTTATGATTCCTTCTGACGACCTCTGCACTCCTCTTTCAGATACCTACAGCACAACCGCATCAAAGTGGTCGAACCCTACGCTTTCCGAGGCCTTTACAACTTAACGCGGCTGTGAGTGCTCAGTTTTAAAACCGTAACACATTTCATTTTCTCGTCTTATCTCATACTCTACAACGGCTCGGCTTGGCTCGCTTATATAAATCAAACACAACGTCTGGCACGAGCTCTTTCAGTGTGGTCTGCTGGCAGCTCTGGCACGCTTTCTCCAGTTCTCTGTGGATGAAACAATGATGCAGAGAGACGCCAAAGGCTTTGTTTGTGTATGCTCGAGGCTGAAGATAAAAGGCTTATGCTGAGAGCCCTGCTTTCTTTCTGTTTTCTCAGGTATTTGAGCTATAATAGAATCTCCAGCCTAATGCCAGGAGTGTTCCAGGACCTGCACAAACTGGAATGGCTGTAAGCACATCATGCTGTTCAATTTCCATATTTCTGTCGGATGCCGGCATTTAAGTAGGATGCTGTAAAGCTTTTTCATTACCGTTACCGCGTGTTGTCATCTTGTTCATCAGATTCACGTTTCATCATCTTGTGCAGAAGACACTCCTTGAATGACTGAATTTGGCCCTGAGAGCGGCGCCATCACAAGCCTGATTAAATCCTATTGAATTAGAGGCCTTCATGCATAAATTAGCGTGCAATGAGTCAGTGCTGTAAAATGCATGGCTGTCCTGCTCGAATTTAATGTTTATTAATGAGCTCTTTGGCATTTTTTCCTAATTTGCAGGATTCTGGAAAACAACAAAATCCACCACGTTTCCTCTCTGACCTTCTCCGGCTTGAGTTCCATCGTGCTGCTGTGAGTTTTTGTCCTCTTGACTGTTGCTATTTTAGCTCTAAAGTACCCTTTCAAATGGAAATGGATTTAAAATGAGGGATATGACTGTTGGTGATGTGTTAAAATAACTATTACGCCTTTATGTTTTTATCTATAAGTGTGTAAGTGTGGCGTGTATCGCTTTGTTGCAGGGTTCTGTTGAACAACGCTGTGACAAAGGTTGATGATATATGCCTGGAGATGCCACGATTAAATTGGCTGTAAGTTTGAAGTCTGAAAATAACTTCACATTATTCTGCAGACGAGGGGTGTGCTCCCTTTGCATACTTCTATGTGCGTGTCAGTCCCAGTGAAGGAGAAGTGGCCTGTCACTCCTCAAAGCTAACACCTTTTTATCCAGTTAAAAGTGAACTGTTTGCACAATACTCAATCACAAGGTTTGATTCGGTTTGATTCACTGTAGCGTGTGTATATGTGTTTGCAGAGACATGGAGAGGAATCAGATCGAGATTGTGGACAACATGACGTTTTGGTCCTGTAGCATGCTTACTGTGCTGTGAGTACACTTTCTATTGCCCACACCTGCCTGCTCTACTTTCTCAGTACATTTAATTAGCAAAACCACTTTCTAGTGTAATTTTGGTGATGCTGCAAATGAGTGCACTGTTTTTAAGTTCACCTACAAGCACTTTGTTCTGTAAAAAAAATATTTTTAGGCCGTCCCTAGTTCCCGCTCCTTGTCTGCAGTCATGAACATGCTGCGGTCATTTCCCCCTATGTAACATTTACCCCATTTTGTAATCTAGAGATGTAGAAAATATTAAATGATCAGCCTTATTTTTATTTCTGCTGAATTTAACACAGCGTTACTCTACCCAATTTACTATATATTGTATATTAATATTTGTTCATTGTGCTACCATAGCTTCCTGATTAAGACATTCAGATTAATTGATCGTATTTATATAAATCATAATACATTACATTTTCTCTCTAATTCATGTCTGTGAAATGTTCAGAGGGTCTCGCTGCCTCTGAAGTGACCATCTGCCTTTCAATGTCTATTTCTCTCTCTCTCTCTCTCTCTCTCTCTCTCTTCAGAGTCCTCCAGAAAAACAGGATCAGTCACATCCATGAACAGGCGTTCTCGCTGCTGCGCAAGCTGGGCGAGCTGTACGTTCTGAGGCAGTTTGATCTCCCACTATGCACTTTGGCCAAACTAATCAACACAAAATATTCTCCAGAGTTCGAGGCCTGGCCTGCTTTTGTGTTGTCGTTGTGTTTTTTTCTTCAAAGAACCAAATCAAGAAATCCAATTGGCCCGTATTTGCTCATCAGTTTTTGAACAAGAACAAATTGGCCCAGTTTTGCCAACTGAAGTGTGAAATGAGACTTGTCTTTCTGCAAAAAATTTAGCACTTCAAAGATACACTCAACTCCAAAAGGATTTAAACCCTTCATTAAAATGAGCAAAAAAAAAAATCTTGTCCAATGAAAAACACGTATCTCCAAAATTCCAATTTTTCAGGAACACGAAAAAACACTTTTTCATATCATTAATCATACATGATAAATCCGAAATTCATGGTGTGATTTGTCTGCTTCTTGTTGGTCATTTAGATGTTAACTGCTGTGGGGTAGGTGGAGGTTTTTGCACATTCCATATACGATAAAAAGTAAAAAACGCAAAAAGTGGAGATACATGTTTTTTATTGGACAGCAACGATATATAACATGAATAGCACATGAATTGAGTGATATTTTAAGCTTAAACAGGTGGGGATGTTGTATACTTTTCTTAGTTTTCTTAGCTAGTGCAATTTTTCTGCAAAACACTGGTTCCCACAATTAAATATTTGGTAAACAGCACTAAAGTCATGTGTCCAATTCCTGGCAATATATATTTTTGTTTGAGGGAAGGTTTTATGCAATTGTTTTAAGTGAAATTATTGTTCATTGTGTAATGTTTATTTTACACTATCATTTTCATAAAGGGTGTCAATAATTCTGGAGTTGAGTGTAAGTCTGATTGAAATGTTCCTCAGCGTGGCTAAACTCAGTTTAAGTCTACAGTAAATATTTTCTCCTCCTGCAGAGACTTATCCGGTAACAGAATTGAGAAAATCTCGCCAAATCTTTTTGTAAATCTGGGAGACTTGCTGCAGCTGTAAGTCATTTGCTTTCTGATTCTCTTGCCTTCATATTACTGAAAACTGCTTGAAACCATTGAATCTTGAACCAGCCTGAATTTATTTCAATCACACTGTTGTTCAATACCCATGAACTGTAACAACCATCAGGTATTAAATGAATGTGAGTCATTTCAAAGAAATGTCCAGTTTCTCTCTGCTCACTTCACAGGAATATTTCATACAACCCAATTCTGGAGCTGCAAATGGACCATTTTGACAAACTGCACAAGCTGAAGTCATTGTGAGTTGACTCGATTGATTATGGAATTGATTATGTGACAAGTTCTCCAACCTGATCACCATTCTCTAACCTGATCTCAAGCAAAATGTCAAAAAATTCTAATGAGCAAAAGCTATCTTATTGAATTTCATATGAATGAAGTCCTAAGAAGAGCTACAGCTGCTAAACATTTTCCTCACTCTATTATTAATAATATTAACCAAAATTGGTTTGGCAAATACTTACGAATTTGCAATTATGGGATACGCTGTTGAATTTTACATTGTTAAACTATAGCCATATTTGGACAGGGTTAGGGTTTTTTTTTTTTTTAGTATGATATTTGCAGATATCTCCTTGGTGATAAAACTCTTTCATCCAGCTTCTTTTCTTATGAACCCGGTTGTTTGCTTCTCATATGGTGATATGTTTACATTATTGGGTCATGAATTTATTTATAGAATGCTACAATCATTTAAATTGTGGCATATGCGAATATGAAGTATGTTTTTTTACTGGCTGTAGCTGTCATTATGGCCAATTAAACCAGCTTGCAGGGTCGCACTTTTCGTACTGATTACTTTAATTGCCTTTTTCCATGTAATGAGCTCTAAGTGAAGACACTATGTCTGAATCGTATGACGTATGACCCATAGGAACTACATTTTTAGAGACTCTGCCAAAGCATTAATTTTATCGCGGTTGCCAGAAATATTTTCTCTCAATCCGCAGGCCAATACGGCAAAATATGGCAAGTAGCAGAATTGATTTTTTCTAACGCAAGAAGCGACACCTGCTTGTAAAATCCATGAAATGATAAGACCACCGATTAGAAAATAAAATCACTGAGTAGCAACTGTAAAAGATTGAATTATTCAGCTCCCCTTGTAAAATTAATCCTGTACAAAAAGGGCTGAAGTTCTCTGACTTGCCAATGTCAAAAATGTGAACTGTTCATAGTTTGAAAAATCTGTCAAACCTTTGTGGCAGCTTGTGAAGCCCAAAGCACTTTCGTCTGAAAAGACGTTTTCAGAAGCAACTACAGTGACTTTATCTCACCAAGGAGGCTCGGTGAAACCTCCCTTTTCTCTCTTTCACTCTGTGCTCTTGTTATCAACAACACGCGTTCCCATGAAGCCGGAGCAAAAAGCTCATAATTTCAGTAATGGGCTGTTTCAGCTCGGTGCAGCCCTCTTTCACACCAGCTGCATTGTCTACTTAGAGGGAAGCCATCTGTTTTCAGCTCACACATCAAAGATCTGTTTTAAAAAAAAGAGGAGATTGTAACATTTTCAGACAAAAAATGCGAATGGCTATCGGTTTTGTTCTAGTATCAGTGCTGAAAGAGAACTGTCTGTCTCGCAGGAGCATAGAGGGGATCGAGATCGGGAACATTCACAGGAGGATGTTTGAACCTCTCAAAAACCTTACTCATATGTAAGTCTCTTTTCTTTTCTTTTTTTCAAATGCCACCTATTACACTTGTTTGAACAAACATGAACTACTCACTACTCTGAAAGCAGTCTCTTCCTGCTGAGGTTTTTTTTTTTTTTTTTCTCTGAGAGTCATTTTATCCTGAGAATAGCATTTGAACAGAAGTTGTTTGTCTTTATAGACTGCTAAAAGTGTTACAGAATAAGCAAAAGTGAATAATGTTATGGCAGGCATAGCCATGCAGAATACAGAAGCTGATATTTGTTTTGTTTTGTGCTACTCTGTGATTTCTTATTAAAAATGAGCAAAAGGTCCTTCTGTCCTAAAAAACAAACCAACTATGAGGATTAATAGTAATTGGGATTAACCTTCCTGTTCTGTTCAGTACTTAACAATGAGTGTCCCATAGACCAGGCCATGTCTTTAGATTTTATAGCAATACGATTTATTTTAGCATTAACTTTTTTACCACAGTCATCTTTTTCCTCTGACGAGTAGGGCTGGGAGTCGATCCCAAAAAGAGACGATTCTCCAATTCCATGCGTTGAAAATCGATAGCAGCACAAGATCACTATGAGGCAGAATCGAACAAATGTAATGTGTATACAACAGAATATGTACATCAATTCCAGCAGGATCTTTTATTAATTTAAGATGATGTTGGGATAGTCTCAACGACAAAGGCTAATCTCAAATGAGAAATTAAACTGTAAAGCTTAAATCATTTAGCATTGAGGCAGCCATAACTAGTTTATACTTCCGGACGATTTTATTTTTCTAAGATAAATTAGCCTTATGACAAATTCATTTTAGCCTTTAAGATTGGACATGGACTTCTTAGAGTTATTTCTAGACAGATTAATTTATAGGTAGGCTAGTTCTTTTGCTGGCAAAGTCAATCCCCAACCTTTCTCCTCACCGAGGCTGAGGCATTTGAGATGGAGTGTGTGTGTGATGACACAAGGCCTGAACTCCCTCAATGTCATGTTCCCTCAATCCATGGGTTGGTTGAACATTGGATCTTGGTTCCTGGGTCTTGGGGACTTCAGAACCACAGTTTGACTCAGTTTGGATCTTCTTGAGTTGGATTTTGTCTTTTGCAGGTCTTGGTTTGGTTGTCTAATTGCTAGATTATGATGTATATGGTCTACCATTTTACTGCAGACAGTGATGTTAAAGCATGAAGTTCCCATATATTCCACAGTTATTACTTCAGGAGTCAGACTGCTAGGCACCAGTAAAGCTATGTTCACATACATGATTCAGATCCCCACTTCCCAACGCAGTGAAATAAATATCAACTGATTTGGCAAAATGTCATCCATCGCCCTGATCAAATTAACTTGTTTCTCTTTTCCTAAACACAGCTACTTTAAAAAGTTCCAGTACTGTGGCTACGCTCCTCACGTGCGCAGCTGCAAGCCCAACACAGACGGCATCTCATCGTTTGAGGACCTGCTGGCCAACATCGTGCTGCGCGTCTTCGTCTGGGTCGTCTCTGCCACCACCTGCTTTGGGAACATCTTCGTCATCTGTATGCGCTCGTACATCCGCTCGGAGAACAAGCTCCATGCCATGTGCATCATCTCCCTTTGCTGTAAGAGAGTCTTTCTATTCTGTACAGTTTCCACTAGACAGTCACATGACCCCACCGACCTTGATAGTATAGCTGTGGTGTTGTAAGTGCCATCAAGGCGGATTATATACAGTCTCATATGTTATCTCACAGCAAAAATATCTTCACACCTGATTAAGACCTCATACTCCTGCTGACTTTTGTTAGGCATTTTCAAACACCGCTTACACACTGAAGAAAAAGTGTCTAAGTGTGTTTAAAGGAATACTCCAGTGTTTTTTAACCGAATCCTTATCCACCACATCTAAAGCGTATGTTTGATTACCATGAACAATCATTTAATAACTTTTCCCTGTACTAAGAAAAAAACAGAAAACTTGTTTACTCAAACTTGTTTACTCATTCACTTATATTGTAAGTCTAAGGGCAGTTGTTGGGGCAGTCAATAAATGTTTATGCTTTTATAACATTTTCGGTCAAAGGATTTTGTGAATTAAGCTTTAAATCTGTATAATTTGTCCTTTCAGAGATTGGACTATTTTTCAGAGGGAAGAATTTGTTGCTATGCGTTACCAACGTAGTAGTGTGGGTCTAATCATGCATGGATACCAAAAAATCATAAGGAAAGTTTAAATAACTGGATTGTTTATTTCCATATTGCTCCATTATGAAGCTTAATTCGAAATTCTTGTCCATGGTAATCACACATACGCTACAGACGTGGTGGATAGAGATTATGTCGAAAAGCGCTGGAGTATTCCTTTAATAGGATTAACATAGTTTTCCACCTTTCAAGTGTGATACTTAGGAGTACATTGATGTCAACCTCTCACTGAAGCTTTAAGTGCTGACTAAAAAAAATATTGTGTTCTTCAGAAACGCCCATGAATAAGTTCAGCAATGTGCTTTTACCTTTTTTCGAATATCTCAGGAAACTTCCTTATTACATACTGCAATGCATCTTCTACTATTCAGAAATGGTTATAAAGTTAGGTTTTGTAGCCGTTTGGCTGTATTAGGGTGAATTTCTTCTCTCTGTTCTGATACAGTGGGTACAAAACCTGAGGGCTTATAAATGTCCTACAGTTCAGCCTGCACTTCAGCCTTTCTCCAGCTGACATACTTTGCCTTATATTATATTTCTTGCTTCTGTAATTTCTTATGTTTCCTTTCATCTGTCATTTTAACCATTTTTATGCTTTGCGGTTTTGGATTGGCCACTTTTGAAAAATCAACAAAAGTCCCATGTTTCATTAGTCACCATTCTTACAACTCTCTCTGCCCCCCTCTCTCGGACACTCAGTGTAATTGACCGTGAAATGAAAAACTGCTGTTTTATTCCATCTCTTTGATATGTTCTAAATATCAAGATATCAAAGTTTCAGCTGTGGCACGGTCATCTGTATGCCTCAGAGAGAGCTGCTGGGCGAAGCAGGTTTGGATTTGATCTGGAGGCTTGCTGGAGTGTAAAGCAATTCCCAACAGTCTTCACTTTGATGTCTACATCATGCTTCGAATGCATTAATTGATTTTTCTTCATACATGGTTAAAGACCGACGTGCAACCATGGGGTTTGTCTGTGGATGAGAGCGTTCCAAGTGGTGCATTAGATTGGTCAAACATGGTCGGACATGTCCCAGGTTTGGAGAAGACTGGCAGCTTGGAAATCAAGAAGTGTGGAGATTGGCAGCTTTGAAAATCAAGCATGACAATGACTGTTTCTTGCTCTAAAGGCTCATTAATGCTTATGTCAAGAGTTTTAAAGAGATCTCTTACTGGGATAGCTTGGCTCTCATTATGTGTATGTGTCCTGGTACTGCTTTCATGTATGTATCAAAGGCAGCGATGCAGGGAGTTCAAACTGAATTGAAATACTTGTGGCCTTATGAGACGTCTTTCTGAAGGGCACTTAGTCAGTGAACAACCAGAGTTAGGAAGCGTGATTTTAAAATCTTTTCTGTTACAGATTACAGAGCACCTGAATAAAATGGTAATCAGTTCATCTGTGTAAGGTACCGTTTGTGCCAAAAATATGTCGACTGATTCGTCCAGCGCTTTGTCAATGTCAACTGTCGTTTACGTTTTTAGGTTTAAAAGCGGCTGCTGATGTGCATTTGATTACTTATTGAATGTTCTTATTAGTGTTTTCCCTGACGTGTCATTCTCGTTGTCGTCTGGTTGTGTCGTTTTCACGGTCATTAGGATATGTCGTTATAAATGTCGCTTGATTGTGTCGATCTTCCTGTCATTATACAGTACTGTGCAAAAGTCAGAGATTATTATTCAGTTTACAATCAAATGGCCATTCAGTATTTACTGTTAATGATTTGGTGGCAAACAATAATGATGGGAAAATGTATTTAACAGAAAATCACACAAAAGACTTCAACAGTGAGTGCAGTATTAAATCTGTAAATATTTCATTTGTAATATTGAACGTTTTCGTTTCACCCTGCCACTAATTCATCCAATTTCATCAAACCAGTACGTTCCAGCTGTTTCATGCTTTAAGTGCAGTTAATTTGCATAAATAAATGATAAAACTGTTAGACTTAGTGTTGGAGACTTATGTGTTAATTGTAGATTAAATTCACATTTACAGTATTATTGTCTGACACCAGAAAGGTAATAATGCGTTACTGCACGACTGTTTGACTGAAGATGGAAATTAATGTACTGTAACATTAAACCATCATTGTTGTTTACCACCAAATCATTAAGGTTTTGCAAAGAATTAAAATAGGTTTTGCAAACTTTTGATGGTGAGTGTAAATATATACATAATTCTAATATGTGGTAAAAAATAGAGTGCCATGGAACGGAACTGAAATGCTAATCGAGCTAGACCCTCTGGTTTCCTGGGCAGGTGCTGACGGTTTGATGGGTGTCTACCTGTTTGCGATCGGGGCGTATGACCTAAAGTTCCGCGGCGAGTATAACCGCCACGCGCAGGCCTGGATGGACAGCTTGCCGTGTCAGGTGGTGGGCTCTCTGGCCATGCTGTCCACCGAGGTCTCTGTTCTGCTCCTCACCTACCTCACCCTGGAGAAGTACATCTGCATCGTCTACCCGTTCCGCTACCTGACACCCGGACGCAGACGCACCGTCACCATCCTGGTGGCCATCTGGATCCTGGGCTTCGTCATCGCATTCCTGCCTCTGCTGTGTAAAGGAGTGTTCAGGAACTTCTACGGGACCAACGGGGTTTGTTTCCCGCTGCACTCCGAACAGCCAGAGACTGTAGGAGCTCAGATCTACTCCATCGTCATCTTTCTGGGTGAGTCGTCAACCGCCGGACAAAGTACAAGACAACAGAAGTTTGGATCTATAGAAGGGAACCAATTTTTATAGTTTATAGAAGGGAACCAATCATTAATGTGGATGTAACAGTGCAGGCTTTGAGATGTGGGTGCAGCACGTCATTGGATAAAAACTTCGAAGCTATCTACTGTGGTTAATCTGAAATGACTCCCTGTTTGATATAAATGCACTGTAAAGGATGTAAAAGCCATTATTTCAAGCCATATATTGTGCACTATATAGGGAGTAGGGAGCCCTTTGGAATTTAGTTTTAATGTAACCTTTCATACCGGTTGCGTGCGGTGGCTAGATACAGTACACACCAGACCTGTGTCCTTCTCTGATCTGTGTAGCGTTGCATAAATACTCCTAACTTGTTGGGTAGCATTAACTTTAAATAGATCAAATGTTTTATTCCCCAGAAAAGCCTCCTGTTTTTTGTAGTCTCTTGTTGGGCTAATATAATCCTACCTAGCTAGAACTAGCATACCTGATGACACCCCACCAAAGTCACTCAAGTGGGCGTGTTTATTTACTTTTATCAAGTGTATGCAATTACATGTCGCTCCTTCTAGCGATCTGTGTGTGTAAAGTTAGCCCTTTTCTTTTGTTATGCTTATGTGAATATTCTGAGTGTGATTTCATGGAAACTGACTTTTTTAACTACACAGAGTGGTGAAATAAGGAGTCGAAAAAACTGAAACCTTAACTGCTGTCCCACTCCTTACTTTTAAAATGGACAGATTTGTTTATAACATATTTATTCAATGTAAAACATGTTGCTATTTTACAAATACTATTACTATATCCTAGAGGCACTCACGGCATCGTTGTAGCTCCACTACAGGAACCTCAGCCAATGTCAGCGTAACACTACCAGTTAAACGAATCACTACACTCATTGTTAACCAATACACGGATACCCGAGAGCAAGTTATAGTTATTAGACCAAAATAAATCTAATATGTAACAAAAATTACTGCTTCTTGGTGCTTATAAGACTCCTGGATAGTTTTTACAGTAAAAAATCGTCGTGCATTTTTTGGAATTTTATTGAGACCCAGTGATGCGTCTTATTCGGGTTTGTGTATATTCTTTTCCTTTGCTAATCAGACCCCTCAGTTTTTCATCGGTTGTTAAGGTTTATTTTAAAAGTTTCTAGCCAGCCAATTTTTTACACTGAGAAAAAATGCGTTTCTAAGATTATCCCATGTCAAAATATATTAGTGTTGGTAAGCCCTCGATTTGTTTGGCGTGATAGAGGTCAGATTGAGCCCTTTCTTAACCGATAGTGTCCAATCATCTCTGCACTGGCCTTATCCGTTTTACTCAGGAAATTGAGTGCTACACTATATCTCAGTCCAATTCATCTGAGTAAAACTGTTTGGAAAAGACCTCAATGATCTCTACTTAAGATATCCATCAAGTTGACCACAGCTCTGTATCTGTAAGCCTCATACATACACTACCAGTCAAAGGTCTGGACCCATCTGCTCATAGAAGGGTTGGGTTTTTTATTTCATTTTTACGATTTTCTACTATTTTAGAATAATAATGAAGACATTAACACTATGAAATAACACATATGGAATTATGCAGTGACCAAG
>JAOUQW010000001.1:20366084-20377385 GCA_028565825.1 Olivaichthys viedmensis
CTGCAGGATCACATCATCCGGAGTGTTACACACCTTCGGCGCCCGTCTTTCTCACATTCCACACGTCTCAGACAGACACACACACGGCGAGAAGATGGAGAGACGAGAGGGGAAGAGCTGGAGTTTATGCTGGACCCGCCTCCTCCTTCACTCACACTCGGTACGCTGGACCACACACACACACACACCAAACTGCACAAAACAGTTACACACAGGCAGTTAATGCTCCCAGAATCAGTGTGTTATAAAGGGGTGGATGGATATCGGTGCTATTGGGGGTCTGTTACATACATTAACAATAATCAACTGGACTAATGAACTAATTCAGCATCTTTCACTCTTAACAAGCATCATCCTGCAGATAGAACTGATACGTTTGTCTATCTCTGTCTGTCTGTGTCCATCCATCTGTGTCTGTCTGTCTGTCCATCTATCTATCTACCTGTCTGTGCATCTATCTATCTCTATCTATCTCTGTCTGTCTGTCCATATGCTTACCTATCTATCTGTCTGTGTATCTATCTATCCATCCATCCACCTACTTACCTGTCTCTCTGTTCTTATGCTTGTCTGTCTGTCTCTCTATCTATACATCCATCCAGCCGTCTGTCTGTCTCTATCTATCTATCATCCATCCACCTACCTGTCTCTCTGTCCATATGCTTGTCTCTGTTTGTATGCTTGTCTGTCTGCCTCTCTATCTATACATCCATCCAGCCGTCTGTCTGTCTCTCTATATCTATCTATCTATCTATCTATACATCTATCCACCTGTCTCTGTCTATATGCTTATCTGTCTGTCTGTCTATCATAACACATCTGTTATTATACATTGTCGACATTAGCATTACTGTCTGTATATCTGTCTGCCTGTTTGCTTGTCTATGTATCTCTCCATCTATAGTGTATGCGATTGATCTTAATGATGTTTGTTGTTATGTTGGGTGTGTGTGTGTGTGTGTGTGTGATTAGCTCAGAGGCTGGGTTTAGTAGCAGCTCCCTGCAGAAGGCTGACCGTAGACGAGTGGATGGAGGTGAAGGCTCGCTCCCTACAGCAAGGGGACTCCACTCAGCCCTGCGTCATCTGCACCGAGGAGTTCCGCCTCCAGCCGCAAGTACTGATTACCCATAATCCACCACGTTCACGTGGGACGTCTTAAAATTCAATGCCATTTCGTAAAACAGGCTAAATCCCAAACACAGCTCTTAGACTAAATGTGAAGATTTCACAGGTGGATGTGGCTTTTAACCTGCCATCGTTTAAACTGCAGTGTTTTAAAATGTGGCCTATTTTATTTCCTTAAGACTACACACAAATCCGGTCACCTTTAAGTACCCCTCTAAGTCTGTTTTTCTTAAGAGTAACTCTCAGAGGTGTTATTCGTATCGGCCCCCTGAGCAGACAACTACAGGGGTCAAGACGCCAATCTGCCCAGGAATGCCGGGAAAAGAAAGCAGCAGCTGTACATGGCCACAAAGCCCAGTTACCATAGACGCTTATGTAAATATTAGCTTGAGTGTGTGTGTGTGTGTGTGTGTGTGTGTGTGTGTGTGAGAATTCGAACCCCCAAGGCTCAGGGAAGGAGGCCTGCATTCACTTCAAAATCAATTAAAGCGCAATAACGGCTTCGGTCTGAAAGAGGAGGAATTAAAATCAATCCGAGCTGAGTGATTTTTATCACGGGGTAATAAGCAGTTCTCATTATCAAAGTTGAATCCGTAATTGCCGGTTTGGCTAATAGTAATTGCTGCAGTCATAAATCAGTGCCGATATATAAAAATGACTGATGTAATGACGGGGTTTGCGAACTGTAAACTTGTTACCTGCGAGACTTCAGACAGGCAGCTTTGTGACCAATCGTCGTTTAATTCTAGATTACAGTCTAAATTAGACGGGAGTGAGATTTCAAAGCGTGAGCGTAATTGCCACTCTTTCGTTACACATACAGTGCGGTCCAAAAGTCTGAGACCACGTTGAAAATCTGGGATTTTTTTTTTTTTAAATCATTGCCACTGTACGGCGCTCTCAAACGATTTGCTGAAACTGGATCAGTCGTATCCAAAGCACGACCAAAAGTGAGCTTACCATCAGAAGAGCAACACATAAAACTTTGTTAACTGAGAGAGAGAACAGCAACTTCATCACAGATACAGAATGTGCTGAACAAAGAACGAGAGACTCCAATTAGCAAGTGTCAAAAGAAGGCTAGCTAGTAGTGGTGTCAAAGGACGAGTAGCGTCTCTAAACCACTTCTCAGGAAGGGAAACAAGACCAAACGCTTGACGTGGGCTACGACATAGCAGTGTATGAAAACAACAGTGAAACATGGTGCTGAATTTCCAATGTGCTCTCAGACTTTTGGACCCCACTCTACAGAGAACCCATGTTCTACGTTTAGTCACCTAACGTAAGTCTATCAAATCACACATCAAAACCTTCCTGAACTTTTTGGCCAAATGAACCTTGTGTGTCTCTTTGTATGCTCTGAATACATGCATGTCACTTATCGTATTGTATACTGTATTTTTTTTAAATGATAAATATTTTTAGATGATGCATTAATGGCCTAATAAATATAAAAAAATATATATATATTGCATGTAGCAAATTCCAAAAGGGCACTTATTTGAGTTGCTCTTTTTCTATGGCTGAATCTTAAATGATGTTCTATGGGGTATATAGTGCACTACATAGGATCTACGACGCCATTATGCTATACCCTATGAAGTGAGCAAGTACAGTGAATAGGAACCATTGGGGATTTGGCCCAACTGTGTATTGGAGAGGCCTAAATAAAAAATAATAATAAAATAAAATCTGTGTGAAGATGGTGGATGTTTGAGCGGTGTGAGAAATGTAAACATTTTAGCTAAATATCAGCGACAAGAAAACATTAAACATGAAAGAAAGCGACAGACTTTTCATTTTCTGCGGTTCATCTGACAGTTGCATCGTGTTATTCATTTGAATGCTTTCCAAGACTGAATCTTTTAATTCATTCAAATTTAAATGCAATTTGAAAGGAATTTGACAGCCCCATCAACCGCTAATAATCACAATTAGAATTAGTGCAGCTTTGTGTCTTATAATATTTTGTGTATTGCTTTTCGATTCCGTCCCAGTGTGGATGCCTCATCTTTCTCGAATGCAACTTCAGAAGATTTTTCAATGGTTTTGAAGTTGACAAAGCTTCATCATTTCTTTTGCATTGTCCCTCAGTGGTGAATGATGGTTTTCTCCATAATACTGGGGCTTCTGCATCACTTGCACACATGCCTCATGCCTGCTGAACAAAGATCCCAGCGCGCCTGCATTCTTCCGGTGTCGTTACCGAAATGTCAAGGCTGGTGAAATGCAAATCACCCTGAATTCATCTTTCTTAGAAATCCAATGGACGTGCCAAAGACATTCTTTGTGGTGAAAAAAGGGGGAAGAAAAGCATTTTGACGGCTTTCATGACGCTTCATGGTTGTGTGTGTGTGTGTGTGTGTGTGTTCAGAGGGAGCAGTTGTTATCTCGAGCCCTGGTAGTTCTGACCTTTATCCTGATGGCAAGGCCGGCTTTCCAAAACACAGCTATTTTAAGAAAAAACTGGTCTCAGATCGGCAAAGCTTCTTCTTACGCCAGTAATCCTTCCTGTACTTGAGTCTGATGAGCAGCTCAGAGCATGAGCTGATTAAGAACCTGATTAGGAGGTCTCGTTCTCCTCCAGCAATGGGCTAAGGCTTGTTTACAGAGACCTCGGTATGTAGGCCACACTCCACAAACCACGGACAAGATCTGGAAAATAGTCTTGGTACAATGTACTTCAGTAAGTCTGTATAGGTTCTAGGGCTGGGTGATATGACCACAATAGCTTATCACAATATATATATATTTTGCATTACTGAAGGTATTGGGTCATTTGACGGTATTTCATTTTCCAAAGCAACTTGCATGAGGAATGTATCCCTTAAGGACAGAGAGTTTATGTAAGTTTTTATCTCCAGTCAGATTGTTGACTCTTTGCATATGATAAAAATAGATAAATAATAAAATATTCTATAGAAGAACACGGATCAGTCAATTTTCAGAACTTTTATTGCACTGAACCATGGGAAACAATGAAGCGTTCAATTAAAAAAAATTAATATAAAAAAAACAAAACATATATGCAACCTATGGAACTTGAAAATCTGGGTAAAATAAAAACGCCAATTGAAGGAAAAAAAGAAACTTCCAAGTTCGCCTCGAATTAAATGTTAAGTACAAATGAAAATCTTTTCACTTTTTTAAAATAAGTAAAAATTTCTCTGAAATTGTTTGTATTACGCGTATGTAGCAAATTCTTTCATACTTTTGCAGTGAGCGACTTTTGATATGTGTAACGGAAAAGTACAGCTGATGAAGGTATTGCAAAAACGCATCACCTTTACGTGAATCAATACCGGTATACCTAAAAATAATGTAATACCATCCAGCGCTAATGGGTACTGTAGATCGTAAGCCATATGGATCGGCCAAGTGGTGCCAACTGTGGAAGTGAAAGCTGATCACATGTACCTGCATTCTGATTTGCTGCACCACCTTTGGGCCATTTTAGTCAAGCTGAAGATGCTAAGTCGTATAATGGTGGACGATTTGCAGTCCCCGTTATAGCCTCCCACTATTTGGCGTCCCACACGCTGTAGGTTTTTGGATGTTGGCAGTCTTGGCGCAGACACATGAGCCCGGTATTGGGTTCCAATCCATCACTGACGATGGCAGGCAGGCAGTTAGAACGACGCACTCATGAGCTCGTGTTCTCTCCTCCTCTTTATGAAGGTATAGAGCTACACTTCAGCATGTTTATGCGTTTTTGTGTAGGCAAGGATTTAGTTGTGTCTCAGTCTTGACCAACATGAAACCAACTGTGGCTGTGGCCTGGACATCCTCCATCTCTCTGGGGTCTTTGGTTATAAGTGTTGGACCCCCCGCCATGGCCCGCTGGGAAACTGCGGCCCAAAGGTTGGAAAACCCCCCCCAAAAAAACACGGCTCTGTTAAAAATATGGATGTATTATTTATTTAATTAATTTGAGGCTGTATTATGAAAAATACAGAAATTGGAAAAAATTGAGAATTGGCCTGATGAACATTTCCTATAAATAGCTGGTTTTCCTGATTTGTCCAAAAATAAACAACAAAAAAAAGTTATTCTATTTAATAACACACGGTTTAAAAAAGAAAGAAAGAAAAAAAACGAGACATATTGTATTATGAAAATTAATAAAATAAAATAATGAATATAAATGTATTTGTTATTAATAATTAGATTGTATTATATATTAATTCATATAAAGATTTATTTTAAAAAAGTTATTCCATTTAATAACACATGGTTTAATGAAGAAAGAAAAGAAGGAAAGACATCGAGACATTGTATTATGAAAATATAATAAAACAAAATTTATATAAATGTACTTGTTATTAATATTTAGATTGTATTATATATTAATATAAAGAAAATGAAACACATTGTTCTGAATAACTTTATACTTTAATAATTTTTAAAAATTATTATTATTATTATTTTTATTTTTAAAGAGCAACAGTTCTACCTACCATGTTTGTTCAAACTCCTGTGGTGAACAGAATTATGGGGACATCATGCAGTGATGTTTTCTATTGTTTTCTACTGGGAATGAGAAAACGTGATGACACCACATTCTGTTGAAGTGCCATTTGACCCACATTTCCAGGTGAAGACTTGTTTGAGCAGTGAACGTTGAGGGACATGTCATTGCCTGTTCATGCAAGATTGAATCCTTTACAACTGTAACATATTCATACCAATTATAATCATTGTGTATAATCGTGTGACAGGCGTTCACAGCGACGTAAAGACCAGCATGTGATTATCATTTCCTTTACAGTGTACAGAGCGAACAGAGAGATAAGATATACCCCCATGAGCAGGGTCTTATCTTCATGACTTGTAGTTTTATGATAGCACAAGTACTTCAGTCTCTGATATACACAGTGCAAACTTTATAGATTTCTAAAAGATTTACAGTGTTTAAAGATGATGTGGAGTCATCTTGTAACAGGGTGTGTTCTGTGGAGATTCTTATTCTAATATTGCGATTATTGTTCTAACCGAAATGCTTAGTAGCAGGTTGTTGGAAATCTGTTGCATTGGCATGACAGGACACAGACAGAGAAAATATACAAAAAACGGCCTCTTAAATCTTAGATTTTGTCTATTTCTGAATTTTTAAGAGCCTTTAGGAGCTTGGGAGCTTTCAGGAATTTTATAAAATACGTAGGTGTTTGCAAGTGATGTGTATTTCTTCTTCTGAGACCATAGATAACCAACCAAAGATGCATGAAAGCAGTTTGATTTTATTATTAAAAAAAAAGAATTTAAAAAAGTGTTTTCACAGAGGCCACGCCTCCTTCACTGTGCTAGATAGGCATTGAGGCCACACCTCCTTTGTTGGCATGACCGGCGTACTGTTATGAATCGTTTAATTTTTATAGCTCAATTGTTTTGCCAACAATATTATATATATATATATATATACACACACATACATATATACACACATTATATATATATATGTGTGTGTGTATGTATGTATGTATGTATGTATGTGTATATATTGTCAATTGCTGCGTTTTTATTAAAGATATCAAATTGCATGTAGAACCTATGCCAAGGTGCATTGACGCTGTTAATCCTGATAATTCTGTCCACCAAATGAGTGCCATGAACGTTTGAAAAACATAGTGGATAGAACATTTAAAAAAAATAAATACATTACCAGATTGGCTACTCGAGAATTCTTGTGTGTGTGTGCGTGCGATGCCTTGTGATGGATCGGCGCTCGCCTTGCAGCCGGTGCTCTGGATCTATCGTGACACTGAGCTCCATAAGAGAAGGACAATGAATGAATAAATAAATATTGTTATAAACCGTGATGAAAGCTTTGACAATATTGTGATGTATTGTGGAAATTTAATACAGGCACATGCTTGATGATACATTTTTTCCACCTCGAGTGTTTTGAGTGTGAACCACTTTCACTTTGGGGAATATTATTCAGCATTTGCTGTTTTGCGCAAACATTTTTTTGCATTGCAATTTTTTTGCATAAGACTACTTGGATGGAAATATGGCTGTTATCAAAACAAGGGTTTGTGGTTTAAAGGAAGATGTGTGTTTCTGTTTAGGCTCCAGATGGATCCGTCGCATGTTCTCTCCCTCTGTCTCGCTCACCTCAAGGCTTTGTGGGGCTAAATTTAGTTTTGCTGATCTTGTTTGCCAAGCTTTGCTCTGTCACATTAAGCCCCAGTGTGTGACTGATGTAGTTCTAAAACCCAGCGCCTCATAAGCCCAATTAGCTAAAGCCATTCTTCACTGGTCTGTTTGTATGTGGAACACTGTTTCTATTTCTGCTGCTTTAAACAAGGCTATTGATGGTCAATATTAAATATGATCTAATCTATTCGCGATATGTTTGTGAGGACAACTTTTCTATCAACACAAGGCATGTTTTCACCGTTAAATTGGCCGAGTAGAAACTGGGGGACATACAAGATTACGCCATCATAACTAATTTGCAAGAAATCGCTGAAATCACAGGGTTCTTGCGCAGCTCTGGACAAGTATGGAAGTTAAGCACTCTTTTCCAGACCTAAAATAGGATGAAAATTCAGAGAACATTTTGAAAAAAAAAAAAAGAGTATGGGTGTTCTGCTGTTAATGTTAATGGTGCGCTCAAATGGAGCTCGTGAGATTGTCCTTTTTGAAACGGGAAGGCAAATAAAATACGTGGAATAAGCTGAGCTATCAGAAAATTGAGACTTTAAAAAAAAAAAGAAAATAAATAAAAATAAGGTGACTTCTGGCCTGTTCATGTGGAATCTTCTTGTGTGAACACACAATTGTATTTGAATGTAGCATCAAACACTAAGGTTATAAATCCGTTGCCTTTAGAGTGTTTTTTCTAAAATTCCTATCGCCACGAACCCCTGATGCATCACATTTCGTGTTTTCCCTTTTCATGATGCAGTTAATGACCTCTAAAAATGAGCAAGAAAACAGAATATAGAACGTCTTAAAAGTTTAAAAAAGCAATCAAGTCTTGAAATGGTCTTGTTTTTACGAGGAAAGCGGAAAGGATTCAAAGAAAATCAAAGAAAATAAACGATCGCCTGTTGCTTTGTCGCCTGCTGGTGAGAACGTATGGCTGCACTTGTTGCACTATTGGCACTGTATGTACACCCCCGTGTACAGATGTATTTCATGATGATCCCAGGGACACCATATTTCTTTCCACCCCATGTAGATGCATATGGACGGGATGACAATAAAAATCTACTTGACTTGAAACATAACCCGGATTTACTTCCTCAGTCCCCATCATGACTTGTAGAGTCCACTGATGAAGCTTTAAAACGTTCTGCTTTATTGCTAGGCTATTGCCCATAACGCCTTGCTGTGAGTCATGTCTTTTACAGTAGCTGTTTAATCTTTTCGAGTTGCACATTTGACTCATAAACTCCTAAACGCTCTAAGGTGCTTTCTCAAATATAAAACCCAAGCCCTGGCTCTCAAACACAACGGTTGATGATCTCTTCTATATGCTAATAAATGTCTAAACTGTCTAAAGTCATGCATTTGCTAAGGCCGTAAATATGTTTATTCGTCGTTATTGTGATCTTAATGGCCTCTGCGGTACTGATGTATTACAGGAAGCTGTGATATGCAAATGAGCCAGATTGCCATTCACTAAATAGTTTTATAGCAGACTCGGGTGTGTTTCGGAGCGTTTGGATGAATTATGGTCAAAATGATGCAGGCTAATCTTTAACCACGTCACAATATATAGCATAATATAGTGTAATTACGAAATGCATGATATTATGTATCTACGCATATATATATTTTGTCATATCGTGCAGTTCCAAGACTAAATCGTGCCGCTCTGCTGTAACGCGTCGCAATATTGTGTTTTGTCGTTTTCAGCCTCAGTGCTAGGCCGCTATGTGCCCTCCACGCCGTGTGGGTGTTGGTAGTGCGCACTTGTCAACGCGTTCATGTTGCGAGCATATTTGTGACTTGAATAATCAGCAGCGATGTGTAATGGACGTTTTCTTTTATTACCGTGGCCAGTGTAGAAGTTGAGTTATGCTAATAAAGGTGATGTTCGATTGTAGATGAAGGGGGACCATTCATGAGAAGCCCCTCGTACTGCACTGCCAGCGCTGAATGAGGGAACGAGGGAATGAGTGTGGGCCAGCATACAAAGGAGCCCTGTTCAAATCAACACCGCTTGTCAGATATAATCAACATTAGTGTAAAATAAAATGCTTATTCTTAAAAGGCCAACATGTGAAAGGAGAATGAAAATCACAGAGAGCCAATCAGTGGGAATATGGAAAGCTTGTAAACACTAAGGTTTACACGTCAGGGTGGGGCACGTTGATTTATTTTTGGTTCCTTGTCTCTATGGACGTTATATACTGTGATAAACACATCTGTGATAGTTATATTATTAACATTATGCCATAAATTATTAGGCCACAAAAAATACCCAGGTGCAAAGAGTCCACGTTTTTAAAGACCAGGTTACATTTCTTGTGTGAAATTTAAAGGCACTCATTTCCAGACCTGGAAAAGTATACAAATTCAGAAATAGTTTTTAAATAAAATATTTAGTTGTCAAAGTGATATAAAAATAAAAAGACACGAATGTTCTTTAGATGTTCCCTCATTCTCTGCACTGAAGCCGTCTCCCTAATTAATGCATATTACGTTTCATGTCTTCCTTTTTCCATTTTTAAGAAATCAAGGTCTGGATTTTTTTTCTTTCTTTCAGAGAAAAGGATAAGAACCCTGCAGGTGAAAATCAGAGTAAAGGGGAAGAACCCTGCAGGTGAAAATCAGAGAAAAGGGGAAGAACCCTGCAGGTGAAAATCAGAGAAAAGGATAAGAACCCTGCAGGTGAAAATTAGGGGAAAGGTGGAAGAACCCTGCAGGTGAAAATCGGAGAAAAGGGGAAGAACCCTGCAGGTGAAAATCAGAAAATCGTATTTCTGCATGGTTTTGATAAACCACTAAAGGCCATAAATGATCCTCTTAACATTTTATTCTAGCAGTTTCCTTAACTAAAAAATGTATACTTGTCCTGCTGTCATAATATTATAAAGTGTTTAACGTCCTTATATTTGCAAAATTTCTTCCTGTTCCAGCTGTGCTTGTCTCATTATTTCTAATCATGGAAAGATTACATTTAATGGGCTCGCGTTTTGTGGCGTTGGTGTGGATTAAAAAGCTGCTGCGTGGGATATTAACGCTTCAGATACGCTCCTGGTGTGAATTGGTCTTTCGAAACGCACCAATTATGTTTTATAATGTAATTGTGGATGATAAACAAATTTGACTTCTAATATTGATGTCATTAAATTAGCTGTAGAAATAAGCATTAATAATCCTGGGCTACACACTACATGCGTATGAACTCGCACCACCGTGGTGCAGTTATTTCCTCAGTTGTCTGCTGATATATTATTAATATATTAACATCATCGTGCATCACTTTACCGAGAAGTTGTAGCATCTGACACCTCGCTGGGTCATCTCGACCTGCTTTCCTAACCTCAAACTCTTTCAATGAGGTTCCGATACCCCGACGGTCCGGAGGAAATCCGAAAAAATAACTGTGGCATCGCTTCCTGTGGTGTCTCCATTGTGGGCCGTATCCTGAGGATGCAGGCAGGCTTGAAGTAGTGCGCTATTTTCTCCACATGCTCACACCGCTGCTTTGTGCGCTTAGGGTGGCGATCACAAGATTCTTCTGTAAACAGGAAGTCCTGTTTCAAAACTCAGGATTCCTCAATCAAAACACTTTCAACAGCAGCAGCAAGAACAACATCATTTCATCATTTCCACAAGTGCAGGAACAACAGTGAAAAAGGATGCAGATCGAATGACGCTGCAAGTCTTTTATTCCACTCAGTTCATCTGGATTATGTGACAGGGATGTAGACCTTAAGGGCTGCACGATTATGGCTGAAATTATAATCACGGTTAGGTCACAATTTTTTTTTATGTATATATATATATATATATTTGAGACCACATTGAAAATCTGGAATTATTTTCATTGGCACTCTAAAACGCTTTGCTGAAATTGGATCAATCGTATCCAAAGCACGATCAGGCCCAGACCAAAAGTGACCTCACCATTAGAAGAGTAACACATAAAGCTTTGTTCACTGAGAGAGAGAACAGCAACTTCATCACAGATACAGAATGTGCTGAACAAAGAACGA
>JAOUQW010000001.1:20388341-20402274 GCA_028565825.1 Olivaichthys viedmensis
GAGAGTGTGTGTTAGTGTGTGTGTGTGTGAGTGTGTGTGTGTGTGTGTATAAGTGTGTATATGTGTGTGTGTGTGTGTGTGTGTGTGTGTGTGTGTTGTGCGTGTTGTGGGTGCGCAGCACAGCATGCGAGTGCTGTTCAATAGTAGTTCTGGTGATCCATCATTCTGTACACTGGTCTGAGGCACAGGCTACACACACACACACACACACACACACCCACCCCATGGATTCTATATCCTCCACTGGTTCTGACCCACCCGTCGGCGTCCAGTCAGTCCCTGTGTCCACGAGCCTGGCTTGCGCACACACACACACACACACACACACTCACACACACGTGAGCAAAATAACAAAAGTCTTCCCTTCCTTGGCTGCTTATATCATATAGAATTGATTTGATGATACTTTTATTAATCTTTAAATGTTCCTTCGAGATCGCTAGATCCCCGTTCCATGCGTTCCACTGCAAAAATCGATTGGGTTCCAGTTCTGGAACCGGCGACGGGCTTGGGAGTGGCATCATTTCGTCGCCATGACAACTCGAGCAGCTCAAGTTGTTTCTAAGACCACTATTAAAATAAGATGTAAACCGTACAGGGTTTAAAAAAAACAAAACAAAGATTGGAGAATAAAACGCAGCAATGAATCAATAGGCAGGGAAGTAATAACCATTTTAACTGGCATTTGCATTGAACTGAATAGGAGTTATGTACACTGGAAATGCTAACGTTAAAATAAAAAATAGTTTGAGCCGCTACACGCTCAGAATCGTCTTGCACGTAATTGCTGTCTCCGGCAACGTCTCTGGGATGTGCGTAGACGCTCAAGGATTTGATTTTGGATGGTAAAATATGTTCTCAAAGCCAAACGTAAAACTTGTAAAACCCTTGAATTGTCTGATTACTCAATGGTTCAGCTCTTAAACTGGTGGGAAAGCAGGCTGGATCTTAAAATAGTTTACTGGTTTTCTTGATGCAGCACTGGCACTGTGTAAGTGGAAAAAGGGGTGCATGAAATCCTGAAAGCGTTCAACAAACTTTATAAAAAAATTTTTTTTTAAAGAGTTGTGTAAGATGTTTGTTTAATTTTACACTTAATGAGTTTGTAGTTTTGTCCTTTTTTTATAAATTTAACCTGTTTTTAAAATGTGCTATAAATGGGTTATACAATTTTCATTATTATTATTATTATTATTATTGATATTTTTGAATTACAATTAATTAATTATTTATTTATTTATTTTACCTGATGACTTGGAAATTGATTTTTCAAAATGTCATTTTTTATTTTGCCGTGCTGCCAAATGTCGAAATTCCAAACTGTATCTGGAAATGATGTCACTCTGAGATGGCGTAGATTAAAAAATAATTGTGTGCATGTCTGTTCTGCATGTCTGTGTGCATGTTTGTGTGCATGTCTCTGTGTGTAGGTCTCTGTCTGTGTGCGTGTCTGTGGCTGATTCAGTTCGGCCTGTATGATTAGGTAGGTGTTGGAAATAGTTCATCTAACAAATAACTTTTTTTATTTATTTTTTGCTCTGTGTGGTGCTTTTTTTTTGTTCCCTCCAAACTAGTTTTCTCTTTCTGCCTCCCCCCCAAATACACACACACACACACACACACACACAGGGACATACACAGAGACATACACACAACAGTTTATCCCGGGCTCCTTTCCGCAGGGGATTTGGGATTGTCGTCGTGCTTTTGACGAGCGCTGCAAGAATATTTCTGTGACCCAGTTCAGTCAGCACTGTGCTGATGATGCAGAAGATGTCTCTCGTCTTCTCTCTCTCTCTCTCTCTCTCTCCATTCCGCCGATTAATAATTGAGCGTTCGGGTTTCGCCCCGCTTCCAGGCGGGACTGCGATTCAAAGCGATGCGGTGGAAGAACAGGCGACAGGGATGAAGGCGAGTCGAGAGATGAAGAGCGAGTGCGAGGGAGCCAGGGAACAAAAGAGAAAAAAGGCAGAGAGAGACTCCTGCTGCGTCAGAGCGTGTGCCGGAGTTGCCTCATTAACCCTGTTGTGGAAACGTTAGCAGGGACACTTGTGCGTGTCTTTGTGTGCATGTTTGTCATTTGGTCTTAAGGGACCAGTCTTTAGATTTCTGGTTGCCTTTGAAGCAGGAATTTTAGAGCAGAGGATAAACAGAGGACTGGTGCAATATCTGCAATCTCTCCAGTAACACTCAAGAGTGGAAGCTCCCAGTTTTCGTGTGAATGGAAATGGAAATGGTGGATTTCACTCACTATTAAACAGCACAGG
Organism: Olivaichthys viedmensis; assembly: GCA_028565825.1. Taxonomy (NCBI): domain Eukaryota; kingdom Metazoa; phylum Chordata; class Actinopteri; order Siluriformes; family Diplomystidae; genus Olivaichthys; species Olivaichthys viedmensis. The sequence continues at coordinate 20,390,609 of JAOUQW010000001.1, forward strand.
TCATTTATGGTTGTGATGTGTATGTAAAAGTGATCATTTATTGTCTTTACATTTCTTACGTAACATGTACTCATATTATATGAAGAGTCAAATTGCTTTGTTGGCTTTGAACATTCGGCTGCCCCTGCCATGGGGCGCCGCCTTGTTCAGATCATGTGACCACAAAGGCTTATGCTGCATCCACGTCATATGGGACAAGGGAAAACCCGTAATTCTTCCGACTGGGAAAAAAAAAAACGTTCACGCTGGCCTCACAGTAGGAATTCCAGGTCGGAAGCTTTCTGACAGCTCCGATTTCTCCGACCAAACCCGGAAGTGAGGCAATTGACTACATAAACATGGCGTGCGTCCGAGGAATTTTAGTTTTATATTTATATACCAATTTATATAATGAATTACAACTGATAAATTTGCACCACCCGCTTCAGCTCTGAGATTAGGAAGAGATGTTTAACGTGTACACAGCGATTATGCTAGTAAACCAAATAGCAACGCGTGAACGCTTCTAAATTGGAATAACACCAAGTTTTCCCGTCCTCCCGAATTATTCCACATGACATTAATGCAGCGTAAGCAGGCCGAAGTATGTATTGGCTGCTTCTATCGCTTCAGGCCGTGTTCCAAATGGTGCCCTAAGCCCTGCCGTCCTCCTCCAAGTCTGCACTTAACAGCAGCCAGTACATAGCATTAAAGCACAGCGATTGCGTCTCCACAACACCAGGGGGTGATAACACTAAAGCCACTCTGTCTTTATAGAGCTCTAAAAACGTTTCATTACTTTGAGGGCTCTAATATTTGCAAATCGCAATCTAATAATTTAACATGGTTTATTATATATAATAATGTCTTCTTTACAAACCCCCCCAACTTTTGCAAACAGTCTGTGGTCAGAATGCCAGTTCTGTCTGTCTGCCATGTTTTGAATGGAATTTTCATGTAGGAGACTGAATTATGGGATTGACTTTCACCAAAAACGACACACTTATAACTGATTATCAGCACGTGCTTTAATGAGAAAAGGAAACCATCGAGCCGTAAATGCTACGAATATAGAAATCTGAAAACACATCACACTGCCAGTACAAGCCCCTGATTACGTGGGAAAGAGTTCTTCATGCATGACCGGGCACAACTCGGCTCCTTGTATGACCTTGTTCAGATGCCTGCTGTGGAAAGACTGGACTGTTGAGAAAGAACCCAACTCTGTCTTTCTGGAACAAACCCAACAAGACCCCTGTGGTTGTTATTAAGGTTACTAGCTTGAGTGATGTAGCTTCTGTGTCCTCTGATTGACTTGTCTGAGGTTTTCATGGATGAGGAACCACCACATTGTTTCGGAAACCAATCCAAAACAAGACAATGTTCTCGCTAGGCGTGTGCTGATATTGAGTTGTCATATTGTACAGTATATAAAAATGACAGCGTGTTTATCTGTACCTGTCAGCCGTTTAACCAAAAAGGAACCATAGTAGACCTCTATAATGACATTAGTAATTCATGTCTTTATACGGCATTCCTTTTAACGCTCTATATACATGACGTTTGTTTACTTTACAACATCTTGTTCGGCAGCAGTTTCTCGCCTTAGAAACTCAGCTAAGATTTTGAAATACGGTTAGCTCTTCTTTCAAAGCTAGCAAGTTACACCAGCTTCCTGTCAGCTCGTGTTCCTTTAGCTCGCCAAATTTAACAGTGAGAATGGCTTCTTATTAAAAACAAAGGGTGATTTTCGCAAAACACGAACTTGCCCAAATAAGAACCAATGGAACTTATGGTTGTAGTTCTAGTTCATGATGACACTGCATCATCATTTCAGTACCTCCCAGTTCCATGCATTGACTTTATCACATCAAGCAGTGTGTTTACGCTATTAAGTCCAACATAGAAGAAGTGGTGCTTGGATGAACTTTTTTATATTAGCTGCGATCAAACTACAATCCGTAGAACAGTTAAACTGGTAGCTACGACACGTGAACATATTCGTTTTAATCATGGCTGTAGTTATCAATAACTGTCTAACATATATATTTTTTCCAAACATTAATGGGACTCTCGTACCATGCACAGAATAGGTGCATTTACATAAACACTAATAATCCAATTATCATTGTCTGATTTTGGGAGTTATACGATCATTCGAGTAGTATGCTATGTTATAGTATCAGATTAAAGCCTGTCATCGGATTTCAGGAAATCTTTTGTTTTTCTACATGCATGCGAGCAAGCCTGACCAGATATAGACGAGCTGCACTGCAAGCACTAAACACCATGAGTTTATTAACAGCATTATGTGTTCATTTGCAACCATTTAAAAACTCCCAGCTAAGTATTGACCAGTTAAGAAAAAAAACGCGTTCTTTTTTTCTTATGTGTGTTTATTGGTGAGAGGTAGAGGTGCACATTATGCATTCAGAAATGAATGCGTTCATATTGACAGAGTAATGAAGACTTGAAGTTTTCCCATTATCAGATTACCGAAATGCATGTAAACTCGTTGATCGAATTATTGCAGAATCAGAATTTGTGTTTTTTTGTTGTTGTTGCAGTTATCAGATCGTTCTGTACATGTTAACATATCTTTGCCGTCGCTGAGTAGTAAACATGCGATGCTAGCTATAAAACTGGCCAAAGATTTGCCAAAAAAAAAAAATCCTTTCTACCTAAACGACTGGCTTATAAACGGAGCACAGGGGTATTGACGTAATTCTGATAGTCCTCAATAACAATATTGTGTCGAATGGTGTATATACAGGGGTAAAATTGGAGACTCCACCCATTTGGTTTCTGTGAAAGGTGAGCGGATGTGAACCCTGGTTACTACACTTTGATGTAAATGTAAATGACATCATAAGGATGTAATGCAGACGCCAAAACTGACATACAAACCTGAGAAACCTAAAGTCTGTCCACCCAGTTGCAGCCCTTAGGACAAAAACAAGCTTGATTTAATTACGTTCTTATGATCTCAGAATTGAGAACTCCACATCTTAAAACACAGATTGAAACAAGTAAGGCTCCCCCACCCCCTAAGTTCCAATTTAAACGATTGACATTTAACCTGAAGGGTTTAGTCGAGTGTGTCCACTCAGTACCTCAGACTGTTGATTGACAGTTCTTTGTGAATAGCAAAGATGGTCTCTGGTCGTCGGATTCCTCTTCGAATTCCTGTGTTCGCTTTTATTAGTAGGGGGTGAAGTCGGGTGGAGTTTAGTCAGCTACCCTGTAGCCATGCTGGCGCTTAGCCCACGCTCCTTCCTGCTATGTGACACCATGAGAAGGGGTATTTACAGAGCAGTGTGTCAGCATGCAATTTCCTTCAACACTCGCACGTATGTATGCATCCTCAAATGTCTTTCTGTTAGTCGTGCTATATTCGTGAGCGTGTTCTCGAAAGAACCTGTAGGTTGTGATGAATAGTCTCCTAGTTTACCTTGTACTGTTTCTCTTTTCTTCACTACTTTCTTTTATATCTGCATCCCTTTTCAGTGCCTGTGCAACAGCAGAAAAGGCTGAACAGTACGGTCATGGTGGTTGGAGTGGCATTGAGTCAAGAGTGTGTATTTCAGTGTGTAGCCACAGAAGCCATTTCCGCCAGAACAACACAGTTCATAAGCAACACAATTGGAACGTCTGGCACCGGTCATCTGTGACATCTTGGGGGGAAAAAGTCAATAAATCAATATTCCCTTTAAAAGAATGACATTATATGTTCCGCTACATTAACTGCAGGGAACAAAGCGATCATGAATACACAACTAGTTGTTAAAGGAATATAGGAATATAATATATATTTTTTTTTAACCTAATCGCTGTCTACTGCATCTGTGTGACGTATGTCAGACACATTTCCCTGTGATGAGAAAAGAACAGGAAAAAAAAAAGAAAAACATACCCACAACTCTTATGATTATAGTCTAAGGGCAGTTGTTGAATTCCATCAATAAACATTTAAAATACATGACTATATAATGCAAATTAAAATCTACAAGCTTTACACTCTAACAATAGAGGTCTTGGGACGAGACAGTGATGCCTCAAAGTCTTACCAAAGCTGTTCTTATGGAGTTTTATCCCAACTTTCCAACACTGGAGCAATACAGTAAGAAGTAATTCGGCTTACTTGCACTTTGCCGAAGGTTTTTTGGGATCCATGCGCCATCAGGGAAAAGCCGAGGCGTTTGCAGTGTTTACGTGGCTACTACGTTGGTAGACATCCATCTCTGAAAGAATGAATTATTCAGTTTTAGAGCTTCATTTACAAATACCTTTGACTAATGTATTCATGAAAGTGTTCTACAAATAAACGTGTTTTGCACAAGCGTTTATTAACTGCCCCAACAACTGCCCTTGAGGGGAGGAGGGGACAAAAAAACACTTGCAAATTTCTACATTTCTATTAATTCTGAGCTTGTGCTCTAATTTACTGTTTTACTTTACTAAAATAAAAAAAACACTTGCAAATTTCTATTTGCAAGTTTTCTAACTGAAGTAAAACAGTAAACTAGAGCACAAGCTCAGAATGAATAGAAATTTGCAAGCGTGTCTTCCTCTTTCCTGGAACCAGAACCTCATCTGTGTGTTCTTCATTAACAGCCCCATTTCTCTCTGTCTCTCTCTCTCTATCTCTCAGTCCGGATGACATCGGCAGCTGCTGGTACATCCTGCTCTCTGGATCCGTGTTCATCAAAGAGTCCATGTTCCTGCCCAGATCCAGGTATGTAACAGAATGTCATCAGAATGTCAGCACATGTAAATTAGCATTGCACTGTGTTACAGAGGCTTTTGTGGTTTAAGAAAAAGCTCAAGTCAGAGCCCACAGGAGACAAACGCATTTGAAAAGAGATTCATGGGATTTCTGAGAAGCCTGACAGGCATACATGCAATACTGCATTCCAGTTTGGCCCAATTTTGAGCTCATATGATGAGTTCCCAGTAATAACATTGCATTGTATGTCACCTTTTCACTATCCAAACATGCTGAAGTATTTAGTATAGGGCAGATGTCATTTCCTTTCCCCCCCGCCAACGTAGACACTATGAACAATGGTAGCTCGGGGGCTAGTGACTGGAAGGTTGCGAGTTCTAATCTCAGGACTCCCAGAAATACTCTGATGGGTTCTTGAGTAAGACCCTTAACCTTAGACTGCTCAACTCTGTGTTTGGATTTGGATTCTGCCTCACTTGTAAGTTCCTTTGCATAAAAGCCTCTTCCAAATGAACAGGGGAGAATTTTACACAACGGTACCTGTAAAACATCTTCCAGGACTTTCACAGAACTTCATGCTTGATAGTCACTTAACCAAATGTCACACTTTGTGGAATAAATCAACACCTTTACATTGTATAGTGATGTATAGTTCTAAAGCAATCATCAGTCACACTCCTACTTCAACGTTGTTAGTGATTATAGCCGTCTCGTTTCCAAGCACTCTTAAGGCCTTTGCTGAATTCAGCAGTCATGCCTGGCAGGAGGCACATGGAAAATACCTGCCGTGGCTTTTCGGAGCATGAGCACATAATGTGCATGTTCACACCTCAGTCACTGTTCCCATAAATCTGTATAGGTCAGGACGGTCCAGGTCACATGACCGATGCTTGGTACGACCTCATGCACGCACAACACACAGAGCTAATCAGTCCACACAACGATGCACAGGAACAGTTCCACCTCAATTTTTTGGGAGATTTGAGCTTTTTAGATTGTTCGTGCTGCAGAGGTGATGAAGTGGAATGTTAAAGGATTTCTCCTCCTGGTTTGGATATTGCACCAATGTTCCATACACACTATTTAACATCTAGGTAGGGTGATATACATGCACCATTAGGTACCGGCCAGCACACAGTACAGGTTCATTGATTTACAAATCACGCTTCTTATATGCTGATAGGAAATGTACTTTTTTTAAGGAAATGAATTGCATTCCATCACCCAGATGACAAATCTGATTTATTTGTTCGGACTGTAGTCTCATTTGCTAGCATATACATCTAGGTTGTTATCATAACGCTGCACGGATGCGTACGTTGACCGTTAGCCAGCCACCAACGTGAAAACTTTGCCATGGAGCATGTTTATGGTTATGGTTTTACATAAGGTCAAGTTTTTAAACAGCGAAAGGAGACGGGCGACGTCTTCAGTGCTCCAGGCCCCATGTGACTTCCTCTCCTAACCTGCCTTCGTGCTGCTTTTTTCGTCCGTCTTGTTGTTTTATCACAAATTTCTGATGTCATCGAATGATTGACGGTTCTACTGTATGTAGAAGCCTACAAAAACGGGTTTCCCTTTTAGAGAGGGTTCCAAGTTAAACCCCTTTAAAAAGCTAGAAACACTTAACCATCCGAAGAATTTTTAAAGATTTTTTTCTTTTCTGAAGAGTGCAAGTATAAGAGTAAGAGTGGCATTTTCATCTTCGTAACCATTTCTCAGCACTGTCTCATTAATATGTAGCAGGTTTGTTGGATGTTCACACATGCAAATGGATTTTTCCTTTCCTACATAACATTATCAACCCACGTTTCCTTTTAAAGCTTTAACCTTGTCAAACATCTCAAAATAAGCTGCGTATTTGGGCAAAGGTGTTGGACAACACAAAGGCTCTTTAGCAGGAGTGCATCTAGGAGAACACCACCATGCCTGCAGTTAAAAACCAGAGGATCAGCAGTTCTAGCTGATACCCTCAGCTCAGTAGGGCTGGTTCAAGGCCTCTACGTGTCCAGCTGTAAAAAAAAAAAAAAAAAAAAAAAAAAGGAAGCTAAAATCTCTTTCTTCAAAATACATCCCTCAAGTTCACAATGGGGCAACAGAAACACACAGAACAACGGCTTCCAGTGCGCAGATCAGAACGAAGTTTCGAAATGGCGCTTGAAAATAGCACCCTAAGTACCGCTTGCTACTTTGCCAGTGGTTATGCAACAAGCTAAGCGAGCTGAACGTAGGCATTTCAGGCTCAGCCACCAACAAGGACTCTATTGTTTAGCCCCCGATTAAACCTGACATTTAGATTCCTTTATTGCTTGCTTTGGTAATTCAAAGCCATGTCTTACGAAACGTTCGCAGTACCTGAAAGTGAGACATGTTTTAGGCATTTAAAAAAAAAAATTGTGCTGGGGATAAATGTTTTGCAGAGATCCAGGTTGAAGTGTGAAGCCGGACTGGTTTTGTTCTCCGAAAGATTTCCTGGTTATACATTTCTCTCCATTTCCCGCCATCTCTAAATAAGGGACTTGGCACATTTACCAGTTTCTGTTCACTGTAATTCAATCTTTCGTTCAGTTCCTCATTCCTGCCCGTTCTCCCAGTGCTATCTGCACTTCATACAGAATAAACCGCTGTCTAGATTCCACTTCCCCAGTGTGCTGCGGCTTCTTTGAAGTCATCGAGCATTAACGTTGTTCGTTCGGCGTGATGCAATCCTGCCCGCCGCTTGATGAGTGGCTAGCTTCAAAGTAATGCTAGTCATTTACTTGCTGCAGAAATCCTCTTCTTTTTTTTAAACATCAGCTTGCAGTGACACACAAGCTGAGGTGTCCACTTCCTGTTTTATTTTGAGTGTCTGGTTCATATATTTACATGTCAGTGTTTTCATGTACTGCTACAGCCATGTTGAGGTAGGTATCATGCCGTAAAGGTGCACTCTGGAGTTTAGAAAGTGGTGATTATAGCTGCAAGAACTAACAGTACCCACCCTGAAAAATGCTAAAGCTTGAATATATTTATATATATATATATAAATAAAGAAATGCTTTTAAAATTAATGAAATTTAATGTTCCTGAATATTAAACAATGGTATAAAGAGCAGTAAACAGTAAAACAGCCTTTGCTTTTAAAACTGCATCAAGTCTCCTAGACACACTGTCGTGCAGTTTTATAAGGAAATCGGCTGGTAGGTTGTTCCAAGAATCTTGGAGAACTTGCAACGGTTCTTCTGCAGAACTTTGGTTTTCACTTTGCTTCTGTCTCTGCAGGTAAAAAAAATCCCAGAACAGCCTTGATTCTGTTTTTATCTGAAAAGTGCTCTAGTGCTGAATATCTCACTTTCTTTAAAGACTTTAAAAAAATTATCCGTAACATTAAATCTTTTTGGAAAATGAATGTCTGGAAATCTAAAATTTGCTCTTTTCTAATGACACACGAAAGCAGAAGACATCAAATAAACATCTAAGACAAAATGTATTGCCTTTTTTATCTTGTATACCTCATCTGTAGCGTACCAGTGATTACCATGGACAATAATTTTAACACGTTTCCCTGTACTGAAAAAGGAACAGAAAACAAGTTTACTCTAAACATCCTTAATGAAAGCCCTAAGGGCAGTCGTTAAATTCTCTCAATAAATGTTTAAAATGAGCAAACATATGGCTAATAACCATTACACTCTAGCAATAAAGGTCTCAGAACGAGACGGACATGAGAGAAACTCTTACCAAAACTGTTCTTATGGAGTTTTATCGAACTTTCTAACACTGAAGCAGTACAAAAGTATTTCTAGTACTTATGCTTTCCCGAAGGTTTTGTGGTATCCATGCGCCGACAGACCAACACACTTTGGTAACCCCTAACCACAAATTGTTTCCTCTGAAAATGTCGTACCCTGTCTGAAAGGATAAATTATACAGATTTATGAAAGCACGCTACAAAATATGTGTTTCACATAAACGTTCGTTGACTTCCCCAACAACTGCCCTTAGACTTCTATTATAAGCGCGTTTCAAGTAAACATGTTTTCCGTTCTTTTCTCAGTACAGAGAAACGTGTCGAAATTCTTGTTTGTGGTACACATGCACATGCATTACAGATGCGGTGGATAGAGATCAGGTTGATAAACGCTCTAGTATTCCTTTAACGTTATATGAACAAAGACGAGGAAATGGATCCTTCGATGCTATAAATTATATTAGGGCGATTGTATTGTAATGAGAAAATCTGAAATAATTGCCCTGTTCATTTTATGCTCTACCAGTAAAAATGTTTTTTATATATATATATATATATTAGTATAGATATAGAGCTAGTTATAGATATTTACAATTGCGTAACTCTTTAAATATTAAATAGACCTTTAAATAGATTACACCAGGCAAAAATCTGAAAATTAGGATATCTCTACATTGTTTTGATGAACTCCCGAATGAGCTGTGACTCTCTCTCTATCTCTCTTTCTGTCTCAGTCTTGGTGTCTCTCTCTCTCCCTAGTGTTTGGACTAGAGGTTGAGAGGTCACTGTTAAGTGAGTAGAGGTTAGACCCTCCCGCTCAGTTTGGCAGCCAGAAAGAGGCTGGCTGGAATGTTTGGCTCCAGTCCGTCGTCACTAACGCCCGGTAGCATGAGCACTACACACACATACACGCGCACACACGCGCGCACACACACTTTATCTCACACACACGCTCTGTGAGCACACGCTCCCATGACACAGAGGCAGCAGACTGAATAGGTCGCTCCGAGGGCTGTGTGTGAGCTTTGGATAGATTATATGGAGCACACACACACACACACGACGGTGGAAGTGTTTTTTTTGTTGTTGTTGTTTTTTTTATTTTATTCCGTGAGTAAATTGTGAGAAACCCGACTGTGCACCCAAAAAGATGCCTGGAAATGGAAGTATAGCTTTCTAGGAACACAGGATTGTGGATATTCTTTCAAAAGGAACCTTTCCTTTAACGTGACATCGCTGAAAGGTAACGTATTTACGAATGAGTAAGTATATCCCGTGCTAGAATTGAGACACTTTTGCTCGTTTTCATTTCAGTTCTCTGTGAACTCGAGCCTGATCTCATGAGGAATTCACACGGATTCGAACGAACGAGGGCGACGCATTTTCGATTTCATACAAATGAGAGGAAAAAAAAAAGAGATAGCCTCTAACCCCACCCTAAGCCTAACTTTAGCCTTCGTAACTTTTTATACTAATGAAATTGTGTGAATTTGCAGGTGTGAGACCGTGTTGGATTATCAGTATGTTCCTTATTTCATGTAATTATACCCTGGTCGACTTGATCACGGAATATTCGACCGATTTGGTCTGTTTGACTTTCAGTTCAGAGAGCAGTTGGACAAAATACGATGTGATAACTCCATAACTGCATGCATTACAGTTAAAGTTTAATGATGACATCATGTTTTTGCCTCACTCTGACCAAAAATTAGGATATAAGCGGGGATTATGAATTAAAAATATGACCAGGCATTCGTATATGTATGAATACACAAACTTTAATTTATTCATAAAATATATGAGCAGGAATTTATATATTTATGATCATATAAATGCATTTTTACAATCAGTTGTGACTAATATGTGTAGTGGGGGTGGGATAATCCTGCCGCTGGCGGCCCATGGATTTTGTCGCGTGCTAATAAAAGGTTGGAGGTGCGTTGGTGTTCCTGAGAGGCATGCTGTGTATGTAGTGGTACGGTGCCCTGCATCTGAGTCCATCACTTTGAACTGTTATTTATTTTTATACCCCCCCCCCAAAGTGTTGCAACGGGATTCTGTTATTGCATTATCACTTTTGCCCCCAAACTTTTGCCCCCTGGTGTTCTCCACCCTCACTCTGACTTTCCCAAAAACACACTTAATATTAGCTCGGCTTAAAACGGAGAATCAGAAGAAAAAGCAGGTGACCCCCTCCCACACTCTTTAGTTAGTGAAGGTGTGTGTGTGCACGGGAGAGCATGTGGTTGTGGGTGGCTGTCATCACTAATTCACATTCCAGACCTCCCTAGATGTTGCGTAATGTGGAATGTAGGGGCCGGGCAAGTGGGCATCACGGGACATGTGTCTCATAAGTAATAAAAAGAAAGAATCCTCTTTTAGAATTCCTCTCCTCGTTCTTAGTTCTGGTACTATAATTGGTTCCAACAAATAGAACGAGAACATAACAGAACGTGCCATTTTAGGCAGTTGCTGGAAAAGTAAAGTAAACGTCATCATTTTGCACCACTGTAGCCGAGCTAGTCGTAGGATGTACATGCACGCACAAAAAACACAATATTTTTTTAATTAAGCATGCTTTTAAAACGCCTTCAGCAACTGTTAACACAATAAATGACGTTAACGTTATTTTTAAATAACACATTTTGCGAATGTTAAAAGCTTTAAATGACCACAATCTTCTCCAGCCTTTACTTTGTGGAACTAATTTGCTTGCTACTAAATAATACTCAAAAATGCCTTATTTATTATTCGAATATTCAAATATTTGAAAAATATTGACTTTCCTCTAGTTAGTAGCTAAAAGCCAGCTAGCTAAAAGGCTTATTAGCCTCATTAGGCTTATACAGGGATGCTAAACACATATGGCCTCGAGCTCTACACATTTCATTAGCCGTTAGATCATTAGACCTAATAAACCGGCACTAATAAACTGTGTGTTACAGAGAACATTGCTAACTTTATTGCTTTCTATTATTACAAAGTCATTTGAATTTCACAATGTGGCTCGACTCGCTGTCATTCCTCAGTGTTCACGCTAACCAAAAGAATATCGTTAGAACAGATTCGATGCGTACGAGCGTGCTAGTGTTTAAACTGTTTCTTAGAATGGCGAATGTTCTAAGTAAGCACACTAGCTTCCCCATTCCCCATATCCCCATTTAATATTGTTCTGTTGTCCTGTTTAGCGTGCATTGCCCTGTGTATTTATTGTTCTGTGTATTTATTGTT
>JAOUQW010000001.1:20408876-20424615 GCA_028565825.1 Olivaichthys viedmensis
TGTGTTAATTGTAGATTAAATTCACATTTACAGGATTATCGTCTGACACCAGAAAGGTAATAATGTGTTACTGCACGACTGTTTGACTGAAAATGGAAATGAATGTACTGTAACATTTCCATCATCATCATTATTGTTTACCACCAAATCATTAACAATAAGTGCTGAATGAACATTTGATTGAAAACTGTATAAACACCCTGCTGAAAAATCCAGCTTGCTCTGACCAGCTACCAGCTGCCAAAACACCGGCCGAGCTGGTCAAACTGGTAGATTTAAACAGTTTATGAATTACCACTACTAATGTAACATTGTAGACACATTGATTCAAGAAAATAACACAACAGTAAGACAATTAGAAAATCTCAAACATTTACTGATCAAAGCTGTAAGGAAGCTGAAAAAATAAATTCCTAGCTGGCTAAGCTGGTCTACCAGTTTGACCAGCTCGGTCTGTGTTTTGGCAGCTGGTAGCTGGTCAGACCAAGCTGGATTTTTCAGCAGGGCAAAAGGGTGCTCTCTTTCTTTTGCACAGTACTGCATATTACAGAAAGTATGAAATAAAGCAAGCATAGCGAGCTAGTTAGATTCCATGATTATTGTATGATCGATTATTAACCATGTTACAGGGAATATAACTGTGTTTGTTCAGTCAAATACATTTGTAGAAAATATAAGTACACATTTTACTTTGTGTTATTGATCTCTCTTATTCATTAATATACATCATTAGAATTTTGAAGTGAAATGGACAACTTGTGGTTTCATCTGCTGGGTAGTTCATATGAGGAACTGTAGCAAAAATCGGAACGAGGAAATCTGACAAAAACAAAAAGAGGAAAAATGATCAAATTCACCTGATAAAATGATTTTCCAGATCATCTCTGTGTGGCCTTTTTTTTTCCTCCTTCCTTATTTTCTTTCTTCTTTTTTACCTGCGCTTCGGTGTGTTTTTGATTTGCTTGCTTCCCCTTCAGCTCCTTCGTCTTCATCTCCCCATGCTAGCAAGCATGAGTTACCTTTCGCACACTTATCTTTGTCCATTTCCTTTCATTTCTTGCCTCTTATGTTCTTGTGGTTCCCCAGCTCGCTTTCTCTCCACATTTTGCTGTCTACATACTGTTTGTTAGCTCAATTTATTTGTTGTGTCATGGGCCCAGCCGTTCGTTGTAAATTCTTTTCTTTATTTTTGAGCTTGTTTGTTTTCCCCCCTTGACCTTTTACTTCTGTGACATGCTAGGTTTTGTATTCGCTCTCTGTAGGTGTTTTAGCTGTTGTTGTGTCTTTGCATTCTCAGTAGGTCCATGTTGTGCTGGCTAAAGACTGTCTGTGCCAGCAGTTTCTGCTCTAAATCCCCACTGTGCTTTGTGCGGCTTGTTGAAGGTGTGATGCACTGCGCTGCTTTGTGTGTGTGTGGTAATTGGTGTGGCATTGTGTGCACATCACTAAGCTCCAGCTTGGTGCAGGGAATATAGAGAAGGATTGCAGGTAGAAGCCCTCCATGTTGATTAATCCTCTGTAGGTACCAATGCTCCATAACGCATCCTCTTCAAACCCAACATTTGGGATTTAGTAGAGGTACAGATAGCTAGGCAAGGTTGGAGTTTATGCAAAGCTGGGGGATGGAGGGAGAACATCATTGTGTTCCAATTGCAAGGCAGATACCTAGGTAGACAGCACTTTTGGGCGGCATTTGCATGCTCCTGGGATAAAGGCTGTTACGTTTGTAAGAGAGTTGCCTTCTGAAGTTTCTTATTTTGGCCAAATTTTAGGCCACTGTAGACAGTCCCAATGTTCCCCATAAAAGTTTCGACAAACACGGCGGACCGTGTTCATCAACGGTCCCTATAAGTGAATTGCTAGTTTCATAGCGAACGATCAGTCATATTTGTGTTGAAAGTAATTAGCTACCGCAACTTCCTAGTTAGCCGTAGTTAGCAAGCTAGGTTTTTTATTTATTTATTTATTATTTTACAGCGAACAGCAATCTAGTGTCCTTCAGCACCAGAAAAATAGGGGAAAAAAGTTCCATCTAGCACACTAAATATTCCTTTGGTTTGTCCCTCTGGGGAAACCCTTAAAGGTTCCAGGTATAACCTTACAACACAGGGTTTTCCATTGAGAAAATGTTCCAAGTAGAATCCCTTTAGAAAGCTAGAACCATTAACCATCCAAAGAACCCTTGAGGGACCCTTTTTCTTAAGAGTGTATTTGGGGTCATCGTAAAGTAAGCCAATAAACTAGTGTGCGATGGTGGATAAGCAAATGTCATGTGCACAGCTTGCTAAAAGTTTATGCTGTACACTTTTAGAAAAAATGTTAAATCTAAAACCCTCAAGCGTTATTTGGCTTGTCCCTCTGGGGAAACCCTTAAAGGTTCTATGTAGGACCCTGGAACAGAGGATTTATCTTTCACTGAGGGTTCCAAATAGAAATAGGAAGCAAAGAAAATAACCTTCGAGGAACCCTTTGATGACACTGAAGGGTGTCCTGAATGTAATGCACGCCAGGGTTCCCTTTTGGTTAAAATGTTGCCTAATGAAACGAGTACCTTTTTGAAGGATGCGCCTACTAAGTGAGCTGCCTCCAAAATGGAACACTTTTTGCATTTTGCATTTGCTACTCAATAGACCTAGAGAACGAACTTCAGTTTTTTGTTCCAGTGGGGCACGAATGAATTCCAGTATTGCTCCATTGGACCACACTGATGCTGGGGAAAAGTGCCGACTAGGTCACCCTTTAATGTGTATGGTTTGCTTATAGGTTTTTTTTTTTTTTTTTTTTTTGTGGTTCCCTGCAGTTGTGGTATGCACATCTGAAATGAGAACTGCCTTCTGAGGCACATTTCCCCCCTCTCCAACTCCGTTTTTCAAATTCCTCCCGTTCCCAAAGGAAAACCGCCATGTTTCCTTCTCTTGTTTGGGAAGACTTTGCTCCCTTACACAGGAAAACGCCTCACGTCATAGTCCTTTAGCCTTGGGCCAACGTTGGAAAAGAGAAGTCCAACTTTCTCACGACTCTGGCGCGTTTTGACCCAAACTGCTCCCTGTTTTGAAACGGTCTGTGGGAAGAGAATGGCAGAGTAATGATGTGCTCTCAAACAAAGATCACATGGTTCTTCCCCAGCCTTCCATGTGAAGTGACAGTAGATGACTGGGTGGCACATCGACAGGCGTTGGTGTTAATCCCACCATGTTTTGATTATTTCTTTTCTCAGAAGTTTCAAGACACCGATGCAAAAACTCCTTCAGAGAAAATGAACCTTCTGACAGCTTTTCATTTACATGGTAGACGCTATTACCCAAAGCGACACACAAGTGAGGCAGCTTCTGGTCCAAGCATAGAGCTGTGCAGTTGAAGGTTAAGACCTTTGCTCAAAGGCCCAACAATATCTCGCTGGCAGTCCTGGGATTTGAGCTCATAACCTTCTGGTTACTATTACTAACTTGGCAACCGCTGAGCTACATTGTCACTGTTTGACGAATAATTTCTCTTCACTCTGTACTAGTGTACAAAGTTTTGTCTAACACCTTAAAAGGGTTCTTTTGTTTGCCAATCTATGTAGACCCCCACATGAGAGGATTTTCCTTTTTAAAAAAGGTTTCAAGTATAACCTCTTTAGAAAGCTAGAACTGTTAGCCATCCAAAGCCGCAATAACACTAGAAATTTGTAGTTCATTTCTCCTTGTGAAATAGGTGAGACCGGAAGAAGAATAAAAAATTCCCTATTTTGGTGCAGTTAGCTATTAAGTCGTGACTTGGCATTTTACCTGTGACTAGCTCTGCTTCTGCCTCGGAGCAAGCTAGCTAACTTGCCAACCATAAACAGTAATAAATACAAAAGTCAAAGATAGTTATACCATCTAATCCAGCCTCCTGACTGACTGCGTATCGTCGCCTCTTTTTATGTGGTAGAATTTATACAGTGGTGAGGAAGTATTATACACAATCTCATGCCTTTACAATGATAAAATTAGCGCGTCCTCCGTTTTAGATCAAAGAATGGCGCAAAGAAGGAGATGCAGCCACAAAGCAGTGCTATTAGACAACAAAGTAAATTTGCTGGTAAAAGTTCACCCAAGTTGAATTTGACGGCAAGTTTCACTCGTGAGGTTTATTCGCAGTGGAAGTTTTGGCGAGTTCAACTGAATTACAGGAAATGGAATTTTGATGACAAAAACATTAGACCAGAATATCTGAGAATATCATTCATCTGCAAAAAGACGCTCCAACTTTGGTGGTGTTTCTCCTTCGATCCTTTTTTTTTTTTTTTTTTTCACTGGAAACCATGTTTAGACTCCTCTTTTGCTTTCATTGCATTGGACAAGTGGAGCAAGATGGCACTCAGAAACACGGCACTGCATCATGAAGTTCTCAGCTCTCAATGGGACCCTCGCTTCTACATCCCGCTATATCCCAGCATCCCTTTGGATCAGGCAGCTTAACTTTGACTTAAATTGGCGAAATAACAGTCTTGAGTCGCGACGGAATCGGCCAGGAAACGAACTGAATACGTTCGTTGTTCGATTGAGAGCGGCAGTGTTTTGAGAGGAATGCTCTACGTCCACTCAGCCAGTTCACACATAGGGTTGGGCTCGCAATGGGCGCCATTACATTCTCTCGGTCTCTCTCCAAGCCAATCAGTGTTAATTGTTCAGTAGCGAACCCTCAGGCAGTGTAGTCGCACCATTTTGAGCCAAGATTTCTGCATCATTTAGTTTAGCTCCATGCTTCCTAAAGCGCCTGTGCCTGTTCATATTTTGGGGTTTGGGTTGGCCTCACTTTTTTTTTTTGGTCTGCGCTTCGTGTTTCATGGCTCTCTCTCTCTCTTCTCTCTCTGTGTGTGTGTGTGTGTGTGTGTGTGTGTGTGTGTGTGTGTGTGTACTGCGCCGCCCTCTGCTGTCTCTACACACGGCTCTGATGGAGCTAGCTGAGTATGTCCCTCGCCTGCTGCCGTAGTATGACTTGCAAAGTGCCTTCCAGCAGCTGAGCGAACTGTGTGTGTGTGTGCTGAATAACGCTCACTCCTGCTTATAACCGCCGTCTTCTCTGCTTCTCTCCTCCGCTCTCATCTCGTTCTGGCTCCTCCTCAGGAATGCGTTAAAGCTCAGGTATTGTACTTATTCCCTGTTTCTGTGTGTGTCTGCGTATGTGTGTGTGTGTGTGAGAGAGAAAATGAGTGCACCTGCGCTTGCCTGCTGTGCCTGTATGATTGTCTGGTAATGACGCCCTCAAGGTACTTTGTGCATTTATAACTCAACTCACGCTTTTATATGCAATTATATATTTGTATGTATATGCCATTGTATATACCTTTTATGTATCTTATTTCTCTTGCTGCTGTTTTACCCATGCTGGATCTTTCGTAGGTGTGTATGAAGTTTCTAGAGCATCTGTGTGACCCTGTCCTAAGCTCCGGTGAAGCCGATGCAACGTTAGCCTAGCACGCCTAATCCTGTACGCACTTTTCATAATCAGTCAAATCAGAGGAAATGCACACAATCGATGCTTTCGCCACCATTAGCCAGAGATAACAGCAGCAATTGGTCTGTTTATGGCTCAGCTCATGGATCCTGATAGAGATCCAGAGCTGCGCGCGCGCGCGCGCGTGTGTGTGTGTGTGTGTGTGTGCTCTGCTTGAGCCTCTGGTCCTGATGTGGAGTGCTGATGGTTACACTGTCTTCCTCACTTCTCACTGAATCTAATTACTGCAAAAATGGATATTGGCTCTGCAGATCCGGCGGCCATGGGGAGGCTGGCTCTCTGTGTGTGTGTGTGTGTGTGTGTGTGTGTGTGTGAGAGAGAGAGAGAAAGAGAGAGACTTGTCAGGTGTTCTTGTGAAGAGCCAGCTCTATTTTTAGTCCCTCTGATTTGGTGCTGTTGCAGCATCGGAGACACAAAAGGCCAGCTTTAAAGGAATTAATACCACACACACAGAGACACACATTTCTTTAGTGAGGAATTTGCCTTTTGAGGATGTTCTAGCAGATGTTCTAGATACTGGGGCTGCACAATATGTCGTTATGTTAATCTGTATCGCAATATCGGCATTTTCAATATAAATATCACAAAATCCTGCAATATGCAAACGAGTCAAGGTCACCAGTGTGTTTTAACGTATACAGAGGCATGGCATATGCTTGCAATGTGTAGCAATATACCTGTAATATGCTATTCATGTCCATATCATGCAGCCCTACCACATACAGTATGTTACATTTTCCATAGCTCTGTAGCATGTAGTTTCTAGGGATGTGCCGATAATCAGTTACACAATATACCGCGATATTCGACATGCATAACTATATATTTATATCAGATTTTGTTCTTGTATTTATGCTTATGCTCTAATTTGCACCATGTGCTGTATTAGGAAACTTGGCTAGTCCCTTATTTTAAGATTATGGAAGGCTCAAGGATTATTCGACTTCTTATTTAAGTTTGGCTTTCATAGGTGTTTTAACTTACTTACTAGCTGCATCTCAAAAGGTGTACTTTGTGTACTTTTAGTGCGAGTAGGGTGTTCACACTGGGAAGTATTCATACCTGGATGATGTACTAAAACCCCCCAAAAATAAAGTGTGCAATTTTGCGACAATTCTGCGGAGCTATCAGAGGAAAGGGCGGAGCTATCAGAGGATGCTGCAGTTGCTAAAAAAGGCCAACGAACAGTAATGCTGTTACACGGTGGATGCAATTAGGAGGGAAAAGTTTAAACCAGACATTTTGGGTTTTAAAATCAGCGGTTGCTCTTGTCAAGGTTGTTTTGGCGAAGGGTAACTGACATGGTAATTTGTCAGGACGGTAATTTGTCATCTCTGTTTCGTGCAAAATGTTGGTGTTCAATCTGAGATGTTACTACCCTGGAAAAACTTCCAGGTACTACAGAACAACATACGACGCTATACATACGACGGTGCACACAACGCCATTTGAGACGCAGCTCGTATCTTTGTACCGTCAATATTAAAAGCACACATTTCGTATTAGTGTGTTAGAAATGACATTACTCGAAGCACTAAAATTGTAGTGAGTATCGTGATGATATCGTAAACCGTAAAGGTTTATGCAGTCATTGTGATGAGAAAATGTTGGTTCTTAATTCTGTATGTATTGATGGTAAATGACCCAAGGGTCAAACAAGGGCGGATCCCTCCATGGCGAGACGTTTCAGTGTTGTGTGATCGAGGGAGAAAGTGAAGAAGAGACAGACGGACAAAAGGAATGGCATAATCTGTACTTTATGAATTATTGACTGTCTCCAGCCCTGTCTGAACCGTATCTCAACTTTACCCTTGTTCCTCTTTTTATTTCAGCTATAGTGAAATAGTGTGTGTGTGTGTGTGTGTGTGTGTGTGTGTGTGTGTGTGTGTAAGGGGGTTGGAGACAGGGCAGCCTGATGACAGCTGGTGACAACTGAATAAATTTGGAGAAGGAAAAAAAAAAAAAAAAAGGGAGAAAAGCCAGTCTTTTTTACATTTCATATTGGACTTTTCTGTCTATTTTTAAGCATTATAAATCTTAACACGGCGGTTCAGAAGCCATTAATATGCAGGTTTGTATTTTCAACATATTATTTACAGCTTATACTATAAACCGCTGGCCAGTGATGCCTCAGTGGATAAGGTTCTGCGCTATTGACCATCAGGTTGCGAGTTTAAATCCAACCTCAGCCTGAGAGCCACTGTTAGACCCCTGAGCACGGCTTTTAACTCTCGGTTACTCAGCTGTGTGCTTAGCGTTGGGTTCTGTCTCACTTGTAAGTCCCTTTAGATTTATGGGATAAATAAATGTGAATGTTGTCATGTTGGGATTAGAATATAGTTTGGTCTGTTTGCTGTTTAGACTGAAACAAATGGCTTTAACTCTGAAGTTCTAAAAATAATAAGCCATACTTGTTGTAAGCCACATATCTAAGCCACACTTGTTGTGCTGGATTGTGTGTACGCATGAAGCAACACTAACGCGTGTTAATGCTCCCGACCTACTTTTGGCTAAAAAGCGTCTCCTGCGCCGCCTGTGTTTCTCTGACCTCATAAATCCCGGGTCGATTAAAGGAGGGCTAAAATCTCACAAAATCTTCAGTTTGGGTCCCTTTTAAAGCGTCCATTAAAGGGGAAGTCCAATGATATGTTTTGAATTTGGCAATTTGGAATGTTTTAAAGTGTTTCTAGACCTATAAACGTATCATTTCAAAGATATGCTATAGATCTGGCTAGTGTCTTCAACTCTGGGTTCTGTTCACATTTTTCTGGCCCTGAAATTAGCTCCGCCCGCAGCCAGAACAAAGCTCTGCCGCTTTTCTTTTAAAAAATGCAACTCAAAAGAGATACAAACGTTTAACAGAGGGGCTGGGGTTGGTTGTTTTGAAGGAAAAGGCTTGCTGATATTTTTATTGCAATTGTAATTCTCCTCGCAAGCAGCAGAGGGTACTAAAAACTATTAAATTATTAACGAGTATTTTAACATATTCACTGAATTTCTTTTTGGGATAAAATTTTAGCATAGTAGCGAGTATTCTGGACATAATAGCTTCAGTTATCTGTGTTTTAACACCCGAGAAAAGGGAGCTGTGATTAATTATGATAATAATAATTAGATTTGAAGGTGCACTATGAATATCCGGTGATCTACAAATTATATATGCAATGCACTTCTGGGAAAAGAATGATTTCAAAACCATCCAAATGTGCACTAGCACACCACAAGCCACAGTATTCAAATGTTTGCAGAGCAGTAAAATAGTCCCGGGCAATAAGATTACACGTGTTCTGGTCTTTATCTCGTCTTGGCATACAATGGAAATAACAGCACAACCTTTGGAGAATATTGTGTCAGTGTGTTAGCAATGTATTAGAGTTTCTCAAAGCAATTTTGTTGTCTCATTTTGAGCCCTGTGGGAGGTTAGTTTTGCTCGGTATATTACTTTAGAAGCAGACAATTTCACAAAAACACCAGAAAATTGTTTTAAAACACTGTGACTTGAGGGGAAAATATGTATATTGTAAAATGCATTGGGGTTTTCCTTATGGATGAGTGCTTAACTCCCTCTGGAAGTAAGGAAATCCTATTCTACAGACAGGAAGTCGGACGGGGCAAGTGTCCTTAGCAAGTCCTTCTGGCTCATGTGTGAACAGTCATACACAGACATTGCCCTGCCACTGACCACTGACGATAGCTGCAAAAGTGTAAAGGCATCTACTGCTACTGCTTTGCCCATCGTGCTGTTGGTCCACCACGTCGTCAAGCTGCAATGCTAATCAATGCTTTATCCCAAACACGCAGGTCAATTGGCTTGTTTTACGCCGTTTTGTTCCTCGGTTAATTAATCCTCAATGCAGACTCATCAGTCTGTTTGATTATCCAGATCAGATCTTCAGAATTAGGGCTTGGAACTGGTGGCTCTTCAGCGTTGATTATCACTGAACCAAATTAACTCATTCATCTGGAGCAGGTGTGTTGGATTAGGATAGGAACTGGGTTCCGTTGGAACAGGGTTCCGTATTCACAAAAACTCTTAAAGCTGAAAATAGCTCCAAACACCTTTTCTCGAGTGTTAAAACACAGATAACCGAAGCTATTATATCCAGAATACGAGCTACTATGCTAAGATTTTCTACAAAAAAAATTTCAGGGAATATGTTAAAATAGCTCCATATTTAGGGAAAGCAACTGTTTAAATTTTTTTTAAATAAATGGGCATGTTCATCCTAATTTTTTCAGGTTAAGATAATTCACAAAGCTTTTTAGCACTTAAAGACGAGGTTACTTTGTTAGCTCGTGTGCTTGATCAGATTGCACAAAAATATATAATAACCAATCATTTTATGTTGTTTCACCCCCCACCACCACACCCCCTCTTGAGTTAGCTTGACTCGAAGCGATAACGAGGGCCTGTGTAAATCGATACTCCTACTGTAAATGTACATTCAATTAAAATCCTCTCGTTAATATACGATGTGACACGTATACGTTGCTAATTAGCCAAACATGTTATTTATGTGAGCATTTAGATTTTTGTTTTCATGTATGAAATCAGTGAATTAGGATTTCATTTACGAGTTCACCTCAGCCTGCTACCACATCAGCCAATCACTGCCGATATTCATTCATGAAACACGCCGTCATCCGTAGCGACGGGGTCGACCCCGCCCTTTCTCCTGGTTTAGGAATTCCTTCGTAAAAGTTCCTCTCTGCGGTTTCGTGATCAGGTTTTAAGCAGAAACTCTTAGCTAGGAACTTTTAGTGCCACTAAAGAAAAGTGGGAAGATACGATTCTTTGTGAATTCGGCCCCAGATCTCCGGGAACAGGGTCGATGATGGGAATATCAGGCCCGTCGATGATTCATTTACCGCCAGACCGTTGTGCTATTTGAAATTCGACGATGGCATGCATGCTGTTTATTCAAATTGCATCCTTTAAAGCTTTGAGCGTTGGGGCTGTTACACACTTAGTATCTTTATTATATCATGATCTTGTCGTAAATAGCGGCCTCTTTCAGGCCTGCAGGGAGAGATGAGTGCGGTCTTGGAACGCTAATGGAACGATCCGGAAGAATTTCAGTCAGTGTTAATCATGTCTGAGGTTAGTGACTTGGATTTCTTCCTGTCTGGTTCTCGTTCTCCTTTTTCCCCTCGCCGTTTCTCTGACCTCTTAAACCGTGTATGGTTAAAGGACGAGCCAGATGTCTATGTCGAAATCATCACACACTCACCTCAGAAGACATCATTGGACATAAGAAGTTTCATAAAATAACCCGAATAAGTCCGTATTAAAGATGACGTGAACTATATTATCATCTCAACTTTTAATGTACAGATAAATACGCCCTCGAACTCTGGGCCACACCTCCTACCCTGCCTGTGATGTTCTTTTATCTGTTTTTATAGAGAAGAGCGTGTCATACAGTGTTTGTGATACCGAACAATGTGATTGCGGTTAAAGCCGAGTGTGTGATGATTTAGACATTCAGTTTGCACAATGCTAAACTGGTAGCTGTAAGCTTACTTTACTTAGCAACATTTGCCTTGTAGCTCCAGCGCAAAACTAAAGAAGCAAAGACACCAAACATGTCTTGGCTGATCGCCAACATTTGGTGTAAGGGGGGGAAATTGTGTTTAATTTTTCAAAAAAAAATATTTAAAGAAATATTTCAAAAATGACCTTTTTGGGTGTATTAAAATATTTTTCTTGAATATTCTTCTATAGGGCCTTGAACTGCTTGTACATTCTGTACAAGTGCGTTCTGATGTAATATATTATATAATGTTTTGGTTGTTTAATGTGGCTTGAAGGGACGGGTGTATTCACACTTAGGTGTTCAGACAGGCAGCTCAAATCATTTATTCATTTATTTATTGGCATATCCGATTTAGGCTAGAAAGATTTTCTGCAGTCTGAATGGCAAAAAGAAACAAATGAAATCGGACTTTTTCCAAATCAGATTAACATGCGAACTCAGTCTGACCCGTCAAATCAGATTTCATGCCGTTATGCATGCCGTGGCGGGATCTCGACGGCAGACATTTGCGACAAAAAAAACGCCAAAAAACCCCGCTGGAAAACCAGGAAACTAGCATGGCCGGAATAACCAACAAATCAGCGTGGCCGGAAACCAACAACGAGGCCGGAAAACCAACAAACCAGCATGGCAGGAAAACCAAAAACTAGCGTGGCCGGAAACCAGCATGGCCGAAAACCAGGAGAGGAAAGTGCCTGGTCCTGGAGCAACAAAGAGGTGACCCGTCTTCTTTCTTTGTGGGGGAGATGCCTCCGTGCAATCAAACTTGGAGGTCACTACCTTTCGCCTCACACTACTCAGCGCACACACACGTCCACGTCGTAACTATAGCAACCAATATGGATACGCGAGCAAATGTAACTACAGTGCGAACAGACAAATCGGATTTGGTCATTCGGCCTAAAAATCGAATTTGAAAAATAAATCAGATTTGCCCTGCTGTCTGAACATAGCCTTTTATAACATCTGAGTAAAAAAAAACTTCCTGAGATGCTTGTTTAAGTGATCAGATACACAGTAAATCAGTTTTAAATGTGTCTTGGGTGCGTTTACACTTGTGTTTTTATGTGTATCTTCCCTATCCCGATCTAATCCTGATACTTAAGATGGATGAAACGACCAAGCGTAAACCGGGTCCTGTGGACTTTCTTTAAAAAAAAAAAAAAAATTTAAAACGGGTATGATGACCAGCATTAACTAGTGAAAGATGTCCAAAGATGATGAAGGGCTAAAATTGAGTTTGCATAACTGTCACATTTCTTCGTCTATTACATTCACAAACGCGCTAGCTAGCTAACTAACTGCTTTATATGGGATTTTTGGTGTCCACCAGGGCTTTATTTATTTATTTATTTATTTATTTATTTTTTACACAAATTGGCCACTTTCACCTCTTTTCCCTCTGCCTCCCTCTTCCTCAGCTTTGAGAGCGAAAGAAGCTATTCAGGGAACATAAGAGCAGGTTCATGTGTGGTACGTTCTTTACATTCATGAGCTGTTCTTGCTCTTTCTTATAGACTTGCTTTGCATGTTATTCGTTTTCTATGTTTATCTCGAGCTGTGAGAGGAATATCATTTCCTTTTCTTTCTCCTCTTTATTACTGGACATTGTACTGATACATCTGGGACATCTTAACCCTGCATTTGTGTCTGCTCTGCCTATTTCTTTATCTCAATGCACTCTGTGTGCTCGTGTCTCGCCGTGTCTCATGTCCTCGCCACGCTAGTAATGAGCTCTGATGGCCCTCATGCTGCGCCTCAGAGATCACACGTGGTCATGTGACCAGTCGTAGCCCACAGGCCAGATGTAATGTTGTTAATATCGTTCATTAGATTATTTTTCACGACTTCCGTCATGGAAGGAGACCTGGAAATCATCATAATGTCTCGCAAAAATAAATAACCTCCTGCATGTGGGAGTAGTAAAGCAATGACAGTTTTTATTTATTTAATTTAAAGGAGTCCTTTCAGGGTTTATTTATTATTAATTTTTTATTTATTTTAATTTTATTGTTATTTTTTTCCCCCTTTTCTCTACGGTGATGATGCATCTGATTTCAGTTTAAATCCCAGCAGTCGTTCCTGGAAAGCCGGTAGGCCGTTCCCCGGATGCCACCCGGTTGCCGCGGTGACGCAATGGCGGCGGATGCACCCCCACGGCAGCTGACGGTTGCCAGAGCGACGGCACTCGGCCGCTCGATTTGTCAGGCATTACATCATCGGGGGGGGGGGTGATGTCATCGTAGTAGTGTATTCCCAGTGCGATGTGGGAAGCGTGCCAAAATGGCTCTCTTTAATGGCTATCTGATGTCTACTAACCCACATCAGACGCTACACACGCACACACACACACGCTGTCTATTTCTGTGCGAGATGCTACTCCGGCACTTATGGGTGCTCATAAAGATGGCCGTGACATCGTTATTGTATTCTATCGAACTGATGTTATGTTAAGCCATAAATAACCGTCGACATACAATCTTTCAAATACGCTTGCAAGCGTTATTGTTTTGTTTTTTTATCGTCCATTGCAACAACGAGCGCTCATGATATATTTAAGCGTCGTAGCCACGCTTTAAAAAAAAACAATTATATTCCCATATATCTTTAGTTTATGCTTTAGTCACATTGATCTGGAAATCCGCCCTCCATTAGTGAAGCGTGTTCAGGGTTCAGCGTCCTTACAGTAATATTTACACCACGCGCTTGTGTTTGATCTCTAATTCCCCTCATAAAGATGTCGCCAGTGAATATATTGCGTTTCCCGCCGGCCTATAAAGATTCAGCCCGATTGATCTCCGGCGTTAATGAGGCTGCGTTTAGCTAGCGCAAGTCATGCGGACAGACGCGGCCTTTACGCCATTGTTCCTTCCTCCTTTGTTATTTAAAAGCTCATTGGTATTATAATATCGGGAGGGGGGTAAAAGGGCCAAGACAGCAGATCAGGACTTTTCCTCTTGAAAACAAGAGCCTCTCGAGGGAATAGAGCACTTTAGTGTATATGTGTGTGTAGGGGGGTGCACATATGTGTTGGGTGAAAAAGGATAAGTGAAGCACAGATCACTGAACAAATTAGAATATCTGATATCTTGATTGATGACTGGGATTTGGCAGAGTGAAAGTGGTAGACAGTGATAGACAGAGTGCGTGTGTATGTGCGCGTGTGTGTGTGTGTGTGTGTGTATGCTTGGCTCGGCTCGTGGGGGATGCACTCTCCTCCGTCATCAGAGCATTGAGGGGTCATGTGTGGGTGGGACAGACGCTGAGCTGCCGGAGGGGGTGACCAGTGTGTGTGTGTGCGCGTGTGTGTGCGCGTGTGTGTGCGCGTGTGTGTGCGCGCGTGTGTGCGCGCGTGCGTGTGTGCGAGTCCACATGTATGTGTTTTGAGTAGTGGATTGACAGTGTTGTCATAGTAACCAGTATATTTTGCACATTTACACATACGCCAGTGGTCCCTCGTCCTCTGTTCTCTCCATCGCAGTTCCCTTCAATTTCTTTCTTTCTCTCTCTCTTTTTCTCTCTCTCTCTCTGTCTTTCTCTCTCACTTTTTCAGCATATGCCACTCTCTTTTTCACTTTCATTCTTTCTCTTGCTCGTTCAATTTATCCCTCACCCTCTTTCTATTACTTTCTATTCTATCTCTCCCCCTCGTTCTCTCTCCCTCTTTTTTTTGATACCTCTTTTCTTTTCTCAGTCACTCTTTCAATACATCCCTCTCACTCATTCTACATCTTTCTCTCGCTCTCGTTCTCTCTCTTCATCTGTCTTGCTCTTTCTATAACACCCCCCCCCCCTTCCATGTATCTCTCTTTCTCTCCCTCTCCATGTCTTTTCTTCTCTTTCTAAATCTGTCTTTTTTCTTCTTTTGGCCACTCTTTCAATACATCCCTCTCACTCTTTCTACATCTCCCTCCATTTTTGTTTCTTTTTCGCTCCCCCACTCTCTACTCTTTCTCTCCGTGTCTTTCCCTTTTCCCCTCCTTCTCACTTCTGTGTAAACCATATCTCTTCTTCACTCCTCCTCTCTTTCTAGCTCTCTCACTCTCTCCTTCAATATCTCTTTCATTCTTTTTATCTCTCTCCCTTTCTCACTCTTTTTCCTTTCTTACTCCATCTCTCTGTTTCTCTTTCTCTCTATCTTTATATCGCACTATTTCTCTATATATCCCCCTCCCTGTTTCTTTTTCCTCTCCTTCTCCATGTCTTTCCCTCTCTCTCTCTCTCTCTCTCTCTCTCTCACTATTTCTCTATATATTTCTCTACCACTCCTCCTTCTCCTCCTTCTCCTCCTATTCCTCTTTTGCTTTCAACATCTCAATATCTCTCACTCACTCGTTCCCTCTTCTTACTCTTGCATTCTCTCTCGCACTCTTTTTCCATATCCCTCTCTCCCTTCCCCTCACTCCCTCCAATCCGTCCAGGAAATAGCTCTCCTCCGCGGTTGCCATGCCAACTGCCTGCAGCCCGGGTGGTGTGCAGCGGGAAGCGTGATAATGACATTACTCTCGCAGGGCTAAGCGTGCTCATCCTTCACTTCTCTGTCTCTGTCTCCTCCCAAATTCTCTCTTCTTCCTGTCTTCTCTATTCCTGTCTTCACTTTCTTTATCTATTTACCCCCCTCTCTCGGCCTCTCTCTCTCTCTGTGTGTGTGTGTGTGTGTGTGTATGCGTATGCATATACACATGTGTAGCATAAATTCATAAATTATATAGCCACAA
>JAOUQW010000001.1:20424715-20438358 GCA_028565825.1 Olivaichthys viedmensis
CTGACCATATATCTTGTGTTCTTATGTTTTGTGTATATTTATATTTTGGTCTCTCTCGTGTGTGTGTGTGTGTGTGTGTGTGTGTGTGTGTGTGTGTGTGTGTGTGTGTGTGTGTGTGTGTGTGAGTGCAATAGCAGGCACCAGTGGTGACTCTCCCAGCATCTCCGAGTGTGGAAGGGGGGAGGCTTTGGAATAAGAAACTCCTCCCTGTTCCCTCTCTCTCTATCTCACACACACACACACACACACACACACACACACACCACGCACAAATACGGTCGTGCACACACACACACACGCACACACGTACCCCTGCTTTGGTCCCAAATGAGCCAGCGGTGTTTAACAAAGGCGACCTGGATGCTCGAGGCTGGCTCTCTGTTTGTCACCTGACCTAATGGTGCGTAAACGCGTCTATGTGTGCGTGTGTGTGTGTGTGTGTGTGTGTGTGTGTGTGTGTGTGTGCGCGCGTGTGCATCCGTGTGTGTGTGTGAGAGCGAGACTGAGGCAGAGAGATCGAAAGAGGAGGGGAGGGAGCGAATGTGAGTGAAAGTGCTGTCAGCCATTTTTTATTTTTTTTCCCTCCCTCCTTTTTTTTTTTTTTCTTAATTTTTTTTGTGCTTTTTTCTCCTCCTTCCTGATTGGTGGAGAAAATTTAGCTAATTAGATACCTCCAGCGTCGTGGACGATCAGCCGTACACTTGTGCCTGCATCTCTCACTGCACTCCATCTCTGCTTTTTTTTTCCCATCCCGGATGGATGGATGAATGCGAGAGAGAGCGAGCGAGAGAGAGTGAGAGAGAGACGTGAAGCCAGAGAGTGCCGTCTGAGAGCCTGAAGCCGGAGCCTGAGAGAGAGCGAGGGAGAGCGAAGGAAGGAGAGAGAGAGGGTTAGCAGGAGCGAGCAGGATGCTAAAATTTCACCGCGCTCCTGCGCCTCCATTATGAAGCCATTAGTGAGCGTCGGCCATGGAGTCTCCAGCCAGGCTGATAAAAGCCCTGTGAGTATCGACCCTCGACTGGCACTGATCAGATTAACCCGCTTTGCTGAAGGGAGGAAGAATGGTGGGATGGATAGATAGATTAGATGGCTGGATGGAGGGATGGACGAGTCGAACAGATGGATGGATGGACGTTTCAATTAACGTTGCTTACATTTCCAAGATATAGACGAGCAGTTGCTGGTTGTAAGACTTGGTGGTCATGGAGATGTGTATAAGTGTTGTTGCGTGTGTATGTATGCAAGGCTACATGTAAATGCATTTGTGTGTGCGTGTGTGCGTGCGCGCATATAGGAGATGTTTGACAGTTGTGTGGTTAGTGTGCAATTGTAATAATGTACAACATGAAGACAAGCATCACTTGCTAGTGCATGCATACGTGGGTGTATATATATGTGTGTGTGTCTGTGTGTGTGTGCTATATGAAACATTGAGGTGTGTGCGTGCGTGCGTGCGCGTGTTTTACTGGAGGCCATCGAATGCCATGATCCCATTTGTCTGTCGGTTATGTAATGTGTGTCAGTGTATTGGCCATGTGCACACAGACGCACGCACTGATGATGGTGATAATCATCATCAGTGTGTGTGTGTGTGTGTGTGTGTGTGTGTGTGTGTGTGTGTGTGTGTTTGGTTCTATGGTGATAGCGGCTGTGTGTGTGGGCTGTTGATGTGTGTAGTTAAAGGAATACTCCAGTGTTTATTTTAACCCTATCTTTATCCACCGCATCTGTAACGTCTGTGTGATCACCACGGACGAGATTTTCGACACATTTCACTGTACTGAGAAAAGAACAGAATATCTGTTCACGTGAAACTCGCTTAGAATAGAAGTCTAAGGGCAGTTGTTGAACTCATCCACACACCATCAAACCTACGCAAGTACAAATTCTTCTCTCTGAATAAATCGTCCCATTTCTAAAAGAGGGAATTGTACAGATTTGGAGCCTAATTTACAAATACCTTTGCCTGAAGAATTCATTAAAGTGCTTTACAAAAATGCATTTTTGTTTGTTTTGCATTTACGTTTATTGACTGCCCCAACAATTGCCCTTTTTACATTCTATTCTCAGTGCAGAGAAACATGTTGAAATTCTTGTCTGTGGTAATCACACAAGTTGCAGAGGTGCTAGAAAAAAGGGAAGTATTCCTTTAAGTTGTGGGGGCGTGTTTGGGTGCGTAGCATTGTGCGGCTTTCTTGAGCTACTGTGCGAGTGTCTGCTTGTGCTTATGCATGAACGTGTGTGTGCACGCTGTTTGTACATGCACAGCATCGGAAAGCAATCAGTGCTTGACTGCTGAGAGACAAGTCGAGCTGTAAATGAATTGATCTTCTGTCAGCCATGATGGTGAAGGCTCTTCGGCCGGCCTTGCCCTCGACTGGAAGCGTGTGTGTGTGTGTGTGTGTGTGTGTGTGCGCGTGTGTGTGCGTGCGCACATGTAGCTGGCCCGGTATACAGTTGTTTCCTTTTCCTTTCTGTCCCTGAGTCTAGGAAGTATTTGGGCTGATGTAGGCGATGCATTTCGTCAGTATAAAGGAAAACAGCTGATTGTAGCTTGTGTGTGTGTGTGTGTGTGTGTGTGCTATATTTCACAATTATATAGCCAGTCCATGTGTGTTTGTGCTGAAGTCTGCAGAACGTATAATCCTCTACACACTGAGCTGCCAGTTTATCACTTGATCTGAATACCTAATAAACTACCAACTTAGTGTATACATATACACATACACTGTTTATTAGGCTAACAAACTAGGAACCTAAAGGGCCTTCTAGGTCTTCAGAGAAGGCCTAAGGATTGCTGGGTACTAGAAATCAAAAACATTCAAGAAATCAAGTGCATTTTTCTTCCATAGTATCATCATGCCTGTTGTTTTTAATCTCTGCATGTGTCTTAGTAATCGTCTCATTTCATTGTTAAGCTTTTGCCGGAAACGAAAGAGTTAAAATCTTAAAACATCAAATGGAAAATTATCCAATCAAGATTTCCCCCCATGGTGTCTAGCTAGATGCAACCAAGCGAGCTCACCCATTGGTTAGGACTTCAGGAGATGGACCGAAGGCCTTAGCGGCCGATTAACTACTAATTAGTGAAATCAACCAATCACGTTTCATTTGCAATGAGAAAGACCATTTCATGGGGAGCACAATGTAACCATTAGCCGGCTTTGATTTAGGCTTTTTATATATAGCCAATGACAAACGTGCGAGATTCATAAAGTAGGCCAACAAACCCGGCTATCAACATTAGCATGTGTCCGTAAAAACAAGAAACTAAGGCTATGTTCAGACAGCAGGGCAAATCTGATTTATTTTTCAAATCCGATTAAATTTTCAAATCCGATTTTTAGACCGAGTGTTTGCACTGCAAATTACTAGTGACCAAATCCAATTTGTCTTTTCGGACCAGGTTGGTTGTCACAGTAACGGCGCAGGCGTGCGTCCGAGTAGTGTGGGACAGTCGAAAGTGGGGATTAAAAGTTAAACATTAAAGTCTTAAACATTTGAATATGATTTTTTTTTTGCCCTTGAAAACATTATTATTAAAAAATAATAATAATATTCAGATACTGAAATTCGTTCTAAGAGCCCTATGTTGGATGATGGTGAACATAACGGCGATGTGCAGTCACGTGTACAACGCAGACACCAAAAACAACTAAAGAGGGAGGCGTGTGCCATTATTGCTGCTGCTTTCACCACTACAGTGATGAGATTCTTCCCAATGATTGGATATATACAGTCTATATTCCACCTCTGACCCGCTTTCATGCTGCTTTTCTTCCGTGTTGTTGTTGTCGCAAATGTCTGACGTCGAGAAGCGCACGCGCGAATGGCGTTATAACGACATGAAATCCGATCTGACCAGTCAGACTGAGTCGCATGTCAAGAAAACTTGTCCCGCCCGCAATTCTACCGTGACGTAATCAAAAAATCAGACACCGTTTAGAGGTGGGGGAAAAAGTCACTGCACTTTAGTGGAAGATTACGGACAAATGAGAATTTTGTCTTTTAAATGATTAGTGCAGATGAATCGTGCACAAACTGATCAAGGACACGAGCTGACAAGGTAAAAAAACAAAAAAGGTCAGTTTTGATTTCAGGTTGTCTTTAATACCTAGAAGCTGTCAGGCCTTTCAGTGAAATTTACCTAAACCGTCTTGGTATTTACCATCTTTCTTTTTTTTTACCCAGAATAATTACCCAGTACTTTTTACAGTCTCCTAGAAGAAGGCTCTACCAGGAAATGCACACTCATGTGTCGCCTGCTAGTGTGAATGCAGGGTCAGAACATCACAGAGAGATCATTAATAGTACACATCAGGATGAAGAATCCATTTTATATTACAGGGATGCCAGTGCTGTGTTATTTCCTGCTTCACTGTCAGGGTGAAAGCAGGACGCAGTGTCTTCACTTTGATGCTCGTCATTTCTCAAGTACTGCTGTCACTTCAACAGCTTTAGTGTGTAGTTAAGTTTTAGCGGGGTGTTTTTGAATATGTAGCATTATGCAGTTTTCTTAAGCTTCTCTGTGATCATTTCGGATCCGAATAAAAACCAGTCTGTCTGCGTGTGTTCATGCAAGAATGTGTGCATTTAAAAATATATATCTTT
The DNA here is from genome assembly GCA_028565825.1 of Olivaichthys viedmensis. Classification (NCBI taxonomy): domain Eukaryota; kingdom Metazoa; phylum Chordata; class Actinopteri; order Siluriformes; family Diplomystidae; genus Olivaichthys; species Olivaichthys viedmensis. The sequence goes on from JAOUQW010000001.1 coordinate 20,429,327, forward strand.
TTAAAACATGCACGCCATCGGAAAGCAATCAGTCTTGTGACTGAATGAGAATTATGTTGAGCTGTAAATGAACGGATATTCTGTCAGCCATTATGGTGAAGGTGCATCAGTTGGCCTTGCCTTCGCGCGCTCATCATTTCTGCGTCATCGTTCGACCTCTGTACAGCTTTTCTGAGAAGTTGTTTTCTCAGAATGGCGGCTTCATTTTGTGGCACACTCATTGTCATGGTGCCTAATAAGGGCTCTACTTTACAGGGATCAGTGGGACAGAAATGAGCAACGAGACTGCGCTTTCGGTTTATTTATTCAAATGGCCCTTGGATATTAGGTAAAGCGTGTTTGTTGGTATGTCTAGCCAAGTTTCCATCGACTATATGTGCATAGCGCAGGTGGCAAAATGAAAATTGCATTCCAAAAACTGCTGGCAGCAAGTTTCATGCTTTATGGAATGATGCGGTGGGTTTGGCACGTTTCTATCAAAATGTCGTGTATCGCAAATTGGGTACATATTTTCTGTGGATGGCTTCCCTGACTTTTCCATTGCCTATTAATAAAGACATGAAGAGTGTATTCAGAAAACAGATTATCAGAAATGGAGCAATTGACCACTTTTGTTGGTTTCGTTGCAGTTTACATGGCTGTGCAAATATAATCATGCGTTATACCTTCAGTATGTAAAAGACACCAGTCTTTCAGTCGTCAGTTTTAGATTGTTCATAAAAATGTGTATACTGTGATGTACAACATTATTCGAAAATATATGAAAGCACTAAAACTTTTCTTGCATAAAATCCTTCCGATAGAGAGCTGCCTTATATTGTGTGTTTCAGCAGGTGAATATTATAGAATGTGTGTGTGTGTGTGTGTGTGTGTATGTGTGTGTGTGTGTGTATAAGAATATCTGCCCTGTTTAATCTGGCTCCCCACTGAAGCGCTTAAATCTCTTGATCCTCTCGGCTCACGAAATTGAGAGGCCCCTGGAGTGCCGCTGAGGCTTATGGGATAGCTATGAAGCCTTTTGGTCCTCCAATGTCAGCCTTTTTCTACAATGTGACACACCTCAAATTCACACTCATGAACACACACACATACAAATCACTGTATGTAATTTGTACCTTTTGGCTTGCCGGTTCTCCAGCAATGTAGGTCATCTGGACTGCAGTGAAATTTTAGGAAAGTTGAGCCGCTTATAAGCCATGTATTTTTATTTTTTATTTTTTATTTTTAAGAGTATCAGAACAGCAGGGATTTGCAATCCTTAAAGGGAACCCGTCACCTCACACACATTTGCATTAAGTTTTAGCTGTTTAGCTGTTTCTCCTTCGTACTGGTGTACTTTTAGTGACCAGTCTCATAGTTGACTAAAAGCCCATTGGATTAATTGACTGAAGTTTGACCTGAATTGTGCTGGGAGAAAATAAAGTCTTTATTATGCCTGACAGCAGTGTGCACAGGCATGAAAAGGGTACCTATAGGACAGAAACTGGACCCTGGGTAGGTTATGGAGGCAGGGAGGATATTCCTATAGTGACGCACATATCGACTGCTGTCTTCGTCCTAACACTTACTCCAATTAAGACATGTGCAAAGTCAAACCGCTCCCAGCAACCTGTGCTTGGGCAACTATCGGATATTGAGGGTGGTTATTTAGCGAAATTACTCTTCTTTTCTTTCTGAATGACCGTAATCCTGTACTGTACTCTGAGACAGAACTGAAATGTCGTACCTGCCTTGCATCTAATCACTGTCTCAATGGCCTAGCCCTATAGAGAAGCATCTGTCCTTATTAGCATCGGTTTGCTCATACATATTTACTAACTGGACACTTTGTTAAGGTTTGCCTGGGTCCTGCTTTGTAGTGTCACATTCAGGCCAAACTTTTCTGATCATACATAAGCAGTTATGCTTGATTTAGATATATTTCTATATTTATTTTTCATTTATTCTTCTCATCTTCTGTAGCTCATTTCTGGGTGGTCACACTTGATCAATGTAAAAATGCTGTAATTCAGCAGAAGGTTCCTACCTACACATATGCATTTATGGGGTGCTGGTGTTCTTTGAATGTTGATTGGCTCGGTTGAGGTGTGTTGGAGGTCTGCAGACAGCAAATAGGTCATACAAACCATTTAGGGTTGAATGGTGAAGGGATTGTATGAGGGGTGTTGGGGGGGTTGTGGATGGGGATTGGCTTGTTTGAGGGGGTTGTTGAGGTTCTCCTAATGCCAAATTCTCAATGTCAAATGGCTTGTTTGGTGTATGTTAAGGTTCTGTGGATGGTGAATTGCTTGTTTGAGGGGTGTTGTGGTTCTGTGGATTGTGAATTGCTTGTTTGAGGGGTGTTGCGGTTCTGTGGATGGTGAATTGCTTGTTTGAGGAGTGTTGTGGTTCTGTGGATGGTGAATTGCTTGTTTGAGGGGTGTTGTGGTTCTGTGGATGGTGAATTGCTTGTTTGAGGGGTGTTGCGGTTCTGTGGATGGTGAATGGCCTGTTTGAGGGGTGTTGTGGTTCTGTGGATGGTGAATGGCTTGTTTGAAGGGTGTTGACATTATGGTAATAGAGAATGACTTGTTTGAGGAGTTTTGGGATTCTGTGGATGGTGAATTCACAGTTTGAAGGGTGCTGGGATCTGTTGATGCAAACTGCCTTCTTTGCGGAGTGCTGGGATTTTGCAGATGGTGAATGGCTCTTTTAAGCGGTGTTGATTCTGTGGAAGATGAAGGTGGCTCGTTTGAAGGGTGTTGACATTATGGTAATAGAGAATGGCTTGTTTGATGGACGTTCTGTTGCCATTCTGTGTATGGTGAGTAGTTTGTATCAGGGTGAGGTGAAAATCAGTGTGAAGGCCCATCATGCTCCAGTGATTAGACTAAATAAAATTTGATTGATGCTTTCACACAGTATGTCACATCACACAGAAACAGCGATTGGGCTGTCTCTATAAAGACAAGTGCACATTCTGGTGGTATATACTGCTCTGTCATGAATTTGCAGTGTGTACTAGATTACTGTCTGTGATTATGAAGATTAGACTGACGAGAGGATCACAAGTAGGTCCAGGAGGATTTTGGGATAGGAAAGTGTAGCTAATTTTGCAGGGTGTAATCACTCTCTGCAGCAGAGTTTGTCTTCTTCCCTTCTTCTGCTTGTGATGTTTCTCTCGCTCTCTCACCATGCCTTCAGACTGATTTGAAGATCTTGGGCATATGGCAACAAAGTAATTTGAAGAAAAGTCACACTCCTGTTTCCACTTATGTTTCCATGTGGGGCTTAAGGAGGTTGTCAGTAGTGTAATTAAAACACTGCTTATAACACTTCTTGGTGCAAATGAAATTCCTCCAGGAAGGATCTGTGAAAATCCACATGCAAATCAGTTTCATCCCCAAACAAAGAGACACCTTTTTCAAAATGACGTCATTCTCTTCTACACTCATCTGTGGAGTAGTAACCGCCGCTTCATTCACAATGTTCGCAGAAGTTCAGAAGGATGCTTGAACTTGTATAAGCCAAGTGAAGACGCACTGGACTGGAGAAACATCTGCTGTAGTCTATGTAGTTTGACCTGCTTACGCTGCGGTATCAGTAATTGCTTAGCGCATTAGATGTTCGAACCCACGCATTTCCATTAGATTTAAGAGGCTCAAAGTTCTGTTATTTTTCCTTACAAGTGAGGTGGAATCCAATCCAACACTTTAAGAAAAAAGATTATAGTTCTAGATTTAAGGGTTCTTCGGTTTGTCCCTCTGGTGGAACCCTTAAAGGTTCTATATAGAAACCTACAATGGAGTGTTTCCCTATCAGAAAGGGTTCAAAGTATAGCGCAGATAGGAAGCTAAGAACCCTTAACTAGCCAAAGAACCCTTCAGGAAACCTTTTTTAAGAGTTAAAAAATACAGCTGGGGAGTTGAGGGTTAAGGATCCTGTTTGATTTTGCCCAATAGTGGTTCTCTGGCAGTCCTGGGATTTAAACTCACAACCTTTTGGTCACTAAAACAGCACTTAACCGCTACCATAATGTCGACTTAAACAGAGACTTGCACTGCTATTTCAACTTAGAAAATATAAAACGAACTTCACTTTTTGGAATGATGGCACCCAAATAGGTGCCTGATGTCCAGTAGATCAATAGTAGTACGCTTACGAGGTTGGGAGTCGACTTTGCTGCATGCAGCCCTTCCTTAAATTTACCAGTTTCTTCTTTCAGGTGTAGAAACATGATTAATATAGATGAACCACCAAAAAGCGGGAAATACTCACACTAAGGACAGGTGTAACGGTGTGAACCCTAACAAGCTCACTCAGCGTGTGATAGACTTTAGCTTTCAGGCTTTGGTTTTTTTTTTTCTTTTTTTCTTGCATTTGCATTTGCCCGGCGGTTGTGCTGCAAGCCCAGCTTCAGTATCTGGCTTAAGGTGATTTTTTAAATTTTTTCCCATCTCTCTGTATCTGCCGAGGCTGAGAGATTGTTTCCTCTCTCGGATATCTCCCAGGAGGATCGACTGCATTTCCGGCACGTCTACGATTAGAGGGGCGGAAATTAGGTCAGATGCCTTTTGTATGAAAGCTATACTCAGCTGACTGAAGACATCCAATAGCGTTTGAAAAAAAAAAAAAGCCTATTTCACTCAGATACCCTCAGCCAGCAATGGGGCCAGAAGTCTGAGGTGTGGATGGTTTGCTTTCGAAGATAAGCTGACATTTTGTTCTGGGGCTCTTATCTGAGTTCTATTGTCAACACTGTTCTTCGTGTTGAGACGCCGTAAACAGCACATGCGCTTCTCTCCTTCAAATATGTACAGAGGGTCAACACATACAACGGGTTCACGTTGATGAGGTCGGAAGAAGAATAACCAGCCGTGTGCACTTTGTTGTTGTTCGGTAATTGCATGGCTCCTGCTAATAATGAACTCCTTTCCTTTTAATTATTTGCTTCTTTCACGCACAAGAATTGCTCTCATTTAAAACCAAGACTGCGTTCAAATCGAGTCATTCTCCAAAGATCACGCTGAGAAAAAAGGCACTTAACATCTTTTCTTTCTTTTTTTTCCTAGTCACAATAATTACAAGGCAAGTTTGAATCATCTGAGTAATACTGCACATACACAGCATCTTTTTGTCGAGGGCAAAACTGACCGACTTTCCGGAGATATCAAAAGCCGCCAACACGCTCTGATTTAACAGACAGCAGTGTTAGCCATAACTCCTCAGTTTACCCAGGCTACGCTAGTGAGATGGGGAAACCCAGATGAGAAGTGACTGTTGGCCTGGTTGACATTTTGTGCTCGTAGCCGGAGCATCTGTGAGGTGCGTGGGAAGGAGGGTGTTGTTTAACACGCTCCCTGCTCCTGTTAGAGCTTGGACGATGTGTCAACAGACTGGATCTGAGGGCTTGTCTTGCTGTCGAGTCCCTGTTAGTAATATGTCCTGGCTTGAGAGTTTACTAAGACAGGAACGGAGATTGCTTTATAAGCATTCGCCTCGCCAGTCATTACTAAGCGTCACATGATGACATCGTACGTCTTTATCATCCCGATTTTGATGGTTGATGTTAGAATTGTTGTTTAAAGGCAAAGTAGATGTGCTGATATTCATATATTCATATCAGTTTTTATATCATGATACTTGGATAACCTTTTATCACGCTGTGTACATGACCTTTGCTTGCTCACATAGCTCCTGAGCTGAGGTAAAACACAAATAGGCTTGAATGTGTTTAGCTCTTGTACCAAAGTGCACCTTAATCGTTGTTCGCTTAGCTCGCTCAGCTATCACCAAAGCTATTATTACGTGAGCTCGCTCAGTTATCGCCATAACCATCATTAGGCGAGCTCGCTTAGTTAGCGCGACAGCCTTCGGTAGCTTAGGTAATGCCATAGCTTTCATTAGCTCAGCTTACTCAGTTAGCAGCATATCTTGTTAGCTCAACTCACTCAGTTATCTCAATAGCATTTGTTGGCTCAGTTCACACGTTAGCACCATAGCCTTTGTTCAATTAATGTTTTCTGACAGTCAAGAAAAAATACGGAGTTAACTGAAAATGGAAGAAAATAAAATGAAAATAAATAAATAAAAAGATTTCATTGAGCCCTAGAAAGCGGAGTTAACTTAAAATGGAAGAAAATAAAAATTCATTAAAAAAAAAAAAAATTCATTGGGCCCTACTCCCAAATGGAACGCAGGTGATATTATTTTGAAGTGTCCAAGATAATGACACTGTGCACATCGAATACCATGTGTGTTAAATGTCAGTGTCATGGACCTGACTATCAGCATGATGAGATACTTAACCTGTGTTTGTTCCTCTGCAGGGGTGCAGACATAAGAGTGCTACCCCAGAAATAAGCCTCGACTCAGTTGGATTTGACTCACTTGACTCCCTTTGACTCATATGTAACTGGTGTTGATTTAAATCATTGTAGATATTTTGACCAAATCCCTCGAGTATTAGGAACTATAGAGTGACTTAATAAAGTCAGTAGAGTAATGGCATTGCTGTAACACTGTGCTCTGCCTCTGCCACCTGATGTCTAAAAACCTGGACATACCCCTGTTCCAGGTTATGACTCGTCTGCAAAACTGAGTTTGATTTGAATCTTTGCTGTTTGTTGTTGGGTCATGAGTGTGGTGTTGTATGTGTATAATAGGTTGTGAATAAGCTGGTGTATTAAACCCCAACCCCTGCCCTTCTTCTCTATTGCCCTCCAGCTCCCAGCGGACTTCAGCAGGCTGCACCTGGCTGACGGGATCCACCCGCAGGTGACCCACGTCTCCTCCAGCCTCTCAGGATGTAGCATCACCAGCGACTCTGGGAGCAGCAGCCTGTCCGACATCTACCAGGTAACGTGCTTTCCGTATGGTAGACAACTTGCGCACTCCGTAACGATTTCAATGAGGACCCTTACTCACTTCGATAACCCCCTCTACGAGGTAACACTCCAACCCCTCCAACCCACACCGCATTACGCTTTTACAAGGTAACACTTTTAACACCTCAAACTTGCACACTCCGTAATGCTTTTCATGAGGTCACCCTTTAGACTTGAAGAACCCTTACTCGCTCCAGAATCGTCTTTTTACTAGCACTCTGTCCTTTAAGTGGGCTTACTATAGTTTCTAATAAAAAGATCTTGCTGCCCCTGAAGCCCAGTTGTGTGCTTGCAGTACTGATCTGCATCTGGGCTGAATAATCCATGCCTTTGAATAAGAAGCTCTACAATTGTGAGTACTTATTTCTCTCGGTCAATATTTGTCATTCAAGTATTTTTTTTTCCTGGAATGACCTCGAGTAGGCCCGATGTGCTATCGGACCGATCGTCTTCGGTACCGAGCGCTGACCCGTATGTAACTGTGTGTGTTTGTGTGTGTCTCCTCTAACGCTGATTAATTGCGCTTGGCTTAGTGTTTGCTCCGCTGCTTAATTGATTCACAGAGTACATTTGTGATGTTCTCATGGATTAGACTGGGGCGTGTGTGTAGAAGCGTGGAAGAGTGTGTCTGAGTGGCTGTATTCGTATGAACGTCTGTCTTCTGCTCTGAGAGATGGTGTGTGTGTGTGTGTGTGTGTGTCAAGGGCGCAGTGTCCACTCTGCGGTCTTGGCCTGATGGCCATCTATTGAAGTCTCATTAGCAGATGTGTGATGTTCTAGTGAAAGGAGGCTCTCATTTCTCACACCTCCTTAGTTCACTTCTTCCTTTACTCCCACTGCACTCACTCTGACTCTCTACAATGCCTTCCCTCAATCCCCACTGCACTCCTCCTCTCACTCTCCACTGCACTCCTCCCCTCACTCTCCACTGTACTCCTTTTCTTGTTCCCTACTTTACTCCTCTCCTTACTCCCTACTGCATTCCTCCTCTCCTTCACTTCCCACTGCACGCTTTTCCTCACTCCTTACTCCACTCCTTCCCTTCCTCCTTTACTGCACTCCTCCACTCACTCTCTACTGCACTCCTTTTCTTGTTCCCTTCTTCACTCCTCTCCTTACTCCCTACTGCACTCCTCTCCTCAATCCCTACTGCGTTCCTCCTCTCTTCACTCGCCACTGCACGCTTTTCCTCACTCCTTACTCCACTCCTCCCCTCAATCCCTACTGCACTCCTCCTCTCACTCTCTACTGCACTCCTCCTCTCCCTACTGCACTCCTGCACTCCTCCTCTCCCTACTGCACTCCTCGGCCTGGAGAAATAGCCCACATCCTCAGCAAAGCTAGCAACATGGCTGCTCTTTTTTGCATTTAAATAAATCATGACACAGGTTCTTCAGAGAGCCTTAAAAGCATTGATCCAAGAATAGTCGGCTGAATTATTAATGTTCACTTCACGCTCATCTGAGCCGTCCAAACAGCGCTGTTCGCACTCAGCCGCTGAAAAATGGATCGGCCCTGTTCATCGGGATTTACAGCGGCCACCAACATCTTCCCTGATTAGCTCTTAATGGTTTTCAAGGCAAAACGTCTCTCCGGCAGCTCAATGTACATCACTCACAATGGTCGATTTACACCTTGGCTGAAATCAGCAGGGAGCATAAATTGAATAAACCCAATGGCATGACGTGATCCGTTTGTCTAGTTAAACGCTATGTACTGGAATTGTTGCTATTCACGTATTACATAACACTATGACCATAACTGTTTCTGAATACAGGTTGTGGCATAAAGTCAATGCAATGAATGGATCGGTGCTCTTTGTATTTCGAAATAATAGCCATTAATATTTTATGTTGACACATCCTCTCCTTTTTAAGTTCATAGACCTAATCAAGTCCTTGGCAGAGGTAGTCGGAAGCCGAAAGCAAAGTAGCTGTTTGAATCAGTGTCTTGTTATTATGCTTAAAATCATCATCTAAAACTTATTTTTTTGAATAGAAAATTATTTGACATGGCAAATAAAATTAAATTTTTACTCTCAAGACATCCAGATGATATTGATATGCAAAATTAGATACGCCCCCAACCCTGCATGCCCCCACCCCCTGTTCCGGTAAACCACTATTACATGAGCTTCATTTGCATATGAAAACGTGATAGGCTCTT
>JAOUQW010000001.1:20444887-20458675 GCA_028565825.1 Olivaichthys viedmensis
TGTTATATATATATATATATATATAGTAGTAATTATAGTATGTTATGTATAGTAGTAATAATAGTGTTATATATTGTAGTAATAATAGTATGTTATATATGGTAGTAATTATGGTGTTACATATGGTAGTAATTATAGTATGTTATATATATATATATATATATATATATATAGTAATTATAGTATGTTATGTATAGTAGTAATTATAGTATGTTATATATATATAGTAGTAATGGTATGTTATGTATAGTAGTAATAATAGTATGTTGTATATAGTAGTAATTACAGCATGTTGTATATAATAGTAATTATAGCATGTTATTGACTCGTTTTAAAATAAAGTTCTTAGTATTAGTTTGTAAGGGGCTTGCTTTTATGTGTATATTGCTGTTTCCTGAGGGTTTTTTTTTTGACACCCATATCAGTACAGCCCTATTTGCCTAACACTGCTGGTGTCTACTTCATTTTTGACCATATAAAATTCAGCCGAGGTTATCGGAATTTTTAAGTCTTTATAATTAAGAAACAGGACCTCATTGACCAATACTGCCATATCCTCTCCCTTTCTCTCTGTCTTCCTTTTCTCTCTCAGTTTGTGTGTATAGCGCAGCAGGACTACTGCTGCATCCTGAACCAGGTGGAGAAGAACATGCAGAAGGTGGAGGAGGAGGGGGAAATCGTCATGGTTAAAGAGCACCGCGAGCTTGATCGCACCGGCACTAGAAAAGGACACATCGTCATCAAGGTGAGAACTCTCAGGGATTACTTACTGGGATTCAGTTTAAACTGAATTACATGTGTATCGAACACGTGCCATAATTGATTCTGGAGCATGGAAATCTGCTGAACGGAGCACAGTGGAATTTGTCAGTCTGCATGACCTAATGAGTGCAGGAACAAGGAAAGGTTGCTGAAACTAGCCACTTGACATGTATTTACTAATACACCCAGGGCTAATGGTTTGTAGTGCACTGTATAGTGTGGAAATTAGGAAGGCGCTTTGGTCGTAGCCGAAGCATGTTACGTTTCATGCACTCTTCCATACTGCAGGGCACAACAGAGCGTCTGACCATGCACCTGGTGGAGGAGCACTCAGTGGTGGACCCCACCTATATCGAGGACTTCCTGCTTACCTACCGCACCTTCCTGTCCAGCCCCATGGTGGTGGGCAGGAAACTGCTGGAGTGGTTCCACGACTCCAGCCTCAGGGACAAGGTAAACACCCACACGCACAAACACTCATCATGTGTGTACAGTCAGCTCCAAAAAAATAATGATGAATTGAATGAATTTGTAAAACGCCTTTTTAAATACTAAAGTGTATTTAAGGATATATTGCCTGTATACCCTTATATATACTGTGTGTGTATGTATGTATGTGTGTATGTGTGTATATATATATATATATATATATACTATATATTTATATAGTTGTGTGTATATATATGTGTATGTATGCATATTTCATTTGCTAGATTTTGTCAAATAGTTGTCATGCAACAGATTTCATTCAAATGGTAATACAGTGTTAATGTTGTCATCAACGACTAACATCTGATATTTACTCAGTTAGTACACTCCTCTGTGTTGTGCATCATCATCCCTGCTGCTTTCAGAGAATAAGAACATATTTTTTTTGTAACTTTGTATTAGAATTATCTCTTGTTTGAGAAAGCTAATTTGACACATTCAGACTTTTGAATCCCACTGTACATCTCTGTAACTGTGCGTAAATGCCTGTGTCCCCAGGTTACACGGGTAGTCTTGCTGTGGGTGAACAATCACTTTAACGACTTTGAGGGCAACCCCGAAATGACGCACTTTCTCGAAGAGTTTGAGAGCAATCTGGAGAGGGAGGTCAGTGGCTTTTCTTTTTTTTTTGTAATTCTGTCCGTACAGCTGGTTTTGCATCTGCCTTTTAACAGTATTTTGAATGAGGCATGTTCTAACTCACCATAATCTCTCCGCTCTTGTGTGATGAAACAGAAAATGTTTGGGCACTTAAGACTGTTAAACATAGCATGTGCTGCCAAAGCCAAGCTGCGGGTGGTGACTCTGACCAAGCCGTCGCGCGAGGCTCCTCTGGCCTTCAGCCTGCTCGGTGGCTCGGAGAAGGGCTTCCGCATCTTCATCGAGAACGTGGAGCCTGGCAGCAAAGCTGCAGAAGCAGGCCTCAAACGCGGAGATCAGGTACTTCTGCATGAATCTCCTCTTACTAAACTTAATGCCTTGGAGCACTTTGTTTATGTTGAGTAATGAATCTTCTGCATTTGTTCTGATTATAATTTTATTTGGCATGGTTAAATGTAGCTGCAGAGGCTAGAGCTGGCAAGAAAGCTCCTAAAACTTGTGCTACATTGAAATCCATTAAGTCAAACCCCCTTGTAATTCAATCTACACTTCATCCTCCTCTTAAAGATGGATCTGAAACAATAAACTTTGATATAAATGATAACATTACTGCTAACGTTCTGTCTGTGGCTCTATAAAGTTCATTTGTATTTGAATACAGTGTCATCATATCAACCATACATTGAAATCACATTCTGTACCTCTCAGATCTTGGAGGTGAACGGGCAGAACTTCGAGAACGTGCAGCTGTCCAAAGCCAATGAGATCCTGCGCAACAACACACATCTGTCCATTACTGTGAAGACAAATCTCTTGGGTAAGTTACGCATATGTAGCCATGGGCCAGAACCAAAACAAAAAACTTTTATTAAGAAAGTTCTGTAAATTAGAACACTGTAGTTAAATAAGCCAAAGCTCGGATGGTGATACTGATGTAATACCCAGAGTGCTGATCTGAGATAAGCTACTTCTCGTCCTCCATTAGGATGTGACTGGGCTAAACTGATCCATAATCAGCTAGCTCCCCTCCTCCGTGGGGTTGTAATTGGGAAAATCTGATCTGAGATCAGTACTTTGAGTTTGTGTGGTGAACATGCTCCAGTCCTTTAGTCTGATCCGTGTCTTCTCTCAGTGTTTAAGGAGCTTCTGGCCCGACCGGAGCATGACCAGGAACCTGACCACGAGGAGGAGCTGGACAGGAAGAACGGGGCTCCACACATCCCCAAGATAGGGGACATTAAGAAGGCGAGCCGTTACTCCATTCCAGACCTGGCCGTGGACGTGGAGCAGGTGATGGGTCTGGAGAAAGCAAGCAAGAAAGCCAAGGCCAACACGGTGGGTGGAAGGAACAAGCTGAAGAAGATCTTCGACAAGACTCTGACCAGTATTCTTCCGCCCAAGCCGTACAAGTGAGAGTGAAAATCTAGAATATGGTTTCATAAATGGTAAAGCATATAAGATCTCGCTTCATGTAACCACGTGGTGTAACCGTCGGTAACCGTTGGGGTGTGTTCTGCAGTGATGTTGGTGTAGGCCAGTCCCAGGATGACAGCATTGTCGGAATGAAGCAGTCGAAACAGATCCCTCCTGCTCTTCCGGTCAGCGGAAACCTGTCATCCAGTAACCCCGACCTGCTGCAGTCTCACCATCGCATACTGGACTTCAACAACCAGCCAGGTAAACAGCATGATGTTTTTTACGCTGTTACAAATTTGATGGAGGGGAAATGAAAGGATTTTTTACGAGATGTTTAACCTTGTGGAGGTGAATGTTATAAAACACATCAGTATGCGTCAAAAGAAATACGAATGCAAAAGTTTCAGGAGCTCATCATGTACAAAATCTCCTCTTTTCAGAGCCCGTCCCCGTCAGTGAGTACATAAATCTCTAGTTCTCGAGTGGCTCTTGGTGATCACTTCAAAAATCATGCTGCTCTTCTCCTTCCACAAGCTTCTTATATGAGGACGTCCGATTTGCTTTCTGCCCACAATCATTTCCTTCTCACACATTTGGTGGCGTTGAACTTAAAGTGCTTCTTCAAGGCATATCAAAGAAAACCAGCGCTGTTAATAATGAGTGTCCACTAACAGGGAGCAATTAGCATTATGTGGTTGTGTCATGCCAAATTGTCCCTTCTTGCTCTCATTTATTGTTAGCCATATTTTTATTTTATTTTTTATTCTTATTCTTAACACTGCCCATGCTAATGCTGTCGCCATTAGTTAAAGCCTGATCCGTTGATTTGGTTGTTTGCACTTCCATTAAGTGACCCATTAATCTGGTTAAATCAACCATGAACTCACATGGTGTGTCCTTTCCTTCCAAATTGATTCTCAGGACTTAACGTCTTTGCTTGCTCATGGTAGTGTTGGGACAAAATTAACTCCAGATTCCAGAATGAAATTAGCATTTTGGTTTTAATTAGCATTTTGTTCAGGGACGGGAATAATGATTATGGGATGCGGTTAACCCTATGCAACGACTCGGGTAAAAGCTTTTGCCATTATCTTCAGTATCTTACCGGCCCACGTGCTGCTCGTCCTCAGACATGTCGGACCAGGTGCTGCGCGTCTTCAAGGCAGATCAGCAGAGCCGTTACATCATGATTGGGAAGGACACCACAGCCAAGGAGGTCGTGGCTCAGGCCATCCGGGAGTTCGCCCTGACCGCCGCCCCCGAAGCTTATTCGCTGTGCGAGGTGTCAGTCACACCCGAAGGTGTGATCAAGCAGCGGCGGCTCCCCGAGCAGCTGTCCAAACTGGCAGACAGGATCCAGCTCAGCGGCAGGTACGGCCTCGGCTTCAACACAGCCACACGCGGAATGTGAAACGTGCAATAGAAGTGGCATTTTCCATGTCAATTTATAGTTTGTAATAATATATTTTAATATATAGAACTAATATAATATATTCACAGTCTATAAATGTATGCAGTCGAATGCAAAAGTCTGCACGCCCTTAGGACAAAATGAAGAAGACAAAGAGATTTAATTCAAACCAACACATTTAGAGTGTCCGAATTTCACAGATGTTCCTTTATTATAAATAGTTAATTTTTAAAAGAATAGTCGAATATCAACACTTGTGATATTGTTATCGTAGACAATTTAAAATACTGTTGCTCGGGTTCTTCAGATTTCCTGCGCAGGTCTGTAAAGTCTGGAAATGCACAGAATTTAAAGGCACACATTTCCAGATCATTTTGGAATTAAAGTATGGATATTCTGTCGTCAAGGTGATAGACTCAAGACACTAAGGATTTAAATCCATTGTCATTCGACATTCCCATATTCTCTGCACTAATGCAGCCTCCCCAATGCATATTTTTGTAACACAGTTAATGAGCTTTAAAAACATACTGAACAAAATAAGTGGGAAAAGTCTTGAAAAGGTCTGGAATTTTTTCACAAAGAAAGGCCTGTTCTTTTTTTATTTTATTTTCCAGACTGTTTTTCTGTTAATTTTGCTATGTATTTTAAATTGTTGTCTTGTTGCAGGATACACCCACATTTCTTTTTTTTTTTGTATATCAATTGTATTTTATCTAACTGTAAATTCTTTTTCACACAGAAACCATGGGGATGCAAACTTTTGCACAACTGTATATAATAATATTTTATTGTAATATATACCGCAATATTGAATACTAATGATATTGTTATTGTGGGCAATTCAAAATACTGTATTAGGTGCTAGTCCTGCATTCTAGAACTGCATTTTTGGTAAGCGTTTTCATCTCTGAGGTAAAGGTGCTATCATTTGTAGGTCAGCCTAAGGCAGCTGTCTTGTAAGGTACTTTATTTTGGACGAATGTGAGAGCAAAGGCTGTACAGGCAAACATTTAATGTGACGATATCCTAAACTGCCATAAAAACCTTAGTCTGTTATGATGACCTAAAAATGAACACATCTACCCTCTGTAGCGTCTACCTCCAAACCCCTGTGTCCCCTCTGGCCCTCAGGTACTACCTGAAGAGCAACATGGAGACGGAGACATTGTGCTCGGACGAGGACGCCCAGGAGCTGCTGAGGGAGAGCCAGATCAGCTTGCTGCAGCTGAGCACGGTGGAGGTGGCCACGCAGCTCTCCATGCGCGCCTTCGAGCTCTTCTGCGCCATCGAGCCCACCGAGTACATCGACGACCTGTTCAAGCTGCGGCTCCGCTCGGCCGGACCCTCCAGCCTCAAGCTCTTCGAGGAGTCCATCAACCGCGAGACCTTCTGGGTCGCCACCGAGGTGCTGAGGGAACCCAACCAGCTCAAGCGCATGAAGATCGTCAAGCACTTCATTAAGATCGCCCTGCACTGCCGCGAGTGCAAGAACTTCAACTCCATGTTCGCCATCATCAGGTGAGAACTTTCCAGATATTAAAGTATTCAGTGGTAGTGGGAGTGGTGTTTCAGCGGTTAAGGTTCTGTGTTAATGCCTGGTTGTTGAGAGTTCAAATCCGAAAACCGCCCATGACCTCTTACGGCTCCAGGGGTGCCATGAGAAATGGAATGGTGTCTAGATGTAAGAAGCCCCATCAGTAGACTATAATTCACCTTCTTCATCCACAAAAGTGCAGTATTGTGGCAACAGTATTAATTTGCCGCGTGTGTTTTTTCAGTGGTCTAAATCTGGCGCCCGTGTCCAGACTGCGAGGAACGTGGGAGAAGCTGCCCAGTAAGTACGAGAAGCTCTTCAGTGACCTGCAGGACTTGTTCGACCCGTCCAGAAACATGGCCAAGTACCGGAACGTTCTCAACAGCCAGAACCTGCAGCCGCCAATCATCCCTCTCTTCCCTGTTATCAAAAAAGACCTCACCTTCCTCCACGAGGGTAAGACGGGAGGAATTTATCATCAGATTTACAATCCACTTCCCTTACTCAGTTCGTTAGCATAGATTACTGTACCTGCAGGTACAACTTTAAGTGCTGTGTTTGACATTAGGCTCCAAGTCAGGTTGTGTTTGTTAGGAATGTTGTAGTTATTTCATATAAAACGATTTTTTTTGTGTGTTTTTACTGGTTCTTTAAAGGTGGTCAAAAATCCCTTTAACATCATTATACTTCCAATGTTTTTTTTTATTTTTATATATTTTTTTTATTGGCAATTAGGCGAAAAGTGAAATGTATGGCAACCAATAAAAATAGAAAAGACACGGCACGGTGCATCTTCATCTTCAAAAATGCAGAAATCTGGTTTAGCGCTGTTCTTCAAAATAAACTAAAACCGAAAAGTGAATTTCTAACTGAACTTTGTCCTAATTATTGTCAAATAATCTTTATCAAGGTATTTTGCTAAAATATTTATCATATTTTTTCGCATCTCTTGCCCATCTATAACTTCCAGTATATACTAAAACCCCGTTTACACTTGGTCGTTTTGTCTTGAGTATCAGGATTATATACGTATAGGGATTGTCCACATAATGAAAGTGTAAATGCACCCACAAGGGAGATACAGCTGTCTCACCAACCCACATCCAAAATCCTTCCCAACCATCTTTTGCATAAAACAACTGAATAGAAGGAACAACAAAGGAAGTTGTGTGTCGAGTTCGGAGCTGATTTTGCATAGTACATGCAATACAGCGATCGGATTTCAATTTGGACAACTGGTGTGAGTGCGGGTGGTTAAAATCTCCTCATCATTATACAATCCAGATACAACATGTGTAAACAATGTCTAAATTTAGGTTCCCTCAAGTAAACAAGTATCCCACTCCATATTAAAATCAAAATGCACTAAGGGTAGAGTTCCTGTAATACTTCTTGTTACGGATGTTTCTTCATTATCACACATGGTCAATTAGATATTATTAAGTTATTATTTATAGATATTTATAAGGTTTGCATCTCCCTTTGCATCTGACGACTTGATCCCTCAAACTTCTTGTCGCCTCTGAACAGCTTTTGGATCCTCTCATTTGTAATATTGGACCATTTTCTTGACATATCAGTAGCTCTTGAGTTTGAAACAGCTGAGTCACTCTCCTCCTCTCTTTAGGCAATGATTCGAAGGTGGACGGCCTGGTGAACTTTGAGAAGCTGCGTATGATTGCTAAGGAGATCAGACACGTGGGTCGGATGGCTGCGGTCAACATGGACCCAGCGCTGATGTTCCGCACCAGGTGAGCGCTTTCGGTCAAACCCGCGTCTCCGGGAACTGTCCTTCCTTTAGGCTGCACTTCACCAAAGAGCTTTTAGTGCACTTCACACCTGTATGTATGCTGCGCGTAAAGCCATGACGTCACGCGTTCACACACAGGCTTTCACTAAAGGTTTCCGATTGGCTGCAGATGTGTTGTTTTTTTGTTTTTTTTGTACATGTGCGTTTGTTGTTGTATCATGCTGGAATAATTGTTCTTGTATCTCTTGTGGGCCTCTGGTGCTGCTCACCTTTGGTACTCTTTGTCTCTTTTTCTCGTCATCTAAGCATGTCTCCCTCTTTTTTGTCTCTTTTCCTTCTTTTCTCTCTCTTCCTGACTCTGTCTCTATTTATCTGTCTATCTCTCTCTCGCTCCCCACCCTCTCTGCCTTCTGCCCCACACATCACTGTTCATGGCTCTCCCTTACAGGAAGAAGAAGTGGAGGAGTTTGGGGTAAGTCTGGTGACCTCTTGGTGACCTCTGACCTTAGGCCCCATGCCTCCCTGCTCTCACGCTCTCCTCCCTTCTCATCTTTAATTTCAGCTGCTTCCTCACCGTTTACTTTTTATTTAATTGCATTTAAATGTGCCTCCCGCTCTGACGAACGGTCGTCTGAGAGTGTGAAGCTGTCACTTTTGCTAGTCCGGGTCATTGTAGCGAACTCACACTCGCGTTAAACGCTCACCAAAAGGGCCTGCACTAATTCCGGAAAAACACAACTACTCCATTCTGCATGAAGATTTTTTTTTTTTTACCCATCTATTACGGGATTTTAATGTGACCCTTCATGATCCACCTTAGCAAAAGTGATGTGTTCTAACACGTTTAACCTCCAGCTACACTACTTACCAGAGCCGCATGTTTTCACAATGTTTTCTTTTCAGTGCTGTGTGAGTTTTCTGGTTTGTTTTAAGTTCACAATTTTGTGTGTGACTTGCATCAACTGTGCATTGAAGCTGAAACCCACAGCAGTTTATATGATGGATTATAAGATAAGCATATATCATAGAATAATTATTATAACCATTTAGAAGTAGGTGAGCCAAATATAACCCATTAGGGGTGTGTATCTCTCCTTCTGACACGTTTGGATACATGATCAATGAACAGATGTAGAAGACGCATTTAAATCAGCCAGTGGTTCAATACAATATGATTTAGAGCTGTTTCAATGCAATAGGATGCAATACAATTTTATTCAGAATAGTGCACCCAATTTGATTATAATTGGAGGAAAAATAGGAGTGGGCGGTGCCCCCTTCACTGGGACTGACAGTCATAAAAGCCACGCCTCTTTCGCTGAGACTAACAGGAACAGAAGCCACGCCTCCTTCACTAGGACTGACAGGAACACATGCCACGCCTCCTTCACTAGGACTGACAGGACACATGCCACGCCTCCTACACTGGGACTGACTGGCACATAAGCCACGCCTCCTTCACTGAGACACGGGTACAGGAAAGCAAAAGGGCAAAAGAGAGAACCTGTGCCCAAAATGGTGGCCTACTAGCCTATTCCCTACAAATGGCAAAGTGCATTGTTATCCTAAGCAGTGCATTGTGGGATTGCATGAGCACATATTCTTCTCTATATTTCCCACTATGCTTTCAGACATGGTTACAAAAAGGCAAAAACTTCCAAAATAGTGCACCATGTAGTGAATAGGGTCAGTTTTAGACAGGGTCAAAGCAAATTTATTTGATAACTTTCCTAAGAAATAGTACACTAGTAATAAAAAAAAAAACTTTTTCCCGATAAATGTTTTGACTCGGTGCAGCCGTATTGTAAATGAAGAGACCGGTGCATTGGTTCGAAAAGGTCAGTCTTTACACCCCTTATGCCTAAAATGTAAAATGATTCAACTAAGACCTGCTCAGATAAACTCAGTTACTCTTGAATGTTTTCAGTTGTATAATTGGCATGTGTTACTCTAATCCCGCCCCCCGTTCAGTTTAAAAACCCTTCTCTTCCCCTTTTGCCTGATTGGCTGAGATGCAAAGTGCATGGAATGTCCTAAAACTGCAAGGAATGCCACTTGCTGCATGTCTGTTTCTGAGAGCAGTGTGTGACCCTGGACTAAAAATATCCCCACACCCGTCCTCACTCTGCCTGCCTGTGTGTGTATGTGTGCGTGTGTGTAGTTCACTGAGCCAGGGCAGTGCCAACGCAGCCGTGCTGGATGTGACCCAGACGGGCGGGCATAAGAAACGGGTGAGGCGGAGCTCCTTCCTCAATGCCAAGAAGCTGTACGAGGACGCACAGATGGCACGCAAGGTTAAGCAGTACCTGTCCAACCTCGCACTCGAGACCAACGAGGAGAGCCTGCAGACGCTGTCCATACAGTGTGAACCCTCCATAAACACACGTGAGTGTGTCTGTTTACACAAATACACACACAGAAACTCTAATCTTTACTCCTTGTATTCCTATATATAACCTTTAGGCCATTATTATTGCTGTTGCTGAACACACACTAGGACACTACACTAGGAAGTAGATTAATATATTAATACCTTGACCATCTGACCACACTGTGTGTTCATGCACTATACAGTCGCCTGTACATCTGCATCAACTGGCTGCCATTTTAGCTCCAGTTCTCTGCTAGGCCACTCTAGCTGACCCCATGTCCCTCCCACAGTGCCCAAGAGCTCAGGGGACAGGAAGAGGCCGGACACGTCGCCCGTGGTAGCGCGAGCCGCACTCCACCCGCGCCAGCAGCTCCAGAAAACCAACCAGGCCCTGCAGGTGCCCACCGTCGCCCTCTACCCATCCCGCAAGAAGGTGCCCGTCAAAGACCTGCCGCCATTCGGTAAGACTGCGCACACACACAAGATTTATTTTGATTCATGTCAGGCATGCACTGTTTTTACTAGAGCTGTTTCTTTATAAATTGTATTCAAATTTGAATTACTTGAAAGGTTTAGTGTTTGAATGCATTCGGATATTAATGATCCTGTAATCTAGGACTAGTCCCAGCTTCAGACGCTTCGCCCACTTATTTTATACTTATTGTACACTTAGCTGGCCACTAGCTTTAGAGGCTTGAATGCTGCAATCTGATTGGCTATTTGCTCTTCCGTGTATACGCAGTGGTTACTGGATAAAAAAAAAAAAAAAAGAAAAGGTAATAGCATTCCGTATTTAAAAGTTATTAAAATGTTTTGTTTGAAACAGCTAGCGGTGAATAAATATCTTTGTGTGATGGTTGGACGTTGGCGGTGTCAGTTAGCGAAAAGTACCAGAGTCTCTAGCGATAGCAAGAAGTCTGGCTTGCGTGACAATACTGCCACAGACAGAGCAAACATTAGCAGTAGCACTACACTATGCACTTGTATCACATAAACCACGGAAGGTGAAAATTGTCTCGCTTTTTTAAGCAAGGAAACTTTACGAATAGGCAATATCACAATTTTATCACAGCCTTTATTGTTTTATATGTTTTTATGTCTGTCTTTACCCGCAGTTATATTTTTAGGCGACCCGGCATTCATGTAAAAGTCCGCCATCTTCAATTCGTCTTTACGCAGGAATATATATATTATTATATCATTATATTTAAGTCCCTCCAACACAGATCCCAGATGTCTTCTTATTCAGTAATTATGCTAACTGCATAATGCCTTTGTAGACCCTACATAGTGCGCAATATGCCCAATAAAACGCTTTTAGAGATTCAGCAACAAAAAAAGAGTGACTGAAATAAGCGCCTGTTGGAAATGGAATAATACATATAAAATGTTATATTTATTTATTACACCAGCTAGCATAAGCATACATAGGATGAATAATAAATGGCCCAGAATTGAGCCTTGGGGTATTCCGCAATATAAACACAGGGTACACACTAACTAAACAGAACAACACAATACAATAAACACACAGGACACGATAAATATTAAAAAACCTAAAATAACTAGACATTATTGTATCCGACTACACAACTATATATCATGTTTCAGTAGACTCGTGATAGGCGAATAAAAGTAGAACATGGGATCTTAAATAGTAATATATATACACAGTGGAACGTGTTTAATTATTAATGTGCATAAATATTACAAGATATCATTCCAGTGTTTCTGTTGTCTAATAAAGGTGTATAAACAAATTCATATTAAAGAGAAAAAAAAAGGTTCTGCAGCGCTGAATTGTCCTTCAGAATAATGATTCTTACAAAAATTTTATGAAAATAAATTTAAATAAAAATTCATTTCTGTGCCTTATTTCTAAGAATATTACTATCTCTTTATTTATGTCTGTCTGTCTGTAGCTGCTTTTGAAAACCCTTTCTATCTTTGACCCATATACATATACTACTATACTCTCTGGTGGTGTTACATGATATTGTGGCAGCCCTTTTGTTCATCAGTGGCTCTGTATACAGGCACGAGTTCACCGCAGTCCCTGAAGAAGATTCTGTCTCTGTCCGAGGAGGCGGCTGAGAGACACAGGAAGCAGACAGAGGACGCCGTGTCCAGCGTTTCGTCTCCTCCTACGTCGCCCCGGAGCTCCCCAAAGAAAGGTGAGACCAGGACAGACTGCACACACTGCCCTTCTCACACACACACACACACACACACACACACACACACACAAACACTCGCACTTTGTTTTATCATCAGAAACAGATACAGTTTGTAAAATGATGTTCCTCGAACAAGATTACGTCATTCTTCACGAATTCAAGTCGACGTAAGTGTGTTGTTATTGACTGATAACAGTAGGGGAAAACGTATAACACACAGGACTGTATTCAATGAGTCAGTATCAGGTGTTAGGAGCGTACGTGTGTTACCATTTAAACGAAATGTACGGCATCACAACAGTTGTACAAAAAAGAAAAAAAAAGAAACGGCGTGTACACAAGATATTCAGATTCATACGAGGATGTTTCAAAGAGTTAAACAAATATTGTTTTAAATAATGCATTCTCGAGTGATGCGTATAAAATTTTATATTTTGAGAAAGATGATTTCGAGCAGTTCTTAGGCCCTACTGTAGGGGTACTGTGTGTAAGCTGTGGCGTCGTCGCCCCCTGGTGGCAACCCAGTGATAGACGCAGGCACACGGACAGCACATGTGTTAAAACTGTAGTGTCACACACACACCCACACACTCTCACACACACTCTTCATGCTTATTACACTGGCTCTCAGTCTTCCACACACATTCAGCACCCTCTGGTGTTCACACTGCACACTGCGCCATGTCTCACACACACTGCTTACTATAACATTCTGCCATCTTGTGGCAAAACATCCAAATACAAGGTGCCAGAATGTTCTGTTCTCATTAAAGGGATAGTCACTGACCAGGCCATCGACTAACTAATGTTGACAGCTAGCATGATGTCTCATCACTGTGCAACTGTGTGGGAAGAGCTTTAATGCCACTATAGGAAGGCTGAGCTAATACTAATCAAGTTCATATGAATAGAATATGGAATTAAAAGTTTACAGTTTAATTTTACCTTACCTCAAATGCAGCCAAGACATGTTTGGTGTCTAAAGTTTGCTTCTTTAAGTAAGGAAAGCTCATAACAACCAGTTTAGCATCGTGCAAACTGCATGTCACATCACACACTGTTCAGTTAGACCTGCTTATGTGGTTTCTGACATTGTATGACACCCTATCATGTGTATAAAAATGGACTAAAGGACGTAACATATATTGAAAAAATACAGTCATAACATAGTTTGGTGTGAATTCACCCCTGCATCAGACACAGGTAGGAAGCGTGGAACAAAAATTCAAGGCGGAATTGTTCGTTAAAGGTGATTTGGTTGATACTGTAGTTTTA
>JAOUQW010000001.1:20485678-20510705 GCA_028565825.1 Olivaichthys viedmensis
GCTTGATGTTGGGTCTGGTGGAGGGTGGCAGGATAGGGATAGGAAATAAGTCTACACATGTTGTTCATTTAATTAAAAATATATTTACAAATATTTCTGCATATACAGAGCTTGTATTTTACTTATTTTTTATATAGCTTGAATACAGTGAATTGGAAATTCAGTGCCAAGTTAGGACATACTGTATATTGTAGATATATTTTGTATATGGTGATATATATGTACATATATTTTCTTCCATGTGGGAATGTGGCCCATATGTGGTCGGTTATAAAAACAAAAACAAAAAAACGTACGCTCACCTTCTTAAGCAGCTAATAGCCTTAGTTACTGGAGAAACCATAATATCTGTCAAGGTTACCAGCTTACAAGGTCGACTCGGATTTGACTTAAGGTGATGGTCAGTCATTGAACATAGTTTATAATGTAAAGCAGAAATTTAAAAGAACATTTCCAAACACTACAAACAGAAAGCAGACTGCACATGCATGGTTATGCCACTGTGATCATTTCTTTATTCACACAGGCAGAAGGTAGGCCTAATATTAAATGCCTTATCTTACCAAGAAGCCAGCCTTCATGCACAACTTTAGCCTGCAGTCTGTTCCCAACTGTTTCTCAGAATGAATGAATCATGATAAGACCATCTTGAGGCCATCTTGCCACAAGATTAGTTAGACAAATTACAGATAATCTGCATGTTGTTGGAGTGTAAATGTTTTCTGTTGATATAAACAAAATCATTATCTTACAGCCTCTTTATCGCAATGTGAGTACAGTAGATTGTTTTGGTAGTTGCTGCTAATTGTGCTTAATCGGCCTGTTCACAGTGATATTGAGACATTCAGGTATTTTCACTGCTTTGTCATTTGTAGTTCTTAATTAGCATACAAAATCCAGCAAAATGTTCATGCGCATGGTCTAAAGTTTGTGTAGTACCATGCACATTCTCACTAGTTTACTTTTTAAATACTCCATTGTGGGCGTCAAACTCAACCTTTTGTGAGTATGCAATGTTTATATATGAGGCCCCAAAAATGTGTGGTGGTGTGTTCTCTTTCTGAGGAACAGAAAGAGTACAGGGTGATGGTTTAGAAAATGATCTTGGCTTTCAGATGCTTCTCACACACTGAGGAGACTCGTCAGCATTTAAGGTTGGAATGGGAAAAAGAGCAGGTAGTGCTATACCTCTGATCGCTTGCTGTTGTTTGCATTTTTCAGCAACTGACATGCAGAATATACAGTATTTAAGATGCTCTTGATGCATGTTTGAATTCCACTTTAACATGCATGTGCTGCCAGAATAAGACACAGTGCCAAAGTTGTTTTTCTCTCTTTAAGCACTTGCTTTCTGGGCCTCACTGTTTTGTTGGGTATTGCCATGCTTCCTGGCAAATTTGATTGTTATTACATATTATTATATATATATATTGTTTATCTTCCTCCTGCAGCCCAGGGAGAGAAGACACAATATAACTTCTTACAGCAGTTTAGAAATATGGTCTTTTTGGCCCCATTTATACCTTGAAAAAACACACAATCTATCTGGATATTGCAATCGCAATGTGTGCAGCATGCGTTTATACAAGTTTTTTTAATTTTTTTATAAAAAATGGGTCAAATGCTATCTGATCATTGTCACGCTTGTCGACGGGGCGGCAGGACACAGACACATAGCCGTTCAAACAATACGTTTATTTTGATCACAAACTATACATAACATGACACAAAACATTCAAGGACAGACTGGATGGGAACACAAGGGCTTTTTATAGGAGCACTAACGAGGAATCAAGTAGGGAACAGGTGGATACAATTACGACACGTGACGAGGAACAGACAAAACGACAACAAAGGTGTGTTGCGCTCGTTACCTTAGTGGCCGCAAAAAAAAAACATATTTATTTTTTGGACGATCATCAAATACAAATTACAAAATAGCATTTTGTATTTCCAATACGTGTATCAAAAATACTGCCCATTCCTGACAATGAACCTTAAATGAACCTCAATGCTTATTTACAACACAGTTCTAGCTCGCTAATCCCCATGCCTCTCCAGTTTAACGGCTGAGTTCTAACTTTGGTCTCTCTGTCTGTCTCTTTCTCTCTTTCTTTCTCACACTTGAGAAACTCCACACACACACACACTCACACAATCACACACACAGAGACCTTCATGGGTGAGCAGCAGCTGCCAATCATGTGGACATGTTATATTGACGCCTCAAAACGCTTCAGCTGGAGAACATCAAAGTGAGTGACATGCCTTGCTAACCTCAAACACACACACACACTCTTAACACTGAGACCACACATGCGATTCTTTCCTTTCAATGCTGGAGGAATATTACAGGCTTGAAGTTTCAAACACAAAAAAAAGATCCAAGACTTAATAATGAATCCACTTATCCAAGTACATTCAGTGAAGGTCAGCAAATCAGAAATTCTAGAAATGCACAGCTTCCATCTAACCTGCTATCTTCCTATTCCTGAAGAACGCTTTATCATTTCCACACTAGCAGAGGTGGACAGGAACCTATTACAGAATCAGATTATACAAAAGGAAGTACAGGAAATAGCCCCACAAATGCCAGTGGGTAATGATAATCATCCAGTACCAGCTAGAAATTTCAAAAGCTGCCAGCTACATAAACAGCCAAGAAACGCGTATCGCTGAAAGAGCATGATAATGAAACACGTTAGACATTGTGTTATAATGTTATTATAGCCTTGAGTTAGTTTGGGAAGCTCTGAACACTACATTTATTTTTCCAAATCGCACAGAACACTGCTATTATTGCACATTATCGCAGGAGGTGTGGATGTTTTGGATGTATGGACTGGATGATATAATGGAAGATCCAATCAGGGACTTTGTGGACAGACTCAGACGGACAAAAACACACAGACACAATGGATTGAATGCAGTAATGCGTTATGGATGTCACAGAATAATGATCACATTCTTATGTTTGTGCTCACAAACACAGAACACACAAAGTCAAAACAAAGTGTGGAGAATTAAATAAAAAATTTAAAGTTTAAAATGATGATGGTGTTCCTGGCTCAAAAATGCCCATTGAGTATATTAATAATTTCCCATCAGATCAGGTTACACTCACACACACAAATACACACATACAAACACACACATACAGACTTTCCCTCTGTTTACCTCTCCCTCTCTTCTCTTTAGTCTAACGAGCGTGATGGTGGACAGGAAGGTCTAACTGAATTAGTTCTGCTCCTGGAGGCATTTAATGGCCAGGCGTGATGAGCAAGCCCGTGATCGGGAGCTGGTGGCATTAAACACAGCTCAAACTGAGGAAGCAATCGAACAACAGTTACACAGAGCCAAAACTGAGGAAACAATTAAACAGAGCTAGAAGTGAGAAAAGAGCCACGCACCACTGACAACAGCTTTTCAAGGATGCAATGCCACTTTCACATTAATTAGGCAAGGAAGGTGATGCACAACCAGTGCTTATATACACAATGGATGCAATTTTGTCTTTCACACTTTATGTTGGTGTCATGCTTGTGGACGGGAAACGTCGGCATCGCGGAACAGTCCTCTCTCTCTCTGTTTCATCCACCACGGCGAACTCTGCCGCCAGCTTTGCCGGGTCGTCGACTTTTAGCAGCATGTAGAGTTTTGTCGCAGGCAGGTATTCCTCTTCCTCCATGACAGTTGTATCATTAAGGGAAAAAACCAAAACAAGTTAAAAACTGGAACAAGCAAACACGGAACACTCATCGAGCTCAGGATGAACATTACTATTTCATTCTATATTGGATGAGCACATTAGAAGCAGGATAAGAATAGGTTAAAAGCTCAAGTAATCTAAAAAAAATAGTACCTAATGTATCCCTCATAATGGAAGCCCTGTGATGGAAATTCACAGGACTAATTTTTGCTATAAATGTGAAATATATGGTAGAAATAAATCATAAAAGCAATGAAGAGTTTGACATTTTCACATCTAATAGTATATTTATCATTAAACAAACATTTAAAAAAAATAGCTTGACCTTTTGTGCCAGCCAGAAAATAAAAATACAACTCCTCTAATGTCGCCTGAGTATTTTTTCAGTCCACTGCTTCAGCTAAATTACAGTAGACGATTATTAAAATTATGGATGCCAATTAGATGCAGACAAAAGTGGAGACCTCGGTCTACATTTACCAAACTTCTCAGAGTAATCTAAGCTGAGTTTTTGTCTTTTGAAAGAGGATCCAAAAGTAGACTATAAGGTTTGTAGACCAAAAGTAGACTATAAGGTGTGTAGACCACAAAAGGCCGCTTATTTTAGGAAAAGTGCTTTTGCTTCATTCAAATGTGGTCGTGTGTTGACATTTCTCAATATTACGGAACCCATGGATGTTTGTGGTCAATGCTAAGTGTAATTACAGTGTAATTTAGTCATACATAGTCTTCACTTTGCAATTTACCAAAGCATCTGCGGGGAAACAGTGCTTGTGCGACTTTAAGCAGTTAAACAGCAAGCGTGTCATGTTTGTCTTCCCTTGTTGAACGGGTTTTCACACATGTTCCATTTAAACACACCAGTCCATCTATAGAAGTCTTTATGTAGGAAAAAAAACATTAATTGGCATTCCTATATGCACAAGTATTTTCACAGATTTTGTTAGCCAGCTAGTTAACATAAGCTAGCCTGACAGGATTTTTAGGTCATAGTCATAATCTTCACTGCTAAGCTACCCGGTTAGCTAGCTAGCTAGCTAGAAAGATAGATACTTTATTGATTCGTTTTCATAAATGGTTCTAATCTTCACTTCTAACACTAGCTATTTGGTTAAGCTAACTTGACAGGATTTCTGAAAGGATTGTTACATCATATTCATCAGTATTTATAATCTTCACTGCCTAGCTGGGCAACAAACGCTTACCTATGAGGGCAATTATAAAACTACTTTTAAGGGCCTGGTGATACTCGTTTGATTTCGTATATGGGCTCAAAGACACACCCATCTGTCCCACTCAAAGACATGCCGACTGGTCTGCGGTCTGCAAACATACCCTCTTTACAATAAAAGCTTTGTATGTGTGTTAAATTAATAAGAAACATGTAGCATGTTTCTTATTAATTTAAGAAAGGTGGGGGCATGGTTTAGTGTAAGCCATTTTGAGGGAGGTGTTTGGGGATAAGCCAAAGGAGTAATGGCTGAAGTGGCACACCTGAACCTTGCTTCTTGTCATGTATTTATGTTTTTTTTTCCTCTCTCTCAGGCAGTGAGCTGTGTGTGTGGATGTATGAGACTGCCCAGGCAGACAAGACAAAGCAAGCTGGAAAGCCGCTATATTGTTTGCTCATTTTAAGTTAACATCACAGTCTCCCGACTTTGTTTCTAGGATGCATAATAAAATTAGAACCCGTGTGTGTGTGTTATACAAATTAATAAGAGGATGTATAACAAAAGTAGAATGTTGGTTATTTGTGACTTGAGAGCAGTTGAGACAGTCCCCTCGGTGAAGGCTTTGCTTCCTTGACAGGTACATTTGGTGTATCAATCAAGGCAAAGGCATCAAATTTCGTTTATTACCTTCGTCATGACTTGATGAGAAACTTTATGATGGTGTTGATGGGCACTGTGATTTCTTCTGCATGGTTCCCTTGGTATTTTCCCTTGATAGTTTCATTCTTTGAGAATTAAGATTTTATTTCTTTGCGAAGTACAGCTGTTCATATAACGCGTAGAACAGGCAGTCTATCTATAACTCATTATAGAGGGCATGCAATAAAGAAGTGACTATTTTTCTCCTTTGGCCTAAAACCATTTAACCAAATGCAATTTCAGAATGTAATCCTCATTAAATTAAAGCATAACTTCAACTAAATTGTTCTACTATATTCTGTCATAATGAAGGTAATGGACTTTTGTTAAAAGGATAATAATGTCCATACACACTGAACAAAGGCCAAACCTAAACTAGAATGGAGTCAGAGCTGACAATTCCACCACAGTAATATATGACAGTCTTTTTATTGTTTGCTAAATAGTATATATGCAGTAAAATATCTCAGAGTTAGATGTCGACCTGGGCCTCGAGGACACCCAGAAAGTCTACCATGTTGTTCTGTTTCATTTCTTAGTGCTGATTATTTATTACAGATATGCTGAGAAGTGTAATAGAACATTTATGACTGGTCCAGGGTCCTCAAGGGCCACACTGTGAACTTCCAGATTTTACATATGATTTTATGTATGAGACACGGGTATAACCTAGGCTTTAATTTTGCTTAAATAATTCTCAAACCAAGTAGTTAAAAAAAACATTTCAGGAAGAGAAATCAAATTAAATGAAGGCTAATGGGCACATTGGAAGAAGGATAAACCTTGTTTGAAGTTTAAACCATTAAAAATAACCAATGTTAAATTCATAATTTGTTTAATTATACATTCAATTATAAATTGTTTCATATGCTTTTGTGATTCCAAATACAGCATTTTCCTCCATTACCCTGGTTATGAACTACACTATTCACTACAAAACGGCAAGGGGCCATATTAGGAAAATATGACCATATACTCTATCTAAATCTCAGACATTTGTTCACTAAAATCAGAAAATTGTATTACAATGCTAAGTTTTGTTTATCAACTTTTACTACAGCATTTATTGATATTGCTGTACAAATGCACTGTGCTGTATGTAATGTTAACAGTATTGGAGTATTAACCCTCCCTGCTCCAGGGGCGCTGTATCATGGCTGACCCTGCGCTCTGACCCCATCTTACCGATATGCGAAGAATCAATTTCACTGTACTGTACTTGTATATGTGACAATAAAGGAGCATTCTATTCATATTCTCAGCGATTAATTTAACTGTCTTAAAAAGAGTAACAACTGTATGCCATATGATAGAGCCCACCATGTCGTTTCATGGTGGAACACCACACTGGCACACACCACACATTTAAATTACAAATATACAGTACAAAGTAAAAATGCATTATAAAAGGAATGCAAAGCTTGATATCTTCATATTTGACAGAATAATTAAATTCACATTATAAGCACCAGACAAGCTTCTGTGTGATCAGCAATTTTCCTTTTCTTTGCCGCTCCCTCATTAAAAGTTAATTAGCGGTTACGTTTCCTTTTCATTGAGTTGCCTTCAGCTAAGGAGAAAAATAGGCACAGTAATTCGCTGCACCTTCAGCACCAGAAATTTAATCCACATCCATTTATATTTTTCAGCAGGTTCCGGACCGATGAACGCGGGAGAGGAGCTGAGGGCCAATGAGCGGGGAGGACCATGAAAGGAGATGGAGGATGTAGGTACTCTCTCTGAAAGAGTGTGAAGTGAAGGAAGAAAGCACCGTGAGCACCAGCTCCCTCCAGCTCTCCTACAAAGAGCATTTCCAATGTGCCGGAGGAGGAAGAGTCTGTAGTGCTGCACTGGATGGGAGACAGGCAGCAGTGTCACTTTCTTACTAGGTCCTGAAGCTCAGTTGATAGAAATGCTTTTGGATTGTGCTTCGTTTTGGCAGGAAATTTAAATATATTTGATTGGAAACTGAAATTTCTGTTTACTGCTCACACTTCCTGAAAGCAGGATTGGGCGGTATTTCTGCGACATGTTTTTAAAATACGTTTCTGAAATACAAAATACGATTTGTATTTCACTGTTATAGAAACAAATGGCATGTAATCTGTACCAAAATGCTCACAAACAGCACATGAACAGTTCATGAAGGGTCGCAGCAGCTTCCAAATGCCTGGACTCATCACGGAGGAAATGGAGACGTAGCAATATGTGACTGACTCTTTCCTATCCAGCATGTTGCAAAAACCATGACGGTTGTTCCTGGATGTTTAATAAATGTGACATTTTGTCACATGTCCTTTATTATTCATCATACTTTTCGCAAGCTAGCAAGATGGATGCTAGCTATCAAGCAGAAGCTGCTATGATCTCGTAGCTCCATTAAGCGCTTGCAAAACCAGATATAACTACTGTATATAACATTTGTGGTACAGTACTACTTTAGAAACTAAAACAGTATTATTGATTGACCTTTCATGATGTAGTGCAGACCATCAGTGTGGTTTATGAAGGATACCTAGAGTTAGCGTTAGCTATCATCAACCAGAATGTTAACTTTACCTTTATCAACTGAAATAGCACTACTGCTCTCATGTCCCCCATATGAAATGTATTTCTGAAATGTATTTCCAATATACAAAATACTGAATTTTATTCTGATATATTTTTCGGTTGCAGTATTTTGTAGTTTATTTTTGATGCATTTAAATTTAGGACATTTTGTACTGTGTATCAAAATACATTTTGGAGTATTTTTGTCCACCTCTGCCTTCATGTGTCCTGTTAATACAGTAAGACTGGCAGTTTCAAGGCCTGTATGACATGGCATGGCTAATACACTGACACCATCTTCAGCATTCCATAATTTTCTACCTGACCATTCAATTATACACTCCTTTGTATGTTAATAGTTTTGTAATTTGCTCTAGGGTGAGTCACTCCATTCTGTTTCTGTCTCGCAAGATTGAAATGGGAAATTAAGGGAACATTTAGGAATCGGGAGGAAACAGAGAAAATTGGCAGAGATAAAGAGAGAGCACTCCCTGTCAAGGTGTATTGGAGTAAAAAGGACTACATGGAGGCTGAGCAGCAATGACATACAGATGAAATGCAGTGGCAGGTGCTTGCACATACACGCTGGCGTTTCTGATATGTGCAGGTGAGGTGAGTGCAGGCAGCAGAGTGTGAACTTTCATTTAGAGCTCCGTGCGGAGGAGATGGTGGACTTGCCCTCAGGACAAACCTGCCACCAATAACTGCGGTGTGTAATTAGAGCTGAGCTGCAGACCAGTTTTGATTTACTGTGGACTCGTTCGCCATTACTGACTCCTGGTGCTGCTACAGAAAATCCTACATCACTTTTAGCAGATAGAGAGATGAAAAAAGTGAGAGAGAGAGAGAGAGAGAGAAGTAGGTAAGAGAGAAAGAGTGGTGATGTGATCAGTAACTTGAGGTGATCAAAAGTAACCTAGCAAATAATAACTGTAAAATGGCAAGTGTCACTTTGAACGTTTTCTCTAATGCTAAATTCTGCGGTTCTGTGGAACTCCAGCACTGGAGTCTAAAACCCCTGCACTAATATTTAATGTGCCCATAAATATGTAGTTTTAAACCTCTAAAATAATCATAAATGAATAAAATATTGTTTAATGTCGGAACATCTCTATATATTTACCCCTTATAAAGAAAGCAAGACTTTATGAATATGCATGAATATACAAATTGGAAACACTTCCCTGTACTCCTGCCATCCCAAACCCCCCAACATTGCTTGCTGCTGTAGTTGACTGTACCATATTTTAGTATAGGTAACATTAACAAATAGTTAGTCAGCTAGTAAACTGCTAGTAAACAGTATCAAGTCTTGATATCAAGTGAGATTTCAGTATGGAGTCTTAATCCTTGGGAGTCTCGATTTGCATTGTCATATTCACGATTTATTTAACAATAGCCAAACCTGTCAAAAAATATACCATGTCAATTACAATTTTGTTCATCATTGTTAATTAGCTAAGTTACATAGCTGGATGACAAGCTAACTAACACCCCGTTTCCACCTGGTCGTTTCATGCGTCTTGTATCTGGATTGTATCATGATAAGATTTTAACGCGTCTCTGGTTATCCAGACTGAAATCTGATTGCTGTATTACGTTTTAATATTCAAATTAGCTCATTATATTCGAACACCAACTTCCTGTGTTGTTCCTCGGTTTTAGTTGTTTTATGAATAAGATGGTCGTGATTTGTTTTGTGCCGTTTTTAATCTTGCTAACGTTTTTAAAGGCACCAACTTCGGCATTCATGGAGCATGTGCATCACCTATTTGGAGAGGTTTTGGTTGTAAAATGTGGCTTGGAGAGATGGACGCATTTACAATTGTATAACATAACAGCGATCGGATTTAAATCTGTTTCAAATGTGGATAATCCCTATCCGGATATAATCCCGATACTCAAGATGCATGAAACGTCCAAGTGTAAACGGGGTCTAAATTATGTCCTCAGGATGTCCTCAAAAATGCCCTAAAAAGTTACAAGGATGTTATTTTGTACGGTCCAGTAAATGGTACAAAGGACATCTTTTTCGAACGTCTTCAGAATGTTTCAAGAATGTCAAATACGCAATGTCGTAATTGCAATGTTATTTCAAAACATATACAGTATTTGACCTGTCTGTAGCAATCATTAAGTTAACCAGAACGTTTTTCTAACGTTTCTGCGTAACATTATCCAGCAGCAATCTATATAATTAAATCAGCCATCCAAGAGGCATTCACCATTTAAAAATCACATTTTTGAATTCAGCTGTACTTCAAAATGATCACTTAAATGCTTTTGGGACAACTGGGACCTGAACGAGTCTCACCTGAAAAGAACCACTTATTGGATTCAGTTTCTCACAGGACATTATAGAAACTGAATTACCTGCTCATATTACTACACATAGCTTGTTATATACTGTATCACATATTCCACATATTCCTAGAGTAATTATCATACCTACAGTAGAGCTTTGAATGTATGGACATTCAGTTAGTGTGTAGATATCTCTACTAATTTCAGCTAATCTTAGGGGGGAAAAAATAATAATCATCTCGCTCCCCGGGCAGATAAATTGGCTTCCTCAAAACATTTATTTATAAAATAATTAAGAGTGAAGGAAGACAGAGAGGCTGCTTCATGCCTTTCAACAACTGGCTTTATTCTTCTTCCCACTTGCATTGTATTTATAACCCCATTAATCCACTTTGATCACTCCTGAATTTTTCAAATGGATGAGGGCAATAAGAATCGAATCTCTAGTGTGACCTAATCGATGTGAAACAACTGTGATAAACTCGACTGAGGCTTTATACAGCTCCATGAAACTGATCTCCACTGCAGCTCTGGGCCGAGTTTTCAGAGACGCTGCTACATTGGCATGCTAGCACATAGCACAGGCTTGTGACTGCGCTAATTTTAGAGCAATGAGTGGAATAGGTAGAATAAAATGGTAGAAGAGAGGTTAAATGGATGGGATCCATGTTATGTAGGTGTTCGTTTTCTCTCACTTGCCCATTCCCTTCCTCTTAAAAAGCTGCCATGACTTTGTATTGAAGTCAGTTTAATGTCAGGTGAAGCTGCTGCCAATTACATTGAACAGTGTGTGTGTGTGTGTTGGTTTATAATTGATAGTGGCTACGGCGCTGTTGGGTTGAGGCTTTTTATTGTTGTACATCAGCACTGCCTGAAGAAAGAAATGACAATTTCGAGCACACCCTGTTGAATAGGAAGGTGACAAAAATTTATTTGTGCCTCCAATGCAATACTGTGATTCAATACCAAATGGCCAAGCAATCTTTTGCATGTTCCTCCAGTTTCATGTCTCTACTAGCCTCAATTTGTTTACAGTCTGTCTGTAATCTACTGATCCCTACTGATGGGGAAAAAATTCACCCATCTGTTTTGTGGATGTTGGATTCCTCGTAACACTGTAAATACTCACAGTATATATCATCCATTGCATATGTTTTGTCTTCCATCCAAGCTGAACAAATGTTGGCATTCACCCCTGTGTTCTGCTTGCAAGCTCTACACCTCATCCTCCAAAAGGGCACGCACACATGAGCGCTCGCACACGCACACTCACAGTTTTATGGTTTTTAACTCCGTTTGGCACACTGGCACAGAATTTACACATATGGCTGCCAACCAGCCAGCTATTGCTCATTTACTAAATTACATTTTCCCAACTGACTTGCTGGTCTCACTGTTGGTTTGAAGCTTGGTATGTGTCCAGAACTGTAGCTCAAACTGTTTCCAAATAAAGTGCAAATGTAATCTAGATGTAAATGCCTACAGCTATTGTTAGCTCCCTTGTGTGTGAACTAATGATCCAAAAACACACAGCTGGACTAGAAAATGACCAGACCACTATACAATTACATTTTATAATCTAAAATGTGAGGGAGTATGTACAGGTACAGTCAACTGCAGAATTACTGGCACCCTTCATGAAAATGAGCAAAATGGATATTTTGTGATAATTTGAGCTTAAACGTATGGGGATGCTATATAGTCTTATTTAAAAAAAAAATTCAAACAAGTTTTTCTAAATAAAGCAGGGTTTTTTTCTGGTTTCAAATGATCAGCACCCTTTCTATTTAATATATTGCCTCCCCTGGAAAATATAACAGAACTAAGTCTCTTCCTGTAATGTCTAACAAGGTTGCAGACACTTTGAAGAATCTTGGACCCTCTTGCATGCAGAACAATTAAAGACTGCCCCCTTTAATTAACACCACAGGTTTTTCAGCAGGGTTCAAATCCAGAGACTGAGGTGGCCATTGCAAAACAATGATTTTGGATGTATGTTTGGGGTAATTATCTTGTTGAAAGATCTGTCTACAGCCAAGTGTTAACCTCCTGATTGAGACAACCAGGTTTTGGGCTAAAATATCCTGGTGCTTAGTGAAATTCATGATGCTCTCAATCTTCACAAATGCCCATGAACCACCAGCCACAAAACAGCCCCAAAGCATCAATAATCCACCTCAAATTGTTGCAGTGGTTATGGGGGCTTTTCCGTGTATGCAGTCTCACACAAGAAGACATAAAATACATTTCCTGTAAGTGCTGTCAGCCGGCTGGTTATTTCTACCACTAAAATGTTGATGTGAAATCTACAAGTAAAATCGATTTGTATGTCATTACGAAAATGTCACTGTGCTAAGACGCTGGTTCACACTCAGTTTTTAAAGGGAACAAGAGGAGTTGATTTGATTGAATATAACTAGCCACACCTCTTGATAATGTGTTAATTCTAATCCCATACATTTTTTTAAATTATACCACTTTTAGCCAGGTTACTGCCTGCGCCGATTGTCATGAAAACGTGCCAACGCCATGATCTTATGCCTTATTTTTGTGTGTGGGTTATGGATCACAAACATAGAGCCTTTATATTGCAATGTGTTGCAAAAAATTGCTTTAAAGTTATTGCAAATGTTGTCACTTCTCAACTGAAGCAAAAAGACCAAGTTTGGCATCGTGAGTCTAAATTTCAACCCCTTCTCCTCAAAGCCTGCAATGCAACCGCACAGCTGGCACAGAGTCACAAAAAAGCATGAAGCGTCATGCGCGCGCCACGTGCCTATGTGTATGTTTGTTAGTTCCGGTCGTGTGATGTGATTTATGCCAGCTGTGTCTCGTTCGTCTCTTTAATTAGTGTCCTATAAATATCCCTGTGTTTCAGTCCTGTGTTGTCTTGCTTTGTTCCATGTCATGCTGTGTTCGTACCGTGTTTGTGATTGTTTAAATAAATGTCTATTCAACGGCTTGCGTTTGTGTCCTGCCTCCCGTGACTACAGCGTGACATGAAGATCCATTAATTGTCACTGTGCAGCAATCCATGAATAAACTGAGCCACTCTTCCCTGCAATCAAGTCTTGAAAGTATCAGGCACACTTTGGCACCCCTGAGGTGAGGGGAAAATGGCCTCAAGAGTAGGCAAAGGCCAGAATCTGAGTAAACTCATTTAACATGCTCTAAAGAGCCCGGCTGCAAGGAGAAAGTGAAGGTTAAGCAAAAAGAAAAAAAAAAGGGATTGTGTAGAATGTGGTTGTGAATGTAACTGAGCAAGTGAAAGACTAACGTGATACAGGTTTTTTTTTTTTTTTTTTTTTACACACAAGTGTTTTTTACACACAAGAACAAGAGGCAGGTAGAATAGTTTCTTTTGGAATATGTTTAAGAAACTTACTCATGTCCATGGCGGAGATTAAAACACAGTTGTCACAGTGGGCGTGCACTGTCTGGCTTTCTGATACAAGATGGTCGTAGCCAAAATGTATATACTCTAC
Source organism: Olivaichthys viedmensis (assembly GCA_028565825.1). Lineage (NCBI taxonomy): Eukaryota > Metazoa > Chordata > Actinopteri > Siluriformes > Diplomystidae > Olivaichthys > Olivaichthys viedmensis. Next base: position 20,499,598 of record JAOUQW010000001.1, read on the forward strand.
TGTAAAATGTATACACATCACCATGTTACACACTTAGAAAAAAGGTTTTTCAGGGGTTCTTAAAGGGGTTCTTTAGATAGTTAAGTGTTCTTAGCTTCCTTAAAGAGTTTAGTTTGTAACCCTTTCTGATAAGGAGACACTTTGTTGTAGAGTTCTACATAGAACCTTTAAGGATTCCCTCAGAGGGACAACCGAAGAATCCTTAAAGGTTCTGTATTTTTTTCTAAGAGTGTACCTTTGTTTAAAATGTATTTAATATTGTAGTTAGAGCAACTCATGAAAAAGAACATGATCTTAAGCTATACTCTTATTATTACCATTTCTGATTTTAAACAAAAGTAATGTTTCGTTACTAGCTTATTCTACAATTAAATTATGGGTTGGGCTTAGATCTGAGTCAAGGACCGTCATGTCCACATGTACTGGGGGCATGGGCTTTTAGATTCACATGCTGTCAAACGCACTTTTGTGGTCGTCAATTCGACAGCTAGTGGAGCCGTAATCTTTATCTATTGTGCAGTCCAGGCTTTTCAATTCACACTGCATGCAACTCATGACCTTCATTCATTCATTGAGCATGAAACTTAATTTCTGTTCTTTCTTGCCATAAGTGAGTAAATATATTGTGCAAATTGTCTGTATTGAACTGTCAGATTATTATGAACATGCATTACCAATGTATACAATCAGATAAAGTTTATTTGTCATGCTCGGATTGGAGTCAGGAGACGGTGGATGCAATTGCAAGATTATTAATGACACTACTAAACATAGACTTCAACATGGACAAAAGAAACTTAGACAGAGACATTGACATTTACAGTCATCTACACCGGACACAGATACACAGAGTATTAAGTACACAGACTAATTAGGAACAGACACGAAACAGCTGGGGACACTCAATGACGAAACAAGGGCGTTAACAAAACAAAACCACATGTAAACATACAGCGCATGGCGCTCATCGCCATGGCGACCGCCACACGCGAACACGTGCACTCCACCTCACATGAAAGAAATGAGTTCATGAGCGGGTTTAAAAGGAGAGTTTATTAAAGAGCACCAGTAAAGCTCTAACTGTTAACCTCTTTTAGAATCACTACAGTGCTCCATCGCTAATTTAACATTTAACAGAGAAAACGAAGATGCGCGAGAGACAACCCAGATGTTACACAGATAACAGTAAAATACTTTTTTTTCAAGGGGGCAAACACAATAGGCTTTATAAAGTCAAGATCAGCACCTGGGAATTAAAGGACTCACTTGTTTTGTCTGTTGAGTATTCGAGCTGTGAAAATACTATATTTTTCTCTATCTCTGTCTCTATCTTCTACCGGCAAGTAAGTAACAAAGAGAACATAGTGTCTTTCTGCGGTTGACCTTTTGAGGCAAAAGCTGTTTGACCAAGGGGGCATGACAACAGGAAAAGAGGCTGCTGGAGTTGCTCTTTAAATCCAGGATAATATGAAACCATAGTTTTTCTTGCAATTTTTAAGGCACCAAATGCGGTTGATTGGTGACTAAATGCAGGTAGAAACTAAAGTGGTGAGAGTAGAGATTTCGGGGGACAATGGACAACCCGTGTCGTAGGATTGGTCCGAGGAATTTACTGGAGGCACTTGCTTGGATTTATCACTTTACTGCGTCATATCTAATTTGCATAGAATTGAGAAAATCTTTCACCGTGTTGTTTGCTGCTGTTGCCGGAATTATGGCTCCGTGTTGCAAAATAATATAGAAAATGAATGGTCGTGTGTCGCTTTGTTGCTTTCTAGTATAAACGCAGGGTTAGGAGAAGGTAAGCAAAACACAGTAGCTGTACAAAAAGCTTGAAATCTTAAATAGAATCAGATAGAAAAAAATATTTCTGACATACTAAGATACCAAGAGCGTAGGCTTGCAAGGCATGTAAATTACTGGTTAAATAAGCCTGAGATTCAAGAGTACTGTAACGCAAAATTTAAATAAATTTTATAATAATAATGTACCCTCAGTCTGTTTATTTTAGATTGACTCAACAAGTAAAAGTAACGTTTTTAAAATGTCTATATTTAACATCAATTTGACTTACCTACTGTATATAATATAAATACTTTTTGTTAAACCTACCTTGGTTTCTTCTATAGATAAATAGATCTCTCTACTCTCTCTCTGATTCTCATGTGGTATCTCTCATTCCTCCTGAAACCCAGGGGATTCTGAGACTCTCCAAACTAAAACTGGGTCATTTCATGCCCTTGTGGTCTGTCACTATCCATCACGGGTTGGAATCAATAGCTAGAACCTGTTCTCTCTTATAAAAGATCTAATGTGATGTGAAACTAAGTGCATACAACGTAAGAATCTTAGTGACACCAGTCTGACCTCCATTCATACAAGAGCAATCTGTGGTATGAGAAATATTACAAAAATCCAAATAGAAGCTGTTTAATGTGGCTTTTCCAGGGCACCCACTGAAAGCAAAATAAGTGGGGATCGTAGCTGTATGCACTTAAAATGTCTTGCCACAAAATCTGTCAAACAGGCTTGGTAAAAACAACTATTAATCTCCCAAGGTTTCATGAAAAGTTATTTTTTTCCACGGTCAAAATGGTTTTCCTCTTCTCCCAACTGGATTTGTGAAGGGCTTGGTTTACATGACAATATATGTGCAAACGTTCACTATTATCAAAAGACCAGACTGTCGCCTTGGTAAGGAACTAAACCAGGTTATCAAAATGCACCATAATCTCAATTTATTCAGATCTGAATGACAAGATCAGCAGGTCAACTAAACGTTAACACGTAATAGGCTTCATTTTAATATCAGTTTACCACAGAAAAGAATGAAGGTCGCTAAAGAATGGGGGAAAAAAAGTATAAGTTAAGTGTTAATGTGTTAATAAGTTAACTGTTTTTGACTTTACACTTTTATCAAACCTGGTTTGTAGATGCTCAGATAATTCATTTTAGATGCGGTAGGAATTAATAACAGTAAGACTTTACAAGTAACAATGGCAACTGTGTTTCATTTTGCATTTCTGTCCTTTGACTCTCGCTTTTTTATGCACTTTTTGAATGTCAGTGAATATTGAGTGAATTTCAAATGTCAGAACGGGATGAGACTGAAAAGGAAATTGGGAAGACAGAGATGAGACATTCAGAAAGACAAGGAGCATAAAGCCATCTTCCTCATCCGGCCTCGGAGGCTTTACTCACTCATCTCGCAATATTTGCCCTTTATTGTGACAAAATGTAATATTTAAAAATTTGGGCAGAAATGCGTCAGGAGCTATAGAATCATTTGAATCTCAAACAACAAATTAAACTAAGACACAGTGTTTTGAACATTCAACTGCCAATCATCAACAGCACTTTAGTTTAATTTATGTTTAATAATCTCTCAGATGCTTATATACTATAGGCAGAATTCAATCAAAGCATAGAGCTGAGCAGTTGTGGGTTAAGTGGCCCCTCCAGCAGCCGATCTTGAACTCCTAACCTTGCACAGAACCTGAACCTCTGAGCTACCACTGCCCTATTGACTATATAACAGAAAAATTATTTATTAGCCTAGTCTGCTCATCCTCTGCATTTGTACACTATCCAAAAAATCGAAATTTAATCAGTTTTGCTTCATCATGGTGATGACTTGTGAGTAACAGTAATTGTCTCTTTGGTGGCTCATTTCCACTGAGCAGTTATGTGCTATACGTGTATAGTTAACTTAATTAGCTGTTTTCCTTCTTCGTTTTTATGTTTATTGTTATGTTGATTTTTTTCAACTTATTTTTCAGGACTGATTCCAAACAGAGTTGATTACTGAGATGATGTCAAATGAATCATTAAAATATTAAAAATGTCTATATAGAAGGTGCTAATTAAGATACCCTTTGCATGGTTACACCACATGAACTGGCACTGATTAAATGAATGCCACAAGAGTTGGGATGTGTCACGCTGTGTAGCAGGAAGGACGGACACATGCACTGAACAACATAACTTTACTGACTTTTTAAACATAAAACAGGAAACACATACATTGACATTTACAACAGAAGACCATCAGGACTGAAACATGAGGGCTTTAAATACATAGACTAATTGGGAGACAAACGAGACATAGGTGAGTACACTTAACATGACGGGGCAGGGTGGAGACATCAAACAGAGATTAGCACATGGCTAACGGCGGCGGTCGCATGTGACAGAACCTCCCTCTAATGCACGTCTCCTGACACGCACATACGGGCTCTTCAGAGGGCTCAAAGTCCACATCCGGGTGAATTCATGGAGGCGGACATTGTGTGGGGGACCACCAGACATCCCCAGCGAAGCCAGGGGGCGGCGCACAGACTCCAACCCCACGGGCAGGAGGCGGGAGCAGAGTGACGACCTCATCGGCACAGACGTGCAGCGAAGCGAAGACCCCATCAATATTCAATTTAACAGTCGTTAATAGAAACGCACAACTTTTTAGATATTTAGATTTCATCCTTCTTTATCTTGTCAATACCAACCAAACAAACAACCAAAAACACTATTCTCAAGACATTTCTAATTTATTTCTAGTTTCTAACTTGTTGCTATAATTTGTAAGCAGTGGTAGCTCTGACCAGAAGGTTGTGAGTGCCAATCCCATGACTAATAGAGAGTCACTCTTGTGCCCATGCATAAAAAATATCAGTTCACTCACCTGTGAGTGAAATTAGCCACTCTATCTGCAGCCTCGGGGAAGGTGTTTGATTTCGGAGGATTTTTACATCAGAGTAAGGCAACAGATATGTTCTTTGATGCTAGCGCATTTCCTAAATGGTTCTTGAGTGTCAGAATTTGTGTGTTCTCCTTGAGTAAAGCCCTTAAACCTCAACTATTCAGCTCTATGCTTGGTTTGGATTTTGTCTCACTTGTAAGTTGTTTTGCGCGAAAGTGACTTGCAAATGAATAAATGCATTCTGTATGAATATAACAAGCAGATGTCACGAAGTGTAGTCGCGGGGGTGCGGACACAATCGCGTAGCCGCTTTGACAAAACAACATACTTTATTTAACAACACGGACTGGGTCTAAACATAGAAACTAAACACGCCGTGACAGGTGTAGTAAATACACAAAACGGAAGACAATACTGGACGGACACAAGCAGGTATTTAAACACGTAATAATTGCTAACAAACAACATGCAGGGGGGGACAATCACATCACGAGACAAGGACGAGGGAACAAACATAAACAAATGCGCGTGGTCGCGCACGTGGCTGCCGTTGCCTTGGCAGCCGTGCGCGTGACAAATATTTTAAGAGTATTCTCATTGCAATTAGACCTTCTGTAATATGAATATATTTAAAAACCCTTCTGGATGATGCAAAGCGTCATTTGTTTTCTGGCCTTCAACTGGCTGTATCGACTCCCAACTAGCCTAACTCTTAAAAGTTTACTTAATTATAAGCAGGAACATTTGCCATGATCGTCATTTCTGCCTACATTTAAGCATAATTAGATTGCTTAAGATTTACTTAACACTTCATCTATGTTAATTTGAAGAGAAAATGGTTGCATTTTGTTTGTGTGTGTTTGGGCTGAAACCCTGTTCAAAGTATGACTTAAGTTCTATGTTTAGTGTAAGCATGTCCTTGTGGCAGAACAGAACAGGCTGTTTCAGCTCTCAGAATGTTTTTGGCCATGCATGAGTGCGGCTTGTTGCTTTAATATAATTTTTAATGAGTTCTTCCCTACGACATTTCCCTCTGCAGGCAGCTCAATTAATGCCTCATTCCATATCTCCACATCTTGAATACTGAGAACCCCCTAGCGTACAATTCCCCACCCCCTCACACATAGACTACACGACCACCTTTTCCAGTGAAGGATAAGGATGTGTTGTTTTCTGAAACTAAGCTCAGTCTAGTGTGAGCTGTCCCAGGTGACAATGTTTTGGACCACAGAAGCCACCTATTCTCTGTTTCAGTGGTTAGTTATAAAGAACATTATAGCTACAGACCAAGCCACTGAAAGCTTAAGAAAATCTACGGGAAAATACCTCTCAAATTCACAGGTTTGTACCACTTAAGCACAATAATCTCACCATTGGTGTTCTTCGTCATGTTTTCTTTAGGGCCCTGAGGAGAAATTGACATAAAACGAACAAGTTTAGCCATAATGAGTTCCTTCTACTATGTCAGTACAAACATTAAATTAAAAACAAAAAATTATTGGGGTTAGAACAGGTTTCACAGTTTGCTAAGCTGCTTTTAAATGATTGAATAAGAGTGCTTTCAGTGGATTTGAGGATAAAATGCATCCATTTGTCCAGAAATTTTCCATTATTACTTTGTTCAATTGTCTATTAAAGCTAACCAAGTAGTGAATTCAAAATACAAGTTACTTCTTAGTTATTGAGTTCCATAGTTTTAAAGTCAACATTTTGTTATACAATTACATTTATACATTTGGTAGACGTGACTTACAAGGGAAGGAGAATACAATCCAAGCACCTAGCTGTTAAAGCTTATGTAAGCAGCTTTAAAGAACACTTTGGCTAAACAACAGTCTTTACATCACTAAAACAGATGCTCTGAGAGAATAGGACAAGGCAAGCCACTCTTTTCCCATTGGTATTTAGACAAATGTCTTTTGCTGGATATTTGTTTCCACTTTCCACGATCTGGCTTGTCAATTACTAGCCAATTGTTGCATAGGATGCGGGAATTATTGTAGCGCAAGAGGCGGAATTTGATGGAATACAGTTGAGAAGTATTAGAACCACACGCAGGGAGGCTTGGATGCAATCACAGGGCAGCTTTATTAACAAGATAGTCCACAATCTAAAATCAAAGTCAAAAACCAAGAAAAGTTCAAATCATGGCAAACAGGTTACTGAAGGCTAAGCAAAGAGGAGGGATAAGTAAACAGTCCCAGGTAAAGCACAGAATCCGAAAAACACTACACAGGGGGGGGGAAGAGCTCAGACTGAACTGGTGTGACACAGGTAAGACTTCCCAACAACTGCGTGTGAAAGGTGAGTGCTACTGATTAGAAGGTCGTGGGTACAAGCCTTGGGACCACCATGCTGTAAATGGTCTCTGGAAGTGCAGAAATGACCACAGCGCTGGTCTCTGGCGGTGCAGGAACGACCTCGGCAGAGGTCGGCAAAATAAATTCTAGAGGGGTTTCTCCTTGTGGCGCGGGCTCATGAGATCATGACAAGTCCAGAATGATGACTCCAAAATAACTGAAAGTTTTATAGCATCAAGAGAGCTCCACTCAGAAAACTTCCTTTGAATTTTTTTTTAATAAGCTATTGCTAATTAATGATACTAAATTGAACTCAGTACTACATATTGACAATAGTCTAGGACATTGTTTACAATAGTCTCGGGTATACTCAATCCAAGAATAACATTATGGATGAACTTAGTTTAGATGCATGCACACTGAAATAAGAATGGGAACAGAGTCATCAGAGGGATGTCGTCAGACTGAATGCTGCCCTGTGATTGACAGACACCTAGACAGACAGACAGAAACCCAGACAGACAACCACCCAAGTAGTGTACTAAATATAAGTCTAACTTTCCAAAAACAGTTAAGTGGAAGTTTAATTCTGGGTAATAACAGGTGGACGATACAGTCACCCTACTTTAGCAATACACACAGTCCCTGTGTTCGATCATAATGCCTCATAATAAACACACAGGGGCTACTGGATCAGAACTGTAAAACACTAACACAGAAAATTAGGCTATGTTCAGACAGGCAGCTCAAATCCGATCTTTTTTAGGCATATCTGTATTTGGGCTGGAAAGATTTTCTGCACTCTGAACGGCAAAAAAACCTCCACATGAAATCTGAATTTGAATTCAAGCCACATTTGTATGCAGTTTCAAATCCGATTTTTTTTTACATGCGACTCGGAAGAATTCCACACTAACACGGGTAAATTGGTGTTGTAGTGTGGATAAGGAGGAAAACGTAGCATTTTTGAAAACACTGACATATGATTGGTCATGTGATCGCCACAATTCCAAGATGGCGGAACCTCATTGCAATGCGGTTTTCTGTATGAGGTATTTTAATTTCATGTTTAACTGCTTTCTATAGTGTACAAGCAACGCTGTGGCCTGTGTCCAGAATGATGACTCCAAAATGACTATGAAAGTTTTATAGCATCAAGAGTAAAGTTAAAATAAACATTAATATCCAGAATACCTCTTTTTTTGGAAAGAGGTGATCAAATCTTGAAGTAGATATTTAAATAATATACTGGAATTATCTATGTATAGTCATTTATCCTTTATTGTTACATTTTTATCATACATTTTTCATCAACTTTTTTAATGACTTTTAAATAACCTTTTCCCAAAATACTTTAAATACCAAACAAAAGCTCTAAAAAGACCTTTTGGTGTGTGGTTTATATTAGATATATTAGATTTACTATACTGTAGAAGGGTTTAGTGAATAGAATAATGACTGTTCATAAAATATGACCGGTGACTCCAAACTTTTGAACGCTAGTGTATCTATATTAACAGTAGCACTAGCATTACGTACGGTCTGCTGAGCCGGGGCAGAACTCTGTTCTGACTGAAAAAATTAAGTCAGCTTTGGGAGCGTAGCGGCAATCTTTTTGCTTTCCTCCCTCTATTTGCATTTTTCTGCTTCACTCGGAAAACTTTCTTTAAATTTTTTCCTCTTCAACGCCCAAAAAATCACACCGAAGAGCCTCCTCTCCACACTCTAACCTATCGCTTGTCTTGCTCATAGCTGTCTAAGGCAGACAGTCTAAGCAGTTGCGTCATCTCATAACAATATGGAATGGTCCATTACACCATTACTGAAAATAATAGGTACAGCCTTATAACAGCCTTTTGTATATGTACATATATTTGTACATATGTGGCCCGATGATGCCACAGCCATCCGTGGCCAGGAGTCCAAAAGAGCATAATTGGCCCTGCTCTCTGGGTGGGAAGGATTGCATTACTCTCTATCTTCCTGTTTTTGTACACTCTCTCCCCTGTCGATCACAGCGACACTAGCCAATCGTGCCTGCCTGTAACCTCATGTATAAAGAAAAGGGCAGTTAGCGCTGTCCTCCAAGTGTGCTTGGCTGCCCTGTGATGTTGCATGAGCAGGAGTTCAAAAAAGATGCTATGGCAGAGATGCACATGTTTCAGAGTAAGCATGTCATAGCCCTCTCCCACCCCAGTTGGTAGCTATTGTGCGATAGGGAAGAACTAGCTAGTGGGTGGGAATTGGCAATGACCTAATTGCAAGAAAATAGAGAGAAAAGGGAGAAAATTGGGAGAAAAAAAAAAAACCTGACGTAGAACCAAAAGTTCCAGTTCCACCGTTGCATGATGAATGTGAAAGCCTATGGAGGCAGGGCCTTTGGAGAGAGGTTTTAATGGAGGATGTGGGATTGAAGAAAGGGTGGGACTCCTTTGGTAGCTAGGTCCAGTGTAAGTTAGCAAGACCTGCTTTATAGGAATTGCAGAGCTGTTTAATACACAGTACCTAGTTGAGGCCGCAAGTAAACACGACAGTTGGAGTAAGTACTAATACTCAGAAGTGCTACACACATTAGGCATAAAGAAGTCAACATACGATTGATACAATCTTGATACATAATAAATCATTATCAATAACCCTTGGAACAGAGGTTTGACTCAAAAGGTAACCACATGGCAAAGGACAGCACACCTAGATAGACAAATATACACACGCTCAGACGGAGAGAGCTGAGGGTGTTTCTGCATCAATGTTCAAGTACTCTTGGAGGGGGGGGTCACATGACCTGCAGATAAGATGGTCGCATAGTGTTTTTGCTCCTGCCCTTTGTTCCCCATCGTAGTTCCATTAATTGCCATTAGATCCTATGGTTTTCATTTCTTTTCTTGCTGGCTTGTTTATTTCAGTTATTAAAGTTCGAAATGCCACAAACTCCTCTGACAAACCAAAACGAGACTGGCGATCAATACAGTCATGAGAAAGACGGATTTGCTAGCACCATTAAGTTAGCCATGAAAGAACAGCGTCATTTCATTTAATCTAAATTTACAGATCTCAATGGCACACTGGACAAACTGCAGTAAGACCTGTTTGTATGTAGCAAAGATGTAAAGAAACTTCGGTCTGAGGTTACCAACTTAAACATGTGCATGGAGGCGTTTCCCAGCAAGGGGAAAACTAGCATTGCTCAGCTAGAAGCTAAACTTGCTGATTTGGAGGACCGCAGCCACAATAATGTTCGCATTCATGGCATATGCCGCCATCCTCTTCCAAGATGGCGGCACGGTAGCATGCAGTGGCCACTGCGGGTCCAGAATATATGGTGCTTTTGTTACTTGTAGCCCATTTCAATAGATAATTTTACATGTAATGTTCATCAGAAACATCTGTGAAAATGTCTATCATCGCCAGAAACTGCTGGACATCAGAAAACAAAACTACTCTTTATAACCATGGACTGTTGGAGAAGCTACGCAACTTCGGAATTCTTCACGAGCCGGGCCTCGGGACCGCAGCATTGCCTGATGCCACCGGCCGGGGGAAGGGACGCCGAAAGCGGTGCACGAGGAAGCAGAAGCGCGGAAAGGGGGCGGGCAACCGTGCTAGGCTAGGCAACCGTGCTAGGCCCAGCCCTACCATCTGTCCTTCTCTCCAATGTCCACTCTCTCGACAATAAACTGGACTACTTCAGACTTCAGCTAACTACCCAGTGCAAACTCAGGGACTGTTGTGTTTTTGTTTTTACGGAGACGTGGCTCAACAACAGCATTCCGGACGCGGCCATTTAGCTAGCCGGGCTAACCGCTTATCGCGCCGACAGGATAGCAGCACTGTCCGGTAAGACTCGCGGTGGTGGCTTGTGTGTTTACATTAATAACGAATGGTGCAGGAATGCTGTAGTAGTCTCGAGTTACTGCTCGTCGCTGGTGGAGTTCATGACTGTAAAGTGTCGGCCATACTACCTCCCCAGAGAGTTTACCACCGTGCTCATTGTCGCGGTGTACATTCCACCCGGCGCTAATGCTAATGCTAACACTAACGCGAGGGAAGCGCTGAATGAACTCTATGGGGCTATCAGCAATCTACAGACTGCGCACCCCGACGGTTTCTTC
>JAOUQW010000001.1:20545308-20567055 GCA_028565825.1 Olivaichthys viedmensis
CTGTGATGAAGTTGCTGTTCTCTCTCTCAGTGAACAAAGCTTTATGTATTGCTCTTCTGATGGTGAGCTCACTTTTGCTCTGCGTCTGATCGTGCTTTGGATACGACTGATCCAGTTTCAGCAAAGCGTTTTAGAGTGCCGTACAGTGGCAATGAGAAAAATCTCAGATTTTCAATGTGCTCTCAAACTTTTTGACCCAACTGTATATGGAATAATTATTAATGGCGTAAAGGCAGAGACATGAAAAACCTCACACAAGGCCATATCTCCTCTCCTCTTATCTGTAATCGTGCTCTCTCTCCTACGCTCTGTTATCTGCCTGGCATTTGGAGCAGGACCCTGGGTGGACAGATATTCATGGGCCAGAATTAGGATTAAGCTCCTGCTCTAATCTGGCTAAAGAACCAGTACATGTGATCACAATGATCACCAAGTGTGAGCTTCTGTTGTCCTTCACATACAAGGTGTTTGTGCTTGTCACACACTAGACAATTAGAAAAGCATTTGAATCATATACATATAAACACATGCTAAATATAAGTATTAATACAGTATATAATGATATAAGCCACATCTGTTTATCCTTTTATCTATTAGAACTACATCAAGTTATCAGTTTATTAGTTAACAAACCGGTATACCTAATAAACAAACATACCATATACATATACACACAAGGTTATTAGGTATACAGATCTAGTAACTAATAGACTGGCACTCACTTTTGTCTTTAACAGTGTAAAAAGTGATAGTTGGTGTTTCTCAAGTTTTAACCTCTTTACTGGAAAGCTGCCAAGTGTGTCTTATTGATGAAAGTTTCAGAGGTGTGTTTGATGCTCACAGCCCTTTTTTAGCATGACCAGAATATCCACAAGATGGCAAAATAATGAAAAGGAATGTTTGAAACTAAAAAGTTTAACGATAAAAAAAAATCATCCAAAACACCCTAAAAAGCCATTGGATAAATAGTACATTAGATCAAAAATAAGCTCAATTGAGTATGACATCTCTCTGGACATCCTAGGGGATAGATATCATCCTTTACCAGCATAGTCTCACAAATTTGAGAGAAAATACGCATGTAAAGTTGTAAATGGTTAAGGTTAGTGCCAGGGATGGGGTGAGTCATATAGTTTTTCTTACATCATTCATATGAAATCCAAAGAAATCGCGCTCACTTCTTAGAACTCCAGCTAATTTTGTGCTAGGTCAGTTTGTATGAGTTTGTCTTGCCTATATAAACAGAAATTACAGTAATGTCTAGATCACTTATGCTCTGAGTCTTATTTTTACTGAATGCATGTTGGCCACCTTCTGAGGTGTCAATGTTAATTTCCTTCAACCCTCAGAGTGGACTCTGCTGTGAAAAATTTTCTAACTCTGTAAATATGACTGAGCATCTATCAGACAGGGCATGAGAAAATGTATATTAGTGCATGGTATATGTATGAGATTGTATATTGACATCGCTTTGGGGTTTATTTCCACATAGCATTGCAAGTTACATTTATATCAGCTCTTTCTGATAATGAAGAATTATCATTTGATGTCATTTCAAAATCAGATATCAAGGTGTTCCGTTGCATTCATGATAAGAAAAATGAGAACAATGTTGTAAAGGTAGATAACAGAATAGGTTAAAATGAATGCCAGCACACGGGGTCATTAATGCGAAGCAGCACTGTTACATTGCATGAGATGTGGCCGTCGCTATAGCTGAAGTACGTAGGATAAGTACGAAGGTTTGAGTTGAATATTGAGGTGGTTAATTAGAATATTTTTAGACTGCAGACATTTGAAAATCCTGATGGTGTGGGTTTATTCCAGTTTTCTCCTTTATCCTGCATTGACACTAGCAAATGGCAAGTTGCTGATGTTGTGTCACACTTCTGAAGGGGATTCGGACACAAACGCGTAGCCGATGAACAACATGTATTTTGACTTTTAAACATCAAATGAAAAACATACACAGAGCAAATGAGACACAGTTGGGCACAATCACAAAGGTGGGACAGGGTGTGAACTTGACAGACTGAGACAAAACTTAAACAGAAGTGCCGTCATCATGGCAACGGTCACGCGCAACGGCGTGCGAGGCGCCGTGCATGTGACATGTTGCTTCAGGCTACAGTATAATTTATTTGCTTAATTTATTTACTGATTAAAGTAAATAAGTAATAAAGTAATAATAATAATAAAGTAAATACTGCTCATTTACTTTTGTTTAAAATGTTTTTGTAATACTGTAATAAAGCCAGTAAAAACCCTGTTGTTTTGGTTTTGAACAGAAGTTGTGATAGTAAATCATTTGGGGGACACCAGATAACATGTGCCATTGGATTGGTCCAAAAATTGACCTGATTTCATAGGAGACTATCATTTGAATTTGTTGGTTTAACGCGTCATAACTAATTTGCATAAAATTGAAAAAATTGTATTCGAATGTTGCTTGTTGCTTGTTGCTTGTCACTGGAATTGTGGCTCTGTGTCTCAAACTTACACAGGAAATGAAAGGTTGCATGTCGCTTTGTCACTTGCTAGTGCGAATTAAGGCATGGTTATAATGACACACATAACCAAGGCTGCTTGAATGCAATAGCTCCCATTGTGGCGAATTTTCAGCTTGCATGATTGGGTGAGTGAGTTGCAAAGCTGGTCCATAAAATGATTCACATTTAAAATGAAGCTGAAAATCAAGGCCAGGTTGTCATTCTTTATTCTCTGGAACATTGAGACATTACAATTCAGGCCATAGCTGCTACTATCTAGAAAAGGTAGGCATGCTGTAAACATTGATATGTATGCACAGTCCTAAAATTTACATCTGAAAGAGCTTAAAATAGTTAATACTGAAATGAGGAACCCAAACTAACCCATACTGCTCCAGGTGACAGGGGCCATAGCAAGGGTCAGGTAATTGCTAATCATGATTAATGCAGGCAAATCAATATGAATATCAAAAACAGTATATACCAAAACACCAAGACTAGGGAACTAGAGCTATGCAAACAAGGTACTATGGAAAGACAAACTTGTCAGGTGCAAATATTGATTACAATAGTCAAGGAAGAGATGTGGCAGGAAACAGGATGTAAACAGGAAGTATTTGAGACAGTGGCATATAGCCAGAAGAGTCTCTTATTTAGGAATCCCATCATTATTGCTGCCCAAGTGTAGTTCAAAGCAGTAATCATCTTATTTCTGACCCCGTTTGCACTTGGTCATTTCATGCGTCCTGAGTATCAGGAATATATCCAGATAGGGATTATCCATATAAAAATAAAAGTGTAAATGCACTCATTTGAATTTTTTTTTTTAATCCGATCGCTGAAACCACTTCAGGAGGTCTGAGACGCATTTTAGCCACATGTTATACAAGTGTAAATGCATCTGTCTCTCCAAGCCACATTTAATACATGCTCCATGAAATTGGCGCCTATTAAAATGTTTGTGAGATTAAAAACATCATGAAAAATCAAGATTTTTGATGCAGCAACCATCTTATTCATAAAACAACTAAAAACGAGGACCAACACAGGAAATTGGTGTTCAAATGTAATGAGCTGATTTGCATATTAACACGTAATACAGCAATCAGATTTCAGTCTGGCTAACCAGAGACGCATTTGACTACGAGTGCAAATGCGTGTGGGTAAAATATTATCAGGATACAATCCAGATACAAGGAGCATGAAACGACCAGGTAGAAACGGGGTCTTTGATATTAAGCTTCACTTTTTACAAGCTTAAAATCAGACTGCCTGTAACTTTTTCAAAGGTTTAGAAATAATTAGGTGAATAAGGGTGACAAATGGCAGATGGTTCCTCTCGTTTAGATTGCCACTGATTCATTCTGACCACCTATTGCTCGTTACAACACTGAAAATCTGAAAATAAAAAAACTGCATTAATATATCAAAACTGATTTTTAAAAAAGTGTTGAGTCAGTTGAAAAAGCATTGTGTACTGACATACAGCGACCTCACGCAATCTATGACCAGGTATTTACAGCCAAAATCAATGCTAATGGTGGTCATGCTGTCTGGGCTGGCAGGACAAAGGGTGACCTTGGTGTCTAAGTATACCCATCGATCTAATATAAGCACAGCTCTAAAAGCCCTGAGGTTCATGGAAAGTTCATAGTACTCCACTGAATAATACATTAAATGAGTTAACATATGTTTCTGCTTTTACCCTTTAGCCCAATGCCAAAGACGCAATCTCATATCTGCCCATGTCTTATTAATCCTTTTAGACCTATAGTATGGCCTTGAAATGTGTGTGTCAGTTGCATACAAATTATATCATCACAGAACCAGCTAGACTAAGTTATCCCTGTCAGTTTGCATCACTGTGATGCCCCCGACCAGAGCCCAAAATTTACACCAAAAGTCTGAATAAGACACTTCTGTTGCCTCTGGTGCACCAGGCAACAGAACAAATTATCTGTTTTGTTCTACAAAATTTACACGGTAGTTTGATGACAGAAGGTAATAGTTTACATTGGCAAAATTAGCCCATTTGCGTTAATATGCAAATCAGCTCATTACATTCGGCCACTAACTTCCTGTGATGTTCCTTATTTTTTAGTGTTTTATGCAAAAGATGATTGTTGCACATTTGTGTGGCACTTTTAATTCAGCAGTCATGTACCACACCCACTATGTTGTAAAGCAGTGGCGTGCAGAGGGGGGTTCAGGTGGGGCTTGAGCCCCTGCCCCTTTGCCCTACCAGTCACAAAGTGCCCTCCTTTTTGCTTGCTTTAAAAAAGTATAAATACATCATGTGTTATTGCGCCATTTTTGTCCGTCCCAGTCAGTAAAAGATCGGACACGTTAACTAATTTTAAAAAGTGGCCTTTCTGCTCACGCAACCTCCCCACTCTTTGTCAGTTTAAATAGGTTGTGGTTGTGCAACGCTTGCACCCGCTTCACGTCAAATAGATAACTTTTCTCACATTCCCAAGGTATGTATGTTACGTTATGTCGATGTGCCCTTTTTTTCTTTTTGAGCCCCTGCCCATCAAAAATGTCTGTGCACAGTCCTATTGTAAAGTACTGAGAGGGTTTTAGTTGTCAAATGTGGCTTGGGGAGACAGATGTATTTACACTTACAGCTAAACATCTGGTTAAAATGTGTGTCAGATGTCATGAAGAACCTTTTATAAGAGTATGAAGAATTAATCATATGAAACTGAAATACAGACGGTTGACAAATTAAAGCTAAAACCTTTGAGTGCATCCACAGGTCACGAGGGGTCACTGAATAGTTTGATGAGTATGAAAATTATGTAAATCAGATGCTCTGGCCTTCGCAGTCACCAGATTCTCGATCCAATTGAACACCTATGGGAGAATTTGGAGTTGATGTTAGACAGCAGCTCTCCACCACCATAATCAAAACACCAACTGAGGGAATATCTTTTGGAAGAACGGTTCTCCATTAGTTCCTTCAGTACAGTTCCAGAGACTTGTAGAATCTATACCAAGGTGCGTTGAAGCTGTTCTGGTGGCTCATGGTGGCCCGACACCTTACTAACACATTTTATGTTGGTTTTTCCTGTAATTTGTCACCCGTCTGCATATCTGAAGGACTGGATGTGATAAAAAGTTGTTTACATTGAACTTGAGGATAATTTTTGGCAACGTTACCCTGAAATATGTCTCACATTGCATTATTTCCAAAAGTTACACATGCTGAATGTTTACTTGCTGGCTTGAGTAGGCAGTCAGAAATAAAGATTGCGGGACAAAGAGAGATAGCACAAAGTGGACATCACCGCCCTATTGTTTTTTATTAGCTTCCGTTTCTGAGGCTCACGAATTTGTGTAAATATTCACCGAGATGAACTCGACACAAAGATAAATGAATTGATGCCAGAAGCAAATACCGCGTCCTTCCTAAGTAAATTGGCTTTTTAACCAGGCAAATATCATCCGCGTTCGGTCTGCGCTTTCCTGGGTTGTGAGTTGCCTGTTGCTAGAGAGACAAATCGATCTATTTCTTGCGTTCATTAAAAGGAAAAGGAAAAACTTTTTTAACAGTGTTTAAAATGCTTTTTCTTTATATTTGTTGGTCAAGTGTGTCTGAGCTGTACATGGTTTAGGTCCCAACCACTTCAATGCTTAACCAATTAGCATTTCCCTGACACATGGCACCACAGATTCGCAAGACGCGTTATTGAGATTTTGGAGGTGTGCACGTCGCCTCCTCTGTGAGCTACGCTTACCCACAATCTTTTTCTCTGCGCCGTGACACAGATACGCGTACGTTCAACTACGCAGAAATATAAAATCAGCCTTTAACTGTCACTTTTAAGTAATAGGAACAAACTTTTTTGACTCATATTAATAAAGAATGATGTTATGATATTTAGCTACAAAATTAAATTTGACTTTTTTTTTCATAACTGATGACACTCAATCCATTTTTTGGAAAACGCTTCAAATGTTTTAACACTTCTGTCCTTGCTGATCTCACTTGCGTGATGCTACTAAGTAAATGTAAACATGCTCTGGCCAATCCATACCAATATCAAAAACAGTCAAGCTCCTTTAGCTGTAGGATCAGTGAGAAAGAGCCCGTGGCTACAAGGCCTGCTGGGACACTGTCACCATGTGATTCATCGTGTACATTGTGAGTGATATATATGTCTCATTTAGAAGTCAATGCCAAAGCGCTTTACCATGCCAAGGCCGATTTATGGCCACAAGGTGAAGTTATGATGACTGTCTCTATAGTCAGAGTAACAGCTTTTCAATCTTGCCCTCTTCCCTGTTCCTCCCCTCTAAGCCCCCCTTCTCTCACCACGTTCTTTCCCCCCGAGAGCATGCACTATCAGAGTGTGAAATATGCTGATTGAATCCTAAGCTTGGACAGATACAGGGAGCTTTCCGTTTGAAACACCTCACTCATATTTTGAAAAAATCATGCCTGTGTCAACATCAGCAGCATGCCAGATGAGCCGTAGGAGCATCATTTGCTGTTTGCAATGACACAAGTGACAACACTGCAGCAGACCATTTAACTTAAGTAGAATAAACATAACAAGGCCTTCAAAAATGGATTCTCATCTAAAGCATTATCAAATATTCATAGAGCTATTCGTATATTTATATGACCACGAAGTGAATTGCATGTGATGATGACGTATATTGGTACTATCTTGTTTACTTGTTTACTATTTTCTCATGGGTGGATGCTGAAAATACATAAAGATGTACGAGTCATGAATGTGAAAATGATCAGCACGGAGCAGACTGTGCTGAAGAGGTCAGAGCTGTGAGAGAGTCATGCATATTAAACAGAGGGACAACTCGTAATAAAGCAAACTCTGCTGACCTAGAAACTAAAGCTATTAAACATTCAGACACGCCTGCCAGGTGACAGTGTTCTGCTTAGCACGAGCACTTTCGGAGCCAACGGCTTATTTTAGATTTGCAATTAAAGCATTTCTAGTTTTCTTCAGAGCTAATATTGTTCTTGGAGTTACTTCATGTACACTGAGGATGGCAAGTTATTAGTTATTGGATCAGTTAGTACACCTAATTAACTGGCAACTTACATGTATACACTGAGTACCGAGTTTATTAGGTATAGACCAAGCATCTCACTGATTACATGTAAGGATCAAGAACACACCCAGTTGGAAAAAATGGTGGAAGAAAAATTAAATAGAACTAAAAAAATTAAAAAAATTAAATAATCACATCTAAACATATGTAACGTAAATAATAAACCTTCTATTATGACATATTACATGCATATAATTGTTAACATTGGACATTGGACACTGGATATTTGTATCATTTATTGATTTATGTGAGAGTTTGTCATGGAGTTCCCCACTCCCCATTACATTCCAGTTGTCACGGTTTCCCCCTTCGCGTTGCGGTTCCCAAGGTGACGAGCGCCATGTGCTCCTTGTTTATTTTCTGTTTTGGTCCTGTCTCCACCCCATCCTGTCATTGGTTTATTACCCTGATTGTGTCACCTGTGTCTCATTTGCTTTTGATTAGTTTGTCTATTTATACCCTCCTGTTTCTTTGTCTCATTGAGAAGTCTTATGGTGCATTTCATTCCGTTAAAGCCGAGCCTTGTTTCATGTATTCCTCTGTTCCGTGTTTCCTGGTCTAGACCCTTTCCTGTGTATTAGATTGATTATTACCCTTATTTAACCCTATCTGCCTGTTATCGAACCCCTCTTACCATGGCAGGTAGACCCACGCTGTAGAATAAACTGGCTCATTCAATGCCTACAAAGCAATTAGGCTCTTCATGTCATGTGAATGTATGTTATGTAAGAAATTCAAATACAATAAATAATCACATTTACAAATATCGTTTGTTTGCTTTTGATAAACATTTTTGAGTAAACTTTTAAGTTGGTCTCCAGTGTATGATTTGCACATTGTTAAGTTTAAACACCTTTATAAATAGATTTATAAACATGGTTTCACTTTTTTTTTTTTTTTCATAACAGTAAGTTACGAAGGTTAAGGAGAGGGTTGTACCTTTTCTTACACCTTCATTTATATGAAATCAAATAAAATTCAACCACATCACCCTAGCACAAGAATGTAACAATTTATTTTTCATCCGATCAGATTAGTTCAGATTAATAAAGATTTCGATATTTGCAGGAAAGTAACTAGAACTAAAACAGGACGCGGTATCAAGGTCATTACATACGTTCTGCTATGTCTCTTTGTAGGTGATGCCTTTATGTATTATCCTAAATAATTTTAAATGGGTTCGCAGTCTCTTCTATTCACATACTGTATCTGTGCCAATACAAAAAATATATTATTACATTGAGCATTAAACTTAACATTATATCTCCTTATAAAATCATGTAAGATTTATTTTTCCTTTTAGAAATCAAATTGGGGTCTGTGTGTTAAGTCCTACTGTTGAAATGCTACTGCTTTTTTAATATTGTTTGCATTTATTTATATTATAATGCAATTTTGCATGTTTGTAATCAAAAACCTTTTTAACAGTCTGCAGTATACAGCTCAACTTTGCCTGATTAGATCCTGTCAATCCAATACATCTGCAAATGTGTGTTTCACATACAGTACATTGCTGTATTTCACCCTCTGAGACCCTTTACTCAATACTCTCTCAAAATATACGCCATCCTAAATCCCGAAACCGCAGCCTAATTCATCTTAAGTCATTTCAGTAATCATTTTAATGTATCACCCATTTGTCTTGCTTTTTATCTTTATTTCCTTGTGAAGCCTCTGTTTCCTTAATTAATTTGAGCCTGACTGAATCTCATGTGTGGGTTTTATACTGACAGCATTAGTTTAAAGCTGCTGAAGATTGGCAGCTCCTATTGTCTGCTCTAATCACCCCAATCCTGATGCATCATCCCAAGCTAAACGGCTATCACACTCAGGGTACTGCAGAGACTCTAAGTCCTGGCATTGTTTTTTTACTTATTTGTGTTTTTTTATCTGCAGGAAAGAGCCAATGAGAGGCTCCGCATGTTACTGGACGGCTGTCCTGCTCTTCGGCAGCGTCCTTGCTGCGGAGGCTCGGCCCAGCACGGATACACTCACTCCTCCGGACTATCGACCGCTCGTTAGATTCCGACACAAGGTATCGACCTTTCCTATTCTATTAGGCCTCCCTTAACAATATGAGAGAGCTCTGCCTCAGCAAATATGACGCTAATTACTGGGCAAGTCAACAGCACATTGAGCGAGGTTTTGATTCCTGGCTCTTCCAGGAAAAAGGTCATTTATAATCCAGCCATTTTTTTCAGTGGTCCCGACATCAAGTCCATATCATGATGCACTGGATCAGTATTAGATACAGCAAAGTTGTTCAAGTAGAGTCATAGAAATACGGAATCTTCTAACCTTGCCACAATCAACACGGAGCCTCCCAGCGCTGTTGCGTAATTGCACATTTATTGACCGACTCCAACAGCAGGGGGTTTGATTTTGTGTTTGGAGACAGGCTTTTTGTTTTCCTAACGAGCTCTTCCTGTTGCCTATGTTCCACTCCCACCATTCGCTGCAGGAACCTCACATTATGTAATGGATCAATTAAACTCTGACTGAGGCACCGAGGCAGGCCGCAGGCTGGGGGCGAGTAAGGACACCTCTTTGTCACTGCCGAGCCAATAAAACAAAGCCTCTTGATGTCTCCTTGAGGCAACAGATACTCAAACTCTTTTTCAGACTAAGAGGGATTCAAAAACAGGACAAGGTCCTGCAGGTTTCCTGCAAGCCCGAGCTTCATCAATTTCTCCCCTGACAGTCCTGTTTCAGGAGGCTGATTAGGCCTGTCAGCTAATTAATTGTTGGCAAAGGTTTAATTTGGACTCGAGGATGAGTGTTGACTCGACATTGCCAATGGGAAATAGAATAAAAATCTTAAGGCAAACAAAGAAGCAAATAAAAATAAATTAATTAAATAAAAAATTAACACTTCAGTATAGGGGGGTCATGTATTAGGCATTAATTCATAGCTAATAAGTGTACATATAAGTAGTGAATACAGCAGTTATTTGCTAACATTAGCAGCTTATCAGTGCTTTATTTGTGGTAGGTGTTACTTGTATGTCTAATATATGTTAGAAAGATAGAGGGAAAAAAGATAGAGGGAGAGAACTTGCTGTTATAACTAAAGGGGGAAAATTAATGACAATAGACATCCTACATTTAACACAATTTCCCCATCTGACAATATTAACATTATTCATTCATAGAAGAGCTTTGCTTGTCCTCATGTCCCCAATTTCTGTCCAATAGGCGTTTATTTATCTGTGTATAAAAATTCCCACTGCAAAATCTGTAAAAAGAAAATCTCCAATAAAGTATGTAAAGAATGTCTGGTCAAAATCTCATCTCATCTGATGTAATAAAAGCTACAAATGCAGTCCATAAATGCAACTGCAGTTCAAAGAATTCAAACTCATTTTATTTTCAGATTACAACCAAGTAACTATTACTGAAATATGAATAGTGTAGTAGCAATAATACCCACAAGCATACAAGAATTAGACACTCAAAATCAGAATTAGAAAAAAATAACAAACCCAAAAGATTTAGATCTTCCAGTAAATCAAAATTCAACATTTAAAAAGCTCAAGGTAACTTAATGACGAACACATTGTATTTTGAGCTAAAAAAAACAAAAAAAAAAACAAAGGTCTCTGATTTTACTTGCTTTGTCTGCTCTTTACTAGTTTCTTTTTTTCCACAGAATAAAGCATATCATTGGCTGTTTTATCAAATATGGTTATAGCTCACAAATTAAATGCTGGATCTAGGAAAACTGCTGTTCTCTTTATTTTATCAGATAGCTAGAATGAAAAACATGCAAAACATACAATATGGTTTTGTACCCATAGTAAAAATGCTTTACATTTGGTGACTACACAAATTTAAGAGTTAAAAAAACTCTCTCTTCTCTCTCTTTGTTGTTTTGTAAATCACCACTAGCTCCATCGTCACGACAACAATCAGCCATTGTTGACAAAAATTGCAGTGTAGTTTTTTTTTTTTTTTGACGTTTGCTTGACGAGGCACAGTCCTTCGCTTCCTCTGTGACCATGAACACTCAAAACAACAGAATGAGCATTAATGCACTTAGAAAAAAAGTGTTAATGGTTCTAGCTTTCTAAAAAGGTTCTATATAGAACCTTTTCTGAAAGGGAAACCCTCTGTTGTAGGGTTCCACATACAGTACTGTGCAATTCTTAGGCACCCTCATTTAAATATTTTGTCTTAGACGTTTATATTATTTCCTCTTAGTGTGTCAGTGGAAATGTTTTAGAGTTCCAAACATTAATTTTCCAATAAATGATATGTTATTATATGTCATTAAAGCAAGTAAAAGACCACTTTCCAGATACAAACATCATGGAGGATGTTTTGGGACCTGCAGAGAAAGAAGCAAGCAAGAACCAAAGTCTACAGAAGAACTATGGCACGTTCTGCAAGATACTTGGAACAGCCTACCAGCTGATT
Organism: Olivaichthys viedmensis; assembly: GCA_028565825.1. NCBI lineage: Eukaryota > Metazoa > Chordata > Actinopteri > Siluriformes > Diplomystidae > Olivaichthys > Olivaichthys viedmensis. The sequence goes on from JAOUQW010000001.1 coordinate 20,557,299, forward strand.
TTCTTATAAAACTGCAGCACCGTGTACCTAAGAGACTGTAGAACAGTCTCTCAGGTACATCAAAAGTAGTAACATACTGTAGAAGCTTTAATGGTTTCCCAGACAAACTGAAGAACCCGTTAGGGTGTTAGATGGATTTTTTTCCCCAAGACTGTGCTATCTAATATTTATTGCTATTAGCTATTAAGGTTGGAAATTTACAATAAATTCCTGGTATGATAATCATCTAACCCAATGTCATGGTTTTCAGTATATCATGATATTAAATTATTGGGTGAGAAAAACTACTGGAATATTTTTTTTAATGGACTTAAGAGGATTGCACTCAGCCTTCTGATTTTTTGGTGATGTTATTATCAATATAGCATAATGTCAACAAAATAACTGTTGATCAATGATTTTGAATAAAAATCACAATGTAGTTCTGTACGTTTTCTTATCCGCTATGGCTATGGCTATAAACACTCAACACTCACACATCTTGACCTTAGCCATTCTGTCTAAACATTGGAAATGCAAACCTGAGTAATGCAGTGTTTTTGTTTGTTTGGATTTGGAAAAGGTACTTATGGGAAATCATCAGTCTAAGAGTGCAAAAATTTAATAATGCAAATATACAAATATGGCTGTAAAGTTTTAATGCTGGGAGATGTAATGCTGTCCATCCCTACAATGCGTGTGTTACCAATGAGCATTTAAAGCATATACAATAATTTTCTTGCTTTTCATCTTTCTTTGTGATTCAATTAAACAATCTCTCCTCACTCAGGGTCACACTTTCAGGCCGAGGCAAAGTAAATTTGCATTTGATTCAGGTTTCACATCTACAGACTCCATACTGCAATTTCTCTTCATTCTCACAGGCTGCAAGCGTAAAATGCATTACATAGAATTTCAAAAATGTTGAACTTTAGCAACTTCTAGAAAATCGTTAATGTTGATTTTAGATGCAGCCTGTCTTTGTAAGTTATGATTGTGAAATTGAACTTATTTAATAACACGCATATAAGCAATCCAGGACTTTATTATAGTCGTTTATGAGGCATTATTATAGTTTATAACATTGCTTACAAAACCTTGTTACCAGTTTACTATGAATAACATCAACTAAATGTACCTGAAATAACTGATGTTAATTCCAAACATGAATGAAAATAAGTCCACCTACATAAATTAGCATAAATCATTTTACAGCATGTTACTAATTGTTGATAATTAACTGAAATCAGCTTGCCTGGTGTAAATATTGAAACCCATCATTTAGCCTCAGTTATGAATTTTTCCAATTAACCACCACAAACATTATAATTAAGGCTTTGGTTTATATCCGTGGTTGTAAACTTATTTTTACTCATCAATGGAATAAATATTGGTTCATGCATGTGTTCATTATTTGGCTTATTTTGGCTCGTAATTAAAATAATCATAATAATTCATACAATTGTTAATTAATTTGTTAACATTACTTATGGTGTATTATTGGTGAAGCTCATGGTTTGTTAAGATAGACAAATGCTGTTAACAACCTAAAACGTAACCAAAATATGTTTTATACGTCAACATTTAACATAGTTTTATGTTAACCTATAGAAATCCTTTAATACTGACCTCTAAAAATATGACAGGCCATAGGTCATTTCTTTTGTCCTTATCTAAAAATGAATATTTGATGAGCTCATATCTTTTCAGTACAGCTTAAAGAACATAGGGTTCCCATAGCTCGGATCTAGGTTTATGAAGCTTAAAGTTGACTTCAGGATATATTGGCTGATGCAAGGATGTTGTTTCGTGTGGGCTGATGTTGTTTTACAGCACAGAGCTAAGCTGTGACCCCATTAGCTCTGCCTGAATGCAGAGAGCTTCGATAATAGAGAGTAATTCGGCTTACTATATGAAGCTTTGTCCAGCTCAGACAAAAAAACAAAAAACAATCTGATATCTGGGATTCAGAGCTATGCGTTCATTCACCAAAGCCCCACCTCCACTCTTAGGCCAATCAAACAAAAGTGCAAACGAGTCCACTGTCTGTTAATGGCGATTAAAATGGAACAGCAGCAGATAATAAGAGGCAAGGCAACGTGGGTTTTAAGGAGAAGAGTTCGGCTTAGCAGGTGCTTTAAGCAGAAGAAATTGCGTTTATTCAGATCTGCAAATGAATTCGGGGAAGTTAATCGTTTTCACAGATGGACTGACAGGATTTTTAAGAACATCAGAAAAGAATAGGGATGAATAAACGAGAAAGCAAATCAACCTGGATTGGAATATGTCTTCGAGATAACTGAACATCAAAGTACCGTCGATTGAGAGCAATTAAAGCATTGTCTTTATGTGACAAGGCATTTTTAATGCTAATGATGTCTTATCAGTAAGGACAGTGAGGACAACGAGAGAAAAAAGACAGACGGAGAGAAAGAGAAAAGCAAGAAAAAGAGTTTGAGCTGTGCATCATAACCTGCCACGTTGAAGTCAGATAAGCTCTGAGAGAGAGAGAGTGCGAGAGAGAGTGCAAGAGAGAGAGAGAGAGAGAGAGAGAGAGAGAGAGGCTGCTTCGTGGGATTTGTAGGGGAGATAAAGTTGAAGACGTTAGTGTCTAGAACGTTAGTGTTTTTAGTCGCACAGACCTGCTGAAAAAAAGAGCATGTTGTAAAATGCTGCATAACCAAACCTATACGAGTTTTAAGCCTCACGCAAACAAGTGAATAATCCATCTAAAAGAAAATTACTTTTCAACCAAATCAGACACTCTTATCCATTTTGTCTTTCATGTGACACACACTCTTAGACAGCAAGTTCCTGCCTTTGCTGCATGATGGATCTCTTGTTCCCTCTCTCTCTGTAAGAGCCAGAATGCTTTATTAGCAGCTCTAGGCTCCCTGCATTATGCATCAACTCCATTATGCTCCTCTACAAGGAGCAAAGAAAAAGAGTGAATCAAAAAATATGAATCTTCCTCATTCTCCACGCGCCTTGAACCCCACATCCAGGGGAAAAAAAAGAATCTTAGCAAAGTATCAGAGTATCAAATATTCATGCCTCCGTCATGCCTATTCATGGTCGGCAGCTTCCTGGTTTTAATGGAGAACATAATCCGTGATAATTTGACTTTTTTTTTTTATGTCCTCACACCGGCCGGTGGTAGTTAATATACATGAAATACTGATTGCCTCGAGATTTCATGATGGCAAATAATTTGACAGTGCTGTTATTTGAAATGGCCACGTATAAAAGTGACGTGTAACATTTGCCTTTTGCCTCCCACGGTGATTGCAAAAGGACTTAGAGGCTTCCGTTAACCTTTAGAAACAGATTTCATCTTAGAGGCCGTCTGGTCAAACGGGCTGTATGAATATCAGAGAGTGAGATTACTGCTTTCTCGGTGAAGCATACATTTAATACTGGCTATAAATTTACCAAAAATAGGACACATTTCATTCCATGAGGACTGATGCAGTCTCATGTCGGGAAACGTTCATATGACAGAAATATATTTTGAGACAAGTCACTAGGGTTTTAAGACACCACAGGTAAATATTTATAGGCCAAGTTTAATCACACAGTGTCGTAAATTGGAAGTTATTGCCCCTGAGAGAAATTCAAACGCCGATGTAGAACCAATATATACATGTCTCTGAGAACATGATTGTTGCTGAGGGCATTTTTTTTGATGTGACAGTGCAGGAGGACATGTCTCAACAGGCTTATGTCCCTGGAGTGTGTAAAGCGTGTGACACATTGAGGCGTCGAGTGCGTGGTTGTGACTTGTTAGAGATCCATCGACAAGCTGTCTGGAAAGCATTTAGCTACGTGACGTTTTTATGACTTTCTGTCTCTCTCTGTTCTTCTTCCAGCAGGATGGGATCCCAGAGAGTTTGCGGATTAAGGGTATGTAATGCCTCCCTTTCTTTATCCCTCTGTTGCTCACACATACACTCCAATTTGTTTTGAGCTCAGCTCAAAATGTTAAGGGTGGCTCGAAAACGTTCTTATTATAGAGGACACAAAATGTCAAATCTCAGCATTGTCCTTCTCGTTCATGTTGGTACAGCCACTGTTGTTGAAACGCATATAATAAATGTCTTTTTCTGCCAAGAATGGATAGGTGTGTGTATGTGTTTGCATTTATGTGCATCTCATGCTTCATATGTTCGACTATATCAGTGAAACGTGGTACCAGTGGAGACAAGAAATGGAACAGCGTTCACTTGCTCTGAAAGAAAGAAAATATACCCTTACAGATGCAGACAGTGTGAAGGCAGAGTGAGGAAAAGACGAAGAGCGGGAAAATCCATCACCAGCACTAATCTATCGCTAGCAGATGTGCAGAAATAGCAGACATATGGTATTTAGCGCCTTTTCTTTGCATGCACGTCTCCCCTGCATTTATTAATAAATCAACCCTGCAGAAGACGCAAATATTTCTGGAAACGTTTCTAACCCGTCATATCTTTCATGTCTCTGGAGATCAAAGACAGCAAAAGGAAGCTTCATGAAGGAAGACTACTGGTAATTAATATGTGCTGGAGCTTTGCAGAGTGATGATGGGTCTTGCATTGGTGCCTGATTCTCATGTTTCTCAGTGCATTCCTCATCCTGTTCTCTCCCAGAGGAATGAAGAAGAGGAAACAGGATAGATGTACGCTGTCATGCACAGTTCGGTTGGGTCACTGCAGCACAACACGACTTCACACCCACTGGATGACTGAGTTAATAACACACCTGAAGCATGGTAAAAACAGGAGCACATTGTGTCTTTTCACATGGTGTAATGACACAGGTGAGACTATATTTGGACACTATCACAGGAGGTTTATTAGACAGCAACACAAAGAGAACAAACACAGAACTAGCATGAACACAGAAGTAATACTGAGCATATAAAGATGAGAGTTCAGCCAAACAGAGAAAACACTGGGCTAAGCTAGGCTAATGCTAATAACAAACACAAGGGACAGGGTGAACTTGCAAGAAATTAACAAGACAGATAAGCTAATGCTAGCAATGTAAACACAGTAAACAAGGACAGCGGATACAACACAGAGGTTGCAAGGTGATAAGCCAAGCTAGGAATGACAAACACACGAACGACAGGAAATTTTTCACATTAAAATGCTATGAATGTAAATACACAGGGACACATACTCTATATGGGAAGGTGCAGGCTTTACAAACTGCTTTTGGGTGTGCTTTTAAACAGTCCGTGATGAGCTTGGAAAATGAGTTACAGGTGATAATACTTAAGCTAAGAGCTGGGTACACGATGTCAGGGACGAATCCATGACATGGTTCTCATCCACTGAATCGAATAAGCTGGCGCACTGAAAGTGTTATTGTTGTTGTCTGATGAAAAATTGTACTCACATAAGCCACTTAAAATACACTGATAGGAAAATAGCAGAAGAAAGCTGGTATCAAAAGTGGTCAAAATATGTAATTTGGTCTCAGTGAAAACAGTTGCTTTGCTGAATAAGAAATCACATCTTTTCCACGGTAATGTCAAACACAATTTTACACAAATTTACATTTCCCAAATGTAGTCAATCAGCCAACACATTTGATGTCTCACATTTGCTTCTTTAGTTTTGCACTGGAGCTATGAGTCGACTAATGGAAGTCTATCCCACTCAGAATTTTGCTCATATCCTCATATACTCTCTTTAAACAATATCGATGAGCTATGTCATCTCAATTTTAAATTACACTAAATAAACAGTAACACTATTTGCATAGTCCGCTTTAGACACTCTACATACGGGTACAATCAACAAACCATTTATAGACTGTCCTAATTTAGCCTATCAACTGATTCTCAACAGATTTTTATCTACCTTAAGATAGATAAATGGATAGATTGTCTGATTTGAAATTGTGAAGGCAAAAGGGACAAGTTGAAAGCCTATGTATTATCTACTAAACATCATCGACCATTAAGTGTTGACATGTTGAGAGTCAGTTTATTGGATGGTTCATGACAGTCTATAGATGGTTTGTATAGATCTAAAGTGGACTATCCAAATGAAGTGTTACCAACAATTTGCTGAAATAGCAGAAAGAGTCCGTATTTACAAATTTAAGTTCAAAGTGGAGCTATATTATCACCTGGGACAGTTTACCAGTACAATTCTGACTTCAGACTCTGGGCCTTGGGGTGGAATGGTAACAAATCACGCTAAGGAGAAAAGTTATTCCGGTTGTCCAAGATGGCTGCCCCCATAATGTTACAGCATACTGGGAGGTTTTTTGTTTTTTTATTACTGCAGTCAAAAACCACATCAGCAAGTCTGTGTGACTAAATTGAATGTTTGAGGTTTGAGGCAAATATTTATAATGTCTGGGCAATGTATTTGCAGAAAAGAAATTGGGTGAGATGTAGCCATTACTTTATATATTACAGCAACATATTTTGGCTGATCTACTACATTTGGGGTATTGGGAAAATTAGTAATCAATTAGCATTTAGTGTAATAGTGTAATAAATTGGTTGCTTATTCATAATATAGTGAACAATGCAACTATATGAAACTATTAATGTGTAATTCACTTCCAAAAAACAAATTAAGTAAATTAATTGTCACTGATTTCTTTTTTTTAGATTAACATCCACTTGCTCTTACAAAGTGATCTCACAAATCCACACAATATAAGAGTTTTGCCCTCCACAAATGAGGTTATTTAAAAAAGCTCTGAGCACCAAATCCACTTTTTACCCCTAGGTCATGCACACAGTGAGTTACATTAATGGCCATGTTAACAAATAGGCATACAGTAGCTCTTGCTGTAAATCACAAGCTGGCCTTGGCCCAGAACTCATCAGTAATGGGGATGGCCTAGTGCCTGTCAGGTGATGCCAAACGGCCGGAGGGAAAGCCAAGAGGTTTCCTGTGGTGAGATAGATGCAACTCACTCCTCATCCTTTCTAACAGATGAGTATAGGCTATAAACCCTGCCATTCTGCTGACCTGGGGTCAGTCCAGAGGCAACAGCTCTGAGCAACTCTAGCAGCAGCTAATCAGAGTCTAATGAAGACTTCGGCTCACCGCAGAACCTCAGAAGGTCAAAGCCGTAAACGGAGAGGAGGCATTATCGTAAAGGGAGGGCTCACCTGTCACTTACTCCAGTTTAACGCTTCTTCCTTCTGTGACCTTTTCTCATTCTTACATTTCTTAGACCACAGGATTGCCTGTGTTATGACTTCATTTAATGCTTTAATGAAGTCTCTTTAACTGCACCCATAATCTGTGTGGTGATTTTAAAAAAAGACAACACTGCTTAGCAAGAACTTGCGAATAATCTGCCTGCCCTGATAATAATGTTAATATTAATAATATTAACATTATTATTAATGTTAATGTGGGGACCGGCATTTGGGGACTGAGGGCCTATGTGTGCACGTGCTGCTGACAAGGTGGGTCCTCACGCTAGACATCCATAGGCGTCTGCGACTGTCATCTGCATCTGCCAGATGGTGGTCGTTTTTCCTGGATGATTTTACCTTAGACATCTCCCTAAAGCTTTAAAAGGGATGGCACCCTGCAGCAAGCTAAGACACATGCACCTGTCGCCTGCAGAAATAATGTCATATTACAGACGCTGGTCATTTTCAATCAAAAGTTAGAAGAAAAGTTTGTGGGATGCTCCTTGTTGAAATTTGAAAATAAACATTTACACTTTTGCCAGGAATATAGAGACAGATGTGACTGACAAAAACAACATCCTTCAGCAGTACCCATGAAATTACAGTAGAAAAAGAGAAAAGTTCAAAATGCAGGGTAAACTAATTAAAAAGCAAATAGCAGGAGTTATGCTGTTATGCAGTGTAGATACACTCAGAAAAACACTTATCGCATAAGGTTTTCCTTTAGATGCAAACCTTAAAAACTTTTTGCTTCCGAAATATGTTGTTGTTGTTGTTGTTGTTTTTTTGCCATGTGAGGTACCATGAAGACATTCCAAAATCATCCATACACTGAGTTGCCAGTTTGTTAGTTACAATATAGATATTTCTAATACTCTGGCAACTCAATGTGCATATATAATTTTTTACATTATTTTTTTTTAAATGATTAAAAATAACTTTACCAACTTTAACTTTAGCCATCAAACATAATTTATATTATATTTAATTATCTATCCACTACATTTTTGGCTGGACATCAAGTAAACTATAAAGTCATTTTTCTCTGTTTATACTATTAGCAGTTACTGATTTCTGCCTTAGTATGACAGCATATATACACTGAGTTTCCAGTTTATTGGATATAATCGATCTTGTAACTATAAACTGGCAACTCAATGTATAATTGAGAGGGAAAACATATATAAAAAATTCCCCTTAAAAATAGCAAGACCTTTTCAGAAAAGAAATCTGAAGCAAAACAGTTTTTTTAGAAGAATAATAGTATTGAAGTTATCCTTTTAATCAGAAATCTGGTGGGTACAGAGTTACAAATCTATGATCAGGTCACAGAGTCACAGCTTGTCCCTGCTAGTCCATCTTAAATCATTAGGCCGGGGTAATACTTGCTGTTAACTACGCGGACGTCGATTGTGCACGTCCCAAAAAATTTACGCAACACATATGTGTGGTGCAATACCTGCGTAACGGCAGGGGCAGTATATAGTGAAGCAACACGCTGATCGATAGGACGAGAGAAATAAACTTTCAGTTTTCGCAACGAGATTGGTTTAATGGCCTGATATACCATCTGTGTTGGCGCTGCTGCAGCTGTTTCTGCCGTTTTCTCAAGATACACAATAGCCTCCTCAACTCCCGCTATCTTCACTGTTTACTTCGTTGTGCAAAATCAGAGGAAGTGGTCGAAGAAGATATTTCGGTGCTGGTGAGGTATGTTTCAGCTCTGACCTGCCCGCTAGTGGACAGAGTTTTTAACCCTCCAGATGTATGGATGTTACGGAAGCAAGTATGTGATTAATGACGGTCGGCGTCAAATAGCTGCAGCGTCCGCACGCGTACACGTAGTCATGCAGCAAGTATAACCTCGGCCTTAGACACGAGATCCCTTTGACGTAAATCCCAGACATTAAATCATTAGACACGGGTTTGTTCCATCAACAACATTGCTTAGTTATATCAACACATTGGCCATATGGCCTTCCACCTCTTAACTGTTTTGCCAAAGATATTTTCTCTGCCAACAACAAAATTTTGCTTTTCACTTGAATAAATTTTGTTGTTGTCAGAGAAAATATCTTTTGCAAAACAGTTTAGAAAAGATTAGAAATATACAGTTCAGTGCAAAAGTTTGCACCCCCCATGGTTCTTGAATGGAATAAAAGGAAATTTTTCAATTTTGCCCATTCTTCTTGACACGTTTTACAGTGACTCTGTCAGATGTCATATACTGCCTTCTTCAAATGAGGTCTGTACTCTCAGAAAAAAAGGTTTCATCAAGGGTTCGTTGGACAATTAAGGGTTTGTGGCTTCCTTAAGAGGTTCTAATTAGATCCTTCTCTGATAGCGAAGCACTATGTTGTAGGGTTCTTTAGGGGTTCCCTGAGAGGGACAAACCAAAAAACCCTTTAGGATTTTAGATTTAACCTTTTTTTCTAAGAATGTGGAGACTGAGAGGGTCATGACAAAACATTTGGTTCTTTTCAGACTTTTTTTCTGTTGATTTTGCCTCATGTTTCAGATTGTTGTTGTCACGATGTGTTTCTGGGGCTGCGCGGACGCAAGCACGAAGCCGCTTTCTTTAAACATATTTATTTAGTATGAAACAAAAACGGTTTAAACATACTA
>JAOUQW010000001.1:20575226-20590330 GCA_028565825.1 Olivaichthys viedmensis
TAAGTTTTTTATTTTTAATGAATTTATAAAACATTCCAAAAAACCTGTTTTTGATTTGTCATTGTGGAGTATGGTGTGTAGATTGATGAGGAAAAAAATGAGTTGAATCCATTTTAAGATGAGTCCATACACATACATTATAGCACGGCTCTGACAGTAGTGCCGACTACAAGGCAAATCACAAGTATATATATTAATCATGTTACGCATGTTCTAATATGTTTGGTTTCTATAGTAACAACTAATTCACAGGCACTTCACATATCAATAATTGAAGCCTAACAATACACGGATTTTAAAAAAAAGTGTTGTTATTTAACAAAGAAAAACGTATAATCATTGCTGTGGTGACGCTTTCTGTAAGTAGAAGGTTTATTGAACATTTATGGTAGGAGACTCCGGTGCCAGTGCTTTATAACAGTCAAAGGTAAAGCTGTTCCTTTAAACTTTCCGCACATTTTAACATCATATTAGATATGCGTGGTTTCATTTCAAAATCGTTTTTTGAATGTTGTGTAGTATTTTAGTACTTGTGCCTATCAAGTCACCACCCAATAACCTCCAGAGAACTCCTCCTATTTTCACAGATAGTTATGTGATGGGAAACCGACACGCACTCGGCCAAGATACATATAGCCCTGGGTTTGGATTTGTTGCCGAGCCATGGCAAGCCCCACTGTTCGGTGGAGAAGTGCTATTAGTTGCCAGTTTCTTAAATACACCAATCTAGTAATAAGCTCAAGAGGCCTGTTTAAAAATTGTCACTGACACCAAAGTTTTCAACATTAAAGCAAGACAGCTGAAAGTCAGGAGTGTGCAGCTTCACGCGCTTTGAATATTCAAACCTCTAATTTAACTCCGGGCCAGACTTCCAACACCATGAGAAAAGTCAATATTTGCATGACGTGAATATGCATGAGCTTCAAAGCTAGAGAAACAGGAGGGACTCTAATTTCAACAAAAGTGATTTGTGCTTGGAAAGTAATGAATCTACAGTAGTCAAAGGGGGATCAGGTCTCTGGTGTCGGCACACTCAACAGATGTTGAATCAGAAGCCTAGGAACATGCATTACTTATTTTCACAAGAAAAGAGCACTTGACGACGCTGCATATAAAGCAAATTTTGGGATTCTCTATGTGTCCCCTTAATGCTAATATGATCGATCGTCATTCAGCATTAAGCTAACACTTGTGCTGAATTACCATCGGGATAATAAGATTCCTCACACAAAGTAGCCTCAAGCTGTTTTTCTGAGCTTTAAAAAAAATACAACAGACCCAAATTAAACAATTTTGTGTTATAGATTTTCCAAACATGCTGTGCCAGCACATCTGCCATTCTTTCCTCCAGTCTGGGGCAGAGTCTGGACCGCTCGATAAATACGCAGCTCTACCTAAGGCTAGACATATAAATAAATAAGGAGGAGGGGTGACACTTGTTGTCCTGGCCATTGGTCAGAGCATGTGCACTGATCTCCTGATGCATGAACTTAAATATTGAAGTCTTTCTTTGCTTCCTTCTATTTGAATAATTAATGACACACTTGGGCTGTGGCTTCTGTTGTATTCGCAATAGTTTTCTTTCTTTCTCTCTCTCTATCTCTCTCTCACCATAACCCTCGCTCTCCAGAGCAGCCTGGCTGGGACTTGGGGAAAAACACACAGCTGTTAGACAAGTTGAACTGAGTGCTCTTGTTTTCAGTGGTCTCTCCACATCTGTTAATAGAAACGTGTTTGAATATTCCCTGTCTCTCTCTGTCTCTCCTGTGACCAACGAGGCAGGAGAGAAGCTCATATGATAAACAGCAGTCGAATCATTGTTGTATGATAGCAGCTTTTTCGGCTGGTGTCTCTCAGCCTCATGATGTCCCAGAGGAAGCCTCGGCAGAATGGTGGCTGTAAATAGGAACTTGACAGCCCACATCAATCGGGCAGGTTTTTGCCATAATTTCTGGCACTGTCCTCAGAAGTGTCTTCTCATCGCATTCCCTCTGCAGAATTTTGCAGTTTAAATGGCATAATTTTAATTTGGGGATAAGAGATGAGCTACTCCAGAGTAATATAGAATACGCAATACACCTCCAACGCTTGAGTAAATCTGCTAGAAAACTGTTTTTTTTATGATTACATGTGCTTCAAACTGTGTAAACTTGTCTATCATCACTTTATATTTAATTATTCAATATTTCTGTTTACATAAGATAGTAGTCATAAGACATTTGCTTCTTTTGGCTAGAGCTAAAGTTACGAGGCTAATGTAGCTAACAGAGAAGAGAAGCTTATATCCGCCAGTTAAGGCCAGGTACCACACCCTAATAGGCTTCTTTTTTTCCTTTGCTTATATCAGAATGAAACTTAAGCTGTTTGACGTATACATCAATAGAAGACTTGTTTGTATTACAATTAGAATACATTTTTTAATTAAAGTATTAAATATTCAAATAGAGCAATAGATAATTAATTGGCTGGGTTTTATTTTTTCAACAAATGGATTTTACAACTATTTATTCATTTATTTTTATTTTTGTGATAACGCACCAGTGGTCAGATTTTCACATAACCATTTATCAAAATATTGCTATTTCAGGGAAACATTTTTTGCATAGTTTTATTGATAAAATGTCACTTAAAGTCAAAATTACTCCAGATAGATATGAAAATGCTGTGTCAAAGTCTGGCTTTAAGACCTAAAGCAGTAAAACATTTTTAGCAGAAACCTTTACATATTCTAAGGAAATGTCTATATGTGGTCTATATAACCTTATATTTTAGTCGAAGTGGCATATTGAAGCTAAATCACATAGTTTGGTATGACTTTGCATAAGCATATGATTTGATTATTATGTTTTTTAAATAAGGACTTATTCTGCTACTAATACTATATACCATATGTGCTTACCATATGAACAAATTATTTTGTCTGCAAAATGCCAGATGTCACAATCCAAAGCAAGTGGTATCCAGCTTTTGCTTGCAAAAATATATATATATACTTATACTTGGAGGCTGGCAACAAGTAAGCAGAATGGCAAAATGGTCCCGTGCCATTAAGCAAGACAACTCAGTTCTCTGTGATTTAGCAGTGGGAATTCATTGGGGAGTTTACAAACAGCCAAGCGCAGCAGTGCCTGACAAACAGGATCATGCAGTGGCACCGTATGAGGGAGATGTTCAAATGGGGATTTATTCTTCTGACTTGATGAATCTGGCAACATGCAGCAATGACCTGCATCCACTGATGGTTGCACCAGCGATTATGGCAAATGCTGTCACCCTTCCCTAGTTAAAGCTTTCTCCAGCTGGACAGTTTCAATTCCAAAACCTTGCAGAGGTACACATTTCAACAACAGATTGAACCCAAACAATGCTACCAATAATCGTAATAGCACTTTATTTGAGTAATATATATATATATATATATAATATACAGTACCTGTTCTTTTAAATGTAATTAAATAGGTACAATAATTTTGCTAATTATTGTCCCTAATCTATTAGTTTAATAAGCCTAAGGCTTGTCTGATGCACACAAATACCTGAAGGCAAGAGCAGTTCTTATTTATTTGAAATGCACTCCTGAATTCGATCTTTCCATGCTGTTGTTAAAAGGTAAAGGGGAAGAATAGACCTTGAGTGTGGCAGCCAAAGCAATATAAGAACACTCCCACAGCCTCTGATCAACACTCACTGCCAAGAAAGCCTAGCCACAACTTCATCTTCAATTGTCTGTGCCCGACTCATTTCATTTTTACAAATATACCTGTCAGGCAGCCAGAGCCAAAGCCATAAACCAGGCACCTCGCTCCGGCTGTCGCTAAGACTCAATCCTATTAAACACATGCTTGTAATAAAAGTGTACACTTCCATTCTGTTGGTGATCCTTTTACAAACTCCTTTATGAAAATAGGCAATGTGGTACATCTCAGAAGGACGACTAAATGTTTTGCATATCTTACAATTATTTACTCTTATCCTTAATTCTTAACAAATATGTTCATGTCTTTAAACATATTTCCAAATAAAAATAGAATAGAATAGCTACCATAGCGACGGGATTTGATATGTGACAAAAGCATTGGATATCATTTTTCAATCAAGTATCAAAGCGGTAAATACTATTAACAAAAGTGGCTTTACGATCACCTTTTGCTTTTTCATTTATGCTGCTGAAATTTTTAGTTGCAATTCTGAAAAAAATCTCGAGTGAGTGGGTTTTACAGGGATTGATCACGATTGGTTCCTGAGGTTTGGAGTGACAGCTCAATTGCCTGGGGGTGGAATGTTTAGCGCCCCAGGTTTCTTTAATTTTTCAGCGTACTAGTTAAGAACAAGTGGTATTGCACTGTTGAACCTGTATGATGTGATGTCTGCGCTATTTTATTTTTTGCTATAGTACATGTATTATATGACTAACATTAGTATTGCTGTGTAGCTAGCTTTTATAAGATAACTCTTGATAACTTACTTTCCCTTCAAATTATAAAAAAAATGGCTCTCTCAATTCCAGGCAATCCCGTACACTTTAAACATCACTACCGGATGCCTTAAAATAGGATATGTCTGGAAAAAGAGGATGTATGCTCACCATACCTACAGTTACTTGTCTGTGCATATGCTAGTAAGCCAGCACTAGCAAGTGAGTTATCAGGTAAAAGCTAGCTAGCAACACATAAATGCTAATGTTAGTACATATAATGCATGTAATAAAACAGTACAGAAATCACATTATATAAGTTTAACAGCCTAAAACCAAACAAAATATGCATGAATTAGGAGGACGGAAACGTCCTGCTGTCGTAGCCACTCACTATTCATAACTGCTAGGCAGAAAACTAGCGCTAAAGATGACAGACTGTTGTAGTAGCAAATGGGGGCCAATCCCTATTCCAGATTGTGTCAGATGCTTCACAGTTAGCTCCAGAAACATAAACGAAAAAGCTGGCAGTGAGCAAGCGAAAGGTGACAGTGATGGCAATTCCTGATGAGCAAAACTGCATCAGAGAATACTGCAATAAAAAAGGTGGCTCTTTATTTGGAAGAGTAAATGCTTTTTCTTCAGTTTAAATTCACTTTTTTTCTCACAAATCTAATCCCATAAAGCCTCAAAACTCTTGTTTGGCAGGTTTTAAAATATTTGGTCTCCAAAATGGCAGATGTCACCCAAAACCCTGCAGGCAAATAATCAAATCAATTTGGTATCCAGCAGACGCTTGCACGTAAACATTTGGATACCATTATCTTGACAGATTTGATGTGCAAACATTGAGAATGTGCATATAAGGATTTATTTTTTTGTAGAATCTGCTACTCTGATTCATAATTAGATATTTAAAATTTCAGCACATAGCTGAGAAACAAAGCTGCAATGATGCATGAGAACACACTTTGTTCGTCTTCCAAACTATTACACTAAATATTTTCACGTCATCAACGTGATAATGTCTTCTCCTTGTAATGTCGTACTCTTGTGTTGAGGAACCTTAGTGGGTACTGATGAGGAAGGATCAGGTGGCAGAGATGGGCATCGCCGTATTGTCTTTCATGAGGAGTTTAAAGCTTTATTTGCCAGTTGTTTATCCAGATTTGTTTCATGTTGTTGCTAGTGAGCGACGTCTGCTGGGGCTTCTTAACAGGCGGTGGTGAGCGGACCTGAAAGCTGCCTACTGTTGTTTACTACATTTCCCAGAATCCCAAAGGAGCCGCGCTTTCGGAAAACATCAGATGGGCCGAGACTTGCATCTCGGAGGGAAACGGGGTGTGGTGTGAGGGAGTAGATGGTGATCAGAGGAGTTGTAATGCTTTGTGTTCACAGTTAGACTTTTACTGCAATAAACTGTAAGAGCTGAGATGAGAACACTTATATCGTTACAGTGAGACATTTCCTCTCGCTGGAAATTGTCTCTGATGTGTTGTCTCATAAACCTGTCCATTATTTAAAATCTGTACTGATAGCATTGGCTTTCTAAAAGCCTGATAACGATAGCAATGTGTTACAATTGCCCTTAAAAAGCTCTGTCCTGAAGGCTCATGTGTATCCGATGTGTTCAAGTTCAAGGCTTTATTGCAATGAGAGTTCAAACTCTCACGATTATTCTTTAATTAGAAGCCATTAATAAGAAGTCTAAACTCTGCCCTGACAGCCGCAGAGCAATTAAGGTCAGTATCTGATGGAAAACTACAAATCACGGTCGTATCATAGGGTTCAGGGCCGTTGATTTATCTCCGTCCCTGATTTCGAGACAGGTAGTTAGTACTGATGCTGTTGAGTCAGCCCTCTCATTCTGAAAGTAAATCTGAGTTAGAAATTCTCTTCCAATTAATCAGACAGCTGCAGACAACCTTTGTGTTATTTGATTCAGACACCAAGGAACTTCTTCTATTTTTCGGTTTTTAGTCACATTAGGCCGTATTCAGAGTTAACTCAAGTTAAGTGCACATTGTGAGGACTTAATACCGAAATCGCACACTTCAGTATTCAGACCTCAGAATTAACTACAGACTTTAGTGCCGCTCATAGAGTTGCGCGCCACATGGGTATGCGGAGCAGAGTTTTCCCAAAGCAGAGGCGCGTCTCGGTTATTTGCGATTCTTGAACGTAATTGCATTTTTCTTGCGTGATTTCCACTCCAGCACCACTGTCTGACTAGTCATCGTAAGAACAATATTTCACCCTGAAATTAATATTTTGGGCATGGAGTAACATTTGGCAAGGCAATATTAGGTATAAATAAATAATCGTAAAAAATTGTCTATGAAGCCCTGGAGAGGGGCACCGAGAAGCTCAGAGGCGACGCTGACTTAATTCGGAAATAATACTTCCCTCAAGGACCGAATTTTACATGCCACGTTAATTATTACGATAAAACTATGAACTACATCTACTTAAAGTATGCTGTAACCATAGCAGATGGCTGCTTGGTCAGCTTATCTATTAAACCGTGGGCACACTTTCTTTAGAGGAGATCACAAATTAGCCAAAACATAAGCACAATTTATTAATTGGAGAACACAAAATAGCAAACTGAGAGCATTAAAAAAATACATATGCATGCATTATGATTTCAATCAACTAAATTGTGTGCACGATGTGTATGTTAGTTCATGAAAAAAATTACAAATAAATACACAATTTTTCACCCAAAAAATAAATGATAATAATAAATTAAAATGTAAATAAAAAATTGAGACAATTTTACAGTGATTGCAAAATAACATGATTATTATGACTAGGACTACTCATGGCAATCAACCTCAGTACATTCACAATATATTGGGCTGCTATAAGATGTTTATTTTATTGTTTGCCTTCTTCTCATTTGAAAGTTAAGCTGCGAACTCTGTATATGGCCCATTATTAGTTTCCCCCCTCTGTGTGAACACCCTGTTTTTCAGGAATCTGATGACATTGTTTTGAACCAACAGCTCATTTCGACCAGGGGAAGGGATTCTGGCTAAATTAAATCCCAACATCAAGCTAAAGTCACATCATTCACCCAATAACCAATCATTTGTGCTAAATTAGTCATGCATTCCAATGGTCTCTTCTGCCCTTCATCAACCCTACTGACACTTCTTCTTCCTTTGCAATACATCTGTGCAGGCAGTAGGCTGATAATAAGAAGTCTAAGGAGATAAAAAAAAACACAATTTAATCTATAACAGTGTTCAGTTTAAGTGTTTGATTGAATCCTTTAGAATATTTACAATGATAAAATGGCACCGTACAGAGGGCTGGAAATTCTCTTTGATATTGTGAGCCAACTGACTGTGGCTTATATAATATACATTTTTCTTCACCCACAGAGAAAAAGATAAGTAGGAGCACAAGTTGACTGCTCCAAAGGCATGAGTTTATTTTTTCGGAACAAAAACACAAAGAAATGAAAACGATGACAGCACACCCAGTGAACTCTCACAAAATTCAATTAGAACAGTAGGACGAGTCATAACATTCAATTATTCACCTCCTCAGCCATACAGCACAGCTGAGCTGAATAATTTTTCTTCTTTGTACAAAAGGTATGCATTTTATTTATTTTGCACAAAAACTAAACAATGACTAGCTGAGAGCACCAAAAGCAACAACTGCAATCCAAACCATGAGTCATGTTTTTAAAGGATCAGAAGTGCAGGGCGCTCAAATGGAGCTCAAAATGTCTGTCTAGTCTATAAAGAGATAATGAGTTGATAGCACCTGGGCCTCTGATAGTCATGAATATTTAATCTGAAGCCTACTTGGTTTGCATGTCATTGATGCAGTGAGAGCATATTATCTGCAGGGTTCCTGCGGCTGAGCACAATCTCTAAATTCCACACAAGGTTTACCGCTTTACCACATGCATAGCATTAAACGACTTTTCACAAAAAAACTTTTCACAATCATTATTTTTCATTTCTGGGACTTGTTCGATGTGACAGCTCAATCATCAGCTAGAACTCAAGCCAAATGCATTTTGTACTACAGGAATCGTAATCTATGGCTCAATTTAAATTTAGGTTTTAAGGCTTTTATTGATAAGCTTTGGAAATAAAAGACAAAGCTACCATCATCTTTCATGCTCATGTGAAAGAAATGAAAAGGCCTTCCTCTCTCACTATGAGGGATAGAAGGTCATTTTTACTTGGGACACTGTGAGGTGATTTACAGTGAACTCCAGAATTATTGGCACCCTTCAGAAGAATGGGGAAAAAAATATTGTATTAAAATAAACATTTAACACAATGATTCAAATTTTCCACTCAAGCATAATAACTCATAATAATTCCTAATACCTTTTTAAGTAATAGTATTTTCTCTTAACGAGTGCAGGTGCTTTCAGATAGGTGTACTGCATGATACATTGATGATTGATGATTAAAAGAGGGTTCATTATTGGGACACGGATGGCAGGAACTTCGGTCACAAAGACTTCTCAGCTGTTTTAATAGGAACAGTGACTAAAGTGACATCTGCATTTAGATCTATGGGAAAGACATCAGTAAATGGGCTCGGAAATTGTGGTCAAAAGCGCACATTCAACGACCGTGATGCTTGTTCATTAGTGCGATATGTACAGTAAGAAAAACAGAAGAACAACTGTTCTTCAGGTGATTGAGAATGTCAATGCAGGATGTGATCAGGCTGTCAGCAAGAACAATCCATCGACAACTACTGTACATAGAGAGGAATATTATAGTAGGGTTGCAGTACATAAACCCCTTATTACAAAGACAAATTCACATTTGAGAGTTCAGTGATGCAAAAACCATAGGCACTGGTCTACAGAGATGTGAAAAAATTGATATGGTCAGATGAGTCATCCATATTTTCGACAAGTGGGCGAGTGCATGTGTGGCACACACTAAGAGAACGGAAAACGCCTAAATGCTTGACCCCTACAGTTTTGCTGGCATGGTTTGGGTCCACTTGTCCCCTTAGAAGGAAGGATCATTGCAAATCAATACAAAGTTATTCTGACTGATCACCTTTGTCCTATGATGAAACATTTCTATCCTGATGGGGGTTGTGAGTTCAAATCCCAGTTCTGCCAAGCTGCCACTGTTGAGTCCTTGAGCAAGACCCTTAACCTTCAACTGTTTAGCTCAAATGTAAGTCACGTCTGCCAAATAAGTACATGTAAAATCATGTAAATCAGATGCTATGGCCTTCGGAGTCATCAGATCTCAACCCAATTGAACACCTATGGGAGATTTTGGAGCAACGTGTTAGATAGCGGCTCTCCACCACCATCATCAAAACATCAATTGACGGAATATCTTTTGTAAGATCGGTGCTCCATCAGTTCCTCCAGTACAGTTCCAGAGACTTGTAGAATGTATGACAAGAAGCTGTTCTGACGGCTCGTGGTGGCCCAACACCTTACCAAGACATTCTAAGTGCCTTCTATTTGTCACCCGTCTGTATGTGGCAAAAATATTGGCAGCCCTAAGAAATATTTCAAATAAAAGCAAAAAAATGTCTCCAGAAACTCTATTGTTGTCTTTGACCAAATATATAATTGCATACCTGTAAAATCTCTTTGTCATCCATTATTATGGACAACACCAAAGAGCTTTCAACACAAAAGAGACAGATGATTATTGACCTGTACAACTCAGATAATGGTTATAAAAAATTTTTTTTTATAAGTTAAAATACCATTAGGGCCATAATAGAAAAGAAAAAAAGTCTGGAACAAAAGGATGCATCAGCAATATTTGACGTTTAATTATTTTTCTATAAATGCTGTTGATTTAGATTTCTTCTTGCTAGTGTCACAGCTGGCTCTCCTTTTTTTAAAAGAGGTCCTCAAATATCCGTGGGACATCGTGGTTAATAAAATGATTTTACTCATTGTACTAGAATCTGCGGGTAAAAGAAACGTTCTTTGAATGCTAAAATGTTTAGGGTGAGGCTGAGGCCTAGAAGATACATAACGTAGCTATTAACATCATGGCTGGCTAATCATGGCTCTTACTTTCAAATCTTAACAAACTGTGCCTTTCAAAGTCTCCTGTCTCATAAGGTCAACATGGTGAGCTTTGGAGCGTCGTCCTTCTGAGTGACTAAAGGGAACGGAGCTGATTGGCTGGTGATCTTTGGCTCAGATGGCCACCATTTTTAGTGGCACTCTGTTGTCTGTTTTTTCTCGGTTCAGTGATTTCAGAGCCTGTGTATTTCCCCGCCTGTCACATGCGTTTACGACTGATCAGGTCTGATACTTCCAGCAGAGTGGACCTTTAGCTTTTCTTTTCTCTAAAAGCCACACTGTCCCACCTAGGCTAAAGGCACAAAGAGAGGACTAAAAGTTGATCAAACAGAGAAATTACCTGCCTGAAAGGTTTGGGCACTTTGGAAAGTACAATTTTTAAGGAGGACCTGTCTGTCTTATTGAAAATTTAAAAACTTTTGCAATGTGTTCAGCATATTTTAACATGTGCTGTAGTGGTGCTCAGTTGTCCAATACTAAATATACTGTTTTACCCCATTCATAACAAAGATACTCACAAAAAAACCTCTACTGTTTTCTTTTTTCTGCAGGTTTGTTTGCCCATAATAGCTTCCCGAACCCCTGTGAGCATAAGTACTGTGGTCTGGGGAAGCACTGTGTGGTGGACCATGAGACCAGTCAGGGAGAGTGCCAGTGTCTGGAGCACTGCAAGCCCCACTACAAACCTGTGTGTGGATCTAATGGCAAACTCTACCAGAACCACTGTGAGCTGCACAGAGCCTCGTGTCTGGCCCGTCAAAGAATCACCATTGTACACAGCGAAGAATGCTTTTACAAAGGTAAGGAACTAGGCTACATTCTCAAATCAAAGCCCAATCATTGATATCACCAAAATGCCCATATAGCATATTGTAGCATCGGGGGCTCGCACGGTGTGCTCATTGAATACCCGTGAGCATCTGCGCGCCACCGTTATGCTGTTGTTGTTGTTGTTGGTTTTGGGGGTTGTTTTAAGGACAGTTAATAAAAGTGTGTGTATCTGTGTTGTCTGTGTCAGCATGGGTTGAGTCAGCGTGTTATTCAGGGGTTTGTCATGCCCACCGTCAGCAGGAGCTCGGTGGGCACGGCCAACACCCGCCGTTTTTTCCCATGCTGATTCAGTTTATTGGCTTACCACCAAGCTCGTTCTATGCTGGAAGAGTGGGTTTGCCAAATAAAGAGTAATTTCCTTAGTTCAAAATGCTTCCTGGTCATACCTGTTCTTTGCCGACGCTACAGTATGACTAGCGTAGACTGCCCTAAAGTCGACCACTGAGGCACTTGATGTGATTTCAACTAGACCTAGTCACCAAAATAAAGGTGTCATCTAGTCCTAGTCATCAAGATAATCTATGCAAAAAAACCATAAATGTAATTGAACCTTAATGATATTTAACAGTAGTTTCTTTTTACATAATGTAACACAAAATGTGTTCTCGAAATCGTGACAGAATTTCGTTTCAAAGTACCAATAGCTTTGTATCTCAGGCTTGAAAAGGACTACAGGAACCCACAGAGACCAATCTTACCTTCATAGAACACCACGCGATTTTCAGTCACAGTTGATCATGGCAGTAGACTCACATTAAGCAATATTGTTCTATGGTGGCCAACATTGGCTATTCAAACATTAAAAAAAACAAAGTATATTAGCGAGTAAGATCGTTCACATTGTTAAATAAAAAGTTTAAATCACAGGTCTTTTGTTGGTATGATGGACTTTTGGGTGGCGTGGCAGACTTTTGGGTGTTCTACGCTAATTCAGACCAATCAGTGTAAACTAAGGGAAATTCAGAAGTTGAGGAAAGACGCAGGGTGGGAGACGGTTGCTAGGTCACTTACTGAAAGACCTCGCATTGCCGTAATCTTCTCAATCTGCCTCTTTAGTCATGCTCATCCACACTTCAAATCACATTTCATCAGTTTCACAGTGCAGATGACATCTGTTCTGCTCATTAGATCTGCTCTAACAGATTCAAAATATTTATCATCGTCCAAGATTTTGGTTTAGCAGTAGATATTACGCTGCACTACATTGATACACAGTATTAGTCTGTTTACATTTTCAACATGGATTTGTTTCAAAACAGTGATTCCTCTGTTATGCTTAATTTGCCCTGTTCAGATTTTTTGCTACAGTGTCAAAGTATCATTTAAAGCAATGATTAGGAAAAAAAACAACAGTAATTAATTTCAGACATGATCAGCGGTTCAATCATTTTTTCTTCAGACATCTATGAACCAACAGTATTACTGCGGCAGTTTACTTATTTTAAACCCAGATGAGGGAAGAATTGTAGCAGGCTAGTCAGAGTTCAGAGTGCCAAGTGTTTTGAGGAAAATGACTTTTTGCACCATAGCCTTGCTTTGATGGGGGCATCGAAAGGCAGCCTTTATTTCTGTCCATGCACTGGACCTCTTATCTCTCTGAGAAGCAGGAGAAGGGGAGGAAAGAAAAAAAATACAGATGGGCTTCGAAGGGTTTTCAATCTGGATGGGAAACAGTGCGTGACCCCAGCAAACCCTCACGATTCTCTTCCATCTCTCCCTCTTCCCTATCTTTGTCTCTTGCACATATCATTGGGAGATTGGTTATACCGCATGCAGGATTAAACCAGATTGGAAATTAAGTGGCACTCAAAAGCCATGTCCGTTCTAACAAAATGCCACATGCGCCTTTGTAAGAGGTATTTGCTGCACTTGATTGACAGAACAGTGGAGAATTATGTGCAGAACTATGGCGTATGAAATAGCTTTCTCTGATGCAACAGACGTTTCTTTTTTATGAGCTCTATTCAATAGTTTTGCACTTTTTCTCACTCTCTCGTTTCATTTAATTGAATCGGCAGCCAGTGCTGGCAAATATTAACATTGATAGAGCTTATTGTTCAATACCTTGAGGCCTTCTGCATAAACCAGAGCACATTATCTAAATGGGCGCTTTACCTTCTATAAAGATTAAGTCTGCAGTAACCACTACAACCTGACACAGCAAAGTAGCAACTACAATGCGGAGTATAAATTGTCCACCATATGGGGAAATGTTAAATCCGAGATGATTAGTGAAACGTTATCTTCAAGCCCCAGCAGGAAAACGGTTCCACATATTTGTTACTTGCCAGATAAAAGACTGTAGACTGTTGCCCACAGGGATGCATGCTTTGGCATTAGCATGAGCGTTTGGATAAAGTTAAGGTGCAAGCTGTTACGCTGGCGAAGTGAACTGTAAACACACTGTTAGTTAAAATATGTTCTTGGAAAGCACAGTAGTCCTGTGCGATTTCTAAATATGATATCTTGTGACTGAGGTGAAAAACAGAACTATTTAAAAAAAAAAAAAATTATACTATAGCAAATGAGAACCAAATACATTAACAATCACATTCCCTTTTATTTTTTTTATGCCCAAACATGAGTAATAACGATGGACCAGACAAATAAAAAAAAACAAGATTCAATTGCAATTCATTTTCTGGATATTAATCTCCGACTGTTGAAATGCAATTACTCAATTTCACCCCTTCATTGCGCCGTATGTTTATTTCCATCAGGGACATAACACAGAGCTTTTGAAACGTCTTCCTCTAATGCACATGGGGTTTGAATCTCGTTGTTTGATCTCTTTTGAAGCAGGCTCACAAGGCACCCATGAGGCACACCAACACTAACTGTTGTTTAATAGTTACATTCTTCTCTCCCCATCACTTCCATCTCTTAAATCAGAGATTCAGTGGAGCCTTGTCTCACTGCGGTTCTGTCACGCATGAGTCTGCTTTCTGCACGCTATTAATGAGCCATCTTTTCTTTGGCCAGTGCCGAAAGCCAGTAAACAAATCCAGTTAATGCTCACATGCGAGTTCTTTCATAGAGGTCAAAGTAAAGATCAATGTGAGATCAGTTATTTTACTGAGATCAACTAAAGTCGGTCTTTGGGATCAGTGTGTGTCGATGTTTTGAAACTACTATATGCATGAACTGAGCGGTTGTCTCAGTTTTATGAGACACATTCTCAGCTTACACCTGAACTTCACATCGAAATTGTGCAGCTCTTTGTGTTTAGTGATTATGACTTCACCCCTCTAATTAGCTCCTTTCTCTGTTGAGATACCCAGCGTGATTCTTGTGTTTCAGATATGCAGTGAAGCACTGGTTTCTGATACATGCTTTTGGTCTGTGTAGATTATTGAATTATTTGGTGTCTGTTTGTGTTTTTAATTTTTGCATTGGCACTAAAAAGTGATTCAAATGTGTAGATAATTTCTTCATGAATAAAATATATAACATCAACACAATTTTGTCATTTAGTTTACTTATGGCAATAGTTGTGTTGATCCATTATTAACATGGAAATGATGTACACATTTGAATGAAGTAAAATCAATGCATCACTTTTTTCAGTGTATAAAGCTAATGCAGCAAACAAGATGCTGAAAAAAGGGAAGCCAATGGCCTCCCATTTAGCATTGTGCAAACAGCAGAATTAGACAATATATATATATATATACATATATATATATATATATACTCACCAAGCACTTTATTAGGAACATGTACACCGTCTCATTCATGCAATTATCTAATCAGCCAATCGTGTGGCAGCAGCGCAATGTATAAAATCCTGCAGATACGACCAGC
>JAOUQW010000001.1:20606925-20620682 GCA_028565825.1 Olivaichthys viedmensis
GATATATACAGATCCAATGACGAATATGCATAATATAGGTATGAAGAGTATGAGAAAAACAAAGGAGTATGTGCAACAGGATATGTGATATTTTAAAAGCTTGTTGTCATTCAATATTTCAAACACATTAACTTGAGTGCAATGTTGATTGCAGGCAACAGCCATTTAGGACTGTTTGAAGAAATATCCTTTCAAAAATATCACTTATGCCCTATTTGTGGTGTTCATTTTTCAGGGTGACGTCTGTAATAAAATGTCTGCTTTATGATAAAACTCACGCATCCAGGCGGCTATAAATGAACATAGCACGAGCGAGTTTCTACAGGTTTCCTTTCTTGCCTGGATGTTTGCGCCACACGCTGCGAAACGATCACATTATTGTATCATGAATTTATTTTGAGAACGCTTCAATCATGATATTGTGGCATATGTGAATATAAAGTGAGGCTTAATACTGGCTGTAGCTGTCATGATAATGTCCAGTTTAATCAGCCTGCGTGATCACGTTCTTTGGTTTATTTTCTTTTTCCTTCTCGCATTTGATACAGACGATACAAAAAGTGCTTTAGAAGCACCTTCAGTGCGAATTGGCCTGGTTTCCCCACAGCTTTTTTTCTTTTCTTTTTCCTGTCATCATTCATGTTCCCAGCACTTTTCAAAACAAAGTTACGCCCATGCCCTAGAGGGGGCAGAGATTTGAAGTCGGTTAAGAATCTAGAGGAAATCGTATGAACTGTATCTTTTGTACATTTGACAGCACCAAAGCGAGTGCAAAAGATTTCAGGTACAATAGCAAGATGATAGTTTTTTTACTCAAGAGGGATTTCAGAGGCGTGATTGTTTGTTTTAAAAATCAGGTGCTGTAATGAAATAATATACACTAGCATTCAAAAGTTTGGAATCAATGTTTTCAGTGATATAAACTCCATTTTGTTTCATCTATAAAATGATTGTAATGTGATTCTAGTGTTGATGCACTTTAGGTTTCAAATCATTTGTAGAAAGCTGTAAAACATCATGTGTACAGAATGATGACTCCAAAATGACTATGAAAACGTTTTATAGCATCGAGAGTGATGTTAATATAAACATTAATACCCACAATGCCTGACTTTTTTAATTACTTTTAAATAACTTTTTCCCCAAATACTTTAAGCACCAAACAAAACCTCTAAAAAAAAGAGCTTTAGGTGTGTGGTTTATATTAGATATATTAGATCTACTACATTGTAGAAGAGTTTAGTGAATAGAATAAAATATGAATAGGTGATTCCAAACTTTTGAACGCTAGTGTAAATATTTTTACACAGTGCCGTTCAAGCAAATACCAGAAAGACAATGTAATGGTGGCAATCAAAAAGGCCTATTATTAATTTTTTTGAATTGGTATTATTACAGACAGCCTGTGGCCCATGACTTTTTTTCCCCCTATGTCTAGCCTCCTGCAATAGAGCCAGTAATGCGTCTTAGCCGGACAAACTATTATTTTGTTATTATATTTCTATTATAACAAAAAAAAATTCTACAAATATCTGCGATAGTTTGATGACGGAAAAAAGGGTCCACATTGACAAACTGTAGACAAACAATATTTCTTCACAGATATTTTTTTTATTTGACAATTTCTTGTCTTACTTAGTGAACTACTCGAACTCTCATTCTGCTCTTCAGCTCTCTCTACTTCAAAAATAATAAAAAGTGAAACCACAGCTTTGTCATCTATGTTACCATGTTTCTACTATCTATCCTTCTCGATTTCTCTCTGTCTCTCACTATCTATCTATCTCACACACACACACACACACACACACCCATCTATGGGAGACAGGAAGCTAGAACAGATGGCAGAGGATGCACTCACCCTCTATTGTCTAAAACACACACACACACACACGCTAAAAAACAGAAGCACACAGTCCCCTCCAAATGTCCTCAGTCTAATGCATCAATCTGTCATGCTCTCCTTCTGGCTGGCCTCAATTAGAGCTGACACCAATACATCTGTCAGCACAGAGCTAGCATTACACGTCACATTCAATATCATGCATCTTGCCTGCTCACACAGTGGTTCACAGTGTGCATGCGTGCTTTTGTGCTGTGAATTGTCAAGTTGCTCATTTATATATACTTTATCCCTCAGAAATGGGGATAGTTTAAAAATCCAAGCGTTTATAAGAACTGACTTATATGCAACATTTCAAAGAAGTTTAAGGATTTATTCCTAAAACAGTAACTTAGGACAGCCTCAAAAGCCCTGAAAGGGCACTGTTTTCAGGAACGTGGCCCTAAATGCTTTTTTTTCCTCCTAATTTAGGCCGGGTTTTACTTGTTGTTAACAACGCGTACGCAAGATGACTGCCATGAGTATCCTGCGTTCATTCTGCGTGTCGATTGTGCATGTCCCAAAAGATTCATGCAACACTTGCGTGTGGTGCAATACCTGCGCAAACGGCGGGGGCAGTATAGTGAATCAACGCGGTGATCGGTAGGACAAGAGAAAAAAACTCTCCATTGTGGCGATGAGATTAGTTTAATGGCCTGATACACCGTCTACGTTGCCGCCGCTGCCACTGTTTCTGCCGTTTTCTCAAGATACACATTATCATTTTCAAAGCTTCCTTAACTCCTGCCATGTTTACACCTTGTTTAGCTTGTTGTGCAAAATCAGAGAATGTGGTTGAAGAAGGTATTCCAGTTCTGGCGAGGTATGTTTTCACTCTGACCTGCCCCCTAGTGGACAGAGTTTTTAGTCCTCCAAATGTAGGAAAAGTACGCAAGTGAGTATGTGAACAGTGACGCTCGCGTAGCTGCCACATACGCAGCAAGTATAACCCTTAGTCTTAGTTGTAGCCAGTGCCCACCCACTAGATGAGTTTTTCCTGTTGTATGACAGCTACCAAGTTAACTCAGGCTTCCTCCACACCACATGAAAGCAGCGACTGCATCTTTTCTAACTGCTACTCATGTAACTTTATACAACAGCTAAATGCGTTTGGAGAAGAGCCCTATTCTGTATACATGAGTTACCTGTATACATTGGTTTTATAGCCCACAGCTGAAAGTGAGTTGCCTAAAATACCTTTTTACAAGATGTTAGAAGACTGTTTCTCGACTTTTGACTTTTGAAGTGTATGCTAAACATTTTTTTAAACAAATGCCAAGTTTCTCCTGAAGTGTTACCAAAACATGATCTAAACTCTCAAACTGCCTTTCCTTTGGGAGACAAAGGGTCTATAGAAAATGACCTGGTTAAATAAAGGAAAGAAGATTAATAGTTCTGCTTTTTGGTGCCTATCCCAGGTGTACATCTCTTCCTGAAAGAGAGTTCCCGAAATCAATGATGCACATTTAAAAAAATCAATGACTCCTCACACAACAGTCTTCTTCTCTATTTATCTAGCTCATTTGTTTGGCGGCTGCCAGGATTCTGGAAGGCTTTCACCATGTCAATGAGATCATGATCCTGTGAGACAGGAAACTCAAATGAAATTCGCATCCATTCCAATAAAGAGGCAATGTTTCTCCTTCAAT
Organism: Olivaichthys viedmensis; assembly: GCA_028565825.1. NCBI lineage: Eukaryota > Metazoa > Chordata > Actinopteri > Siluriformes > Diplomystidae > Olivaichthys > Olivaichthys viedmensis. The sequence goes on from JAOUQW010000001.1 coordinate 20,610,457, forward strand.
CCTCAATGAGGAGGAGGCCACGAGATGGCAAAGAAGACTCATTAATTTCCCACACTCATGAACTCACTAATTCTGTCTTTTATTCTCTCTGTCCCTCTGTCTCGGCCTCTGCCTCAGTTCCCCCTGTTATCCGGGTGTATCCAGAAAGTCAGGCACGAGAACCCGGCGTCACTGCCAGCCTGAGGTGCCATGCTGAGGGCATTCCTGATCCACAGCTCTCCTGGCTGAAGAACGGCATGGACATTTCTACCAAACTGTCCAAACAGCTCACACTACAAGGTGAAGCTATGATCAAGCTACTTTCATTACACTCTTGCTTATAGAATAGAATAGAATAGAATATGTAGGAGCAAATACTCTGAGTTTATTATTGAGTTTATTTGTTTTTGCAAGACGAGCACAGTATTGTTATCCCCCTTTCTTTCAGTTTCTCTTCTTCCTTTCTTTCTACATATTTTTTCCTCCTTTTTGTCTATCTCCATTCTTTCTTTCTCTGTCTTTTTTTTATTTTTTACTCCACCCCTTTACCTTTCATTTTTGTATTCTTTTATTCTCTTTCTGCTTTTCTCACAATCTCTATTTCTCTCTTTCCTTCTTTATTTTCTTCCTCTCTTTTTTGTTGCTATTTTCTAGTGTTTCCCACTGTTTCTTTTGCTTATATTTTTTTCTTTTTCTCTCTCCTTCCCTTTCTTTCTTTTGATCTCTCTTTCTTTTTTCTCTTTCACTTATTCTTTCCTTTCTTTCTTTCTTTCTTTCTTTCTTTACTTCACTTACTAAAAGAGCCTTAATTGCTGATCACTCCTGAATCTTGCCTCTTTTATATATACATCACATGTCAGACATTCAAAGCCAGTCATCATTATTAGTCAAAATTTGAACAGGGACCAAAGAAAAGGACTAATGCAGAGTATAATAGAACTCTATTGTACAGCGCACAGACACATCATCTGGTTTTGCTCAGAGCAAAAAACATCTTATGAAGCCCTGCTAGTAATGCTAATTACAAACAATAGTTCCATTTAGGATGACATTAATGAAAAAAAAAAGATTCTCCACCGGCCCCTGGGTATCTGGATTAATAGCATTTTTTTTACAGTCAAAATGATTACTTTAGCAAATGGTGCTATAGGACTGTAATGTAATTATTTAAATATAAATCCCTGAGATTGACTGGGAACCACACAACACAGCAATAACAACAGTCATACTTCATGTTTAGAATTGTGCAGGGACAAGCAGAAGCAAAGTTACTCTGCCTTTCTGCTCAGGTGCTTTTTGTTTTGACACTGAAATTGCGCCCCACACAAGCCATTGTGTGCCCAGTCATTTATAGTGCTCTGGGGCATGATGGATGTAGATAACTGACATGTTTTTTTTTTAAGGATCTAGATTTATTTTTTTCAGACCTTTCCCAGTGGGTCTGTAATCAACAAAAAGTCCTCCTCCACAGAGTCAGCCATTCAAACCAAACCCATTGTGCCAACCTGGGAACAGCATGAGTTTCTCAGCTGCTATCAAAAGCTCACTAACTGTCCCATTAGAGGGGTTTACTGAAATGGAATTGCTTCAACTCTGTGAGTGTGAAAGTGGTTCAAAGGAGTCGTATAAGGAAAATATTTCTTTTTTGTTCTGTACACCACCTTTTCTTTATACTTTCAGTCATATATTTTATATCTTTTCTCTTTGCTCTTTTTTTCCTATTTTTTCTCAGCTAATGGAAGCGAAGTGCACATCAGTAACGTTCACTTTGAGGACACTGGTGCGTACACCTGCATTGCTCGTAACGAGGCCGGCGTGGATGAGGACATCTCCTCTCTGTTTGTGGAGGATTCTGCCCGCAAGTCGCGTATGTGCTTCCCAAACTCTCTCTAATGTGCTGCAATATTTATCTGACTTGCATTAATAGCTAATAAACTTCAAATGTAATAATAAAACAAGGATTCAAACAATCCCAAATATTCTCTTTTATGTGGCATGTGCCACAGACCAAAAGGTAGTCTCTGTAAGAAGTTCAGTGACTGTAATTAATATTAATGCCTTAAATGTAATGTTTATTAAGGAATATGGGTATCATAAATTACGTACTTAATCCAATGTTGGATTCATTCAGTGGATACCAGCTTAGCTTTGCCACAGTGCTGGTTTTGATGTGTTTCACTGATAGCCCTGGGTTAGTAGAACAGGTATCTGATGTGATCCCAAAGGTGACAAGACACACTTCAAACCCTCCAATTCTTCAAAGCATCTGACACTTTCATTTCATGAGTCAGCCACCTCATAAAGCCTTGGACGGACGCCTGAGAGAACTTTCCTGTTTGCTGTTTTTACAGGAATGCCTCACACAAAAACATGCTAATCTTCCTAATAAACAACGCAAGATATCGTGAAGGCCTTTTAAGAGCGTTCAGAGATCGGTTCCCGGGACCTCACACCGAACTCTCGGTGCAAACAGACTCAGGACTGGGAAAAAAAGTGTGAAAACACCCTTAATGATGTTCCTCTACAATTATATTCCTCTAGTTAAATATACCCATGAGGATACAACCACATGATAAGCGTTTGTAAGTTAAAACCCCAGTTTAGTACCTTTTTTTCCTGTGAGTGAGGAATACTTTCCAGACAACCCAATAACCGCAAGTACAGATCAAAGCAGGAACTTCTACAGAAACAATGCCTGGGAGATGACACGAGAATGAATAGAGGCAATCCATCACTTTTTCTAGGTCTAGTGTATATGGTGTAATAAGTCTATATTACTGTCTCTATTGAGATATTGCAAATATAGCCCATAAGTTGGAGTTAGCTCAGCCTGATTCGCTCACCTACTGGTCATTACCTGCGTGAAGAGTTCCATGGCTTTACAATATCGCATCTTATAAGCCTACCCTTTCCACTGAATGATGACAGCCAGCCTGGAGCCTGCGGATCTCAGAATGATCGATAGTGGAGGTGTTATCATCCTCTGACTAGTTATACATGGACTTGAGACGTGTAATCCAAAGAAAAGATCAAAGTGTGCAATAGTCCTGTGAGATATGTAGTGATGCAGGTGGGCCTTGCAGTGCACACTAGAGTTGAAGGGGTCATGTCAGACAGTTGGGAGATGTAGAACTCTGTAGACAGAGTTCAGAAGGTTGGGTGCTGTAGTTTAGGACTGTAAGGTAACCTGGCAATGCCCAGTACAAACAGACAGAGGGGTTTTAACATGGGTCACCAGCTTGAGACGTGGCTGGTGTTTTCACCTGCATTAATAATGCATGAGGGAGTGTTTTCCATTCAAACGATTGGCCCCACACACTCATTTGGAGTCTGCTAATCCCTGCACTTTGATCTCTGCTTTGATGGAAGTACTCCATCTCCAGCTGGTTTTTCCTCCTGGCTCTGCTATTAACACAGCAGCTATTACTGCCCACTACCTCAACACCATTTCATGATGAGGTTAAGCCATTGTGAAGATTAAAGTGTGCCTTTGGACATATTTTTGTGCTTAAGACACCAGGATATTAATTTTGCACTTTTCAAATCTTGATGAAAGGATATTACTGTAGGGCTGAATTTGGCAGTGCCATGGTATAACTGTCGCTTCGGATAAGAGGAGAGATGCAATACTGTCAAAGGGGATCCTTTACACGCTATTCCTATAACTGCAGCGCCACACTCATAAGTCTGAGATAACACATGGTTCCCTGCTGGCTGCTCCCAACCCTACCAAGAACAAATATATTTTTATCACTTATGCCTTCTCACATAATGCAAGACAACGTGATCTCAGTTTTTTGGACATTAAGTACATTGCTGTAATTTTCATATACATCTTCAGTTTTTAACTCTTTGGTCACTTTCTGCAATCAGGTCAAATCAAAGTTGAATATAGTGGTGTTCATAGGGCTACATTATGCCTACAAAAGCTTATCCCAACAGCCATTAGCTGTCATGAAGACTGCTTTTGTTAATTATTATGTCAAGCTGACATAAATGTTATTACTTTCTGGGTTTACTTACATTAGAACATTATGACAATTGACAATTTTTCGAGCAAGCTACATCGCATCATCACCATATTATGACACATACCAGAAGTACACTGAGCTAGAAAGTGTCATCACAGAACGTTATGTCAACAAAAATCTGTTACTTGTCTCAGGTTATGCCAACTTGATATCAAAATTGACAAAGGTAGTTTTTATTGTAGCTGACACCTGTTGGAGTAAGCTTTTATAAATGTTAATGTAGATTTATATCAGTTGTCTTGGAGGGCTTATGTAGGTATTATGTAGTTTTATGAACATCACCCTTAAGTAAAGTGTTGCTGTTCTTACTACAATTGAACTGCACTCGGATTCACTTGGAAGAAGCTTGAGACCATCTCTCATAAATGGTCTCAGTTTGAATACGATTGCTGTGTTCACACAAGTGGACCCAAATGGAACCACATTATGGGGGTTTGATTCAGATGGACTAAATAAGGCGTATGTGAAAACACCCTAAAACAAGATAAGACCATCAGACCATTAGCTATTTGTTTGTTCCACATTACAGAATCTGTAGCAGTGATATTCAATGGGAGGGTTAAAAAATTCTAATGTCTATCAATAGCTTGCAGTTGCGACTGTCACGGCTGCATCGCGGCGGAAACAGGACACAAGCGCAAGGCTTTTTTCTGTCGTTTATACATATTTATTTGTACAGAACAAATAAATATGTCGTTTGTACAGAACAAAACACACGCCGCGACAGGCGTGGTTAAAACACAAACAACGAGAGACAACACAGGACAGAAACAAGCGGGTATTTAAACACTTAATAATCAAGGGGAGACGAACGAGGGACAGCTGGGGACATTTAACAGCACTCACGTGACAAAGACAACTAAACAAAAACACAAGCACGTGGCGGCCGCCACGCTATATCCCGCACTCAGCCGCGTACGTGACAGCGACAACTAACATATTAGGGTTGAACTGTAGGTCTCATCGTAGGCATAAGAATGATGTGGGGCAAACACACAGGCACAAACACACATGCAATAACTGAAAAACAAATAGGCAGCTGCATTCATGCTTCCTAATTTTTTTTAAGTATTTCAAATCTGTAATGCCCTGCTGGGCCCATGTCATGTCTCCTCCAAATTGTTAAAGGAAAAGTTCATTTTTTGCTATGCATGCCATTATAGGCAACCCTTTTGTTCAAAACAAGGAACACAAAACGTACGATTCTGTTGTTTGTCTTTTTGTGTAATTTGTCATTTTAAATCCCATAATGTGGGCTTAGTATATTTACTTCTAGTTTCTTCTCCAAAGACATTTTGAAAAATGGACGATCGAGTAAGTAATCCACCTCGTTCATGTTTATTACGGCACTATTGTATTTCACATGCGCCTTATCGATCACTGGCAGACGTGTCATGGATGTGTCAGACAAGTGGAGACTAAATCTAGTCTGGGCTAAAAAGAAATCAGCCTCAGCCTTGCTTATGCCATACCATTCTGTGTCATACCGACCGCTTGTGGTGATATTGTTCTTGGTTCCACTCAAGTCCAAAATAGTGAGCTTCAAGGCATTTATAAGCGTCAATGCAAAAAAAATTAAACCATATTTTGATGTTTTGGTGGAGGTTTTTTCCTCAAAAGAGAGGGAGTGCTTAGCCCATTAACACCAGCAGGCCCTGATAAGTAGACTTTCAACGCAGATACAGTGAATACCGATTAATAGAATGCACAAGTATCATCTCTGGTATGCAATAGTTAAAGGGAAATAACATGAAGGTATCGGAATGGGTTGAATTCAGTCAGAGTGATGGACACAGGCAGCTCTATTATTCTGTATAAGCCTTGAAAATACCCAGCTTCACTGTCACTATTTTTAATGTCTGTTTTTTTGGTGGGAGTTTTAATCGTTTTGTAAATATTGGTTGCTCACCTAAAAATCTGATAAACAGCCTAATTTAACATGAGAACAAAGATGATACATTTACGGGAAATGTAAATAATAAGTGACAAGATGCACAAAAATAATGCATGTTTCTCAGCTGTAATAATGCTCATATATTCAAAAGAGTTATGTGTTATTGCCATGACTCAGAGAGGAAAACTCATGGCTTCAATGCAGTGAGTCGAACATCACTTATTCAAAAGCTGCAAACAACAACACTTCCCAGCTGTTGGTGGATGAGTAATAGGATGTCATGGGGAGGTAGAATCCACAGAGATGCAAGTCAAAAAGAACAGGTGCAAAAATAAAAAAAAAACAAGTAAAAAATATATATTGTGCCATAGACTGCCCTTGTGTGCACATTTTACTTAAACTGTCATTCCCACACCACTCTTGTCTAAGAAAATTCTTAATTTGGCCAGACGTTAGTGAATTTCTCACAGTCCAGATACATACGGTTGTTGTTTATCCGGCTCTCACTATCGATCTCCTCTCGGGTTCTAGGTTCGCTGTCAAGATTATCTCTTCGCACACTATAATTTGGCATTTCACACCATCACACACTGAGCCCAGCGCAGCAGCGCTGCGATCCCCCTGCCATGGCCTGCTGGATGTGCCAACCTTAGTTGTCCACTGGCCCACTGTTATGGTCCAAATAACTCAGGCGGAATAGCTGATACTCGTCTATAAAAATAGACTTGGCTGACAACGTATCAACACAATTCTTTTCCATGAGGCTGCAGGCTAAAAAAAAGTTCTACGTTTTCTTCAGCATCGGTTGTGCATACGGGACCAATTCCATACAGGATGCAAAACAAAAAAAGGGGAGGCATAAACATTTTTGAGACCGTAATTAATTTTTTTGTGGGTTCAAGAAACATAAAGAACCTAATCTCTGGAGTGTTGGTTAGGTCACATGCTATAATTGCTAGGCTAAGAAAACTATTATTCACCTCCAGTCATACTCTCCACCTGACAGAGCTCCTGAGGAGGCAAGATATCCAGTGGGGCTCAGCTTTTTTATTGTAATTATAAGCACTTTCGAAGGATTTTTCAGTTCCCTAACTTCCAGCACACAGTAGGATTGGGTGACTTCTGAGACACCAATTACGAATTCAGTGTGGCGATTTTGAGTGCTGATGTGGAGGTTTAAGCAGGGAAAGCAAAATTCCACGCTACACTAACACATTTACACAGAACCAAAGTGGAGAGATTTTCTTGCAGAAGTGCTCACTTGAAATCCTACTGAAAATCGATTTTTCTTCAAATTTTATTCATTTGGTAGTCACATTTATTCAAAGTAACAAGTCAGGCTGAGCACAATCCAAGCAGGCAGCCGAGCATCTGAAGGTTAAAGGTCTTGCTTTACAGCCCAAAAGTGGCTCTCTGGCAGTGCTGGGATTTGAACAGAGGTGAACTTTCAGGTCACTCATGTAGAACATGTCTGTGTCGTGCTTTTGGTGAATCTAGCAAACAGAAGCTGAAAAGGATCAGTGTGTAACTTAAGGAGCCCCCTGCTACCTGCGTGGCGAATTGCAATTGCAATGAGAAAAAATTAACAAGCCTTCCCCTTCACCTCAACCTGACCCCACCCCCTCTGTTGAAACTACATAGGCCTTGTAATTTGCCTTTTAGGGAAAAGGGGCAGAGCTGAGCAGCTCTGTTCAGGGTGGGGGGAGGAGCTAATTTCAGGTCCAGAAAAATGTGAACAGCAACCTGAAGCTAAGAAAATAGCGAGATCCATTGCATGGCAATGTTGCGAACCACAGTTATTCAAATGTATCTTTGAAATTATGTGATTATTATAGGTCTAGAAGCGCTTATAACCAACGTATAACCAAACATTTCAGGTTGGTTTGTATTTTAAACGTCACATAATATAGTTTAAGAACGATACATGAACCATTTTAACAGAAACCAGATAGAGACACCAGAGCATAATACAATTGTATCTTCTTTCGTTAATTATAAACATTAATAAATCAACATACACTGACATGCAATCGTTCCTTGTATTGTCTCATAAGTCCAATGAACTATTGAGTGTGAGAGGGACAAAATAGAGACACGCCCGAGGCCTTTGCTATGATTAGCACGGCAGCACAAATGGAAAACTAATTAGAGTTTGACTATGGAGTTTGCTATGCAGTCACGAGGCGCCTCGCTCCGCTGCCTTTCTCCTGGCCACTGGCGCTTTTGGCAAAGTGACACATAAACAAATGTTTGGTGCTGTGCTGCTATTATCAACATCTATGCCTGAGAGAACTGGAGCTCAGTTGTGTGACTGTGCTTCAAAAAAAACGATCATCTCAGTCCAAAGAAGGCCAAAGTGGCGCCCTTGTCGTTGCCCCCAAACATGGCTGAGCAGTGCTCTGATATATGAGGTGTTTGTATATGAGCAGAACTCTCCCAATCTCCCTGTCTGGTGATGAATAGCATCAATATCTCGTGTTATTGGAGAAGACTGGGCACAGAACACAGATCTTATCTTTTCAAACCTCCCTCCCTGATGGCTAAAAAAAGACTGGGAAAGTGCAACATTTTCCCTCGGCTACTTTTTAGCCTTTCAGTCTTTTTCGTAGGTGTAATATTTTCTGTTCTATTCTGTTTGCTCTCAAAAACATGCTTAATGATAATCGTTTTGATAAAGGAGGCCCAAATGTAACCTATATAGCTAAAGGAAACACCTCAGCACTTTTGGAAGGCAAATTCCCAGCTGAAAAATCCAGCTTGGTCTGACCAGCTACCAGCTGCAAAATCAGTTTGACCAGCTCGGCCTGTGTTTTGGCAGCTGGTAGCTGGTCAGACCAAGCTGGATTTTTCAGCAGGGAATACAGAGAGCGTAGTCGTATTACACATCACCAAAACTGAGTAAAATTATATGGATTAGGTCTGTTTAAGATATTTTGTGTAAGCTACTTCCAGTTATTTTAGTTAGCGAGCTTGTTTTCATCATGGCAGTTAGTGACATTGGACACTAATTCAGCATCAGCTATTAATTCTTTAACACTGCATCTAATTGTTACTAGGGCTGTCAAATTCCTTTAAAAATTGCATTTTGAATTTGAATTGCTTCAAAGATTTAGTATTGGAATGCATTCTAATATTTACAGTATGAGCCCAATTAGCCTCTTATGCTTCCACAGACAGAGCAAATATTAGCAGTACAGCTACACTAGGAGCACTAGGAAATCATGATGAGGCAATATCACAATTTTATCATAGTTTTATCATAAACTTTAGATTATGTATTTGCCCACAAAAATGTTTTCTTGTCACTAGTGTTATCTCAATTTTATATCTTTATATCACATAAAACTCCGCCATCTCCGACTTGTCTGCACAGAGGAATAATTCATACAGTGAGGCCACATCCCAAATGGCTTCCTATTCACTTCATACTACACAGCGCATAACATAATGGTGTTGTAGACACTACTTAGTGCACTAAATGCCCAGTAGAACGCCATTTGATATTCAGCCCTGGGAAAGGGCGACTCCAATAAATGCCTTTCTTACATGTAATATCACTTTTAGGACACATACTTTGTTTTTGTTTTTTTTATATTTAAGTTACAAAATTAATACATCATTTAAAAATAGGTGAAAATAAAGTATGCCTTTATTTAGACTCCTTCTCTGACAGGGGTCATTTAGCCAAAAAGGGATCTGAAACATACAAATTTCAAATACGAAATTATGATGGAAAATAATTCTGACAGCCTTAAATGTTACTGCCTTGATCGTTGTAGCTACCACTAGTTAAGGCAGCTAACAACTCAAACGAGTAAATGAAGTCTCACATTGGGTAAGAATAGAATCAGAGGGGAATTGTGGGAGATTGCTTTGCAGACTGCTGGGAGACATAGGCAGAAACAGATTTTGAGAGAATGAGAGAGATGAGCTACAATTCAAGGTCGCATCCCTGCAATCTGGAAGTGTGTGCCATTTCGAATAAAGAAACGGATGTTAGATATTATTGGCGCTAATGCAGCGGTCATTCTTTGATAATGAGGCATATTCATGAATAGAACATTTACTTGACAAATAAAATATAATAGCTGTCAGGCTTTAGGGATATAGCTGTACGTTTTATGATGAAGCCTTAAAAGTTGGTAAATGTTGAGAATTAATTGTGCAGTGCATTTCAGGTAGAACTTTATTTTACAGTACGGTAACAATATAGTGTTTAATATGTAAATATTGAATTAAAATTGAAATGTCACGCGCCCGGCTGAGCGCGAGACAATAGCGTGGCGGTTGCCATGACGACAACCGTCACGTGCCCTTGTTTA
>JAOUQW010000001.1:20621071-20661484 GCA_028565825.1 Olivaichthys viedmensis
GGTAAATAAAGATGTTGATTGTTCAGAGCGGCTTCGTGCTTGTGTCCGCACCCGCGCACCTGCAGCACCTCGTGACATGAAATATGCAAAGTATATACCAGTAATTACAACATACTTAACTATTAAATACTAGCTACTTACTATACTGTAAAATAAAGTGCTAGTTATTAGTATTATGTAGTTATTGATTTTAGTCTAAGAGTTATTGTGTAGCGAACAAAGAAGGGAACAATTATGTGTATTTGTGTGTGGGTGCATGTGCGTGCCCAGTACCAGCCAGCTGACCTTGAGGTGACATTGCACATTTGAGCTCATTGATTGAATTGATTGAATACACCTCTTCGGTTTGCAGAGGATAATGAGCTCAGCTGTACCAAACCAACATCTCTATTATGTGGAGGTAAAAAAAATAAAAATCATATAATATTAGAAAAGGAGGTGTAGTCTGTAATGTGTAAGTGATCGTCAAGACCTTAAAGAGCATAAACAATCATCCATATGAGCAAAAGGTGGTGATCATATAATCTGCATATAATCCTGCATGGAGAGAAGTATTCTGTAGATGTGAAATATGTTTTTTTTTTCTCCTCTCTTTTAGTGGCAAACATTCTCTGGAGGGAGGAAGGTACGTCATGTTCTCCTTTGTTACCATTCAGTTACGAAATTCATTAGAATTCAAGGGTGATGATGAGCAAAACTGATATCAATAGATTTCATAGAAATAAAATGAAATGTAAGAAAAGTAAGGACTGCTCACCCTGCCTGTCATCCTAACCTTACCCTTTAAACTTTTCATACATTAGCATTCAAAAGTTTGGAATAACCTGTCATATTTTATGAACAGTAATGTTGAGAGATGGAGAGAATTAAAATATCAATAACAGTGATATCATATTAACATTAACATTAACCAAAGGGGATTGCAGTTTTACAAGTGGGATGATTTTTGTTATTTATTTTAACCAGGGGGATGCAACCCCTCGCATATTGTAACTAATACTGAAATAATACAGTATTGTAACTAATACTGAAAACTCTGGAAATTGTTTAGGGTGGCTCAGTCTTAAATAAACCCTGCTATTATATGCTAATCTGAGCGTATCTCTCCTGCTCCAGGTCTGGGGATTGGAAACATGTTTTATGTTTTTTACGAGGATGGCATTAAAGTGATCCAGCCAGTGGCCTGTGAGATCCAAAGGCACATCAAACCCAGCGAGAAGCTGCTCAGCCTGCAGGTGAGCTCTCTCATTAAAGAGGACGCATTAGTTAAATCAGCTCTATGCACTAAAGAAGCCCCAGGTTTCGCTTTCTGTTGGGATTCCCTCTGAATAAATGACTATATTTATAAGTCACACTCAGCAGGGAGTTTTTACAACCTACATCTATTTGTGTGGACATTTGTTCAGGGATCTAGTGGAGAATAAACGCATGTAAATGCAGTTTACATTCTTAAAAAAAAAAAAGACATAGCTTGGTCACACTTTTTAGCTAGTGCAAATCCATAAATCTCTTCCGATTTCAGTCATACTGTAAAGAAATTACACAGTATATTTCCTATGAATTGTGCATGAGATCAAGTACTCCAGTACAGAACTGAAATTATTTATGATTCCTTTCCCATTTTTCCAATCACTCATTCATGAATAAAATCATTCATCACCAGCTCCTGTATCTCAGGCTTAGGAATTTTGAAACCCATCCGTGTGGGTTCAAAGTTGAGACTGAGGATAAAAGACCCAAGTTGTGAGTTACGAGTCCTGAAAGGAACCTCAGTTTATTCTGAAAGCTGTTTTCCTGGAGGCCAGCGGTGGCAGCCAGCCTTCTGCATTGTAAATTTATGCAGAGGAACCGTGCTGTTTCTGTCTTTCCCACAAGTTTACACACCAAAAATTATGTGAACTTCCCTGCTGTCATGCCCAATATTTCAACTCCATCTAATTAGCTCGGGGCTCACTCAAAACTGGAATGCTTACTCCCTTGAATCTGCGTCCTCAGTTCTAATATAAAGGACTTGTTCATTTTCTGTCTCTTCTGTCTTTTCTGTCTCTATCATTTTGGGGCGGTTGATAGATGACTGGAAGATTTGCACAAGTTCCTAATTGAACATTTTGCTCCTTTTTGCGGTTTTGATCAGAGCTTCTGCGTTTGATCAGAGCTCAGGCTGGTGATGAGGCAGCCGCGTTAGCGTAGAGCTCGTCTGTGTGAATGCAAAGCGCCGAGTCCCAGAGCATTGAGCTTTTATTAGGACATCAGTCACACGTCAGGCTATATTGGCGGAGCTTAACACAAACGGTGTCTGGGGAGGAATGTTGAAGAACCATTACAACAGCGTATTTTACCTTTTCTAATAGACCACAACTCAGTGCTTCCATCATGCAAATCTGCATATACAGTGGGGTCCAAAATTTTTCCAAACACTAATAAATTATTTACTCAATTAATACTTATAATTCAAGTCTCACATTATTGAAATCGAGATAAATCAGTTTTTAGCAGTTTGAGAAATCCTCATATGAAACTGAAATAAAGTTGAATATCCTGTTCACACCCCATATGCTTCACTTCTTAAAGATATTCATATTTCAGTAACACTTTACTTCAGGGCAGTGTTCATAAGGCTACATGGCATCTACTTACTGACATAATCCTACATGAACATTCCTGAAACCTTATTCCAGCAGGTGTCAGCTGTCATAAAGGCTGCTTTTGCCAATTTTAATGTGGAGTTGACATAATAAGTCGTGACAGATTTTTGTTGGCATCAGGTTGTGTTTCTGGGCTGATTTACATCCAAACATGACAACTGACAGTGGCAGTCATTACATTGTAACAATGTATTTATATTTTTTATGGCGCCTAAGTAAAGTTACTTTCATATTTCTGCTTATAAGACTTATAGAAATACTTATGGCAATGCCATGACACTGTAATGACAGAGTTATGTCGATTTTATCTGGTCTCTTCATTAGAGTGACTTTGTATGAGTTTGTGTGTGAGTTTGACAGAGTTTTGTTCAATTTTCTAATGAACCTCACTTCACCATTAATGATTGCGACATACCATCAGTACACTGAGCTACAAAGTTAATCATCATGATGTTCCAGTCTTTATGACAGCTGACGCCTGTTTGAGTAAGTCTTTATAAATGTCTTTATAGGTGTCATGTAGCCCTATGAACTTTGCCCTTAAGTAAAGTGTTACCCATATTTCATTCAAATGGTAACACATGCATGCTTCTAATTTTCATCTTTTAACGATTAACCTGATAGTGACTCGGTCAGTACTCTCTTCTATGCATTATCGTCCCTACCACTTTCAGTCAATAAGAACAAACTTCTCGTTGCCTCATATTAGTGAAAATATTCAAACCCACGTCTCGGGTCATAGTTTTCCTCAATTAATCAATTGTTTGAGAAATAGAACTTATGGAATTTATGGTAGTCGACTTTTGCACCCTACTGTATTAATAGATTATGTTAGTCATAAACAGCTCATTAGGGTTGACAGCAGTATAGTGGCAGAATTGAAAGCAGAAAAGGAATATTAACAGAGTTAATGCTTAATGAAACTCTGTTGTTTATAAAACTCTGCTTCTCTTTATTCTGAGATTAGTAAATATTTTACAGAATACAGAAACCTTGAGCTTCTTAAAACAATGATCACAAGCATTCAGGTCAGCAGTGAATAATTGCAGATTAAGTGTCGACAGGCAGCTCCATCTCCAAGGTGGCAGACACAGTAGGATGTCTTCGTGAGTCGTTTATAGACCCAAAGCAGAACACTTGTCTGCTAAAGAGGTGAGAACTCAAGAGCACAGAGAAGTGTGGAGGAGGCCTGTCTCCCATGACCACCGGGTTGCACAAGTGCTCTCAGGTCCACCGCCGGGCCAGGGTTATTTTTTGAAACTTCAGTTTGAATCTCAGATCAAATATGTACTCAAGTGCTGGTGAAGAGTTCACTTTGAGAAACAGACCATGATTCTCTTGAAAAAAAAAAAAGTTTTTTTGGTTTGTCTCTCTGGAGCTTTATCAGCTTTATCTCCAAAAAAAGATAAAGAACAAAATAAAGGTTTTTTTGGGTGGTTTTTTTTAACGGCAATGGTGTATCACTTTCTGCTTTGTGTGATAGTCGTCTCCGAGTAAGAATAATGGCATCATCACTCATACCGATTCATCAAAAGCTCAGAAAAAAGGGATTCATTTATTTACCACTCAAATACCTTTATCGTCAAATTTTTACGACCTCATATTTATTTAGAATGTTCCTTAAAATGATTTGTTTGATCATGTAGTCAAGAGTTTAGTCACTGGTAAAGTTCTAATATCACATTTTACTTAAAAGAAAGAAATTTAATAAGCAAAGTAAGCATGAAGGGTTATATCAATCAATTTAAAATACTTTTGCGTTGCACTAATTTTATACTATTTGTCAGTATTAAGCTATTTGGGGGATTTTGGTATCCCCAGACTGTTCTATTCTACTGTACTCTATTTCCTATACTCTAATCAGTTCTAAACAGATATGTAGCTTAGGACGTCCTGAAAATCAACAACATATAGTTTGGAGTTAAAAAAGCTAGGCCTATAAGGGTTAATGTAGCTTTTTAAATCATCTGTACGCAAATATTCAATAGGGCAAGCTCCGCCCCAATAGTTCCTAATCAATTGAAAAATGCCTACTCTGGAGCAGGAGCCAAAAAGGTTGACTGAAAATCCGACCAATCCTAGGTTCTTGAAAAAGTACCTGCAGTGGAAACACACCTTTAGTAATCATTTTGACTCATAAGACAAGCAGAAAGATCTCCAAGTTATCAGTAGAAAATCCCGATCTTAAGAACGGTGAAATACCACTTAGCATCAGCTAATTGCATAGCATTAGCAGTACCTATTTTTTGTACTTTAACAAAGCTTAATAATCAGATATTGATAGCCTTTTTGCAATTTTAGCTCATTTAAAAGTGCAGTCATAAAGCTGTGCTACAGATCAAAAAATCTGCACATATGGCTTCTCCTGAGCTTAATAGAGCACCAATGTTATCGCCCACAAAGCCCACAAAGCCCACAGGAGCCACGAAGAGCTAGAAATATACCACACCATATGTTTCACGGTGATATTCTTAGAGCTACTTATTCTTTACAAGAGAGGTTATTCCCATGGAATTTTATAAAGCCCATTATTTATAACTTTCTTGCAAATTTCGCTGATGTGGTCTGTTTTTGTTTCTAAAGGAGGAAGTTTGCCCAAGAGTAGAGGGAGAAGAGGACCAGACGTGTGTTTGGGCGTCAGCTGTAAATGTAAAGGATAAGTTCATTTACGCCACCCAGCCAACGCTGAACAGAGTGCTTATCGTAGACATCCAAACCCAGAAGGCTGTTCAGGTAAGCCAGCAAATCAATGATCACATCTACAACAGTGTTCTCAGAGTGTTATTCAGACTATATCTCTGTTATATTTAATGATTTTGTGCTGGAAAGTGCTCCGCTGACACCAGAAAAAGAGTTCCCTGCATAATTCATGAGCAGTGATCACTGAAAGTGTATATTTGTTGCTACGTATCAATTTGTATAGCTCTCTCCGACATGTTCTAACATCTAATGAGCTCTTTTTAAGCCATAACACCATTCATCAATCTACAAGTAGAAAAGCACAGCTTTTAGTTGATTCTTGCAAGTGTGAGCGCTTCATTTCCATGGTAAGCATGCTGTATCCTGTCCTCAGTGGTAATAGAAACCAAAAAAAAAAAACATCTCTTAGACAGACTGAGAGGCTTGTTTGCATGAAGTGAAATGGAGTACACACCACTTCTTGTTTTTTTTCTCAGGATTCACACTTAGAAAAAAAAAAAAGGTAAATCTGAACCCTACTAGGTCCTTTGGTTTGTCCTTGAATTTGGTTTGTCCTAAAATTCGATGTAAAACCCTATGACAGGGGGTTTCCTTTCAGAGAGGGGTTCCATGTAGGACCCATTTAGGAAACTAAGAACCCTCAAGAACTCTTGAGGAACCTTTTTCAGCTTTTGCCCAAGAGCTATTAAATTTTACAGTGCGATTCACTGATCTCACTGATGTTCTTTTTCTTGACTGGTCCAAGTCTCCAGCATGGTCACTGTGGTTTGAGATGCAGACTATATAGCTACTTAAACAAATGCTTGTTTTGTAGGCTGAATTTCAACTTACAATTTTAGGTTAGCCAAACGTTTTCTGAACGTTAAGGTTCTAGGAGTTTTTGTTTCAAAAAACATTCACCATTCAAAGCTTTCTGGGTGTTCTGGGAACGCTTTTATATACGTTTCTACAATGCTGCTGCAACATTAACGTTGCACTAACATTTCCATAATGTTTGTTTTTTGTCGATCCGGAAATGGTCTGTGAGCAACGTTCTAATAACACTGTAATATGCGGCAGGGGGGGCTCAGTGGGAAACTAGGGTTAGTTCTGGGATACTGATCAGAAGGTCATGAATTCAAGCCTCGACACTGCCAAGCTGCTGCTCTTGTGCCCTTGAGCAAGGCCCTTAACCTTCTCTGCTCCAGGGGTACTGTATCATGGTGGACCCTGCGCTCCGACTCCAGCTTACTAACAATATTCAAAGAAAATAATTTCACTTGTATATGTGACAATAACGGCTGTCTGTCTGTCTAAAGCAAATCATTATTACAGCGGGAACATTATATGTAAAATATTACAGTCCAATCTTTTTAGATCCTGTTGAAGACTTACTGAAAGTTCTACTAATGTTCTCTATTAACTGGGAAGGCTCTTTTTCTGTCCTTGTTTGGCACTCAGACATGGTTTTGCTAGGCTGAAACATCCGGTTGATGTTGAATTCCTCTTCCTATTCCGTTTGCCTGTTTGCATCTATTCCCATTATTACCTATTTAGGGCAAATTGGGTGGTTTATATAGAGAGCAAAGTCGTCCTTGTATTAATAGGTTTTTCTTATGCTTAAAGGACATACATCATTTCTTGGATGTGGATCCCATCAATCAGAAACTGATCCCCTGTGCTCTCAGGATCGCTTGGCTTTTTATCTGAGTGTCAGATGCTTCAAATGAAAAACTGAAGAAGCTCACAGTACCCAAGGGCAAAAGTTTTCTGAAGTTTGAAAGCCCTGAGAAAATCTTGTTATAAGGGCAGGTGTAAGCACAAACTCTGTAGTGCTTCCTGCCAGCCAGCTTGTTTACAGGGCACACTCGGTTGGGGCAGAGGGAGTTTCATAGCGGGCAAGGGGTGGAATTACTCTGAAGGTGTGTGTTTTATGGCCTACAACAGCATTAGGTCAGCCACAGAATATTAATCGCGAATGCAGCATTCAAGATTCTTTGACTTTAGGGTCATTTTCATAGTAATAGTGGGCAGGAAGCTGGCAGATGTGTCAGATGGATAAATCTTGCTTTCTATCTTCACTAATGCCATGATTGGTGCCAGTAGGCGTCTCTCTCCCTGCCAAGCCTCCCCAGGAGGCTTCAGGAAGCCTCTTGTTGAGGTCATATGCTCGTTATTTGGTCACCTGGAGATTTGGCTTCATTATCTCAGATTAGCAAGTGCTAATTAGCCACCTGAGCCAGCAGATATAGTGAGGCACTTCAAGTGTTTGCTGAAAACAACAGAAGACTGAAGTTATACATTTAACTAAGCAGTAGTCTGTCAAAAATAAAGATTTTTCCAGGTAGCAGCAGTGTTGCCTAGCGAATGTTAAGAATCAGCTTTCAGTTCATATGTAGAGAGATGAGCCTCTGTCAGTGCCAGTCTAATCCTCCGAAGATGGAGAGAGGAACTGAAACACAGCATGCACATCTGTTCTTCCTGATGATGCATGCACGGGGACTCGAGTCTGTGTCAACAAAGTCTCATCCTCCTTCATCCTACACAAGACATGCAAACTTCCTCCAGTCTCTTATCCATCCCACTAATCTTGTACATTGGCAAATTAAGCTGTGTAAAATGCCTGGGATGTGAGGTATTTCATAGTCGATGCAGTACTGAATGAATATCCAACACCCATTTGAAATGTCACAACATGTTTTTAAATCCGCTCACGCCAAGTTTGTAGTGTAAAGTGTGTGAAATTGAAAAAAAAAAAAAAAATCCTGACCAAAATGAGTCATGTATTTCCCAGTGAAGGAGATATATCACTGGGTTACTGGAAATGGGTACAGAGAGCATTTACTGTCAGGACAACATTACAAAATGGGTCTTGGTAACGCACTGTATTCATAAAAACCTTTCATATGTCATTTCAGAAACAAGTTGCTTTCTTTCTGTAAAGGCTGAGTGCATTAGTGCATTTCTACTATTGAAAAGTCCGAAGAGTGTTGAAAATGACTCCAAGGATCTTAATACAATATAATAAGTTTAGGTTTATGAGACTGGAAAAAGGATCATAGATCAGATTCCAAATTCATTCTCTCTGATTTTGTTATTGTGGAGCTTGTTATCAAAGCTTGTCAAAAAGCCCAACCATCAGACTGTTAGAAATAGAAAAAGAATAATGAATGCTGTTTTTTTGCACTCGCTGACTACATTTCAATACATTTAAATACATGTCAATAAAGGTGACATAAAGGTGACATTATTACATTATTATTATTATTATTTATTATTATTTTTCTGTTTGCAGACTGTGAGCACGGATCGAGTCCCAGTGAAGCTCCATTATGATAAATCTCATGACCAAGTATGGGTTCTGAGCTGGGGAGATCTGGAGAAGAACTTCCCAACTCTCCAGGTAAAAAACCCCCACCACATTAGAATAACATCCTATCACAGAAGACTACCTCTTCCACATCACCCTGCACACACTGTTAACGATACGAATTGAAATGATGAGTTTGCTAAATCCCCAGATCTTCTGCCCACTCCCACATCTGTCACTCAGCCACTCTCGAGTGAGTAGCACGCCTTATTAATGACTGCTCTCAAGCAAGAGTGGAGGAACATTCCCACGAACAGCTCACAACCTCCTCCCCGAGTCCCTTAACGATTTTTGCTGACATTTTCAGGCCATCCACAAACGATGTAACATGATTGGGTAAGCATACCAGGAAGCCCCTGTAGAGATACATTTCAAATTACAGCTCCAAATAAAGCTATAAGTGGCGATCTCCCCGATGCAGACTGATCTGAGTGCGCTATCTGAGATGATAATGCTCATATCTAAAGCTGCTGTGCCAGTGGGAATTACCAGTCCAGTACAAACATGTCACATTATTTGCAGTGTTCACGTTAAATACGTGGTTCTCTTGTTGTGTGTTAGGTGATCAAGCAGGCCAGCGGTGGTTCGTCCCACCACACCATCCACACCCCACCAGTGGGCCACCGCTTCGACAGGGTGGATGACTTCTTCATCCCTCCATCAAGCCTCATTATTAATCATATCAGGTAAGGCCGAAAGATGGTTTCTCAGATGTATCGCATGTATTCATGGAATTACACAGCAAGTCAGATTTTACTGTAATTGTCATCCCATCCATATATATACGAATGCAGTGGGATGTAAAATCGTGCCTCCAGGAGCAAAATTAAAACAATACAAGAGCTTCACAAATATAATTATAAGTACACGTAGTACAAATCATGTAAGAAGTGTAACACGAGCACAATGACAAGTGGCACTGGATAATAAATACATAGTACAGGATAGGAAACTACATAAAAACACAAAACTATCTTATTTCTGTTTATATATTTCTGCTTATTAGAGTTTTATGAATACTTATGACATTATCATGACACCGTAATGACAGAGTTATGTATATTTTCTCTGACCCTAAATTAGAGTGAGCTTGGTTTTGATGCTTGACATGTCACATCATCACCATGAGCTACAAACTCATTTGTCATGACTTTCTAACATAAGTCAGCCCGAAAAATGTCATAACATGTCCCGAGTGTTATGTCACTTGACATCAATATTGACGAAAGCAGTCTTTATGACAGCTGACGCCTATTGAATTAAGTCTTTATAAATGTTTACGTAGATTTATGTCAGTTGTCATGAAGGGTTTATGCAGGTGTCATGTAACCCTATGAACACCACCACTGATCATCTTAACTGGGAGAGAGAGAGTGTGTTCAATATGAAGCTCGCTTTACCATTTAACAATGATCTTTGTGTTGCGATGCTTTTGGGAAACTCAGCCCAGAACAGGAGCACTATCAGGATATACCAGATGGTATAAGTATGCCAAGGTGAGCACACTGCCTGTAAAAAAATGCATGTGAACCATTATAAGCAGTGTACAGTAATAAAGCATAGAACAGTCCAGAGGGGTAAATCAGGACAGTCCATACACGGCAACGTTCATTTGTGCTTATTTCCCATGTGCAGTCAAGCTAGGTAAATCACACTGGGTGAATCATGGTAGCAGATTAACATTAGGCCCTAATATCCAATATAATGCATTCATAGTCACCTGCATTTGGATAAAGCTTAGGCAATCACAGAAACAAGAGTGCGGAGATTAAACCCTGAATAAACAGTGCAAGAAGAGATGCCTGGGAAAGAGAAATCTCATTTGATTTGATTAAATCCAGGATGAAGATTACTAAGCATGTACCTCTGAGCCTCTTCTTCTCCTCTGGTTACAGATGGATATTTACCTATGATTGGATGCCGTGCTAATGATAAATAATGATTCAATGGCCAACTGGTGTACATAAAAAATAAATCACAAAGGCATTTTATCAATAATGGAGTATTGCTATACAATAAAGAACTGACAAGTAAATATACATATTAAATCTGCTCTAATTGGGTAAAACATTTTTGCTACCACCGCTTGGTGTTAAATGACTTCTTGAAAGTTAAATTGTAACTCATTATAATGTTAAAGCTAAAATCTGTGTCTTCAGAGCGTAGCAAATGTGAGCTGGAGGCAGTACATGCTGTGTTTATTTAGCCTTTTTTTAAAACACTGTCATGGTTAACACAAATGCAATATCAGAGGCGAGGCAAGCTAAGATTAGAACTGGAAAATACAAGAACTTGGGTAAACAAAACACAGGTAAGACCTTGAAAACAGAGACTATCATTACAGAGACTATATCTATATTACATTCTGCCTACTTGGGCAGTATTTGAAGGCAGAAAGGCATCCAATCATGTCCAAATCAGATGTTTGTATATAACCCTGAAATGTCTGCTGAGATACCTCCATCTGTCCGACTTTTTAAAGCAGTGTACATTTCTTTCTTTGTTGTCATACATGCGTATCCCATAATCCTGTGCATCAGCTCTGTCCTTTGTAATTGTTTTTACTCACGATTTTATTTCTGGTGGAGCTGGTGTAGTTGATGAACGTGATTATTTCAGGTACAACATGTCCATAGATCAACATCCCTTTGTTGTTCCTGGAACAACATTTCTTTTAACCAATCACTGCCATATGATGTCATCAATGTGTGCCTCCTACTCCTCTCTTTGCTTAAAAATGCCCACTATAAGCACCAAAATAGCTTTGCATTGCAGTTCAGATGTAGTGATTGGTTAAAAGGGATGTTGATCCAGGAACATGTTCTACTTAAAGAAATCATATTCACCCACACGGGTGAAAGAATATTCACTCTAATATCTCTAATGGCTATGTAATTACTTTGTTCCATGTAGCCTAACAGATCTTTAGGGGCTAATGTTCATTAGTGTATGCAGGTATCTTGGCAAAGTCGTGACTCAAACCACTTGTTTACAGATACCTTCAGATACCTGCCTTCTAAACACTGACTCATAAGACAGCATATATATACATAGACTGGGATGACATCTCAACAAGACACAGATAATAAGGGAGTGCAACCAGCGAGGAGCTTAAGCACGAGGTTCCATGACATCTGGCTTATATATAAATGAGCTAATTGTGATTAACTTATGCTATATATTGAATTAAAATAACAGTCACATACACTTAATTAAACAAAAACAAAATAAGGATTATAATTATTTTCTGGATAACATATGGCCAATTTAAAATCTTTTTGGATGAAACCAGCTGAAGCAAGAACAGAAACAGCTTATCCTCTTAAAGTCCCAGGTTATTATTCAGTTTTTTTTGTTGTTTTTTTATCTCGGAGCATATTATCCAGTAACTACTATGAATTATTCAGTAACTACAGTGAAACTGATAGGAAAGGTATGTAGCTATGAGGAGGGATTGTGAGTCCTGGTCCGCTGAAAGAACTTGGGAGTTTAAGGGGTTGATACAGTATTACTGGATTGGAGACAGTATTCTTCTCTACTGGTTTGGTTCAGTTTTTGTCAGGTGTTAAAGTGAATCTTTGATGTGCCCTAACCCAGAGATCAGACCATGTGAATCAATGGATTTCAGAAAAAAAGGCACATCAAAGCAAAGCATAGTCACTGCCTTTTGTTCACTCAGAGACATCTTGAAACTGAAGATCCGCCAACAAACACCACAGCAAGAGTACTGCGTAATGCAGTTAATGGCCAATGCAGAGGCCCTGAACTTAAAAGTTATCACCTTGCAATAACAAAAAGCATGTTGTAATAATGTAATAATACATATAATAATACGCATGTACTGTATATGTATATGTGACAATAAAAGAGCATTCTATTATATTCTATTCTATATTATACTATAATAATGTAATAATGTAATCATTACAAGCACTCTTAAAGGTCTTTTGGTTTATCCCTTTGGCGAACCCTTAAAGGTTATATTAGGACCTCTACAACAGAGGTATTTGTCCCCTTTAGGACACTAAGACTCCTTAATTGTCCTAAGAACCCTTGAGAAACCCTTTTTTCTTCACTCAAAATCTAGAAATCTAGTTCTTTGATTTGTCCCTCTGAGGGAACCCCTTAAGGTCACTAAAATAGAGAGTTTCTTTCTTTCAGAGAGGGTTCCAATTGAAACCCTTTTAGGAAGCTAAGAACTCTTAACTATCCAAAGAACTCCTAAGGAACCACTGTTTCTAATGGTTGTTTTTCTTCTGTTTCTCCTCTTGTTTCTTGGAGCTACAAGCAAGAAATAAATAATAATGAAGATGACCTTATTTGTTTTCACAATTACTCTGACTTCCGAAGTTTAAAGGTGCACAAAGTAGAGCTTTAGATTTACCTGTAAATCTAAGCAAGGACTTTACACTATAGAGCTTTTATCACTGATATCGGTACAGTACACAAGGCCCGGTTAAATGTTGAGTGCCATCAAGGCCTCTAATGATGACTTGACTCACACACATACAGACACATGCACATACGTACATTCACACACATGTTCACCCATTTGCACAGGAACATTGTTCAAGGGCTTGTATTATTGTAAAATTGCACCATCCAGCTCTTATATTAAGCTACAAATGGTTAAGACCTTGCTTGTTATAATTCAGTGAATACTTTCTGAAACAGGTTGCCCTGATCTTTTTCCCAGCTAACTTCATGTTAAGGAAAACATAGACAATGGGATTCCTTGAGCTTGCTCTTAAACAGAACTGCAAACTAGATCCCCATGTCCTCTGAGGAGACTCTGGCTACCAGTCTGTCTACACTGTTTACACCTTCAAAGTGTGATGACATTTAGCAGCGCTGTCCTCTTCCTAACTCTCCTCATTGTGTAATGTGTCTCAAAGCCGCAGGTTAGCAGCATGTTAAATGAGGGCAATGCACCGGAACGGAGGTTACCTCCAGCGAGGGTCACTGATGCTAGCTGGCACAGGTCAAGCTGGATTAAACACACAGCATCACACACTTTTGGGACAGAAAAGATGCTTTTAGGCTCTGTTACACAATGGTAATCCAAATAAAATGAGAAAGTAAGACAAAGAAAAACAATCATCTGTTCGATTCATGATTGTTTTTCTGTTTTCTGTCTATAAGGTCTGCCTAGTAGAAAATAAAGGCAACTAAGTGAACTGAGTGCCTCATATGATTGTTTCTGATGATTGTCTGACCCCAGAAAAACAGCCTGTAGTAAATAAGATGCAAGAGAATGTATGAATTACATTTTGAAAGTTATTACTTTCCAAATGGATAGGTGCTTTGTGACCAAGTTTACATGCAGTTTAGTAATCCATTAAACATCCAAATAATTGCTGATTCTGAATCTAAAGCATGACTTCACATAACTCAGTCAAAATTGAGCAATTGATTCTTAAATTCTTTGAGAATATGAGAATTGTTTTTGCTATTAAATTCTTAAGGAAAACCGTAGCAAATAACTCCCACACCAACCTGATCTCATGAGATATTTTTACGAATTCGAACGAGCCAGAGTGATGTGGCTGGATTTTGTTCGATTTCATACAAATTAAGTCGTAAGAAAAGGTACAAACACTAACTCCGCCCCTATCGCAAACCTTGACCTTTGTGTCTTTTCATACGACTGGAGTCGTACGAATAGTTAGGAATTTTCAAGCGTGAGACCGTGTTTCCCACACATCTGTTCCTTGAGCTTTATCTTGAAAATAAAAAGGGTTATATTATAGAAGGTCACCTAATGTGCTGTTGTGCTTCAGAGATAGCAAAATCATAAAATGTCATGCAAGTCACATTTTGAAAAGTGTCTGATGAGGCACTGCAAAAAGGGATAATTACCATATTTTGTTTAATTAAACAATTACCACAAGAAGCAGAACTGCACAATTGGAATCTTCAGAAAATGTGTTTAAATTCCAGCTGCATATGGACTCATATAAACAGTTCATTCTGAATGTTCAGACTATATGAGTTCTTTATGAATGATGAAGGCCATGCATGTAAATGTTGTCAATTTCACAGAGGGTCTCTTTTGTTCGGGATAGAAGAAAAAAAAATGTGGTACAGTTTCAGGCAACTTGCCAGATTATTTCAGTATCTCCAGACCTTATCACTAAAAAGTCAAGAAAATAACAGCCTGTAGTACTCTCATTCATTAAATCCACAGAGCTTCTATCAGGCTTTCATCAGTAATACTGAGGGTGGCAAATTCATGTATTATTATTTTCAATTTCATTTAATTGTAAATGTTGAATCAGTGCATTTAAACAGAAGTCTGGCAGTAAAGGAATTTACCCTTATTTGGTTTAGTTTAGGAAGAGCTCTCCGAGGAGCCTGTGATGAAAATCCGCGACAACCATTGATTTAGGAATCACTTCCATGAGTTGCCCTATAGTGAAGATGAATAACTGGTGGCAAGTCATAAAATATACATGTTCTAAAAACATACTAGTTAGTATTGGGCTATTTCTTTTAATATGTGCTATACTTTTACTGTAACTTATGTCACTGACTTGACATACTTTATAAAATATTCACCATATATGAAGCCGCAGAAGCTATAGGCACATGGTACCATCTCAGCTGCCACATGAACTGAATGCCATTGGCAAATGAAAACTCAGTTATCCAATTCTACCAGCTGCACATGTGTTGTAACCTGAACTGTTACTTTTAGACCACTTGGCAGACCTTTAGGTTACTATGCAGGGTTGAGACCTGTTTTACGTGAACTTAAGTTATATTTGTGCAAGGATTAAGATCCTGTGAATCCTAGGCTGGAGTAGTTACTTCAGGAAAAAAAGTAGTCAAAAGGGATGACACAGTAATTCACAGTAATTATTATGGAATACCCCTATTAAAAGTTTGTTCAGGCCTGGACTTCTGGGTTGGATGAAGTCCTAAAATCTTATAATTTGCCATTTACCATTGGCTGCTTCCGGGATTTAAACCAGCCTCAAAAAAGGTACCTAAAAGATAAGAAAATTCGAAGCTGCTTGAGGTTCATGCTGCCATTTTAGCCTCTGATTCTGATGCAGCAGGTCACAAACCCCCATATACATGGTGTCTGTAAGTAGAATTCTAGCATGCAGGCTGCTTGGCAGAACAGAGGGGAAAAGCCTGGCTTAAGCAGCTAATGGACAGATTGCATCAGCCAATCAATGTTGCTCTTCATCACAAATGATAATGTGTCCACCAGGTTGGAGCAGATGCCCCATGTCAGTCTAACCAAGTCAGTAGGCACATTTTGAAGAACAGCATATCAGCTGGATGACAGCAGGTTTGAAGTGCATGGAAAGACTTATCAAAGGCTGTTCGGATTTAATTGAGGCTTGTCAGCCACTGACATATCACCAACTTTCTTTCTTTTTTTTCTTTCTTTTTCATGTTTGTCAGTGAGATATGTAATGGACAGTTGTTGGCCTTTCTGGGTTTTTTAAATGTATGCGACTGATTGACATTTGAATAGAAGTCCATTACAAGGCCAGGCACTGGGCCAGACAAAAATTTTATGTCGGTAAAATACCTGTAAAAACGGCATAGAAACTAATTGGTGAGCTCCTCTTTCCACCTAAAGGTTTAGACTCAGCTTATTAGACCTGGTGTGTCCTCATGATCTGATTAGTGTGTCTCATTTTAGAACTGGCCACAGTTATAGAGACAGTTATTGGAAAGCACACTGCAGTCTGCTAAGCCTGAGGGCAGATCTAGGTCTCTGTGGGTGTCTTTCACAGAGCTTCATCCAGTTCTGACACTTGTTAAAATTTGAAAACTTGAAATGAGAAAAAAAAAAAAAAAGCCTAGCAGAGGTACTTTCTAATGTCATCTCCTTTTTTGTAGGTTTGGAATGGTCCTCCATAAGAACGAGCCAGCGCTGCATAAGATCGACCTGGAAACCCTCTCTTACGTGAAGAATATCAGCTTGCAGGAGTATAACTGCATCCCACAGTCCTTGGCCTACACCCACTTGGGTGGCTATTACTTTGTCAACTGCCACCCAGATTCGACCGGTGCCATACAGCCTCAGCTGATCGTGGACAGTGTAACAGACAATGTAATAGGGCCTAATGGAGATGTCAGTGGCACTCCTTATGTCTCACCTGATGGCCACTACCTAGTGAGTGTGGATGACCAGAACGGCATGATGCGCCTGCAGTCCATTTCTGTGCGCGGCGAGATCGGCCGATCCTTCGACATCCACACCAACCTGCACCTGTCCGACCTGGCCTTCATGCCCTCATTTACCGAGATCCACCAGTACAACGTGTTTGGCAGCTCGGGCCAGCAGACCGATGCCCTGTACGTGGAGCTCAGTACCGGCAATGTCAAAATGATCAAGAGCCTGAAGCTGCCCACATCGTCAGCTCAGTGGCGTTGGAACCGGAAGAACCGCGTTATGACCGCGAGCGGACGCTTCGGACAGTACCTCATGACCCCTTCCCAGAGTTCCCTGTTCATCCTGGACGGATGGCTGGACAAGCTCAACTGCGAAATCACTGATGTGCCCAAGGGGAATACTGTGGTGTGGGTGGGGGAGGCCTAAGTCTTCGAAAGGAGCTTTGTGGAAAAACCAACAAACACAATTGCACTGAATTTGGTCTGTGGTTCATTTATTGAGACAGAATCTCAAGTAATCCTTAAAAAATATACCAAATTGACTGTTCTAAAACACTGTATTGGATAAGGGAACTTTATTCAAAAGTAGGGTGGCATATGCTTGTTTTTGTATGCACTGGGTATGTGAAATAGCTAACTATTAGTTACTCCTTTATTAGGTAAAATTAGCCCTAGTGTCTTCTAAAGAATTTAGTGCAACAGCATTTCATTTTGAGACACAAGGATAGAAATAAATATATAAATCAATTTGAATTATAGCTCATTTATTATATTACTTGGAAAAATTGTTATTGAGGGAAATATGTGGTAATTCTAAGCCCTTAAGTTTGATACTATTTTCTTTTCCTACCCCCATTCTTAAATACATTCACATGCATGTTTTGGCCCACAATATTTCCTGTGCCTTGACACTCACGCAAATAGAAAAATTGAAAAAAAAAAGAAAGTAATTATTCCCTTTCAGACAGTGAATAACAGTGCCCATGACTTTCCTGCAAGAAAGAGAAAAAGGCAGGCAACACTTAAATTTCATTTAAAATCTCTCAAACCCCTCAGCCTTTTTAGCTAATTAAAATGGCCTCTCGCTGTGAGACTGTTTCTTATTTGATGTGGAGACCGAGGCGTCCATTATAAAATCAGCATGACAGCTTTAAATCTCCAATTAGAGTTTGGACATGATAGGGACAGGTTCAAGAATGTGCAATTTCAGATACCGACAACAGCACGGACAATTTTGGATTCAAAATTATTCAGAAAAAAAGAAAACCTTTATGCTGGTTAGGCTAGTGGATCATTTATTCTACGCTACTGGCTCATAGAGAAGATAGATGATTATTTCCTGGCAGAATGCGGTGGGTTTTCTGGGTTTAGGGACAGTCAGAGAAAATTAACAGCTGTTTGGCATACTGGTGCTTGAGAGTTGGTTTTCAGTCAAAATTATACAGTGTGTTATGTGGTTGTGGTGTTAGATGAGCTTTGTACATCACGGGTGTGCATATAAGTGGAGATCTTTGATTTGACAGATTCAGACACAAGTCGCCACATGAAGTTCTCAGCATGGGCAGACAAATTTCCTTAGTGTAGTTACCAGAAAGCACAAAAAACGTGTGCAAGTGATGTTGAATCTTCTCCTCGATGGCCAGAGTCTATGCATTTTCACTGACACTCAAACCAGGAGGCTGTGCTTGGCTTGAGCTTTCGTCACCTCGTTTGATTTATTCTGTGTCTGCTTTAGTAATTGGACTTTTTTTTTCCCTGTGTGATTAAGCTTAAATTGTTTTAAACTAATATTGGGCAACCTTTTTAACATCATGGTACTATTTTCTTTGAACATCAGCAGATTCCTCCCTGTGACTTGGTTTGCTTTCTGTACATAGCAGAAAAGTGTATGCTCACAGTTCAGTAGTTTCCCTAAATCACCCTCATACTCTTCAGCTAGGTGAATATCCCACTCCTCTTTTTTTTCTTTTTAAAACAAGACGACACTGACTGCACTGTTCTTTGTTCCGCAAACGGGCGAGTACATTCCTGACGCCACATCCAGAGATTTCAGCTCCATGTAGCCATGTATGTTGATTTGTGTGCTTGTTATTTATGTAGAGAAATCATGCTTGACATTTGACCAGCTAAATAAAGCCTATAACTTTAAAACAATGTCCAACTCTTTCTTTCCTCTACTTAACATAATTGGACTTCAGAAAGAACTCAAATGAAACAATCAATGGACACTGATAGTGAAGCCACGTTAATCTTAAATTCACAATTTTCTCCGTAATGTGTGTCGAACACTGTGGGGAAATTTAATGATTGCGCTCGCTTCTTTTCAAGGGAATTACCTCATTTCAATGGTTTAATTACTCCTTACTTATTTAACACAATGAGAGTTGAGTTTAAAGAATTACATTGGAAAAAGTAGAGAAAACGAGTGTGTGCAGTGTATGGAAAGAACAAAGTGGGCATCTATAGTACTAATACCTATTAATACCTATTCTGAAACTTCTGTATTTGCTGGAACTAAACACTGCACTTATAAATCAAGCCGTTTAATGCCATCATGAGTTAATTTTTGAGAATCACCGACATGAAGTCATCAGTCCATTGAAGACCAAACATTTACCCAAGTGAGAGTTAAATATCCTTACTGTTAAAGTGTGATGAATTCTGTATGAAGATTTTCTTCACATGGCTAGCTCTCAGAGATTCACACAGAATGTCAGAAATGCATCCAGCCGTGCTAGCCTGAGGGGCTCCGTATGGCATGGTCCATTATTTAGCAACACTGTGGGGTGGAAGTTAAGGATAGGGGAAGCTGCTGTTGAGCATCTTTAAGTAGACCTCCTCCTAATATGCTCAGTTACATTAGAGTTGGCAGCAGTAACACATCATAGAATGATACTTTTCAATGGAGCATAAGGTTTTTGTTTTGTTACTTCTTATTTTTTACACTTTACTTGAATCCAGTGTCATAAGATTGACATGGTCGTGCCATAAACACATCATGGCAGGTGTCATATGCTGTCATGAGTCGTCCAGAGACGTAACATTAGCTAGAATCGTTTTTTTTTACTGGACAGTACGGCACAGTAAATTTCAGTAGTATTTTCTGATAACAGACCAGCTCCTACTGACTAACTCAATATTTCAAAGTACTAAGTCAAAATGTAGAGAAAATATTTCTTAATTTGGAGATATTAAATCAAAATCTCAGCATAAACAGTGAGGAAATGAGTCATTATTTTAAGATAAGTCAGAATTTTGAGAAAATAAGTCACAATTTTGGCACATTTCAACATATTCTGAGTTTGGAGATAATAAAAAAGTCAAATGTGGAGAAAATAAGTCATTATTTCACAACTAAAGGGGATTAAAAAAAAAAAAAGTCAGAATAAGAATGAGGCAGAAGAGAAGCAACTGTGACAGATCCACCATGAAATGTATTTATTTACTTCTGCTTATAAAAATGAAAGAGAAATGCAGGAGTGATGGAATAGAAGAGAATGAAGCAACAGTTTGTTTATCTGGTGTCAGCCGGTGATTTTCCCTCTCTCCATATATCGCTCTTTCCACCTTTCCGGAATCATGACTGCTCTGAGAACATGATGATCCTTGGACAACGTGGCTTGTTTTAGACTGGCATTTGGCATTCTAGAGTCATAAATAATGGTGGGTAAGTCTGGAGTACCTGTTTTGTTTTGTTGTTTGTTTGTTTTTTCTTCTTAAAGTTCTGTGCGTCCGTCTCTTCCTCTCATCTCACTTCTCATTTCAAGTTCTTGAAACTAGCTGAGAGGAACCCTGGGGCACTCACCTCTGCTTTCACAAAATCCAAGATGTTCTAGAAAGAGTGATGGAAAGAATGGCATACACTCACATTGCCTGCTGTGTGTATATGTGGTGAACCGTGTGTGTGTGTTTGGAAACCTAATTTTCTCTGCAGTCTCCCTCCTCATGTTCTGCTGAGTGTATACGGTGTGCTTGAGGCACCTCTGGCGAGCACCATCAGTAGCAGCAGTGGTGTAGAGCATCCTCAACTACACACACACGCACGCACGCACACACACACACACACACATACGATGCTAGCAGCTTGCTTTGTTTGCTGCACGTCAAAGCTCCAGAACACACACAGTGTCAAGAAGACAGGATGTCAGAGTCAGCGAGGAACAAATGCAAAGTGTGTGCAGGCCCACGGTGACAAGCATTGAATCACCCAGCCGCCTTTTTCGAAAGTGACCTAGCAGAAGAGTTGATGGCGAACTTGAGATTGGCAAAAAAAAAGTAATCTATGATGCAATGTTACTTTTAATCCAAAGGTTTTAGCTGAATACAAGGTCCAAAATCTTTGTTAAAATAAAAACGAAATGAAAGTACACGATTTGATACATTTTCATTGCCGTTATTTATATGTTATTATCAGTGTTGCATAAAGTACCCAATAGTATAAAGGTAAAGATACCTTACGGAAAAATGACTCACGAGAAAACTACTCGAGTGGTGCTTGTATAGTGTGGGATATTATTAAATAATTACTTGGGTATCAAAAATGCACAAAAGCCAGTAGGATCTTCCCATGTTGTTTTACGTGTTTTTTACAATTTAAAACATTTCTTAAAAACTAAACAAATCAAGTCATATACTTTGTGCCAAATAAATATGTTGTTATAGTAATAAAACTATTAACAACAAAGACAAACTAAACCGCAGTGACTTTATAGGCTTACTGTACGAATACAAGAGCTATTACAGTCATTTAAGCGTGAACAATCATTTAACTTTGGCAGATATAAAGGGCGGAGCGGGTCATAACTATGCTAACGTTAGCTAACCTAGTTCAGTGGGAGGGCGCTAATAGCTAGCAGCTACTCAATTTAGTAAAATATTCACTGAGCGAAGCAAAGGGTGTGTTTACATGGTTTTGTTGACTAAAGTTAAACACGAAACTGTTATATTACCTTACAGCACACCTCAGTTACGCCGCTGCAATCTTCGGTGGTAGCTGACACTAGACAGCTAGCTGACATGAGCTAACTCGACAGGATTTATGAGAGGATTTTTAAGCCAAAAAAACAACAACATGTGTTCAATTTGAGTACAGTAAGAAAAATAATGATTCAATCAGTGATTTAAGGCTAGCACTGATGATGCTGCCGTGCAGCTTTCAGCACCGCATGCAACTAGTTAGCTAGTTAGCTTGGGCTGTAATTCGTCAGCCGTTGTATTAGCTTAAGGTTATGTGGTAAAATATAACAAATATTGTCCTATACTAGATATAAATTGTTAAGGCTACAGACAGACTAAAAATAATAGTAATAACCATTTTAACAACTTTCTTACTACAGTCACCTTTAGTGTCTCCGCTGACGAGGTCAAAAGAAGGGACGAGTCATTTGCAAATAAATCGGCTCTTTCAGGTGAACGTGTCTCTCGTGACTGACATGTCTAAAGAGCCATTTTGGTGATTGGACAGCCGAGAAATAGTCGAAAATCATCTGAATTTATTTTCAAATTAGGATGGGCCACATGAAAGGGTTAATATTGCAGTATATTACACTCACTTACCGTATGCGTTTGTATAACTTTACTGAATGAGGAAGATGTTGTACAATGTGTCCATTATTAAGTGTTTAATTGTGTTATGAACCAAAGGTGTGAGGTGCAAATGAGGTGATACTGGTAATGCAACACAATTCACACTACGTCAAGCATAGCGATAGTGCAAACAGAGAACAGTTTAAGACACACACACACATTTCTGTGTGATTCAGTATTGAGAATGAGGCCCCTAAATCCTCCAAAATCAATGTCAGTCCAAAGTCAACATTATTTGCGTTTATTTAATGGTCAGATGGAGCTATTAAACACCTGTCAAATACAATTCAGACTGAAATATACCCCGAACGACATTGCCCATTCGAGCTCGTCTGACGTTTTAATTGGATTTTGGCAAAGTTTTTAAAAACACACTCCTAGTAAGCAACCTTGCTAAAATGATTAGCAACCATGACACGTCAAACAGATGTTGACAGGCACTTTTAATGGCTATGACAACCTACAATCTTACTACATCTGTTTTCTTTTCCGTTCCATTGCAGAGGTTTGTCATGGTCACAAATTCTGCGTCCTTTCATTGTCGCAAGAGAGGTCGAGAAGATGGATACGAGCCTACGCAAGATAGCCACGCAAGAACCGAGCCACAAATCCAGGAAAGGGAGCTTCTGAGTTACAGAGAGAGAGAGAAAGAGAGTGAGGGGGATTCATCCATAGCAAGCCTAGACTGGAAGTTTGCCAATCATTAGGGAAATATTCCTCCTTCTGCCACCTAAGATGTTGAAGGCACAGATGCACACATACACTCTGAGCACAGCCCTTGTGGAAAGTTGCTTATACACCCAAACCCCGCTATCCGGACATAATCCGTTCTGGGAAAATGTATCTATAGGGAATTTCCGTGAAGCGAGAGCCTATTTTCCATCATTTCCATTGGGAAAACTTAGAATGAGTTCAAAGCTCATCCAGACTCGCCCAAACAACTTTCCAAATTTCACTAAAACACTCTAAAGACACTAAAATAAGCATCAAATACAGTATTTATAATAATAATAATAATAATAATAATAATAATAATAAAAGTGAAGTACAGCTTGCCTCTTTCCACTGTCTTAGCCCCCGTCCACATGTATACAGATATCTTTTAAGCCCTATGTTTTTGGAAAAAAAGATTTGAAAACGCTCACATGAGCACACCAGCCCAGTAGGTGACGATAGTATGTCATAAACTGTTATGTCAAATTCCTCAAGAATAACGTTAAGAGCATGCGTATTGAGCGGTAGAGAAGGCGAAATGTGGTTTGTACCGCCGGAACGGTGAATTCAGGAGCAGTATATAATAATCTGTAACGCGTATCATAGTCTAGCGCCTCAGCACGAGGGTGTGATAATAAAACAAAGCGAAATTGAAGTGCAAACACATTATTAAGTAAAAAATTACAGACCACAACCCGGTCAGCCATTTTCGCGTGGACGGGAGGACAAAACGCAGAGAAAAGACTATGTTTTAAAAAAAATATCTGTATACGTGTGGATGGGGCCTTAATAAGAGCCATCTTCTCCTCAAGAGTGTGGGCTTTTCTAGGCCTTGCTTTCTTCTCAATGGATTGCACCAATATTTTAACCTTTTTTGGGACTCGTTTTTTGCAGGATTGCTGTCATTTATCACAATAAAAATTTCACAATACGAACGCAATGCAACAAAATATAAACGCGGCGATTGCTCTGATGCTATAACCTGATATACAGTCTGTGGATGATGGTGGTGTATTATCACCACTTAGCGGTATTCCAGTTAACTAACATGACTGTCCTTGTTTTTCTGTGCTATGACTGGGTTTTTTTGTTTGTTTGTTTTTTAAGCATGCTCTGGAACAGTACAGTTCGTGTTAGTTAGCGTTATGTCTAATTTGCCCGGTTAAATAGCAGAAAATTGATATAGAATAGAAGAATAGAATAGAATAGAATGCTATTTTATTGTCACATATACAAG
Source organism: Olivaichthys viedmensis (assembly GCA_028565825.1). NCBI lineage: Eukaryota > Metazoa > Chordata > Actinopteri > Siluriformes > Diplomystidae > Olivaichthys > Olivaichthys viedmensis. The sequence goes on from JAOUQW010000001.1 coordinate 20,645,439, forward strand.
TACAATGAGCTACATTGACTACGTTGGTAACAAATAAACACAAATTCTCTGAAAAAGTAGTCTCATCTCTTAAAGCATGAAGTACACAGATTTAGAGCTTAATTTACAATGTTTAACAACTGCCCTTTTGACTTCCATTATAAGTGAATTTTGAGTAAACAGGGCTTTTGTTCTTTTCTCAGTACAGGGAAATGTGTCGAGATGATTGTTTGTGGTAATCACTCATACCCTACAGATCCAGTGGATAGACATTACACTGACGAACGCTAGACTATTCCTTTAATAAGTCTGATGACCTGTCACTGCCTTCTGCATTAAGTGTTAAACTATTTATAAGCAGAATATCCTCATGGAGGTGCATTTCTGCTATTTGCCCTGCCCACCAACCTGACTCTTCCCTCAGATAGCTGTCTCTGTCTCTGAAAAAGTTTTACTGAGGATGGCCTCTGTTAGCAAAACCAAAATAACTGTAAAATAACTCATGAGTAGTCAGTGACTGCCCTGTAGTATGTTTTATTGTTTTTTTTTCCTTTTTATCTTGAGATAGCAAGATTTAGGTGATTGTATTTTTGTGAGAGGTTCCTTGATTATTTTCCCGGCTTACACCTCACCCCTGAAGTCATTCCCTAGTCATTATAAATCATAGTAAATAGTAAATAGATCCACTGTGAAATGCTGGTATGAAATCTGGTATGGAATCTTAGCCCTTGCCAAGCGTTTGACCTTGCTGTATGAAGTGTTCGTGAGATATCCCCAAATTTTATAATATGCTCTCAAAATTGAATGGGGGTGGTGTGTGCATGGTATTCACGTACAGGCCTATGGATCATCAGTAAGAAAACCTGCTGACATTCAAGCCACGGAGGAAGTGCAAACAAAGATGGAAAATTACCCCTAAAGCCTTCACCTGCACAGCAGCATCTTTTACTGCTGCATCTACAACAAACACATCATGCTGAGAATCATAGAGCAAAATGTTAGGGTTGTATGTGTATTTACAATCTCACGCTGTTTGTTTCTTTTAGCAGTTCGCTGCAGGTTCATTTCCAATCCATGAGCATTGAGGTTATTACACACCCAGAAGTACATGTAGGCTTATTGGAACAAGATTTTGTTTCTCTATGAGACCAAATGCAATCTGACGGAAACCAGCCAAAACATAAATACAGTGAAGGCACCCAATCTACGGATGGCTTAGAAAAGCAATTTCAATGTACTAGAGTGTATTTTGTTTTACCCAGTAGCAGAAACAAAGTGTCAGGCCTTTACGCTCCAATGATGCACGGATTCCTTGACCGTGAGGTCAATCCTTTACCTGGTCTCTTTTTATGCAGTTCTACTTTTTCTGGTGAAAGCAAATCACCTGCTACAGAGCCACTGTGTGTGTGTGTGTGTGTGTTGTAGAGACATTACTGGCATAATTAAATGCATTGTACATGAAGGCAACATGACACACTAACATGGTTTCATACTTGAAAATTCATAACAATCCGCACAAATCAATTTGCATGAAAAGTTACGAAGCTTAAGGTTAGGGGTTAGCGTTCATATATTTTCTTACCTTTTCCACTTCAAATGAATATGACATCGAACAAAATGCAACCACATCGCTCTCACTTGTTTGAAGTTGTATGAAGTGTTCATGAGGTTTTATATAAATATCATGAAATAGTAATTACATGTAAAAGCATAACAATTTGTGCCTGGATCCTCAGCTTGCGTTGTGTACACTAGAAAGGCTTTTATTAATAATAATAATAATAATAATAATAAATAAAATATGTTCAATTTATATAGCGCCTTTCTCAAAAAGCACCTTTCTCGCTTGACAAAGCAAGAAAATAAATAAAATTAATACAATTCATGAAATAAAATAAATAAATAAAAATTAAAATGTTTAAAAGAAAATAATTTAAAAAAAAATTATAATAATAAAAAGCATTCCTAGCTAGTGGAGAAAGATAGGTGAAAGTGTTGAGAGAACAGGAAAGTTTTCAGCTCAGCTTTAAAAGAGGAAATAGATTTTTTGCTGTGCAGGTGAAGCTTTTATGGAATTCTTTTTGGTGTTATAGTTGTATCAGGTGGAAAAATGTTTAGAAAACGATACTTCAGTGAAAATATGGGTATTGTGTCAAAATCATACTAAATTAAAAGTGCAAGTAACAAGTCAAAATTATACTTGAGTGAAAGTTAGAAAAGTGTCCACACATAAACTTAAGTATTAAAAAAGAAAATTATTTTAACTGAAATTTGAAATATGGATATTTTTGAACATGGTCTCACATTTGCAAATTTAGAACTATTCGCACAACTCAATTATATACAATTACGTATTACGTATGAAAACTTACAAAGGTTAAGGTTAGGGTTTAGGTGGGGTTTTTGTAATCACCCATGCCTATTTAAATCTATACAAACTTGGATTGGGATCAGGTTCTTTTTTTCATTAAAGTAACTTTAATGTATAAAGACTTTAACTTTAATGGGACTAATAGACAGTCCTTGTGCAAAGTTGATTTGTTGTGGTATCCATACAAATTGCTATGGATTTGTTTCAAATATAGTTAATAAATATAGTTTAAATGCACAGAAGCCCGATTTATTGAATTGGTAGCCAGGCAAAAGAATAAAATGTTTGAGTCATAATCTTTGGAATGAGTGCCTGGAAGGTCTAGATGAAAATGTAAAGAGTAATAAGTATGAGTTTTTTATGGAAATGTAATTACAAGAATATAAGTATTAATTTTCATTTATACTCACGTCAAGTACAAACCCCCTAAAATGATACTTAAGTATAGTAACGGAGTAAAATTACTTCAAAACTTTATACATCTGTGTTATACAGTGAGTTGCCTGTTTATTCGTGACTAGATCGATATACTGTGCCCAATAAACTGCCAACTCTGTATACATATTTACATATATATTAAGTATTGCTCTAGTAACTAATAAACTAGCAACTCTGTGTATGCTTAATGTTATATATGTGTTATGCATCACCTCACAGTCATCATGTTTTAAACCACATTTTTGACACTGAAGCTATGTACAAGCTATTAACAAAGCATAAAGAAATGAACAAAACAAACAGATCCAAAGGGCTAAGAACATTCAATTAGAAGACTGGCAGGCGGTCATACACAGGAAATGGTCAAAGGCATATACAGACTTACAAGGCAGTGGTAAAACAGGAATCAGGCAATCTGAAGCATGACATAGGAACAAGGCACGAGGCAACAGGCTTTATTTGAAAGACAAGACACAACCCTACACCCACGTAGCAAATTATACACCACACTGACAAACGTTCACAGAAATACAACTAAGGTCGTAACAGAGCATTTGTAATTTTAGAAGGAGAGAGAGATCTTTTAAAATTACACTTGAACTTCTTAAAGGCGCATTGCTTTCACACGAGGCTTGCTAGACTGTGCATAAAGTTATTCATTCATCATTAACTTCCATAACAAGCATGTCATCTGGCAAACAAAGAGATGATTCTCTGCTTGTATAAGAAACACAGTAATTGGTGCTTTTTGTGGCGTAGGATTCGTTTCCCAGCGGGGAGCATTTCGATACTTCACAGTAGTTTTTTACGGCTTATGTGTGAATAAGATATCAGAAAAAGGTCTTTCAGGAAGTGTTTAAATGAGGATTATTTTAGTCCTTTTCTTGAGTCAGTTGTAACACACACAAGATCACTCCCTGTCTGCATATCTCTCTCAGAAACACACACACATTTAAGCACTCATACATATGTATGCAACCACTTACTGTACATACTATCCATAATCCCCAGTGGCCCCACAGAGTTAAATTTAGACTAATTAGCAATAGCGCTATACTTTGTGTTCGCATCATATAAACCACAGAAATGAAAATTAGGTCACTTTATTTAGAAAAGAAAATCATGTGGAGGCAATATCATAACTTTACTATAATTTTACTATAGGTAGGGGCTGGTCTGTTTTTGGCTTTGTAGGTCAGCATCAGTGTTTTAAATGTAATGCGGGCAGCTACAGGAAGCCAGTGGAGGGAACGCAGCAATGGAGTGATGTGGGAGAACATGGGGAGATTGAAGACAAGGCGTGTAGCTGCATTCTGGATCAGTTGCAGGGGTCTGATGGTACGCTGAGGAAGACCTGCCAGAAGCGAGTTGCAGTAGTCCAATCTCACGATGACAAGGGACTGAACAAGCACCTGAGTGGCTTCCACAGAGAGAAAAGGTCAGATCCTCCTGATGTTGTAAAGGAGAAACCTGCATGACCGAGTAAGGTTAGCAATATGAGCCGAGAACGATATGCAGAACCACCATAAGGTGTCTGATGGTGTGATCATAGAATTATCCAGGGAGATGGCAAGATCTTGACATGGGGATGCATCTCCAGGGGTATATAGCGGCTCAGTCTCAGTCTCAGGGATTTTATTTCAGGTGTTGAGCTGCCATCCAGGATGAGATGTCCGCCAGAAATGCAGAGATCCGCGCAGAAACATGAGTGTCTGAGGGAGGAAAGAAGAAGATGAGTTGGATGTCATCAGCATAGCAGTCGTATGAGAAGCCGTGTGAGGATATGACCTCACTGAGTGAGCTGGTATAGAGGGAAAATAGAAGAGGATCATGCACTGAGCCTTGTGGGACTCCAGTGGAGAGTCTGCATAGAGCAGATGATGATCCCCTCCAAGTCGCCTGGACTGACCGTTCTTCCAGGTAGGAAGTAAACCACCGCCATGCTGGGCCACTAATTCCAAGGCTCGTGTGGATGGACAGGAGGGTCGTGTGGTTGACCATGTCAAAGGCTGCTGAGAGATTGAGGCTAATAAATTGGGATTCAGCCACAGAAAAAGAGTGACTTTAATAAGTACCTGTTGGAAATTAAGTACTTACACATAATATCACTTTTAGGGCACATACCTTTTTCTTTTTTTTTCATATTTACTTGGAAAGTGCACACTTAATTTAAAAATATGAGAAAATGAAGTATGCCAAAAATGATGTGTTTATCTTTACATAGATTTACGTTATAGGACTAAAAGTTGAACATGGGATCTTAAAACTTTTAATTAACTTGTCAATATATTATCTCTTAAGGACTGGATCCTACCAAACATCTCCACAATATATAATACTGGATGGGATTGTACATACTTGCTCCTCTCAGAGCACAGACGAATCTCATCGCCCTTTAGTGGAGCGTTTAGATCTCTCACACATACACACAGGCCTACTCCTGAATGTTAATTTGGCCACCCTCTGGAGGAACATGAATCATCATCAAAGTCAGTCACACTGGAGCTGATGTCTTAACCTCCCAACTAATTCTACCTCAATCTCAATAATCTCGTCCCTTTTTACTCTATAATGGCCTGCATGGCTGAAATGAGGCAGTATATCAATGAACAACGGAGATTTTGTTTAATTCAGCAGACTCACTTCTGAATGCTAACTGAATGACAAGCATGTGTGACAGACACAGTAATAAACCACAATTAACATAAAACTGTGATGGAGAAGACTATCTGTTGGTTTGCAAATATACAATGTTACATACAGAGGGGTCACTGAACGGTTTGATGAGTATAAAAATTATGTAAATCAGATGCTATGGCCTTCACAGTCACCAGATTTCGACCCAATTGAACACCTATGGGAGATTTTAGAGTGACGTGTTAGACAACGGCCCTCCAGCACCATCATCAAAAAGGAATATATTTTGGAAGAACCGTGCTCCGTCCCTCCAGTACAGTTCCAGAGACTTGTAGAATCTATACCAAGCCGCATTGAAGCTGTTCTGGTGGCTTGAACATCTTACTAACCTCTTTACAGTCCTGTTTTTTAAAAAACCTTTTTACAGCGTTGAAACGGTTGTGCATTAAGGTTGTGTAATGTATGATGTCCACACTGTGATCTATTTGATTTTCTTTGCAACATAGCATGTACTGAATGCCTAGACCTAAAGTGCACTGTTCTTTACTGAAATACTTAATATAATGTATCAAACTGTTACTAATATTACACCAAATCTCATTTTAACTGGACTACTTTTAGTCAGTGTTCAGTAATCAAATGTTTTGTTCGATGTGTTTTTACTCATCTAAAATGTTTATGCTGTTATGTCAGGTGACAAGACAAGACAAATGAGAAATGTAAAAATGTTTTAATAAATAAATAAATTAATTAATTAAATGTAGAGGCACACTGCTTTGCCACATTCATTTCACAGCACACAGGGAAGAATTTAGTAGTTATTTCCCACACCTGCTTAATTAGCTCATCATTCCCTCACACTACAAGTACTGTGAATACTAAGGCTTATGAAAGGCTGAGCTGTAAAAGCTGAGTTGTTTTTTGTATTTCTGCAGTGTTACAGACGGAAAGCACGAGGAGCCGATGAATAACCCATGACTATGTAAAATGTGCATGATTTCAGAGTTCAAAATGAGACTAAAATCTTTTCCTTCACGATGAATGCATTTGCATCTAGGTGCTCCTTGGGGATTTCACTTCAACTTAGCAAAATGATGAAAAACTCTTCAGGATGCAGCTACTCTCCCACCAGGAGATATGGAACTGCAATGAAATGAAATGCACTGAGACCATAATACTTTTTTACAAATGACATTTGCCAGATTAATTGAATCTGAGTGCAGTGAATAAAAAAAAAACTGTCTTGGAAATTATGATTTGTAATTCCATTAACCGCTCGGCAGTGCGAATCTGGTTTTCCAGGCCACACATAAAGCTTTTCAGACTGACGCAGTTTGGGTAATTTCCATAGAAAATCATGGTATCATGGTGATTTACTGTGACACAATCCTACTGAACAGCTCTAGTGAATAAAGACAAAATATAATTAAATATTTCTATAGACGTAAAATGGCTTTGTAATCGCACATGGAATTAAGGCAGAATTAAATCAAGAATCACTTTGTTTATATATGATGTTTGATTCAGACTGGCCAATTAACTGGCCATTTTTTTTATGTTGAATATCTACTGATATTTAGTAAACTCTCGAACTATTGGCACCCTTTCAGTAAAAGGACGAAAAGCTTTATTGTTGCCTTTGTTCAGATACATGGTTGCACACGTGTAAAATCCCATACATACATCCAAATCAACACAGAAATGATTGTGGGAACATAATCAGTGGGCCAGATGTACGTATGTGAGAAGGCGCAGCGCAAAACGCGACTTGATGTGCCCGCAAAATTCTCTCGCAATGCGTCTGACATTAACGTTTAATTTACCAAAGCCAGAGCTCATCTTGAAAACAGCGCCTGGGACGCCTACTGAATGCGCTCTGAGTCAGGCTGTGAAGGGATGGAAATGGTCAACCATAGAGCCGTTACAAAGCTTGGGACTAAAGAGGAAATGCAAGTTCGATAACGAAGAGATAAATGTGTTAATAAAGCGGGCAGATTTGCCGCCTCACAGCTTCAGGGTCTTGGGTTTGATCCTTAGGTCGGTTTATTGTCTGTGTGGAGTTTCGCAAGTTCTCCCCATGTCTGTGTGGATTCCCTCCGGGTTCTCCAATTTTCTCCCACTGTCCAAAAACATGCCGGTTGGTGAATTGGAAACTCTAAATTGTTTCAAGGTGTGAATGTGTATGTGCGTGATGCCCTGTGATGGACTGGCATCCCATTCAGGGTGTATCCCTGCCTTGCGACCAGTGTTCCTGGGATAGGCTCCGGATCCACAGTTACCCTGACCAAGATAAAGCGGTTACTAAAGATGAATGAATATCTGTGACTGATAAGACACAAGGGTTGCCAGATCTGCGTGAACAAAGCGGACCAATGGACAAGCAGTATAACAACTATTTGCCTAAATAGTTCTTTCACCTAAAATGGTCTCGAATTATTTATTTATTTATTTATTTATTTTTCTTAAATCAACCCCTGTAGGCAGTTCAAAGGTGTCCCAACCACGACTTGACAACACAACACTGTTAAAATGAAACAGTGTCCTCATAAGTTAAAGCAAAAAATATTGCATGTGTTATTCATTTTACATACAAATTTTTGCTCAGTTTCATCGTGGGTGCCAATAATTCTGGATTTGATTGTAGCTTAGTCCTTGTTGTCCATATAAAAAGCCGCTGACTATACTACTACTTACACAGCTGGCCTGTCTGGAAAGGTATTATATCAAGAGGTTGTGATACTGCTAGCCTGATCTATGTTTTCTGTCTAGAGTGCCGTTTTATGTAGTGCTTTTTACATGGCTAGCAAAGGCCATGTCATTCATCTATGTTAGCTGTCCATATAGAAAGCCACAAAACTAGCTCGTCACAAAACTAGCCTGGCCTATGTTCTCCACCTGGAAAGCCATTGTATACAGAGCTAGTCCCACAGCTAGCCTAGCATATGTCCAAGATTGTTTATGCTGCACTAGTGACAGCCTGGTGCTTGTTTAGCCTGCAACCAGCATTTATTTCTTTTTTTTCTTTTCTCAGCAAGGACACCGTACTGGTATTTGTATCCATTTTGAATGTCATTAAATGTAGTGCTAGTCACACAGCAAGCCTTGTCTATGTTGCCCAGTGTCTAGTCGAAATAGAGGTGGCTATTTCTTCCCAGTTGGGAATACCCAGTGAGAAGAAATATTTTCATATTTCTCTCTAATTAAGATCACTGATGAGGATTTTTTACTCATACTGTATTTCCTGATTTTTTAAAAGTACTCTACATTGATTCAGAAATAATAACGCTAATAAATTCTTATGTTGTGAAGATACACAGATGGCACTGCATCACAGTCTTACAGCTAGGTGACATCATTATAGCTGATATTTGGCTGATTTCTGTACCTTTAGCAAATTCCCTGTTGCATGTCAGAAACATTATTCAGGGACGGTGAACTGTGCCACTGCATCTCTATTAGCAGCAGCACTGCTCAGTGGCACTGAAGAGCATCTCAACACACTCAGAGGAGAACGAGAAGCTCTCGACTCTGCCATATGACCATGCAGATGTCCAAACTTCCATGCTCATCTCCCACTGAAGAATGCAAGAAAAATGTCCAGATGTCTTGTTGGTTATAAACCCATTTTCCTTTCTTCTGTTTCATGTCTGTACCTGTTTTTTCCCTTTACCTTGGGTAAGAACAATGCTCGCTTTGTGATTCACATAATGTCTTTGTAATAGAGATTTGAAAAAAGCTAATCTTGGGTCAGAGCATTCTGAGCTCAGAGGGAATTGAAATCCCTCTACAAATATCTGTATATTTGTCTCAGTTAAAAAGTAGTATTGATGAAACGTTGCCGAATGCAAACGTACATTTATTTTCCGTTTAGAAGCTTTCAGCAATTCCATTTCTCTGGAGAAACCCAGAGGGATTCGGCCAGACCTTGACCAAATAATCCATCCTCCTCTCAACAGCCCGCAGATCAAGACTTCTCTACCTTTCCCTCTCTATCTTTTACTCTCTCTCTTTCTTTGAGGCAATGCTGTAGCAACGTGTTCATCCGACAGCAACGGAGCAAAACGCTTCAGATGTGCTGCCTCATTTTTCATTACGCACAGCTCCAGTTCATCAGTCTATCTTTCCCTCTGCCTCTTACTGCATTTCTCTTCTGTCAAACTATTCTGATGCGATGAGATAACGTTAAATTCTAAAATCTAGGGAGAGGGTGAAAGTGGGTCACAACACAGAGGTATGCTGGGCATGCTAATTGGAAAAATTTCACAAAGTGCAATTACAATTGAATCACTTTACATTTGCGCTCGGACCCTGATATTGTTTGGTAATTGAATTTCAGCGTGGTAATTGCTCGTGTTTGCGGCGGGAGCTGTCCTCAGGAGTCGCCTGTAGAGTAGAAAGCAGATATGATCAGGTAACTGGCAGTATAATTTAGTGCATGAGTGATCTTCTCCAGACCAATTTTTGAGATCAGCATTTCAAAGCGTCACCTGCGTTTCGGTGTCTCGCAGGCTGCCCGCTCTTATCCAACAGGTCAGTGCAGAACAAGAACCGGCTGGGAAACATGATGTAATTGACCTGTAGGAAACAACAGATTGGGATTAATTATGGGAGCACAGAACACAGCTGAGCTCTGTGGGCAGCCTGGTGGATCAACACCTGTAAGCACATACAACTATGTTTAATTATGTACATTATATACATATAGATATACACTTACTTACATGGAAACATATAGCAATAAACAATTATTTAGCATAAAACTTTGTAAACCTTGTGGAAACTGGTGATACAGTGATTCATGTAACATGTATATTAATCCTGCAAAGACTTCAGTGATGGTTATGTAAGTGTCATTGATCCTTCCCTGGCAGCATGCACACAAAAGCGCCGCCTCCCCTGATTACTAACACCTGCATTTCATCAACCGGCAATCAGGAACTCTATATAAGCCCTTCTTCACCAAACAGTACAGCACAGCACGGCATTCAAAGCCTGGACTATTTTGGTCGAATGTCGGAAAATAGGAGGCTGTGCCCTGAAAGTAGGAGGCGTTTCTCTGGCGGTTATTGGGTGGTGACTAGTGACAGACACAAGTAATAAAATACTCCTGTAAAAATTTTTTTTTAATGTTTTTGAAACGAAACTAGGCATATCTTGCATATTTAGTGCATAAATGTGCATGGGGCTGCCACGTTTCTCTCACAGTGTGGACGATTGATCACGTGACACAGCGAGTTTGTTTTAATGCCATCACATGCACCCAACGTGTGCCAATACTTTAATCTTTAGAGGACATAGAGAAGCAAACTTTCAGTTAACAGCAGCGCTCGCAACCAAACAGTCAAGTGTGCTAATACTTTAATCTTTCGTGAAAATACAGAGAAGTTTGAGTGCAAACTTTAACAGACAACGTTAAAAATACAACAAAAACACCAGGAGTCCTGCCTTTTCTGTGGCAGAATCTCAAATGACATTCTATGCATGTAAAGCACTAGGTAGGGTGTACAGCTCCATTATGTTATACCCTGTGTACGGTGCAAACAAGGTGAATGGGAACCCATTTGTGTTTCGGCCTGACTAGAAGATGGTGGATTTTACTTGGATCACAGATAGGAAATGGAAAATTAAGCTAAATAGCGATAAGAAAACATTCCTGTGGGTAAATTAAAATAAATAAATGTAAAACATTAAAATTGTTGGATAAAACATTGATGTTGGCTCATAAATCCGCCAGAAAAAGAAGTTTTAAAAAGTGAAAGAAACTTTGGAAGAGTTTGTTTCAGAATAACTAGCAAAAAGCAAGAGAGTTCCAGTTCTTCAAAAATCACTCATTCATTTTTAAACAAGGCTGAGAAACAAAATGCGGTGCTTTGAAATATGTATTGAAAAATGAGTGCCCATGTTTAGTACTTTGGCCAAAATATATCATAAATTATATTTATTTGTGACCATAATCATTTATGGTTATGTAACCTACTGGAAATAAATCCAAGACATCCAAGGCTCAAGGTGAAAATGCTAAAAAATAAAATAAAAAAAAGCAAATCTACATCATAACAGAGCAGGACACAGAAATTTCTACATCTGGTATTATATCAAACCTAATGACGCCTATAATAATTCAGTGAACTAGACTCCAAGAAAGCGGCAGAGTTTGGCCTCTGCTCATCACCACTGTGGACCAAACACACAGCGGCTATGAACGACAGCAGGAAATGTTTTTAAACAAGGATCCATCAGCAGCGGGTAGATAACTAGCTTTCCTACTATTACAAGATACAGATACTTGGGTTCTCTAATTTAGTCAGTGCTGTGAAAGTGGAACCACTCGATGTTAGGCGTCAATACTCGCAGCCAGAACAGCAAGCAAGAATAAGTCTTGGAGTTTCAGGGCTCTACAGCTTTGTAAAACTTTGAAAACTACTTGATTTGAAATGGGTATGGTTAAGAGCTGTGGCAATTGTGATTTTAAAAAGAGCCCACGTTTGTCTACGACATCGGTTTCTGAAGGTCAGTGTGACTTTTTCTGATGATGATGATTATGCAACAATTGTAATAAATGACATGTTGTAAGTACTTCTCAGATTTAGAAGACGTTTTACTTATTTTCTGCTGCTATGTGTCTAGTGATGGCACCAGAAGTTGAAATACAAATCCATGGTTAATGCTCACATTTTGGCATAAATTTAGGCCAAACAGGCAGTATATAGATTATATTCTATAGCCTATTACTAGCTAGTGTAAAAATATAAGTTTTCTATCAGTATTCCATACCAGGCCAAACATACCACAGCTATATAACACAAGCAAGAACTGTTTTCAGCAAGTAGAATCAGTCGTAGAAACATTTTCTTTAAAAAAAGAAAAACTTTGATTTTTTAATTTAGTCATTGCCGTGAAATTGTAACACATGGTGTTAGGCCCCAAAGGCTTCAAATGTTTGGCGCTTTGAGAACTACTTGTTTTGAAGTGGTGTGGTAAAAGATTTTCAATTTTCAATTTTGTTAATCATAAAAACATACTAGCTAGTGAGCTCTCATGCAAAAACCAAAAGTTTTTAAATATATATAATTTTTATCAGTATTGGGTACCTACACCCAGCCCTATCTGCAATTCCTCCATCTGTCAGTTGTTAATGAAACCAATCAGATAACAGTGACCTAAAGAATGATCATCACATATCCTAAACAACCACAGATGAAATGTCAGCTTTGCCCATGTGCATGGTTAGTGAGACACGCACCAGCTGGCATTCACTGTGCCATTTAGATAAAATCTGATCGATTCTCTCTTTGTCTGTTTGGTCAGATGCCAGAGGGCAGCATAAAGTCAAATTCTAATTGGCTAAAGATAAAAAAAAAAAAAAAGCTATCAGCATGCCAAGCTGCACAAATTGAAACAGAAGCAGAAAAGTTTATATTCTGTCTGTTTTTTTCTTAAAACTTCTGTCAGTTTAGAATACAGCAGCAAACTACACTGAGTTGCAAGTTTACTAGTTACTAGGCGATATACTAAGTATAGTGTACTGTACATACAGTTGAGAGCAAAGGTTTGCACACCCTAAGGATAAAATGAAGAAGACAAAGAAATGTAGTTTATAGCAACAAAACATATAGGCCCTAATTTACTAGGATCCTAAAATAATGCGTATTAATTTGCGTGTGCACTCGGATAAATTGCACTTTATCATTATTAAGACATAGTAAATTGTAAAATTGTCTTCAACTGGCAGAAAACAGTTCTGATGTGCTGATGCTAATTTAATCTATTTGCATTGATGACGCACTGTATTTTGCACCTTTTTAAATTGCATATTCATTCAGGCAAACGTGCAAAAAGGACAACGTGTTATTTCGCTCATGTAAAAGGCGCAATCCTCCTTAGACCCTGTTAGTTAATCAGCTTGCACATTTTTTTTGTGGGTGTTTCTAAGTTTGCACGTGTTTTTACGCAAGCCTTTAGTAAATCAGGGCCATAGTGTGTTAGGTTTCACATATGTTCCTTCATTATCACAAGTAGCGAAACAAAATAAGTCAAATTGTATATGTTGGAATATAATGATATTGGTTCAAAAGTTCATCACCCTTTAATAAACTGTATGCTCACCCTTTGCTTTTATAACTGTCTCCATCCTTGTTTGTATCCTCTAAGCAGCTTTTGGATTCTATCAGTAATATTGCCACACATTCGACTTGACATATCTCACATTTGGTGTCTTACTGAACCGAACAGACTGGACTCTAAATCTGGCTGGAAAACACGCCTTCATTTTTAATGACTGTAAACTCCCCATGCAGTCACCCAGCTCTGTGTTGAGATATATATTTCCAGGCATAGGTGAGAAGAGAGTCATCGTTTAGCCTGTGGCAGGTTCTCCCAGCAAGCCTTCTGGACTGCGGGTCATTATTACCACAATGTTAAGAGAAGCAGCTTTCTGCACCTTCTTCACCAGGATCAAGAGGATCAGTGAGAGTGAGAGCAAGGGTGACCATGATTCAGCCATGCAGTGGAGCAAAGTGGAACCAGAGGAAAAAAGCTCTGGCAAGCAGCATTGGAATGTCCAAAGATCAGATATTGAAACCGATGATGTGTGCAGGATGTGCATGCAACCAGTCAAGGCACAATGCTGAATGGTTCCCTAGTGCAGACCTTTTAACTATTTACTGTTGTGCCTCTTTTTCGGTAGGTCTCAGAAAGCTTCAGAGGAAATGAGTGTATGTCCAGAGATGGACTTAAAGTGCATTAATGAGCTTTAATATATACACAATGGTTGCAGAATTAAGGGGACCTTAAATACATGCTATATCTGTAAATAAATGTGAAAATGTTAACAAAAATGGCTAAATATAATGTGCAATCAGCCAACAGTCATATGCCACATATGGCTTAAGAGAAAATCCAATTATTTAAAAAATAATAAGTTGTTCTGAGAATGATTGTTGTTTGAAAAAGGTGAGTAGTTGTTTGAGTGGAAAATTTTAATCATTGTGTGCAATGTTTATTTTAAAATCATTTTTGTCCATTCTCTTGAAAGATGCCAAATAATTCTGGAGTTGCATAAACTTATGAAATAACATGCAATAAATACATAATTGAACTTCTATACATTCTGTCCAACTTTTTCAGCATTAGGGAAACCTTTGATTACTTTTTAGATCTGATGGACATTACAGTCAACTCTAGAATTATTGGCACCCCTCATTAAAAAGAGCAGAATTAATGTATAAAATGAATAACACATGCAATACGTGATATCTTGAGCTTTAAACATATGGGCATGCTGTATGGTTTTATTTTAAAACAATTTTTTCAAACATTGGTTTCAGAATTATTGGCCTCCCCTACAAGTAACATTTAGTGAATCCTCCCGTGGAGAGAATAACGACACTGAGCCTTTTTCCTGCAATGTCTAACAAGGTTGGAAACACTTGTAGAAGGATTTTGGGCCCTACTCCATTTAGAACATTTCAAGTTCCTTTATATTCGTAGGTTTGCTCAAGTGGACTGAGATGGCCATTGCAAAACATGTGTTCCCACAACCATTTCTGTGTTGATTTGGATGCATGTTTTGGGTGGGTGAAATTATTGTCATTTTTATTTTATACAATCATTGTTTCCCATTATCTTGATGGTGCCAATAATTCTGGAGTTCACTGTAGGATATAGGACCTTGGCTCTAGACCAGATCTGTAAAAGAAAAGAAAAAAATTGAAATAAATAAATATAAATAAAAACCCTGCAATTATTCTATGAAAAGAAACCCAAAAGTAAAATGATAAAATGTTTCTGTGGTCACTCAGTGTTTATTCTTCTCTACATTTCTGATCATGTATTGGCCCTCATACACTGAGGAGATGCATTCATATGGGTATCAGGTCCTGGTGTGCTTCTGCTCTTGGTGTAATTGTTTGCCCTTTCTCAGCTAATTGCCTCTCAGGCTGTTCCAAAGCATGATGGTCCTCTGATGAGTCATCGCTCTTCACAACTCTGGCATCTACTTGCCAAAGGTCTGCACTGCTCTCACAGCACTGGAGAGAGAATCCTAGCTTAAGTACATACATTTCTGAAGTACCATTCAGAAAGCTGCAATGTGGATTTCACACTGAACTGTTGAAAATTGAACAAAACAATTTGGTTTCCTTTATACCATACTTGGTCCCTTTTTCTCACACATACAATAGTTATTTGTAGAATATACTGTAACTATACAGACATAAATGCAACCACATTTTCTGAGGCATAAGGAAATAAACAGCCACAGAGGCAATTGAATACAAGGTACAGTCACAAAATTGGCTGTAATTGCCTTTTATCAACAGGATAATTCCCAGCTGTAATTAGATGTGACAGAGTAGAAAACGAATGGACGAAGGCTGCTTCCGAATGTCCGCGCTTTTCTTTTCTCACTCACTCCTCTTTTGTCTCTTGGTCATGCTGAGTTTGCCTTCTCTTCAGACTATTACGCAAAAAGTTACACGCACATCTTAGCTCTATTTTGTTTGTTAATTTTTTACTCAGTTTTCAGTAAAACTTTACTGTAGGGCAGAGTTCAGAAGGCTACATGAAACCTACATAAGCCCTTCATGACAACTGACATAAACTGACAAACATTTATAAACAC